>CM060081.1:42357203-42957203 GCA_030533445.1 Cyprinodon diabolis | reverse complement strand
ATTCCCTCCTGCTTTGTCTTCTTCTTCTTGTGTTTTATGGCGGATGGCAAACAACTTTTGGTGCATAACCGCCACCAGCTGCTTGATTTCCTCCTTCAATACTGGCAGTAATACCGCAGATCATCACTAGGAGGCGAGGAGTCGAGGAACTGAGATAGCGTGATGTGTAAACGGTTGTCAGAACCAAGCTTGGCCTGGTTAACTGATCCGAGCTCGGACCGGTCTCGGCATGGATCGGGTTTTCAAGGGTAGTGTAAATGGGGTATATTTTAAGTTTCCCTCATTTATCGTTTAATTCTTAATGTTAGTACCTGAATTGAAGTCTGTTTTGTTGACTTCTGTTTTTGGGCCCAATTTATCATTTTTTGAACACTTTTTTGAAATAAGTTAAGACGTTTCTTTTTTTAACTTTTCAGTGGTTTTCTGGCTGATTTGTGCAAATCCATCACACAGACAAACTACAGAAGGTCTGATGGAAACAAGCGCTCATCCCTCTCCTTGACAATGTCTATAAGGAGTCGTGGTTGTTTGAAGTCACTCTTTGGTTCAGGAGTTTCTCTCCTTTACTAAAGAGTTTATTGTTTAATGTAACGTTATTTGGCCGATGCTGCAGCTCAACTGCTGCCTTCAGGAACATTATGGAAAACTTGTCAATTGATGTCAATTGATATCAAAAGACGGTAATTACTGCATAGAAACACCTTGAATAGCTAGCAGGAGCTGCCTGCCATGTGTTTTCTCACTTCATACAAACCAGGCTAGTGTGTCAGCTAGGGCTGCAACAACGAATCGATAAAATCGATAAAAATCGACTTTTAAAAGCGTTGGCAACGAATTTCATCATTGATTAGTTGTGTAGCGCGATTAATGTGTCATCCGTCGTCATCACATCCACTTGACTCAAACGGGGGAAGAAAAAAAAATATGGCAGCGCCGCAGGTGCAGTGTTGCCAACTCAGCGACTTTGTCGCAATATTTAGCAACTTTTCAGACCCCTCCAGCGACTATTTTTCAAAAAAGCGACTAGCGACAAATCTGGCGACTTTTTACGGTGTCATTGGCGGCTTTTGGAGACTCTTACGTGAAAGCATGTATCGTTCCTACTCTGCCGTGGAGCGCCTCCCCCATTCCAACCCCGTTCTCCCGCTCTCACAGGAGTCCCTCTCAGCGCTGCTGTCAGAGCCGCAGGATGTTTACCCTTAGCGTCCAGACTGCAAATGAAGCGCGCATGCGCCGGCATTGACGGCGCAAATTGATCACAATAATTAAAGTAGCCTGCGCTTTGTAAAGTGAAAAAAGTCGTAACATGCAACTTTTGTAAAAACAAATTAACATGGCACGGAAGCACCACTGTTATGATGCAGCACCTGAAAAGAAACAAACAAAAATGCCTGTCTTTTTTTGCGCTTTATGAAACAAAGTAGCCTATATTTTGTGGATGTACAGCTACATTTCTCATGTAAGTTTGCGTAGTTTTAACACAAACATTTATTTTTCATATTGCACCAGTACAGTTAATGAGCAACCTGTACTTGTGTGCTTGTTTGTTCTGTCTAAAATGTTTATTTTGGAATAAAGAGGATAATATAAAAAATATTGTTTGTCCGATTCATCGATTAATCGAAAAAATAATCGGCCGATTCATCGATTTTTAAAATAATCGTTAGTTGCAGCCCTAGTGTCAGCCAAGATTACTCTATGTATCGCAACATGAGCCAAAATGGATTAGATTAGCTGCAACACAGATGTTCTGGGTTCGAGTCCTTACCAGGAAGGACTTTCCCTGCATGTCTCCTCCATTTAAAAACTGTTGAAGACACAAAACAGCCTACTGTTGTGACGTGGGTATGATTGAAATGTTTTATGTTTATATTCAATCCGATGGTTCTGTGTCCTCAGAGAAAAAGTCGTCCAGGTCCCGTCGCCTCCTCTGACCGTCAGGTCGGCTACCCTCTGTGAGTAACTAACAGATGACATCATCAGTACCCAGTTAGATGAGAGCATCTGATCAGTTTCTGCTTTGTCAGCAGAGTAAAGCCAAAGGCGGAGCCAGTAAAGAGGGAGGGGCCAAAGGTGAGTCTTTCTTAAAGTGTAACTTAACCCAAATTTGAAGCAAACATTTAACAGGTTTTAGTAGCCATATTGTAACCCATAGAGGGAATAACCAGGACGGCTGTAAACTATATATTGCAGAATTAAAGTTTAAATGAAAATGTTAACATTTACACTGTACTGTAAAGATGGCATCTTTTAAGGCCAAATTATTCATTCATTCTGTTTTTGAGCCCCAACAATCAGAGCTTTAAATTAATGTTGAAAAAACTCTAAATCATGTCAGACTCTGCATCAAAGTGACCATATCAGTGTTTTTTTTTACACTCTACACTGTCTGTACAAAACAACAATAAATGTTGTCTAAAGGCTGATTTATACTTCATTACTAGGTGTTGCAGTGAATGCATAGACGTCCCCTTCCCCTCTGTAGACACTCTGCTGCACCTCTCCCAAATTATAGGTGACCGCAGACATTGCTGCAGAGACGAGGCCTCTGATTGGTCAAAACTACATCTGCTCTACACTATACGTATTTCCTGTTTTGTACCTTACCGGCTTGTGTTGTTTGTATGACCGCCAATGGGGAAAACGTCTCAGGAAGATGGACCACCTAGAAGAGTGAGCTGCACGAGAATGCGGGGACCCTTTTTCCACCTGGATCCCCGCTCTTTTTCGCCCTCATGGGAGAAACTTGCCTCCACTTCCTCACTGACTCTGCCGTATCTAGACCCACAGCTAGTTTGCGATTGTCCCTCTTGCGTTGTGGCGTGGAATGATATAGTGCAGACCATGCTTCAAAATTGAGCATAAGTCAAAAAGGTCTGCGTCATACCTACGCATCTACGCACTGCTGCTGGAGGATAACCGGCCCCAAAGGTCTAAAGGTGCGCTGATGCTCAGTTCCTGCCGTCTGGTGGGCAGCTTAACCATCTCAGAACTTATAAAAACTGAATTTGTACAATTAGATAAAAATCACCTGTCAGTGATTTCTACTTGAGAAAAAAAAACAGTTGACCTGTTCTGACTCAGTGAGTGATTGACTGTGGGTGTCTGTGTTGCAGTGGGACCCGGCCAGACTCAATGACAGCAGCACATTTGTTCTGGGTTCCAGAGCAAACAAGTGAGTCACTGCTACTGATTTCACCTCTTAATGTTGGAAACAGATTTTAGAGAAGTTAAAGGGGAACGTCGGTTTTTTACATTGGCCCCTTAATTTTACATTATGTTCTACTCACCCATATAAGTTTTGTGTCATTTGGAGCTGTTTTTAAGATATTCCTTTAGGTTATATCCAAGTAACGTCTTCCTATGGGCAGTGAGTTGAAGGCACAAACTGAACTGTTTATAATTTATTATTTATGGTACGCCAGCATTCATAACATGAAGGCCAATCACTGTCCCCCAGACATCCGCGGTTATATTTTTTATATTTATATGTTTTAAAAACAAAGCCGCGTGTGTATGACATCATCCGCTCGCCGGACTGGAGTTGTGACAGGCAGCCCGGGCCACAGGCGGCTACTTTCTACCCCTTCTGTTCATTCAGCTAGCTAATCTGAATCGTTCAATTCCATTTAGAGAGCGAGATCATCTGTGGTAGCAGCACTAGACATCTTCCAGGCATGTGAGTAAAACTAGCAGCAGTTCAGCGGACTCAGATGATGTCATATACACGCGGCTTTGTTTTTAAAACATATAAATATAAAAAAAAAATGAACATGATGTAATAATGTAAAATCAAAAAACGTATAAAAAAAACAGCGTTCCCCTTTAATGAAATCGCAATGACATCATGATGCTACAAACCTGTCATCCAATCAGCTGACCGGTTAGCAGTTCTCAGCAGGTTTATTGAACTCATGAAGCCATCTGAGAACATTCGGTCTGATCAAACCTTGATGTTAGTGCTCAGGAAGTGAGTCATCAGCTGTTGTGATGTCATCACAGGGCACTGGGGATGGGCGGTACCAGAGGTCGGATCTACATCAAACATGCCGACCTGTTCAAGGTAAGTCCAGCTCCGTAAATCCTGGCGACCTGCGGTGGCCTGGGGGGCAGTGCTGTGATGACCAGCCCTCTTTTGTTTTGCAGTATGCTGCCGATGCCAAGGATAAGCAGTGGCTGGCGGAGAGACATCACATGAGGGCCACCGGAGGGAAGATGGTGAGAACCTGAGCCAGTAGGGTCAGTCAGTAGGACAGTACTGGGACGCTTGGTGCTACTTTAGTGTCGTACTTTAAACCTGAGCCATTCTGAGACCAGAAATATGAACCTGCTATGTAAGCAGCTGTTAGCATCAGCTAAAGTTAGATGATCGTTTCTGATCATTTACCGTAAATCCTCTAATATAGGCCGGGGCTTTTATTTCACTCTGGTACATCTTGGTCCAGGCCATTATTGGAAGGAGGCCAGAATTAGAGGCAGACCTCTATTTCTATTTGATCAAAACAGACGACCAGTGGAATGAATAAAAAACAGATTTTGTGTCTCTTTGAACCTATAAAATACTAGGTTCATTTATTGAAAAAGTACAGTTACCATAACGGTATACAGAACATTATTCAGAGATCTTCCAGCAGCTGCAATTTTTCTGAACGGCAATACAAAAAAAAAAAAAAAAGACAGAGTGGAATCTTGGGCAAACTGACTTGCGAAACAAAGTTTAAAAAAAAATTAATGGAAACTGCTCTGCCATCATAGCGAAATTTTATTTGAGACAGGCTAAGTGGAAGTTGGCTACCAGTATCGTATATTTCAAGGTAAATTTAGAACAACGAAGACCAACGAAAATCTGTCATTTTAACGCTGCCTGGTTACCTCCAGACCTACCCGTAATCACATTTGTCTTTCAGATCAAAACAATTGTGAAAGGCCACTACGATCTCTGTGTAAGGATGGGACTTCCCATGCTAATGGCTTGGATTTGTTAGCAAACATTGCCCCCCTGTGGTACTTGTATGTTACTATCACAAGTTGTTGAGGACTGCCCAGGAACATGTTGGTTTTAATTATAGCCCCGGCCTGTATAAGAGTCCGGCCACTATTTACCTCCGCCGACAGCCAGGCAGGCCATTATTAGAGACCCGGCCGCTAATGGAATACAAGCCAATATTAGAGAATTTACGGTAAATACTAATCCAGAATTATTCATACCATTCATAATTTATTAGATTGTTAGCATAAAACCGATTAGAACCTTTCAACAGTACAGCAGTTTTATCCACTGTTCTTAAGTCTTAATCAAGTCTGTGCTGGACTCGCACTGAGCCTCTCCAGACCAGTAGTAATACTCAGAGGAGAAGAACGGATGAAGAAATAATTCTGTTTTTTATTGAACTGTTGGATCGCCGTTAATAACCGGGCCTGAAAAAACGCTCTGGTTCTGTTCGGTGTTCTGCAAACTCACTCTATGTTCCTGTTTCAGGCCTACCTGCTGATTGAGGAGGACATCCAAGATCTGTCCCGCAGTGATGAGTACAGGTGAGCCTCACACTTTAAGTTCCCTGGTTCTCAAGTTTGTGTTTGGATCAGTCTGGTTCCATTCTGCATTAAAATCAAGTTTCATCTAAACTGATCTGATTAAGCAGAACCATCCCTCTGATCTGTGATGCTGGGGTCTCGCTTCTGGAACAAAGCAGAATAACAGTTGAGCTGTGGAGGCAAAAACAGAACTAAGGGGAATAAGATCTGGATCAGAAAATTAGATCGCCATCCCAGCCGCATCTATGCACAATGCTTGTCCTGAAGCCTTTCCTAACCTGCTCCTCTTTTTAGCTGTGGGGTTACCATGGTGACATTTGGGTTTTTTCGCATATTGACCTTGGTAATCTCCGTTTGGTTTTCAGATGATGTCTGTATGTGGTTGCTATTGTAACGTGTGTGTTTTTCAGGGACTGTCCGGATGTGAGGATGGATGAGCTGAAGCCATTCAGCGTTCCTCCCTGGATGGTGGAGAAGATGCAGAAAGCCATGGAGGCACAGAGGGATGCCGACCCCTGAAGGTCACATGACCAGGAGCCTCTGATCCTGTGACCTTTATATATTTTGGTGTTTTTTTTATGGTTTTGTTCTTTCTGCTTTTTAGAAAAAAATAAAATGTTTTTTGTGAAGACGCTTGTGTTCTGTCCCTAGGGAAGCAATATCACTTCTTGTGATCAGCTGACCATTTTTCTGAAACTCCAGATGTGTCTGAGTATCAAGAGAATTCATAGAGCTAAAAATATAATTATGATGTATCTATTCTAGACATATCTACAGTGAGGAAAATAAGTATTTGGATACCCTCCCTATTTTACAAGTTGTCCCACTTAGAAGTCATGGAGTGTCTGAAATTGTCCAGTGAGACATAATCTAAACGAAAAAATCCCAAAATTAAAATTTATGATTTTTAACAATTTATTTGTATGATACAGCTGCAAATAAGTATTTGAACACCTAAGAAAATCAATGTTAATATTTGGTACAGTAGCCTTTGTTTGAAATTCCAAAAGTCAAACATTTCCTGTAGTTTTTCACCAGGTTTGCACACACTGAAGGAGGGATTTTGGCCCACTCCTCCACACAGATCTTCTCTAGATCAGTCAGGTTTCTGAGCTGTCGCTGAAAAACAGAGTTTGAGCTCCCTCCAAAGATTCTCTATTGGGTTTAGGTCTGGAGACTGGCTAGGCCACTCCAGAAGCTCGATATTTTTTTGGGTTATCCTGGCTTTGTGCTTCGGGTCATTGTCATGCTGGATGATACAGTCTCCACCCATCTTCAACGCTCTAACTGAGGGAAGGAGGTTGTTCCTCAAAATCTAGCAAAACATGGAGCCAGTCATCCTCTCCTGAATACAGTGCAGTCGCCCTGTCCCATGTGTGAAAAAAAAAAAAAAAAAAAGACCATAGCATGATGCTACCACCGCCATGCTTCAGAGTAGGGATGGTGTTCTTTGGATCATACTCATCATTCTTCTTCCTCCAAATGCGGTTAGTGGAATTAGGACCAAAAAGTTCTATTTTGGTCTCATCAGACCACATGACTTTCTCTCATGACTCTTCAAATGGTCGTTAGCAAACTTAAGATGGGCCTTGATGTGTGGTTTAAGCAGGGGAAACTTCAGTGGCAAGCATGATTTCAAACCATTGACATCTTAGTGTATTACCAAGAGTAACCTTGGAAACGGTGGTGCCAGCTCCTCCTGTGTCGTTCTGGGCTGATTTCTCACCTATCTTAGGATCACTGAGACCCCACCAGGTGAGATCTTGCATGGATCCCCAGTCTGAGGGAGCTTGACTGTTATGTTTAGCTTCCACTTTCTAATGATTGTTCCAACAGTGGATCTTTTTTTTTACCAAGCTGCAGTTTCCCTGTAGCACTTCCCAGCCTTGTTGAGGTGTACAATTGTGTCTCTAGTGTCTTTGGAAAGCTCTTTTGTTTTGGCCATGTTAGTAGTTGGATTCTTACTGGTTGTATTGGGGGTACAGGTGTCTTTATGCAGATAACGATCTCAAACAGGTGCCTCTAAATTTAGGATAATAAATGGACTGGAGGTGGACATTTTGAAGTCAAACTAACAGGTCTTTGACAGCCAGAATTCTAGCTGAAGGGTGTTGAAATACTTATTTCCAGCTGTATCATACAAATAAATAGTTTTTAAAAATCAGATATTGTGATTTTTGGATTTTATTTTCAGATTCTGTTACGCATAGTGGACATGCACCTACAATGAAAATTTCAGACCCCTCTATGATTTCTTAGTAGGAGAACTTGTATAATAGCATGATGTTCAAATACTTATTTTCCTCACTGTATGTGGTAATCAAATAACTATAGTGTCTGCTGAAAGAGCAAAACACCCTGAACATTAGGAAAAAACTATGATAAATATATAAATATTTATTTTTTAACAGTAAACCCATTATAAGTAAGTAAAGTTTATTTATAAAGTGTCTCATACAGAGACCAAGGTGCAAAGTCTGGCTGCTGAAATCATGACAATACAGTAAATACTTAATCAACTCGTTTATATCCACCTTCTATGGATATATAACAGATGTTAATGGATTTTATTTGATCTGTAGTCTTTATAGATTAATATTTATGGGACTGTTTTATTTTAAAACACTTTTCAATCATTATAGGCTGTAAAATAGTTTAATAAATTTGTTCAATTTTTCCGTTATTGTCATCGACACAATTATGTTGCAATTTAACCTTTGATCCTTCCAGTGGTTGAAACTAATTAATGTCCCCCACTTTGATGATAGAGTATCTTATTTAATTATCAATAATATAATTGTTATAGTTTTTATACTAATTTATTTTAGGTGTATCAAATGTCTTTGTTTCCATATTCTCTGCTTCAGACCTTTAGTATGACTAAAACGTGTTGTTCATTAGGGGCTTTCTAAAAGCTTGAGCTTCTCTTGGAAGATATTTTATCGAAGGAAATTTCCCAAAAAATCTTAATATTTGAGGAATTCTAACATTTTTCTTAAAATTACTTCATTAGAAGCTACTTTTAGTCTGAAAGTCAGTCTCGATATTTGAGGGGTCATCAGTTCATGCCTGTAGCTTCAACAGTTCAGATGTTCTAACAGTCTATCAGAAGGTTGATTGAAACAGTACCTGGTGGGACAAGCTTTCATCATTGTCATCTGGGTCGAACTGACCAAGAACATCCTGGAAAGTTCCAGGTTCTGCAGAACAACCTACAAATATCCGAACCCACATCTGCAATAACCCGACCCAAACAGTGGACAGGACATAAAATCACATCTTTATTAGGAAAAACAAAACAAAACAGAAAGGAGGCTGCGAGGTCATCAGTGGGCGGAGTCACTCAATCCCATCCTGTTTGTCTTTGATGGCGACTCTGAAGCGTTCCTCCAGCAGTGACAGCTCACTGATCAGGTCTGTGATGGCATTGGTGAAGGCTTCCTGAGGGAGACATGACATCACTTCCTGTCAACATAGAGTTTAGCACCTGCTGGTTTTCTTCAACATTGACGAAACTAATTTTTATTAATGCACCTTTTCTCTAGACTATAAAGACATGGTGATGAGGAGACGGTCTGTCAAATTTTTTAAATCGCTAACATTTGTGATAAGGAATGCTGCCCACCCTGCCCCTGAATGTGCCTGCACCATTTATGGCTTAAGTAACCTTAGCAGCATGTTTAGCTTTGTTTATATTCAGCGACGCTGTGGCCAACTCCTTGATTATGTTCTGTTAGTGTGTTAAATGGGTTTTGTTATCACATGAGAGGCTGTTAGCTTTGCAGTAGAAGTTCAGTGTAAGAAAAAAGAGAACAGATGTCCCAGTTTTATACGATATGTCCACGGTTTCTTTAATCAAGGAGGAAAAAAATGTGTGTGCACTGCAGACTCCTGGGGCAGCATATTGTTATTGTATTATTGTAGCCGGTTGTGCTGCTGACTTATTTGTCCACAATATATGTGGCGCTGTCCTGTGATATAGAGCGATCAAGGCAACAATAGTTTGAACTGATCGGTTACCAAAACTTGATTTGATCATTTATTATTAGGATTTTTGAGCAGGTATCAGAGTGTTAATCGAATTTAGAAAGAAAAAAAATGATAGACCCAAATAAATGGAGTTATAAAACGTATTAAACCAACACTTATGGTATATTATGTGAGTCAGAATAATGTATGCTACTTCAAAAAACAAAATCTACAACACGGCTTACTGTTGGTCAACGTCACTTTAAAGTAAATCAGCAGATAGAAAAACGATTCAATAAAAGACACTGGATTCTGGTGCAACCTTCTTCTTCTATTAGTGAAGTCATGATCTTAGATTAGCCAGACATTTTACTCAAGTAAAAGAAAAAACTGCGATGCAGTAAAATTACTCCTAGAGGTATTTTTTTCCCCATAAAAGGTAGATGAAACAGAATTGATATAACTAGTTATTATTATCCCTGAGGCAAGAACTGTATTAACTAAACATAATAAAAAGGGATGGATAATAACCTGGCTACATGTGCATTTCCTCTGTTTTATTTAAAAAAAGTAAATAAATGTTTTTGCGCTAGTAAGAACAGCTGAGAAAAGTAGTCAAATACAAAAAAAACAAAAACAAGTAAACATCCTTTCGGCTGCTGATCATTTTATTTATTTTTTTTTTTGTTGATCATTTTAGAAAGATCTGGCTTTAATACGAGGCAGCCACCGCCCATGTGGTTAAAAACCTGCCAGAAATACACTCACCGGCCACTTTATTAGGTACACCTGTCCAAATGCTCGATAACACTTAATTTCTAAGCAGCCAATCACATGGCGGCAACTCAGTGCATTTAGGCATGTAGACACGGTCAAGACAATCTCCTGCAGTTCAAACCGAGCATCAGTATGGGGAAGAAAGGTGATTTGAGTGACTTTGAACGTGGCATGATTGTTGGTGCCAGAAGGGCTGGTCTGAGTATTTCAGAAACTGCTGATCTACTGGGATTTTCACGCACAACCATCTCTAGGGTTTACAGAGAATGGTCCGAAAAAGAAAAAACATCCAGTGAGCGGCAGTTCTGTGGGCGGAAATGCCTTGTTGATGCCAGAGGTCAGAGGAGAATGGCCAGACTGGTTCGAGCTGATAGAAGGGCAACAGTGACTCAAATAACCACCCGTTACAACCAAGGTGGGCAGAAGACCATCTCTGAACGCACAGTACGTCGAACTTTGAGGCAGATGGGCTACAGCAGCAGAAGACCACACCGGGTGCCACTCCTTTCAGCTAAGAACAGGAAACTGAGGCTACAATTTGTACAAGCTCATCGAAATTGGACAATAGAAGATTGGAAAAACGTTGCCTGGTCTGATGAGTCTCGATTTCTGCTGCGACATTCGGATGGTAGGGTCAGAATTTGGCGTCTACAACATGAAAGCATGGATCCATCCTGCCTTGTATCAACGGTTCAGGCTGGTGCTGGTGGTGTCATGGTGTGGGGAATATTTTCTTGGCACTCTTTGGGCCCCTTGGTACCAATTGAGCATCGTTGCAAGGACACAGCCTACCTGAGTATTGTTGCTGACCATGTCCATCCCTTTATGACCACAATGTACCCAACTTCTGATGGCTACTTTCAGCAGGATAATGCGCCATGTCATAAAGCTGGAATCATCTCAGACTGGTTTCTTGAACATGACAATCAGTTCACTGTACTCAAATGGCCTCCACAGTCACCAGATCTCAATCCAATAGAGCATCTTTGGGATGTGGTTGAACAGGAGATTGGCATCATGGATGTGCAGCCGACAAATCTGCGGCAACTGTGTGATGCCATCATGTCAACATGGACCAAACTCCCTGAGGAATGCTTCCAGCACCTTGTTGAATCTATGCCACGAAGAATTGAGGCAGTTCTGAAGGCAAAAGGGGGTCCAACCCGTTACTAGCATGGGGTACCTAATAAAGTGGCCGGTGAGTGTATATTTTATTGCATGTTTGACAGTTAATGCCATTTTATTGTCATACACATTGGGGTTCAGTTAAAAGGATGCGATTAAACATATTATATTCATTTGTTAACAATAACAGGAGGTGTACTTTGTAAACAGATGAGCTTATACACAGTTATTGGTTTAGCTGACAGATTTTTTTTTTTGTGGCACATTTTTATGGACAGTAGGCTGACAGGAAAGGGGGTTTGATAGAGGGGAAGAGACATGCAGCAAAGGACCACAGGTCGGATTCAAACCCAGCTCATCTGCATACAGGACTAAGGCCTCCATACATGGGTCATGTGGGCCAACCACAGCGCCACCGAAGCAGCCTGTTTTAGCTGACTTTTACCTGGGGACTGTAGTCAGGGGTGGTTTGGACTCGGATGACAATCTTGTGCTCCAGAGGATGGGGAACCTTGTAACCGGCGAACAGAACCTGAGGATCCTTCAGCAGCTGACTGCAAAACACATTCAGGTGGTCAGAAACCTGCTGGAGCCACAATCCTGGGCGCTACAGAACCTTGTTTCTACACAGACCACTGAAAACAAAGAACCTAAAGATTCAAATGAATGTTTTAGTGGGTTCCCTGTTTAGGAGTTTAGGAGCATTGATCCACCCCATGGACCGCCTTCTGTCTCCTTGAACCCCAGTCGGCCTCAGCAGATGGCCGCTCACACTGAGCCTGGTTCTGCTGGAGGTTTCTTCCTGTTAAAAGGGAGTTTTTCCTCTCCACTGTTGCTACAAGCATGCTTAGTGTGAGGGATTGCTGAAGAGTCAATGAGTCGATGCAATCAACTGGTTTTCCTTAGAAAACTTAGAATCAATCTGACTGATCTGGTGAACTGTAAAGTGCCTTGGGAGGACATTTCTTGTGAATTGGCGCCATAGAAATAAACTGAATTGAAAGGAAAGGAAGTCTTCTCCTGTTTATTTACAGGCAGCCGCCAAACAACTTTGGTGAATAAACTGTAGAATAAAGGTCTGTTCTGAACCTCTAACAAACAAACTATATTCACACACTAACACTTCTCTGTACTGTGAATATTTATCATGTTATTCAAGAATATTTCCTCTGTAGTGTGTCTGAAATAATCCCAGCAACCTCTAGGCTTCATGTTTGTGGTTCCATTTGTGCCTCTTTCAAGCATCGCATCTTTCTTTATTTTATACAATTTTATTTATTGTTTTATACTCTAATAAATCCCAATCCTTCTTAATTGTTCTGTCTTGTCTGATCTACATAGTTTATGTTCAGTATTACTTTGTAATTTTTCTGCTAATCTGTGACCCGGATCCGTCTCCCTGTTCGGGACCATGGAGGCGTGGATCAGATGGGTTTCGGAGCTGGTTTCATGCGGTCTGTCTGGTTCTGTTTAGCATCATGGATGGATGTTGTGTGTGTGTGAGAGAGAGTTCATCTTACGCTCTGATGATGTTTCCCAGCGTGTGGTCCTCCTTGTTTAGCGTGAACAAACAAGCGTTGGGAACTTTCGTATCTTTGCTAATACTGATTTTTTTCTCTCCCTCAAAGAGCAAAAATGACTCGAATGCCGGAGGAGCGTTCATCTTTCCGTGCGAACCGAACTCGAACCAGAACTACCTTTTAGAGACCGGGAAACACTTCCGCTCCGCTTTTTTCTTTAGCTTTGGAGCCGGTTTGTGAAGCAGCATCAACGTGCAGTACTGATACCTAGCGGGCAGGCTGTGGAACTGCAAGTTAGAGAATCCGCAAACTGCTGCAAACATTCTTCTTCTTCTTTGTTAGATTGGCGGATTGCAAACCAATTATAGGTGTACCGCCACCTACTGTACATGAGTGTGTAGTTCTATAGTTCCACCTACTACATTGATAAAACTAAAAACAATGTTTTATTAATATCAAAATGTTCCTCTCTATCTCCATCTGTCCCTAAAATTCCTTTTATACTCCATTCTCTCCCCTTTTCCATAATTACTTTCCTCATACTGTCTCTTCCAGTTGCATATTTAATGCAATCCATCAAAACATGATCCACATTTTCTTTTCTTTCACAACCCTCACATAAATCATTATTTCTCTTCCCAAGTACAAAAAAAACTCATTCAAGTAGGTCTGTCCAGTTCTTAATCTAGTATAAATTATCTCTCCCCTTCTGCTTCTTTCTTCATACTTTTTTAGCAATTACAGATTTTTTAACCCTATATAATCATCTTCCTTTCTCATCTTCATCCATATTTTTTTGCCATAATTCTGTTTCTTTCTTTTTAATTATTGATTTACCTTTCCCAAATGGAATCTGGTCTATATTCTGCTTTCCTAAAGACTTTTTAGCTAACTTTTCTGCTATTTTTTCTGTTGCAGCTTTAGAATCTGTGAAAATCACCACCCAGTCCGGTCTAACCTCCTCCAACCACTGTAAACTAATAATAATTCCATTTCTGCTGAGTAAACTGCATGTCTTTCAATAGAATCAAATATATTTTTATATGAAACCAAAATAATATAATGTCATATAAGAACACACAGGAAAAAAGTACAAACTTTAAGAAAATAATGCAAATAGTGTGACCATTAACTGCAACTAGTTAAAGTCGAGTACTGGCTGGTGCTCTATGATTGTAGTGGGGGGACTAGTATAAGATGATGTATCTGAGAAGGGGCCAGTAAAAATAAAAAAAACTATAAAAATTTGACCAATGTTCCTGTGTCGCTGTCAAAATGATTCGATATACTGAAATAGTTCTTTGAATTTTCAAAACTACTCCATTAATTAATCCAACAATTACTACCTCAGAAGGACAAACCTTCCAAGACTTTTTGATGCAGGTTGTAATACTCTGCTGAGAAGACGTGTAAAGGAGGCAGCAAGATATGGCAAACATGTTACCTTAAAATCAGCTTAAACTCACTTACATTTATGATATTCAACATTGATGTATAACTAGAGATAATGGTCAATGTAGACCTCACAATGTTTAGGTCATAACTACTGAGCTTATATCTAAATGAATGTTCAATTCTTCTTCTTTTAGATATTACCTTCCCTTACTGTTTGTTCTAACTTTTGTTGTTGTTGTTCTTTTAAATATTTAACGATGTGCAAACATTTATATTTTCATAAGCTTTTTTGCTTTGCTGATACCCCTGAACTTCCCCAATGGGAGACTGTAAAGGCATTTCTATTCCGTTCGAAAGGATGTTGACTTTATCTTTAAGCTTTTTGGAGGCTTCAATTCAAGAGATCTGCAATGAATTACTGATTATATGAAACATATATTTCAGATATTAACAACAGAATTATGATGAGTGAAAATGGCCACCAAAAATAAACATTTTGAACAGCCAATTGTCTGCACTAGATGGGCTCTTTTAATGTTTTATTTATATATATATATTCAGATGTATGAAATGTCATTTTTTTTCCATTTTCATCACAGTAATGATAACAGTTACAACACCCTAAATTCTAGTTATTGATCTGAGAATCTTCAAAGGACAAATTGGATGACATAGGGATCCCTTACGTCATTGAGAAAATTTTTAATTGTTCTTTTTACAAGTAGTAATTAAAAAAAATAGATTTTAAATGGGGAAAAAATGCACAAATTAAAATCCTGTTTTAACCCGTCAGATATTAATTACATATAGTTTTACAACACGGCATGCCATAATCAGAGAGACTGAAACACTACATGTAAAAAAATAAATAAATCACAAACAGGAAAATAAAGGTAATCTGTGGCTTATTGGAAATGTCTCTTCCGAAATGTTCAATAACTATTTTACCTTCTGTTAGTGGCGTCATTTCCTTTCCCTTTTGATTTCTAAACTAAACACAGAGGGAGTCTGTAAGCAGCCGTCTGATTGGTGCGTTGTAGATCGTGTTAGAAATCGAGCGCTGATTGGCTGATTTGTAAAGGAAACTCGGTTTAAACTGAGGGGCGGCAGAAAGTTCAGTTCGTGCTCCGAACCGGCAGCTGCTCCATCCGGACTCAGACCTAACCGATACCAAACTTAATATTCGGTGAGTTCTTCAGTCTATTAATCTATGTTTATGTAAAACGGGATGGTTGTTCTATTAGGTTACATTAGGACCGTTGAAACAAGCTTGCTAACGGCTCCTAGCATGGGGCTAAAGTGGGTTTAACGAATTATTATTCCGGATTCTGGTCCGAAGCTCGTAAATATCTCCTCTGGTGACGATAGGGATCCAATTATCCTTTAGAATTTTTACCCGGCTCCGGTGGTTAATGTATCTCTGTGAGATATGCAGACAGCTCGGCCTGTTCGGTTTGTTTAGTTTAATCTGTGTCGGTCTCCAGCAGTGAAACCATGGCCTCCCAGAACGTGGACCCCGCAGCGGCCGCAGCTTCGCCCGCAGCAGCCCTGAAGGGGAGCGAGAGCGGCGGCAGCGCAGCCAGAGGCTCGGTGACCAAACGGTGAGTCACGAACCGGAACATCTGTGGACCGGCCCGGTTTCTACCTAATGGACTCTCCTGTAAATGAGCTGCTATGCTTCTACAGCATTTTTTCTAAATCAAAGATCAAACTGTCTGAGATTTGTATCCATATTGGAAGAGTTTATGTATAAAAATGAATTTATTCAAATTAACTACACAAACTAAAAACCAATTTACAAACCAGGAATTATCCTGTAAAGCTGAGGTCCTTAACAGAGGATCCGCATGGTACTGCATGGGGGTCGCGAAAGTTTTGGTTGATTTCTTTTTTTTTTTTTATATATATATATACTTTTTTTTTTTCCATATTCTCCCCTGCAGTTTTTTCCACTAATTGAAATTTCTTTAGATCCACATTAACATGAATTCAGCACACTTTAATAAACAGTTAAATGGAGGCAGAAGATGTCTTTGGCTACCAGAGGCATAGCCAGAAAATGTTTAGGGTGGCCAGGCAATAACCAATGTACACTGAGGGGTGGCACCTGAACCTCAGGGTCAATCTACCCTCTTCCAACAGGAAAATTGATGAGTGAAACATCCATATTTTCTAAATAAAGACACAGTATACTTTCCCACAGCCTTTGCTAACAGATAGACATATATTTAAATATTGGTGGTTTCTAGATAAAAGGTATAGTGGATAAAATCCTTTAGGTTTGAGTTCTGGGGCAAACATCTTTTCCATCGTCTTGCCTACTTTTGTCAACAATCATTCTGGAAAAAATTGATATTTACAAGTACTAATATCTAAGTAAATTGATTATTTAGTAAGTTTTTATCAAAATGGTTATTAATCTATGATTTTACTGAGCACAACTAGATGACTTGCAGAGACACATAATTTTCTCTTTACCCCATGAAATACAAAATCTAGTTATGGAAAGAGCATGAATTTTGTACTTATCATTTTTAATGTTAGGATTTTAATGTGTATGATTAACCACAGTGTTTTTGTTGTCAAACAGCTGTTCATATATGAACATTTTAAATGTTTTGAATATTCCACTTGAGATTATTGCTGCTCTTTCTGTATTAGAGGGGGGGGGAAATGCTAAGGGTGGCAATGGCCACCCCTGGGCCCGCCATCTAGCGATACGAATCTGATCTTTTCAAATGTGACCTGTGTCTGAATGGCCAGGTCGCATTCATCCAACCTGAAAGCCATTGATAACCTACAAAGATCACTGTTCTGGGTCTTGCTATAAAGAAGTGGCAAGAAAAACAACAACCATGTCAGACGATGGTGCGGAGAGCAGTATTTATGTTTAACCAAAAGATTGTTTTTATGGTTGGGAAAGATCGCTAGATGCGCTCCGGCACTACCATTAGGGGTGTGAAATAATGGTTTGGGCGATATATCGTGATATTCGGCTGCCCAATATAATATCGATCTTTCACTTCTTAGTATCGATTTAAAAAAAAAATGGTTACATAAAACATTGATGGGAAAATGGGCTACCTCTGCACCACCACTCTGGCAGAAAGTGCTGTGGAGCCCTTTAACTGTGCGTGCAGCACCAAATCTGTATTTGAGGCAGTCACAGTGGAAGAAAACCCCAAACAACATGGATAATAATACCTAATCAATATTTTCTGATGAAAATATATAGCACTTGCTGTTTTACCTCATCATTTGATTTTGATAGCTGGGGAAAATATGGCAATATATAGTGATACTGCAATATCGTGATAATATCGTATCGTGACCCAAGTATCGCGACATGTATTGAATCGCAATACTCATGCCAATACTCACCTCTAACTACCATCCATGTTTACTTCTGTAAACATAAGGCACGCTGGCCTGTGACGTCATTGCTTCCTCTACTGCGCATGTGGTACACATGCGTTGTACGACTGCAGTTTACACAGGCGATCACATAGAAGTCACACATATACCCATTCTGGGTCTGATTCTGATGCCTGACTCTAAAGTCCTAGTTTTCAACGAGTGAATCTTTTAGAAACACTTTTTCCTCTGCGATCAAGAGCTCTTACTGTCTCTGTCCGTCTTTCTTTTCTCCACAGGCTGCAGCAGGAGCTGATGACACTCATGGTGAGTCCACCTCCTCATTTCCTGCCGCTAACAGATCTTTAACCTCGTCAGCAGTTTCTGTTCATTACAATCTGGTAACAGACTTCAAATGGTGCCCAGCTAAAAGCTTGCAGTGAAGAGTGGAGGAACGTTGTCATCAGATCAGGGTTGCCAAATCTGCCTGACTGTCTTCAGCCCAGATGCGAGATAAAGCCCGTCTACTTCAGTTAAAAAACTGACCCAAATCTCAACTTTTCTTGATCTTGTGTAAAACTAACACCAAAAAAAATCTGTGCTGTTTTTAAAATAAATAGCATTTCAAACTGAAATGGTTAATCAGTGACAATCACTGATTGACTGATGGCACTATAACAGATTCTCTGCATTTAAAAATTAATAATAATCTAATGATGAGAAAAGAATGAGATTTTCTTTTTTTCCTGCCTAGTAAAAAATATATATTTTCATAGATGTAAACTCTGGCAACCCATTATGATGATCTGTTATGTGAAGGAGGATTGTGGCGGTCAGCTTAGGTGGACCTGATAAGAATTTAGTAGCTTAGATAGAAATCTGATTGGACAAAATCGACTTGCTGACCAAACACTGGAGGCTGACTAGAAGCACTTCAAACTGATGAAAGGATGGCTGCAGGCCGCTGCCAGTCCTTTAAAGCCCGTTTATTCAGTGCATGATCCACACTGGGTCACATAAGAAACCCTCTTCTGCTGAAAAATAGTCTGAGCTGTGAGGGTCTTACTTTGTTTTCTTCCCGCAGATGTCTGGTGATAAGGGGATTTCAGCCTTTCCTGAATCGGATAATCTCTTTAAATGGGTGGGAACCATCGATGGAGCTCAAGGCACGGTAAGCAAATACCAGAGCCCACCTGCCTGCAGGTGGCTTGGGATTTTATGCTGGTGTATCGATACCGGGCTCAGTCTGTTTCTGTGTGCAGGTGTATGAAGGGCTGCGGTATCGACTGTCCCTGGATTTCCCGGCCGGGTATCCATATCAGGCTCCCCGGGTGAAGTTTGTAACGCCGTGCTTTCATCCCAACGTGGACGAGCAGGGCTTCATCTGCCTGGACATCTTGAAGGAAAAGTGGTCGGCTCTGTACGATGTCCGGTCCATTCTGCTGTCCATCCAGAGCCTGCTGGGAGGTAACTGCTCCAACAGACCCAGATCTGATGATTCTTTAGCATCCTTCTTATTCGCTGCGTTCTCCTCAGAACCCAACAACGACAGTCCTCTGAACACGGCTGCTGCAGAACTGTGGGAGAACCAGGAAGGTAAGCAAACCGGAACCTCTGAGATGGTTAAGGCAGGCCAGGAGAACCCAACAGAACATCGTTTGACCTGTTAATCACCGTAACAGAGCCTATTACTCTGTAGCCAATCACAGCAGAGTCTGTCTGATCTGAGATGTGATTGGTCAGATCATTGGGAATTTACTATCTGAAGACATTTAAAGGGCCAGGTCAGATGGCAGCCGTGGACTGACCGTTGTTTCTCTTTCAGCCTTCCGAGCTCACCTCCACGCCACATTCCAGAAATGAAGCAGCTGCTGTTCTTCTTCCTGTTGTCTGATTGTAAGATATTTTTATGTTTGTTTGCCTCTGTGTTAATAAAGTTCTTAATTCACTCCTGAATGCGAGTGGTCATTAAATAGGATGAATTTATGGAAAGAGAATGCAGGTTTGGTCAGGACATGTCTGAGTGTTATTTATGCTAAATGGTTGAAA
Organism: Cyprinodon diabolis; assembly: GCA_030533445.1. Lineage (NCBI taxonomy): Eukaryota > Metazoa > Chordata > Actinopteri > Cyprinodontiformes > Cyprinodontidae > Cyprinodon > Cyprinodon diabolis. The sequence continues at coordinate 42,937,479 of CM060081.1, read as the reverse complement.
TGCTGAAAGTCTTGTTGGTATTCGAACCAATATGAACGTTTTGTGGGGCAGCACTATACTGTTTAAGGTCAGAGGTTGCTGAACTAATAAATCAAACGTGTGCGTATATATATATATATATATATATATATATATATATATATATATATATATATATATATATATATATATATATATATATATATATATATATATATATATATATATATATATATATATATATATATATATATATATATATATATATATATATATATATATATATATATATATATATATACACTATATTGCCAAAAGTATTTGCTCACCTGCCTTGACTCACATATGAGCTTAAGTGACATCCCGTTCCTAATCCATAGGGTTCAATATGACGTCGGTCCACCCTTTGCAGCTAGAACAGCTTCAACTCTTCTGGGAAGGCTGTCCACAAGGTTTAGGAGTGTGTTTATGGGAATTTTTGACCATTCTTCCAGAAGCGCATTTGTGAGGTCGCACACTGATGTTGGACGAGAAGGCCTGGCTCTCAGTCTCCGCTCTAATTCATCCCAAAGGTGTTCTATCGGGTTGAGGTCAGGACTCTGTGCAGGCCAGTCAAGTTCATCCACACCAGACTCTGTCATCCATGTCTTTATGGACCTTGCTTTGTGCACTGGTGCACAGTCATGTTGGAAGAGGAAGGGGCCAGCTCCAAACTGTTCCCACAAAGTTGGGAGCATGGAATTGTCCAAAATGTCTTGGTATGCTGAAGCATTCAGAGTTCCTTTCACTGGAACTAAGGGGCCAAGCCCAGCTCCTGAAAAACAACCCCACACCATAATCCCCCCTCCACCAAACTTTACACTTGGCACAATGCAGTCAGACAAGTACCGTTCTCCTGGCAACCGCCAAACCCAGACCCGTCCATCAGATTGCCAGATGGAGAAGCGCGATTCGTCACTCCAGAGAACGCGTCTCCACTGCTCTAGAGTCCAGTGGCGGCGTGCTTTACACCACCGCATCCGACGCTTTGCATTGCACTTGGTTATGTATGGCTTGGATGCAGCTGCTCGACCATGGAAACCCATTCCATGAAGCTCTCTGCGCACTGTTCTTGAGCTAATCTGAAGGCCACATGAAGTTTGGAGGTCTGTAGTGATTGACTCTGCAGAAAGTTGGCGACCTCTTCGCACTATGCGCTTCAGCATCCGCTGACCCCGCTCCGTCAGTTTACGTGGCCTACCACTTCGTGGCTGAGTTGCTGTCGTTCCCAAACACTTCCATTTTCTTATAATACAGCTGACAGTTGACTGTGGAATATTTAGGAGCGAGGAAATTTCACGACTGGATTTGTTGCACAGGTGGCATCCTATCACAGTTCCACGCTGGAATTCACTGAGCTCCTGAGAGCGACCCATTCTTTCACAAATGTTTGTAAAAACAGTCTGCATGCCTAGGTGCTTGAATTTATACACCTGTGGCCATGGAAGTGATTGGAACACCTGATTCCAATAATTTGGATGGGTGAGCAAATACTTTTGGCAATATAGTGTATATATATATACGCACACACACTTGTATGCAAAGTAAAAATGCAATAACCACCCATTGACTAACATTTCTATAGTTTAAGTGCAAAATTGGATTTTTACAGTTAAACATTTAATTTTCTTCCAGGTCTTTGTCCCTAATTTCAGAAAGGAGCTCATATTATTTTATTTCCCCCAGCTTTAATGGTCATTACACAGTCACAAGTACAGAGCAAAGAAATGAATTATGCATTTAACCCTTCCGTTTTGGGAGCAGTGGGCTGCCATTGTGCGGTGCCCAGAGGTTCTCAGATGACTTGGTCGTTGTAGACATTTTCACACTGAATTTAACAGCCTTTATGTCTTAGTTATTTTGTTACATATAATTATAAACCTTTTAGTGTTTAAATATTTAATCAGATCAGTAGGATATAAACTTAAAAGTATAGTTTATATGCACTATATACCTACCTGGGCTCCTTTTGCATGAATTCCTGCATTAACATGGCCATCAGCCTGTGGTTCTGCTGGAATCCAATAAGCCCAGGTTGTTTTTAATATGGATTTGAAGTCATCTGAACTGTGGGTTATGTGTGTTTGTTTTTTTTTTTTTTTACTCAATATCCAAAGTTACATCATGAGAACAGGTTTGTGCACAAATCAGTATTTCCATTGAACAACTAGGTATTTAATGCACACACATTTTTCTCCCCATGTTAATCCCTGGGCTCTGTATAATACCAAGCCCTGGAGCTTGGAAATGAGTTTAGCTTCTCTATTAACCTGTTAGCACAAGGAAGGGTGCTCTAAAATGTTCTGATAATTTCAGAAAACCCAATGGACCAGAAGAAGAAATGGTATTCCAGGCGTTTACAGACTGGGGAAACTTTGAATTGGACCTCAGGCTATGTGTTCTTTAGTCTGGGGAGGGTTCGGGTTAGTTAGATCTTTCATCATCTGGGAGATATCCGGAGGTTTAAACGTTTCTTATTGAAAGGAACTTAAAGAACAATCAGGACCAGATGGATGTCAGAACCTAATAGGATAAACCATCTCAATCTTAAAAGATTATAGTGAATTATTTTGTTTCTGACCGCTAACCAGTATGTAGTTTATAAATATGTATTTCAATTTCTATTAAAGAAGTAAATCGTTTTTCATAGATGAGTAGGAACCACTTTATTTAATGTTGCTATCAGATATGTAATAACTACAGTATTTTTCCTTTTAACATTCCTAACTTCTGAAACTCTTAAATTTACCCACTGGGGGACAACACAGATTTATTCTATTAAACTCACTCTGGTTTCATTAGTGGTATTTGTTTCCTGCAGGGAGACCTGGTCCGTAGTTCCTCTGTTGCAGGGCACTGGTCTCAGGATTGACCAACAACAACTTTTTACATCAGTTTCACAAATCTCAAATATGTACTGTTGAATTTCTTTTTTTTTATGCGATTCTTGAAGCCAATATTGTTTTTTCTTTATTTACACAAAACATTACATCAATAAAAGTTTCAATTTAAACATAAAAATGAATCCTTATTCACAAATAACCCAAATGTTAACAATGGATAACAAAAGCAGGAAGTGACAATGCAGACATGTAATCTCAAGGCATTGCTGCTCAGTGCACTATTATATCTGCCAAGGAATGCGTGTATGGGCTAATGCTGATTCAGCAAAAAAAACAAAAAACTATTAGTTGAAAGATATATAGATCTAGCTCTAGTTCCTGATGTTCCTTTGTTACAAAGGAACTGGTTCTCTTTACTTTGGAGAAAGCAAAATAACCTGGAAGTTTCCATGATTAAACTACACAGCTGAGTCCACAGCATGTTCCCTGGCAACAAACAGACACGTTTCTGCTGCTATCATTGGAAACCACCTCAACCATCATATCCTCCAGGCTGTCCTCTGGGCCTTCCAGGTAACTGAGAGCTTCTGCCCATGCTGGTTGGGTTGCTTCCACTGACCAGAAAGCTACTGGAACCTGCAAAATAAATGAAGGTTAAACATGGCTCTGATGTTCCAGATGTTTTAAGAGGAGGTTGTGACTCACTCTCTGCTGCAGCTCACTTAGCAGGGACTCCAGTCCTGCGATGTGATTGGTCAAATCAGGACTCGGCTCTTCTTCCAAAACCAGCCAGGGAATCTGGACCAGAGCCACTCGGGCCGCCAGACCCACCAGACCATCAGTACATCCTGAGTGGACCGGTAAGGAGAGGACCAAGACATTTCTTTACACTAATTTCTTAATGTTTTAGGTAAGAAGATTTCTCTGGAGAGGTAAATACTTCAGTCTGCCTTCTGGAGGAAGAAGACTTACGCAATTGCCAGTGTACCTGGAACTCTGAACTATCTGTCCCTTTATGAGGTCCTGGAAGGGAAATTGTGCCTCAGCCAATTACAGCTGCAGGTCGGAGCCAACATCTCACCTGTGTTTACCAATGATCGTCTGTTAGAGCGTTGAGTCAAAGGAAACTGGCCAATCAGGTCTTTGGCCTTTCGGAGGTCAGACAGGAAGTTCTCCACTGCAGACAGGAAGAGGACCCAGAGACGCTCCGAAGCTTGTCTATCCTCTGTAGCTACTGGGGCGGAGTCACAGGCGGACAGCAGGCGAAGAAGACGACGGGACAGGCCTACAGAGGGACAGGTGAGATACAGACAGACTGCCAGGATAAAGTCAGACAGATACCGGACAGGTGAGAGGCAGATAGGCGCTACCTGAGCAGATCCGGTGAGCCAGAGCTCTCGTCTCATCAATCTCTTCCCGTAGGAAACTGCTATCGGCTGAACTGCCAAGCGACGCCACCAATTGTTGGAAACAGGAAGTGACGCGACTTAGAGCGTTCTGAGCGCGCTCACACTCTGTCTGCTGTCGCCTCCTCCCGGCTGTGAGTTCGTCCACTGAACGACGCCATCGACTCATGATGTAGCCACCCGACTGGGGAAAAAAACAGGTCACTGCTCTGACAGTGTGATGTACGTGGGGCTCACTGGCCAATCAGAGGTCAGCATCTGCCCTTGCCAGTGACATCATCATAATTCTTGCATTCACAGTGTGATGCGTTAAGATAAATGCAGGTTTCATCATTTATCAGTGTGGAGGATGTTCTTTTTCCAGGTGGATCATCAAAGTCAGTGGTCCTCTTAATTGTCAATCATACTGGTGATATGTGTGCATAAGGCCGTCCTACGTGCTTGTCCCCATTTTCACTTACCGATGGTGAGTCTGACATAGTGGAAAAATTGCAAATCTTCTTTTGGAAATGAGCTTGTACGAGTGATGCAAACAAACTCTTCAACAGAGCATACACGCCTATTAAACGTGTGCATGCTCTCGCATACGTTTATTAGGCTTTCCCTCTCGGGAGCGGGTACAAGGTTGTGCATATGCTTTTTTTTTAAATGGAGGGGGATAGTCTTTTCAGAAATTAGCAAAAAATCCTCCACTATACCTTTAAATTACCAGTTATTGCTGCAAACTCATTAGACTGTTGTTTTGGTTACTGAACAACTAAGATAATGACATCATCGTTCTAAATTATGTTATAAACTAAGTACCAATAGTTTAATATTCAGGCTTCAAAGTCAAGGCTTCCCAGCTTTCCACAAGCACTGCTAATCCATTTCTTTTTTTTGCCGCTCATTTGTAAATCGTTGTCTGCCTAGAGAGTTAGAAAGCCTAGCAGTTTGAACTTCCTCCTCCTCTCCCTATTATATGCCTATACTCTGTATTTGTTTGGTTCACTTACAGCTTTTCTGAAATTTTAGGATATAGCTTAGGTTTCAAACAAGCTTTTAATTAGACGATTCAATTAGTATAACATGCACATGTTGCTTTGGTAATGCATCGAAACAACTTACCAAAAGTTAAAAAAAAAAGCAACTCCAAATCCAGGGGGTAAGATCTCTTAAGAAAGCAATGTTTCCAACAGATAACAAAGGAAAAAGTTTTCAAAAGAATAATTCAGAAGGAACAGATAGTATTTCCATAAGCTGCAAGAAGCTCCCAGCTGATAAATCACTATTCTCGAAAATGTGTCATTTAAAGAATATTCTGGTAAGATCATTGTATTCACATTATTTTACAAATGACATACTATAAATGAGAATAGAATAGAGGAAATCCCACCAAGCAAACAGAGAATTCTCTAAAAAATAACTTGCAAATACAGGTTGTAAAGAAAATCTTAAAGATTTACACTTACAGTGTTTACTTCTTTTCACATGTGTAGAGTGCAGCAAAATAATTCCCTCTCAATCGCTGCGGGTCTTAAATCTGTACACCTTCTTCTGTGGTAAAGGACTGGTGTAGGCAGGTTTCTATAAACACGTTCTACTGCTCTCCAGGGAAGGTTAGTGATTTTAATTAATGCTGGTAGGACACCTGAGTCCTGATTATTCTGTGGACCCAGGAGGGTCTGCCTCTCTGTCAAATCTTACCTGTACAGGTGGGACATGTCATGGCACAGGTACTTACAGGAAGAGGGACAGAGCTAGGGTACTTGCCTTTGCATCCAGGAATTAATGTTTTTTTTTATTTATTATTCCAGTGCTGGAGTAGAACAAGGAAATTAATGTTAAAACATTTCAACCGCATCGAGACCTGAAAATGGTCTTTCTGTAAAAGAGTATTGGTTTATTCTGTAACAAACTGTTAGGTTATAACGATCCCGGGTTCAAACACAGACAGATTAATATTAGAAAAGTTCTCCATGTAGTAGAAGACGGTAACCAAGGTAAAAAGCTCTTTATTGCTGCTTCAGATATTTGTAAATTATCCAGATGGTCATAGGGGGCTGAGGCATTTCCACAGACTGTGAAATGAAACAGTCGCATCAGTAAATAGATTAATCGTATTGGAACTGGTTAGCAGCAGCTAAAGAAATTAAACTCTTCAGTCAAGGTTACATTTATTTGTTTTTACAAAGGTCAGGAAATGACATAAGGGGTTAAAATCGCCAGATGATTGAAACACTGTAATTAACAAATAATCTAATCTGACATTGGCACTTAATAGGACAGTTTACCACTTCCCTTCAGACAAAGAAACTTTAAATAGTTAGCTTAGATTAGTACAAATAGCAGAAACTACTGAGTATTTTAACCACCTTAGCACATTGATTGAACCAGAGATATTATAACACTTTACTTTCTCGTCTTTGGCTTACATTTTCCCTTTATTTCCAATCTTATTGCTAACCAAATACTTTCCCTTCGTATTCACTCCTTGTGTTAACCTATTTTCACACTCATTTTAAAATGTTTATGCTAAGCTTTGCTGGCTTATTATCAGGCTAGCACTTTATCTTCATTTCCAGTCTTTATGCTTTGATAGCCTAAAGGCTAGGCTAGGCCCAAGGACCCGCAGCGTCATAACTGTTCTCTCCAAATCACAAACTGGTGTGCAGTAGGAGAAGCTAACGCTAGAGGGCAAACCTGTTCACACCATTATAGTGTGGGAAAATATAGTGTGGGAAAATAAATAAAGGAATAGGTCAGTCTGACTATATATATAGTGGACCATGTGCGGCTCACAGTCCTCGCAATACGTGGGGGCCTTAAACCTTTGTTTCCTGTTTTTGTACTATCATTTCCAGTTCCACCTTAAAGGGGAACAGAAGACCTCGCCTGTTTAGCCAGGCCAATAATTTCCTCTAAAGACCCCCCTTTCAGAGACATAGACAGGTATTGCCTATTGCATGATAACAAAGAAATCAAACGACCCCCATTCCAAGGGGGCGGATCTGTTCATCCGGTTCAATTTGCATGTTTTTGCAGGCTTCGTTTTTAGTCCAATCAATAAAGCCTCTAACTCAACGCTTTCTCTGAGATTTTTAATTGAAAAAGCTTCCTGGATGGGAAATTAAACGTCTTCAATCTTGGAAACAAAGTTCAGTGGATTATTTTTTTTTTTCCTTTTTTGGAATTGCATTTCCAATATTTATGATAAGCCAGTTTTAATTTGTAGTGCCGGGTGAATTTTCCCTCTTCTAAACTAGCTAAACATTTGATGTTGATCTTGGTTCTCTCTGTCTCTCTAGTCTTTTGAATAAAAAACTATCTCCCGCATTTGTGTAAGAAGCACCATTATGCTTTACCTGTTGTTGCAGCCTCCTACCTAAGCTGGTCAAACACTCTCTCACCATTTCCTGTGTTTGTGCTTAGGTAGCCTAGCACCATCCTTTATTACCAGATTTACCATTAAACTAAGCTATCCTTTCTTTCCAGACCAAGCTAGACTAACATTTAACCAACTTTTTTTTATTGAAGTTAGCCTTTTACAGCAGTTGGTTGTTTATAGATTCTAAGAACAGAGATCTCTTAAGGTGCATTTATGAACAGAATTCAATATTTACATATAAATAATACACAAACGTTAACAGCAACTTATTAGCAACATGTTAATAGTAATTAGTAGCTTATCCAGCTCTACATATTTAATAAAATTTCTGATGATGAACCTGTCATTAGATAAGTGATGATCAGCTGATAATAACAATCTGAAATGAAGACATGTCCTGCTTCTTTTCCGTTTGGCAGTTTTTGGCAAAGATAGGGGTGCTGGTGCTCAAAAAGGGGAGGGTCCTCCATTGATGGGGTCGGTAATGTGCTGAGGGTTCGGCTCTGCTTCCAGTTCTCTTTTGTGATGGCGAAGGGTTTGAAAGTTATGTCGTAATCCTCGTCAGTGTGGCCATATGAGCTGTTTGTCACTGCGGAAGCACACACTGTCCTTGTTGCCATGACAGTGGGCTATACCGTTGTCATGGCAGCCTGCGTGCTGCAATCGCCTCCCTCACTTCTTGACATATGCACTGACAGAATCCGTAGAGAACGAGCAGCAGTAGTGTGGACGGAACCAGGCTGACAAGTACCACACCCATCAACAGGTGACCAACCATTAGCAGGTAGATCCCCAGAGGCAGCGAACTGAAGTATACCTGGAGACACACAGCAGCACGAGTCACACACCTGTGCAAGCTCACCTGGATGCAAATATTATCTGTGTGTTTCTGGTTGGACTGCAAAAACATATTCGAAAATCACTGACCATGCAAAGCGCCCCCAACAGGCAGCGTGGAAAACTGCGGGATGTCCAAGCGCGACATTTCTGTGTTGGCAAGTTGCAGGGCAGAGAGTCCAAGCTGGGGGGCCGGTAGAGACCCACTACGTTGAGCATGCTCACTGACTCAGAGGATGGAGAATCATCTGGAAGTTCCATGATGGTGATTACCAGACAATCTGAGGAACGATGGGATGTGTCTGTGCCTCCTCCCTCTCCTCCTGTGGTCACACAGAGACGAGAACTTTAGATTTAGACAGTAACACGTAGGATAACGGCTGGTAGCGTGTTTTCACCTTTCAGAGCAGTGGGAGTCAACACCACCTCTAAACCTCCTTCTCCTTTTCCTGTTGTTACACTTTCCTTCTGAGCTCTATCCTGACAAGACAGAACTGCCATGATGTGGCGGTCATCCTCCATCAGCCACACCTGGGGATCAGATGAAGACAGGATGACTAAGAGAGGGAAAGTGAATGACTCAACAGGGATATTAAATCTAGACAAAAGAAATGGGTTAATTCAGTTCCTTCATACAGAAATATCAAATATAAGCTAAATACGTTGCAGATTAATCATAATAACCTTAAAAAATGCTGTCAATTTCACTTTATCATTAACTGTACACTTTGTCTTTTGCTGGCCAGCCGTCTCAGACTGCTTCAATTCAATTCACATATACTTATTTTTCCCAAAGGGAAATTAAATGTCCTAAGTATTTTTTCAATGAGCTGTTGTAGATTGAAAAGCTGTAGCCAGGATTGATCTTTAGCGGTCTGTCTTGCACCGGATCTGGAATAACCTCTGACTGAAGACAACCTGTTGTTATTTAACAGTCTTAATTTTATTCATTTTATAAAGAATTATCTTTTGTAAAATCATCTCTTGAGGTTCTAGATAAGTTCCTAGAACAGACCCACATTCTTTATCAGCTTGGTAAGTTTTTATAATTCATTGGCTCGGATGCTTTTATGCCAGTAGATGATGGCCGAAGAGATCGCACCCTTCAGAAAAGACCTCTTGAAGATATTTTGCATCTTGTTGCAAACACTGAAGGACCTTAAGAAGTTCAGTGTTAAGTATCAAATGTCAGTGATGTCAGCAGGAGTGATTCCCACCTGACGTCACATCCTTGTGAAAGAGGTCATTTAAGCAGCCAACCTCCATTCAGCTTCCTCTTCTGCAGCTCTCGCGCCTCGAAAGGTGAGACATATGACGGTTTTCAGCGGAGGCCATCGAAACCCCTGCAGAGAAGACTCTGCATCAAAATATCTTAAATCTCTCCGAGAGCTGCGCATTGGATGAGCGGACTGTCTTCCTGAGCCGAATCGAGAAAGACTTCTTCCTCCTTTTTTAGAGTCGGAATGAAACGACCCGAACCCCCGACCTTTCAATTACACTGAGCTAACAAGTAAACCTCTGTTCCTCTCTTTCATCTAATGCTTAATAAATACTCTGCTTGGGCTAAAGATAGGTGGAATAGATAATTAGATCATTTTTACATGTATTGTTTGTGTTTTATCTGAAAGAAGCTTTCTGATTCAACTGCTGGTGGTTTTTAAAGAAGAGTTCTGAACTGAATGCTAATGCTAACTGAGCCCAACTAAACGATCAATACTATGTGTTGCTGTCTGCTTAATTCCTCTTTTTATTTGTTTGAAGAGTTAGGCTACTAAGGTTGGACCGACTAGCATCGTTTGCACCAAGCTACCTCATTGCCGGCCTATGGTAGCAGCTATTTTGAGTCTTCTATCATTTTTTTCTTCTAGCTGGCCCGCCACGAAAATCGAACCGCCTGGTACCAGCTGAACTAACCCCTTCTTTCCAGCATCGCTATGTATTCATGCATCCCTCAGTTATTTTTTATTTTTCACTGTAAAACTGGGTGAAACTTTACTGTTTTTATTGCATTTAATATCTCTGCATCAAAGTTATTCAGATTTATCTTCTGCTATTTTAAAGGACATTTTAAATGCATTAAGCCATAAAGGCGTAGGGAAGTGGCTGTTCCAACCACTGCATTTCCAAATTCTCCTGCATGGTGCACAACTTTACACAAGTAAATAAAGTGAACTTGATTGGTTGTTTATCCTGAGGGCGGGGTTATGGTAAATGGTAAATGGCATGTACTTATATAGCGCCTTTATTCAAGTCAGGAGACTTGACCAAAGCGCTTTACACTACATTCATTCACCTATTCACTCACACACACACACACTGATGGTGGCAAGCTACATTGTAGCCACAGCTGCCCTGGGGCTCACTGACAGAAGCGGGGCTGCCGTACACTGGCGCCACCGGGGGCCCTCTGACCACCATCAGTAGACAATGCAGGTGAAGTGTCTTGCCCAAGGACACAACGGCAATGAAAGCCAGAGCCAGGGCTTGAACCGTCAACCCTTCGATTTCAGGGCAAACTCCAACATCCAACGCAACTGTCGTTATTGTAGCGGCAAGCAAGTTTGATAGTGGTCGGTGTCTCAAACAAGCATCTTGCAAACCAGTTAGCAACTTAATGGGAACCTACTAGCACACTGCAACACTGCAATTAGCGAGGCGAACTTGTCAACAGAGTGCAATATTCTGAATCTTTGTGTAAATTAATCTTTTTGGTAGCATTAATCAACAAGGGAAAGAAGTGGTGAAGATGTACAGGAGAGGGGGGGGGTTTCATATTAAAATTCATTGTAGGATGATCCGTCACTCGATGCGGGACAACAGGTCCTGAAACTGGGCCCTGGACAGATGGAAGCACCGCTAGAAATGACCGTCATTCGGCTGCAGCTTCTGTAGCAGATGGCGATACTCGTCAAATTGGGAGCATCTCTGGAGGTAGACGCTGCTTTTCGGCTTTCCACATTTAGTACAACACCGTGACTCGCTTTGTAAAATCAAGGCCTGCCATATTGATTGAACACATTAGAGGAAGAGCGGATAAAAGTTCCTTGATTTATTGGGGAAGCGAGATGGTTAAAACTAGGGGTGTCAACAATAATCGATTCAGCGATGCATTGCAATGCGGGGCATGCACGATTCAGCATCGATGCGGCAACGTGCCATAATCGATTATGTCACTGTTTATTTTCTGGCCTCAAATGGACAAGTTGTGAAGTTTCAATTACTTCCGGGGGCATACTAACAACAATCAAGATGGCTGAGGCGGAGGGAGATGACCGCGATAGACGGGTAGGCCTAATTAAAAACGCACCAAAAGCTTGGAAAGCTGATATCTGGGCACATTTCGGATTTTACGAAGTCAATGGGATTTTGATGCATTGCAATGCATCGTAGAATCGAATTGAATCGAATAGTTACCTGGTGAATCGTAATCGAATCGAATCGTGAGGGCAGTGCCAATGCGCACCCCTAGTTAAAACCCATGCAAATTATTTGCATGCCGAAATTTCAAGTACATAAGGTTTAAACAGGAAACTAAAAACTGTAATTCTATTAATACAGTTTTACAGACTTTTGATTAAAAAGCTGTTTCTAAGTAGCTTAAAAGATATTCTAGTTCCATGTTACCCTTGGCCTTACTTGTTAGGGACTGCAGTGAAAGCCCTGAGGAGCAATAGGTTGCAAACCACTGGGCTACCATACCAGTAGTAGTAACAAGAAAATACCAACAGAGAAAAATAAAGGAAAATCTGCAGGTGATGTTCCAGAGCTCTGTAGCTAGAGCAGACTACATACTGTGACACAGGATGGTATGCTGGCTGCTTTGGCTGTGTCTCACCTCCTCATCGGGGACATACGTCTCATGGCGGCAGAACGGGCAGCTGATGATTGTCGGTGAAGAGTCTCCTGAAAGCATTAATGTCACAATTTTGATATTTGATGAGAAAAACTAAAAACGCAGCAATGAAATCTTCAGCATTCTCTGGCACGTTTTCCATCATCAGAGGTTTTGCTTTAAGCAGAAAGAGAATCATTAAATGATGATAATCTTAAATTAAAGAAATCCCAGATTTACACCTCAGCAGAACAGACACTTAGATCATAATGTTAGTGTCAGTACACCTGGCAGGTAAACTCACCCATGTCCACCATCTTCTTTAGACACTTGGCACAGACCCGGTGCAGACAGCCCAACAGTTTGGGTTTCCTGCTGCGAGTGTTGTATCGGTTGTAGCAGATTTTACACTCTAGTTCCTCCACAGTGTAGACCAGAGACTGAGCCCAGGTCTCAATCTGAACAAAACACACACAATAAACAGAGTGGCCCTCAGTACACCACAAAAAAAACATTACCTTCCAACACGCTACAATAACCTGTTAGTTCCTGAACGCACCACAATCACTCCTACTGGGCCCTATATACACCACTGTAGATGCCTCATTGTTTTAGCAGCTACTACAAGACAAACATATAAACAAAAAACATCATTCTTCTATCAGATGTTTTACAATTTCTGCTTCTAATCAGAAGTTAAATTCAATAACAAAGAAGATGCCTTATCAGCTTCACATAGTATGTTCAGCCCACTCCTCGGCAGAGGCAGTGAAGGACAACAGTATCTGAAGTAAGACATGATGGGAAATCTCACCTTGCCTTCAAACTCCCGGCCAGCCTCTACCTCTTTCAGGTGGTTCATCTTATTGGTCATTTTTTATACCTGAAGATCTTTGGAGGCGGGGTTTAACACAATGGATAACCTGAAAATAAATGACACAATAATCATTTTAATAGATTAAAAAGAGGAGAAATCAGAGGGAGATCTGTGGAGACAAATTTGTAAACACACCTGAGTCCAGGTTAGCTGATCAGTCAGACTGTAGAGGAAATCCGTCCATCTATCCACGAAACAAGATGTCCATCTTGAGAGACATATGTGAGATATAATTAGGTCAAATCATCCTACAGGAAAATAAACATAAACTCATAAACGATTCAATGTCTTAAATAAATGCCTGTAGTCTTCCTTACTGGTATAATTCATCAGGATTTACAGAGAAATATGGCTGAATATCATCAGCAGGTCAACACAGCTATACTCATCAAAGGAAAATATTATTAAAAACTTCATTTCATTATTTCATTAACTCCATCACTACTAAACACATTTTATAGATTAAATCCACTCAAGCGGATTTTTTCAAGCATTTATTTCTGTAAGTTGTGATTTTTGTTGTGAACATTTTATAGCACATCAGAATATTACATCAGACCAATACAAATATGTTTTTACAGCAATGTGTAATTAAAAGTATTTTTAATAACTACTTAAAGACTGATAATTATAAAAAAAATAATGTAATTTAATAAGAGAAACAGGGGTCATTGGAAGGCACTGTAAAGTTTCAGAACAGAGGACCCAGACAAACAGTGGAAAAACTGAAAAAATGTATTCAACAAACGGGCTGTGAATTCGCCGTATCAGCGTCTTGGGCATCTATAACAGGAATGTCTAAGAGAAAAACACAGGTTAGTGACCACGATAATCTGATGGAGGTTGATTATGAACGCGTGAGTCAGTAACCTGGTTTGACAGCTCAGTCTGTGCCCAGAGAACGAGGATGATTCCAGCCGGTCGGCTGACAGGACGCAGCGGACGCTGCCTGAGAGTTACAGACGCGGAAGCCTAGAAGGCTGCAAAACTGACAGGAGATCGGATCCGAGCTGACGAAGGAAGGCAGGGTAATCCACAGGGCGAAGTCAAGAGACAGATCCAGGTTCCTTCCACAGAAGAATCCAATAGGAGTCCGAAGACAGGTCAGGCAAACAGATTAGACAGGGCCAAGCAGGCTCAAAGGCCCAAATATAGAAATGGATCAGGATCAGGCAATCAGAACACTACAGAAATGCTAGAGAACTCTCAACACCAAAAGCTCAAGAAAAATCTGGCTCTGATGGCTGGGAAACAGGCATCTTAAATAGGAGCTGGAACAGGTGGATCAGATGAGCACTGATAAGAAAACAGGGCAGAGCTAGACAGGTGAATAAAATGACCAATCAAGCCAGCCATCGGCGCCAAAATCATGACAGGAACTGTTTTACATTTTTACTCTCCAAAGCTTTTACCTTTTAAAACTACTCAACGAACATTGGTATATAAAACTTTAAAAAATCAGCAAAGCAGCACTTCTGGGGCACTTAACCCAATCTAGACAACAGCTAAACCCTGAGGTCTGGCACTATAATCTGCAAACAAAAGATATTTTTCTGTTCCAGCCCACCTGGAAAGACCTTCCACAGCATATTAGGAACAACCCCATACAAACATTTTCCAAGAAGTGTGTTGGACAGCTGCTATTGCAACTACCGGCTGCCTCTTTATCATTTCCTATAGTGTATACCTGTGTGACTGCTGTTTTACACTGAAGCTATGGCGTATGTTTGTGCTTCATGTTCTGCAGAGCAGGGACCTGCTAAAGACAGTATGACATACTGATTCAGAAACTATTATTGCAAACTTTGCCTGTGATTAAAAGCTTAAATGAATAAACAACAATCATAATGGTGTATTTTAGTCTCCCGTAGCTGAAGGTTTCAAACTGGGATCACTGGCTCCATCCTGATGATTTCTAAAAGCATCTTGAGATTATTTAATGTAATTCTGCTCTAATAACATTAAATTTATTTCAGAGTAAAACCAACCAAATGTATGTTTCAATCTGGATCAGAACCTGCAGATTACATTCTGGACCCTTCTTTTAGGGCCTCTGTGGCTCCATTTTTCAGCTGATGTACCAGGTGGTTGCAGCAGGCAGCTCACCTGCTGGGCCGTGGAGATGCTGAAGGAGACTCTCCATGAGGCGCTCAGCTGCTCAGCAGGCTCCCTGCGGCAGCAGCAACATGTTGGCCTTCAGCAGCAACAGCGGTGGTGGCTCAGCTGGATGCAGCAACAATGTGCCCTGATCAAAGTCGACGCGACAGCAGCCCTGTGTGACGTCACTGCGGATCCTAGCTGTGATCCGTCCAGCGGCCGCAGGACGTCAGCGGGTCCGGCCTCGATGCCAGGGTCCCGGGCTGGCTCGATGTTCCGGTTCTGGTGTCGGTCGTGGATGTTATTGCTCCGTTAACGTCGCGCTCCCGGAGCAGCTCGCGGTGACTCACCATCCCTCCAGTGCGGCGCGCGACCAGCGGCGGGAACTCTGTTACCATGGTAACTGTTCAGAAGCGGGAGGACGGGAGAGCCAGAGATGTCCTCTGCTTCAGGGACGGATTTAGGAAATCTGGGGCCCTAGGCAAAGACAGGCATGGAGCCCTCTGAACTGTGAAGACAACACATAAAACAGACCCATTATACAGATACAGAAATTTTAATAGAATAGACATACATCTTTTGTTCTACCTTTTGTCCCTTTTCTTGTTATTTTTCTCTCTATGTTTTCTTTTGACCCTTTTTATATTGGCATAGTACTGAATTTCAATGCTGTCTCAAAAGGAATCAAAGGCTACGTTCCCACTGCAGGCCTTGATGCTCAATTTCGATTTCTTTGCGAAATCCGATTTTTTTGCGTTGCCGTTCACGTTTCCAAATATATGCGACTTGTATGTGATCTCCTTTGCGAACTGCAGTCATACAACGTCAGATGGATGTGACCTGGCCATTCAAACAAAGGTTGCATTTGAAAAGATCCAAGTCGTATCGGATTCAGGACCACATAGCCAAGTGGTATGAAAAAATCAGATCTGTGTTGTTCAGACAGCCATGAAAAGATCAGATCCAGGTCGCATGTGGGCAAAGAAAAATTGGATTTGGGTCACTTCAGGCTGCAGTGTGAATGTAGCCAAAGATTTTCCAATCACTAAGCCCATTCTAACTTAACTGATTGCTCCTTCCTGTGTTTGCAAAAAGGCGACGGCAAGATTAAAATGTAAACAGAGTCCGTCTTTTCACTGTAGACAAGCCATGATTAATAGCTGCATGAATCATGACAGTAGACAAGATAGAGGAGAGGAAGAAAGGGGCTTACAAATCTACTTGCTCTGGAGAGCAGAGTTTGCTGCTTTTATATGTTGTTGCCAAAGTCTCCAGTAGTAGAAAGAATTTGCTAGATTTGGCGCAAGGCGCTTTTTTAAAATATAAAAGTGCTGGAGGGTTCTGAAAAGTCGCTAAATATAGCGACAAAAGCGTTAAGTTGGCAACACTGCTCTTTGCATCATTTCTTTTCAAAGAATTTTTTTTGGAGCATTCTGAACATGTGCAGCAAATGGACTGATCCAATGTGGTGAACACTGAAGTAAACTAGCCCCCACCAAAATATAAAAAAAATGGTGTTCCCCTTTAAGCTCTCCAAAAGTCATTGCTGAAATCAGTCCTGTATGGTAATTTATGTTATTTTTCCAGCTTTGTAAACTGTATCCATTTATTTAATTTTTTGTAAAATAGTTTTTTCTCTGTTAGCCTTTGCCTACAAGTTTGTATGTTTTTTACAAGGGAAAATTACACAACTTAAATGTTTTAAAGTGTTTTTAATGATGTTTTTGTTGATTCTGAGAGATTTACTTATGCATTTCAGTGAAGAGGTCCAGCATCACCACGCTGCCTATAGAAATTTTTGCCTCCATTGTTCCTGCATGTATGATGCATATTTGATGCATTTTTTTTCACCCAACTTTGAGTGACTTTAATCTCTCCTTCTGGCCATTTTGATAGCTGCACAGTCTCCTTTTTTTGTAAACAGGTTTTTTGTTTATTGTACCGTCTATTCTAATTTTTTCAGCATTTGATTCATATCTTCCGATCTGCCACACCTACATGTATCCCGTAGGACAAAAAAGGATATATTTTCATTCTATAAGATTCTATTATTGAAACACTTATATTCCATTAGCACTGACATGATCAACATATATGGCAACAAATATGGCCTTTTGCATTATTACAGCTTGACTTTCCTCTTTTTTATTTAAAAAAGCAGTGACCTGCACAATTTTGCATCCTGCTGTATCCTTGTTTGTTTCTTGTGCAATTTATCCCTTTGAGTGTTTTTCTTTATACTCTCCTGTTTGTTTGTACAGTTGATTATGGTGGAGTCTATTTCCTTGTTTGTTCACACAAACTTTTCCATTAAAGTTTATTCTGATTCTGAAATTGTATCAATACTACATAAATAAATCTTAACGTAACATTGATTCAATCCTTCAAAAGTGTTTAAACTGACAGTTTTTGTAGGTAATGTGATGGATATGGGTGTGATATTAATGTTTGACTAAAAATATAACAGGTATCATTACTCCAAAGTCAGTTTGGTTCTATTAGATTCTAATTTAGGAAATAATTAATATATCGCATATATGTCCGTATGAAACAGTTAACTTTATCAAAAACGTATGTTGCTGTTTAATTTTGACCCCAGAGGACCGTATTTGGGTCTGAAATGCTTTCGTTTTAAACGCTCTGATCATGTAGGAACATTTTAACTGTCACCGTTTCCAGTCGGAAGCTCTTGCTTGTTACGTTACTTCCTGTTCTTTACAATATAGGCCCGGCGAATCCGCGGGTCCATTTTTTGGAATTTGGTTTGGTGAATCCGCTGTGAATCGGACCCATCAGAACCGCAGACATGGTGAGTGTTTTTGGACATTGTTCCTATGAGTCAATTCTTCTCAGATTGATCAGAATTGTTACTTTTTAACACTTAGGTCAAACATGGCGGTCGTTTGGAGAGACGTTGGCGGGACGTTGCAGGAGAGCTCCGAATGAATCCAAACTGAACTATTAACCCGGGAATTTGACCTAAAACATAAATGGCTCAACTAATTAGACTGGTTTTGATTCAAAAACCCATGAACACATTTTGCCTTCTGTAGCTACCCGTGGTTCTTTGTAGTGCGGCCTCTATTTGTTCCAGTAGTAGGTTAGCTTAGACTGCTGCTGGCGTTTCGGGGTCGGAAGATTCAGTTGGGTCCGAGTGAGAAAGGCGATTCAATAAGTGCCGAATT
Organism: Cyprinodon diabolis; assembly: GCA_030533445.1. NCBI lineage: Eukaryota > Metazoa > Chordata > Actinopteri > Cyprinodontiformes > Cyprinodontidae > Cyprinodon > Cyprinodon diabolis. The sequence continues at coordinate 42,919,017 of CM060081.1, read as the reverse complement.
ATATTTAATAAATGATATAAAACAGACGGGAACTGGTTCGTGTAAGAAATGCATTTTAAACTCTGGTACCAGGCTCTGAAAGTGAAACAATGGAATCACAAACGGTTCTGGGAGAACTGGATCTGTTGGGTTTCTTACGCTGTACTGGTTCTAATATTGGTTCTGGTCCGGTCGAGCTTTGTTACAGATGCTCCCGTTCTTTATCGACTGATTCCTACATTGCATGATTCTGATGGGGGTTCTGGATCAGAGCACACGAGGAAAGGGTTTATCTAGAACAGGGGAGGATAGCTCAAGTCCCAGAGGGCCTGTATCCTGCAACCTTTAAAAGATGTCCTTGACTTAACACACCTGAATCAAGTAAATGGATAATTAAAGGGACTCTGGAGAAATTGATTGCATACTGTGGAGGCAATTCAACCATTTGATTAAGGTATGTTGGATCAAGGATGAATTATGTTGCAGGAAACCAGCCCTCAAGGACTGGGGTTGCCCACCACTGATCTAGAATCTCTGGTCAAGAGTCCGCATGGCATCCATGTTTGCAGCTGATTCAACACTCTATGGGTGAAAGCAGAAATAAAATATAAATACAAAAACAAAAGACACTGAGGTTCTAAAATAGTTCTGCTGCATTAGTCGTCTCAGTGAGGAAGCTGTAGATTAATCCCTAAAGATTTGTAACAATGGTTCCCTAATTTTTAGAGTATATTGTAGTCGTGTCACTTGAAACAGGCCGTAGTTCTGAGTTTTGCAGGCTCTGATCTGTTCAGAGCCCGGTAAAAAAAAAATATATATATATTTGCACAAATAAGACGTTATGGATCAGTTTGAGGAGAACAAAGTTTAGGACCTTATTAAACCTCAGCAGGGAACTGCTGGTTCCAAATCACTTGGATATCTGAACTTGCTTTTCTGGGTCAGGGTTTCAGGTGAGTTTGGTGAAGGTTGTGATCCATAAGGGTGGGAATAGGAAGGAATTGAAGGTCCGCCCCTTTAAAGCCTTGAAACGGCATCATAACATCACCTTTACAGATTACCTCTAAATGCTTTGATGTAATAATAATGTCACACCATCTGTGGTTGTTTTTCAGACGGTGGGAAAGAGCAGCAAGATGCTGCAGCACATAGACTTCAGGATGAGGTGCATCCTGCAGGATGGTCGGATCTTCATTGGAACCTTCAAGGCCTTCGACAAACACATGAACCTGATCCTGTGTGACTGCGACGAGTTCCGCAAGATCAAGTAGGTCCAAGTTCTGCTCCACTTGGTTGTCTTTTCACTTGGTAATCAGAGCCCACAAAGTTTTAATTCCTGGTGCACTAAAGAACTACCAAAAAAAGAAACGAGTTGATTAAATCGAACATCAAATAAACCAGAACTTGTGGAGCTATTATGGATCATCTCAGCATGTGGTTATGATCATGTGAATCATTGTGGTAATAGATTCTAAAGCTGAGCATTAAACTATGGACTCTTTAAGATTAAGATGTTTGGGGAAACTGCTCAGACTGGAACTCCTCCAGTAAAAGTTCTGTTTCAACCACAATAAAAATGAGGAGCAAATATCTAAACCTCCTAAAATACTCTTTAAAACTGTATATATTTTTTTATATTTATTTACTTCACTGCTAGATCAACTGATGAATAAATGTCCTAAAAAGCTAAAGCTCAGAAGATTCTTGAGGCTCCAAAGTATCTCTAGACTCTAGAGTTTGCATTGATGTATTGACCCTCTTTCTTGTATTGGGTCAGCCTGACGCTCTTGTCTTGTTGGAAACGTTCTGGTTGGACCGTGCCTTCATATATTTTCTCTAATGTTGATCAGCATCCCTGAAGGTCCAACTGCATATTTATGGGTCTGCTACTACATGACAGTATCGTCAACATTAAGGGTGGATCGTTTATTGTGATAAACTTCTAGCCATAACAAGTTGGGTTTGATCATCCAAACTATTTTCTTTAATCTTTTCCCATTGACAAATTTGAAGAACATGTTTATTGTGGCTTATATCCTATAAAGCACAATGAAATCTTTTTATTAATTTTAATTATATTAGATTTAGAGTTTATGGGCACAATGCTGAGTTCTACTGACTGGGTCATGAGCGTCACTCTGTAGATCTTGGGAACAAGCTTAGGATCCCAGCTTGAGCTACTGGTTCTGTCAGTGTTGGCATCATTTATAATGATGCTTTTATCTTATGTTCTTAAATGTTTGGGTTGGTAGCCAACAAACATTTATCATTTTCAACACTGGTTCTGTTAAGAAAATCTTCTATTCGGAATTTTTAAACTAAAGTCCAATTGATACCGAATTATTTTCAATTGGGTCTCGCATTGATAGCAGAACTTTAGCTTTTAACATTCCAGCATCTGATAATGTAATACCCATTTCCATTGGGTGGAGAAAAAAAACAGTTTAAACCCAGGAACAATCGGCTTTTGGTGTCAGTTGGAACAGCTCTCTGACCATGGTCAAATTACTGGACAATTGACCCGGGTTAAATCGACTTCAAATAGCTCTGCTCCGATCGGGATGCTATAGGAACACCAGAGTCGGGTTGAACCGCTAATTTACTTGACGCCATTAAGCGCAATGTACAGATGTCAATGAATGACGGTCAGTTGCCAGTCGTGTCTGATCAAACGTGCCAAAATAACTCTGTTTATATTTGATAAATATGGTGCTGTTCCAGGGAAAGTTTTACAGGGACGAAAGAGCGAAACGAGAAATCAATGTTTCCATGTTGCTCTTCCTTGTTCACTTCCCTGATTCCTGACTCACTGGTGACGTCCTTGATGCTAACTCAGCATGGTGTCACCAGACATGCAGTGGCAGGAGACAGGCCATAAAAGCTTGTCAGCGGGGTGTCAAACTTCTTTTCTGGCCATTGGGAAGGGAGCCAAAATCTTGAGCCACGTTTGAAAAACCTGCATTAACCTACTTATTTTAGTGGAAATGCCTCTTATCTGCTGGTAACTCGCATTTAGAAACTGAGCAGTGAGAACATGTGAGCGCGAGTGAAGGATTCATCCAGAACCTGTAGTTTGAAGCCAGAGCAGGTCAGATCCAAGTCCTTAAAGGACTCATGCTTTCAATTATTAAAAACCTCATAGTGAAACCAAACCAAAACAAAGTAAATATGAAGAGGAAAAACAAAGGACTTGGCAAGGTTCTAATTCTGTTCTACTGCTGTAAAAATGTGGACACATGAGTTTGATGCACGCATCTACTGGTAGTGAAACAAAATGCTAATATAGCCAGCAAACAAATGTGTCGGTTTCTGATTGTGACAGCTGATGCAGCTCTGTGCTGAGGACTGCTGCTCTGCTTTTTTTTAATAAAAAAAAAGCACATATTGATGATTTCTGATGGTGTTCAATAAAGGACATTAGCTCTGTTTACATGCACACATTTTCTCAATCGGAGTGTAATTAATTTAAAATAGGATTATACATCATGGAAACACGCAGATCAGAATATTCTGATGTTTGAACCGTCCTATTCTGATCATTTTACCTCCAGAACAAATCAAAATTTTCCCACCTCAACTTGTTAAACATCACTATTTAGATATCTAGTCATCAGTCTGAATGGTCCAATTAGTTTTACATCATCTCCCTGTTCCCTGATAGTTGGCCCATTGTCTTTTTTCTCTCTCCTCTCTTCTGATGCTCTGTTGATGGAAGACACTCTGACCCTGGTTCTGGCTCTTTAATGTCTGCCTTCTCAGTCTGCTCATACGGGTCCCTCTATAGTCAGGAACCGCTCAGTGAGGTCCGATAAATATTGGTGTGAAGAACAATGATTTACAAAAGTATTTACAATGTAAAGATGGATGCTGGTACTTTCAATGTTGTTGCCTAAAAGCCTCCAGACTCTTGGCTATGGTAAAAGCTTCAGGTAATGGAAAGCTATGTTCCCATTGCCCTGATGCATGCTGGGTACTGACAGATTCTCTCCCTCAGGCCAAAGAACTCAAAACAACCAGAGCGTGAGGAGAAGAGAGTTCTAGGTTTGGTTCTGCTGAGGGGGGAAAACCTGGTCTCCATGACGGTAGAAGGCCCGCCCCCAAAAGATGTGAGTGTTTTCCTGTCGACAGTCAGAACCCTTCCATTAGCTTCCTTTGTGCTAACCTCTGTGTTCTCCCTCAGACCGGGATTGCCCGGGTCCCCCTGGCAGGTGTGGCTGGAGGTCCCGGTGTGGGTCGGGCGGCGGGTCGTGGGGTTCCTGCAGGAGCTCCGATGCCTCAGGCTCCGGCTGGTCTGGCAGGGCCGGTCAGAGGAGTGGGCGGGCCGTCACAGCAGGTAACCATGGTGATGCAGCTGAAGAGAGTCCAGCGGTGGGTGTTGGAGTTCTGATCGGTTCTGTGTGTTTCAGGTGATGACCCCCCAGGGCAGAGGAGGGACTGTCGCCGTGGCGGCAGCAGGAGCCAGCATTGCAGGGGCACCCACACAGTACCCACCTGGGCGAGGGGCCCTGCCCCCAATGGCCCGGGCCGCGCCTCCTCCAGGTGAGACGCCTCAGTCATTACTGGTACATCTGGTGTTTGATGGGTCTGTAGATCAGGCTGTTAAACAGTCCTCTGCTCCCCTGTAGGGATGATGGGTCCGCCTCCTGGCATGCGGCCCCCGATGGGTCCTCCAATGGGAATGCCTCCTGGTCCGGGTCGTGGTGCTCCGATGGGAATGCCCCCTCCAGGCATGAGGCCGCCGCCCCCTGGAATGAGAGGTAAGCTGAGCAGCCAAATGGATCACACTTGCTCATACCAATTACCTACTATAATCTGGTCATGTGACCTCTTCTGGTTTTCTAGGACCCCCTCCTCCGGGAATGAGACCTCCCCCCAGGCCGTGAAGAAGCTGATGTTCACCTGTTGTATAGATGTTCTTTTTTTTACTTTTTAATAAAGTGTTCTCTGTTGAAATTTGTCCAGACTGTGTTTTCTAGAGTCTCCTTGGAAACAAATTAGTCATAGATCAGGTCGAGTTTGACGGGGAGTGCCATCTTTGCTTCTGTTCAGACTAGAGACCTGGATCTGCTGAACCAGAGCTGTTCTGTCTGTGGTTCCTCCAGCTGCTCTTGTCCAGTGATGAGCTCCACAAACCACAGATTAAGTTTCTAATTCAGGGCTTCATTATGTTTGCATCCAAATGGCTCAGGTTCCACGACAGACTTAATTTGAGACTTAACGTTATTTCATAATGATTTGTACTTAAGTAGACAGTGCATGCTTGGACTCTCTCTGTGAATTGATCTAAGAACAATACCTGGAAAGGATAAGGAAAAACTGAAACATTTTAATCTATTACACTTGTGCAAGCAGTTCCAAAATCCTAAACCATGCTGGTAATAATAAAATTGTCAAGTTTTTATTTTAAGCAATTGATTCTGTGGAACACATATTCATGTCTCCATGTTAGAAATGTGGGATTTGAACATTTATTCATTGATGTATAGTAATATTAAACTGCCTTTCTCCTCTACATGTTCAGATTTTTACGTTAACAGAGCTACTGGCCATCGCTATTTAAATCTCAGCCATTAAAGGGTTGGAAATGAATAACCAGAAAGTAAACGAATCAATATGAAGACAATAAAACACGTCTTTGTCAGGAAAATAGTGGATTTAAAGGTAATTCAGACATTTTCCCAGGCCTTGGGTCTGAAGTTGAGCATCTTTATCCAGACTGACATGTCCTGATTTGTAAATGTGATAAATATTTTTGTTTTACTTTATTTGGAGAAATTATAGAACAGTGAAAACTAGATGGCTCTTGTCCCTATCAAAGAGTTAAAATAAATAAATAAAAATACATAGTTCACATGCAAATATATGTATAATATATTGTGTATATAAAAATATTTTTACTTTCCTGACTTACTGTTGACAGCGCTATAGTATAATTAAGTGCTTTTGTTTGAAAGGTGCCCGATTTAGTTTCTTATGCAGACAATTGTATTTCACAACCATGGAAGGTATTGAGTTACTGAAATGTGATTTGTAAAGTATCCACTGTTTTAACTACTCTCCTTTCATCAGCAGGGTTTGTTGCGGTCAGTGGAAAATCTTGTCTAAACAAAACTAGAACTTCCCAGTATTGAATATAAATTATATTAAGTTGATAGAAGATATATATGTATGGGGAACTGATCAAATACCCCATAATCTGGTTAAATATGTGCTTATTGGACAAAATATTGCACCATTCTTAATTTGGAGGAATTTGAAAAGTATGGAATTTGTTGTTCCAATGCAAATTACAAGGAAGTAGAAGTAGACATCCGTAACATCCTCATTCAGTCAGTTAAAAACTTTTCCTGACATCACAGCAGCAAGTTAGCACAAGATATTTCGGTATAGTATTTAAAAGATCTGTACCTATAGAAAGAAAAAAAAAAAAAATCTTACATTTTGCCCCCAACAGTTCCCTCTAAAGAACCACATTATAAAGTGATTTCCTCAAATGAGTTCTTGAGGGAAATGTATAAATTTAGTGATGGAAATTGGGGCGTCTGTGAAACAAAAATCACCTGTTTAATGACTGTAAAAGTTTACAATTCCTTTAGATAATTTATAACTTTTTATCTATGCCATTATGTGCAGTTTTTTTTTCTTTAATTCAAAATATTCAGTTCCTCAAAGAAAAATATATTTCTAGTCAATACCTCAAATTACTGCAAAAAAACAAAAAACATTACAAGGAAATTGTACTTTATAAAGATTTCCAGTTATTAATCTCATAAAATAGCTGTTTTTATTATGCTTTTGTTTCATTGTACCACATTACTTTAGTTATAGTTTAAGTTTGGCTTTGAAAGGTGTTAATTAAATTTAAGATGTGCATTTCTCTCTCATATTGGTTCCAGATTTTTTGGTAACTAGTTTCAGTCATTTGCTTACTAATTCAAAACAAGCCTGTCCAAAATTGAGAAGTTAACAGATTTTTGCATTTTATTACTTTTATAATGTAAGAAAAAAAGTCAGAATTCTGACTGTAATCTCAGCATGAGAAACGTGTCAGAATTCTGACCTTTTTCCCATATCAAAGCGAAATATTTAAAAATCAGTTCACTTTTTTTATTCAGTTTTTTCAGCGGCCCAAATCCTCTTCCGTACTTAATAATTAAAAACAGGCCTATAAATAATCAGATTAAAGGCAGGGCTGTGGTGGAGCACGCCCCCAATCATTGCTGAAGGCGTGAAGTTCAACTCTCGCGAGATTCCTGCTGATATCAGTCTGACCTGACTCAGATGTGTAACCTAAACCTAAACATCGTATACTAATAAGTGTTGAGGTTGCTTAAAGCACATCATAAACATTGATATCAAATTAAAAGTAAATTGAGACGAAAATAGCTTAATTGAGTAACATGGATAGATCAATCAAGGAATATAGACTAGTTTTAGCGCATTTGTAACTTTGATTAAATCGAAAGGAAATCGTGAATGCTCTGAATTAATTTGTCCATCCAGTAATGTGGGCTTTAGTCCTTCTATATATTTACAGTAATGAATAAAGTTCTTAGCCCACAGAATCAAGTTGTAAAAAAGAAATTCCATGTTTTTATCTTTCAGAAATAACCCAACTTTAATAAAAGAGTAAAAGGGAGAAAACAAAGTCCAAAACTTAGATGAAACATAAAAAAAAAAAAAAAAAAAAAGTTCTGTTGTTTCGATTCCCTTTTTCACATAATCCACACAAGCTATTCTTCTGGTTTAATTTTCCGTGTAAAAAGTAATTTGATAAGATATAAAGGATTTTCAATTATATTTATTTTGCTTTAGGAAAACAGGGAACTGTAAATATTTTTTCCTTATTTCTTTGTCTTCTTCTGACCCACACCTTACCAGTTCCTTCTAGTGTGGTATAAATCAGCTGATCCTGTTCTGGATCCAGTTTAAATGAACACGTGATTTTGGTTTGAAAAACAGAGTCACGTGACCTGATGCAGTCACATGATCTGCAGTGATCAGAGGGACTGCTGCGCGCGGACAGGTGGGCTCTGAAAGGTAAGTCTTTACTGGGTCAGGGTTCTGTTCCCAGCTGGGTTCCGGTATGTTTAGCTGTTGTTAACTAATCCTGGACCTTATCGCAGAGTCTCAGCCGCTCCTGGCCTGGTTCTGAGGCTCTCAGGGTGTTTCCGGGTAACTCGTGTTTCTTTCTGTTCTCTATCAGGACGCCTTCAGTTCAGTCAGACCGGTTCTGTCAATGTTCTGACAATTCTAAACTGAAGGGTTTATTACCGGTTCCACTTCTGACCAAATTTCTGTTTATTTGTCACAGAGGTAAAGTTAAAGCTAAAGTTTCCCCCTTAAAAAAAAACAAAACAAAACATCTAGTTATTCTGAAGCGAACATATCAAGTGACACAATAGTCTACGGCAGGGGTGCTCAAGTCCAGTCCTCAAGAGCTACCATCCTCTAACTTTTAGATGCATCTCTTTAACACACCTGAATCTAAAGACTCAATCCTCTCAATTAGCTCAGCAGAGGCATGGTAATGAGCCACTCATTAGATTCAGGTGTGTTAAAAATGGGGTGCATCAAAAAGTTGCAGGATAGTAGCTCTTGAGGACTGGACTTGAGCACCCCTGGTCTACGGTAACTGAAACGGTAATTTCCCCCTGAAGGAAAGCCGTGTTGGCACCGCCCCCTGGCGGTATGTTTGGGATCAGCAGAGAACCAGCTGGAGGTCTTTATTGCAGGGGCCTTCAACGTTTTCCAGGCTAATGACCCCCTAATTGTCTATATCGTATGAAATTGTGTTACATCAGACTGGTCCTATAGTCACTCTATTACAGATGGAGTAATGTAACAAAAGTAATTTCTCCATGGGATTATTAAAGTATTTCTGATAGTGATTCCTGGTTGATGGGACAGGTGTTTTGAATGAAACGGTGCCCAGCTTGAAAGAGCTCCTGTGTGTCGCTGAATGTGTGCATTGATGACTGAAAGACATCTTCCGCCTCCATTTATCTGTTTACTTCAGTGTGTTGAATTCCTGTTAATGTGAATTTAAAGACATTTCAATTTGTGGAAAAATTGCGGGGGGCGGGGGATGTAAAAGGAAAAAAAAAAGTCTAATCAACCAAAACTTTTGCGACCCCCAAGCAGTACCTCCATGGACCCCTAGGGGCGGGGACCCCCTGCTGAAGATCTCCGCTTTATTGGGTTTAGGTGGAGGGATGGGCCTAATCTGGGTTGTCATAAACCAGCGTCCTCGAGCTACTTGCACACACAGACTGCTATATGAGTTCATTAGCACAGTTCTGTAGAACTGGACTGCTGCTGCTAAATATGAATCACTTTAATGTCCTACAATGGGAAAATTCACAATTTAAACCACCCCCTTGGGAAGTAGTGGGATGCCATTGTGTGGCACCTAGAGAGCATTTTGGAGTTAAGCATCTTGCTCAGGAACCCAGAGAGGCAGTCTGTGGGATTTAACTCAGAACCTCCAGGACCTAAGCGCAATGCTCTAACTGCTAGGCAATCACTCCCCCGAGGTGCTAGAGGCAACTCAGCCCCTGATTTAGCTGTGGGGGCAAAGCCCTCTGGTTCTGAAGGAAACTGCTGGAGATGAACTCTGTCATGTCTTGTATGCAATAAAGCTGTAATAAAACAATGCTGTGAAGGCAAGGGACAATTATAGGACTCCAGAGCAACAAGGGCAATTTCTCTCTAGAAGTGTCAACTTAACGCCTCATTAAAGCCAGTGGCACTGGTCTGTTTACCATTACAAAACTTTTATCTAGAAATACTTAAACAGGGTAGGACGTCCTCCTTGGCAAAGGTTTAAGTCCAACTATTGATCACGTTACCAGGTTCAGCCTCTGATTGGTTTAAGAGAAACGCTTTTTCACAGAGAAGGCATTTGCTCGACCAATTGAAGGAGCATCACTCTGACAGGAGGCTTCCTCATGAATGAACTCAGAACCACCATCAACTTTTAGAACCAGAACCAAATCTCCAACTAGGGTTTCAACATGAAAAGCGTCATTTTAATGGCTTCCCACAGTCTGCCTGAGAAAAGTTTTTGGAGTGATTCAATGGTGCCAACAGGGGGCGCCACATATTCTCTAGTTTTTTAAATGTGTCTGCTAGAACCTCATCTTCCTCTCAGCTGCTCTTCCTTGTTCCATCCATCGGCCTCTCATCTGACATATGTTCTGGCTCACCTGGGCAGGTCTAACTGGATATGAGTTTACATGAGAATGGAAACGGTACTCCAGATTGTCAAAAGTAAAAGGAAAGGATGTGGTGGAGAGGCGTGCTGCTGTTTCAGGACTGTTTAGTTAGGGATCATATGACCAGCTCTCAAAGATATCTTGTAAATTTAGCTTTAGTCGTCATTTCTTGCTTGTTTCTCCTGCAGATGCCGGCATTCCTGTGGTTTTTCCTGACCCTCCTGCTTGGAGCTGGTGCTGCTCCGGCTGAAGATGAAATCACCTTCCTTCCTGGTCTCCAGAAGCAGCCGAGCTTCAAGCAGTATTCTGGCTATCTGAACCTGCCCGATGGGAAACACCTTCACTACTGGTCAGTGCTGATGCTCAGCTCCTGCCCCTCACCTAGCCGATGCTGCCTTACCTAAACCTGCTCTGACTCTCAGGTTTGTGGAGTCCCAGAACAAACCATTGTCTGACCCAGTGGTCCTGTGGCTGAACGGCGGTCCTGGCTGTAGCTCCTTGGATGGACTGCTCACTGAACATGGACCGTTCCTGGTAGGTAACGCCAGATCCTGACTGCCTCACCTGTAATACTCATTCGGTGTGCACTGTCTGACATCCGCCCTCCTCTTAAGATCCAGGATGACGGAGTGATGCTGCAGTACAACCCGTACTCTTGGAACAAGGTAGGTCATGTGACTGTGGGATGTAGTTACCTCAACAGAGTCCTGAAAACTGATTGTTTTATTGCTCACCTGCAGATTGCCAACATGTTGTACCTGGAGTCTCCAGTTGGTGTCGGTTTCTCGTATTCTGATGATAAGAAATACGCAACCAACGACAGTGAGGTCAGTGACTTATCTCCAAGGCTGGTTCTGGTTGGTTGCCAGGTGTGTCAGATGTTCTGCGTCTGCAGGTGTCCATGAACAACTACCTGGCTCTGAAGGAGTTCTTCCGGCTGTTTCCAGAGTTCAACAACAGGGAACTCTTCCTGACCGGAGAAAGTTACGGAGGGATCTACATCCCCACGCTCGCTGAGAGAGTGATGGAGGACTCCAGCCTGAATCTGCAGGTTCTCCTCACTTCCTGACCAGTTCTGCTGCTGGTGAAATCACCCCCACCTGTGTGTGATGCATTGTGCTCTTGTGCTGCAGGGTATTGCCGTCGGAAACGGGTTGGCAAGCTACGAGCTTAACGATAACTCCCTGGTGTACTTCGCCTACTATCACGGCCTGCTGGGCAGCAAGCTGTGGGCGGACCTTCAGATGTTCTGCTGCAGCAGCGGGAAATGTGACTTCTATAACAGCAAGAACCCCAACTGCACCGAAAGCGTGAGTCTGAACTTCTGCTTTTTCTCATAGTAGCTTTGCCTCGTCTGTTCCTGTTTGGCTGTGACATAGGGCTGGGCGATATAGAAAAAAAGCTTATTGATAAAAAAAAATGCATATTGATCAATATCGATAATAATTGAAAAGATTTGAAACCATATTTTATGTGCAGCTCTGCCTGGACTTTTTATGATATTGCTAAATTATTTAATTTTAATAAAGAACACAAACACAGACTTCCAATTAAATATTTATTTAACCAACTTTTTTAACCATAACAGAATTGTTTTAAAGAAAAATAACTTAAAAGACCTGAGTTATGTTATTAAATACTGACAAAGAATAAACTAAAATGACCAAAATAAATATTACAAATAAACCTGGTTCAGCTTAGTTTCCTGCTTTAACCTGAGTTATTACTTTGAAGTTGCTGGCCCCTCAGCATTTTTATCTCAATTGTTAGAACTACGTGGGAAACTGCCCAGAACTTTATATATATATTTTCCCGAAATTCCCGAAGATTCCTCGGAGGAGAGCCGCGCCGGGGCCTACACAGCTCGTACTCCAGCGGGTGTGTGCGGCTGAGATGATAAAAAAAAAAAAAAAAAAAAAAAGTTGGTTGTGTTATCAGACTTGGTTTTCACTGGTTCCCTACACATTTTACAGATGACTGTGGTTTGTTTTTTGTCCGACTTGCCATGACCGAAATACTGCCAAACTGGCGAACTACAAAAACCCTTCTTTGGAACAATTTCCTCCGCCTCTCCTTGCTGCGACATCTTCATGTGCTCTGTGTTGTGGTTTGAGAGGGCGGCGCTTGGTGACGGCGTGCCTGGGTCCGTGATTGTGATTGGTTGGGAGGAAGCAGTGACTAGCTTAAACCTACATGCTAGGCTACAATGAGAAGGAAGGAAAACTGCGTTTCGTTATCGAACTTTTATCGAGCCTATTTTTTTCTATTGCGCCACACGTCTATCGATCGATATATATCGTTATTGAATTATCGCCCAGCCCTACTGTGACACCACAGTGGAGAGAAATATCAGCTGTGCTGCTGCCTTCAACACCTTTGTTTATAAATATTGGAGCTTGGCCTGTTTTTCAGTGTAGTCCTGTTTCTGACTGTGACTGGCTGGATGTGCTCTCTTTATCTTCTGACATGGGAGATGGCTCAGAGCTCGTCTGCCTGGCTGTGTGTTTCCTGGACGGGGCCGCCTTTTACAGCTGCTTTTTGTATCTCTGCTTCTGTCTCCTTGAACCCCAGTCGGCCTCAGCAGATGGCCGCTCACACTGAGTCTGGTTCTGCTAAAGATTTCTTCCTGTTAAAAGAGTATTTCCTCTCCACTGTTGCTACAAGCATGCTTAGTGTGAGGGATTGCATTTGAGTCCAAGTCGATGCAATCAACTGTTTTTTTGTTAGAATCTTGAATCAATTTGACTGTATGACCTGGTGAACAGTTAGGTGCCTTGAGATGACATGTGTTGTGAATTGCCGCTATATAGATAAAGTGAATTGAACCAAGCTGACCCGGATGTTTGACAAAGGTGTCATCTCTGTCTCTTAGCTGGCAGATGTCACAGAAATCGTCTACAGTTCAGGACTCAACATTTACAACCTGTACGCTCCCTGTGCTGGTGGAGTCCCTCATAGACTCAGGTAAGCTGCTTTAATTCGCCCAGGTGTATTCTGGATGTTCAGCCCGGTGAACCTTAGATGGCTTCTGGGTTTTCAGTGTGGAAAGTGGACAGCTGGTGATCCGAGATCTGGGGAACAACTTCATCAACCATCAGTGGACTCGGCAATGGAACCAGGTTTGCATAAACTCACCTGCTCTCTGTTGGAGGCCAACTCACCTGCTCACTGCTCCTCTTCCTCTCTGATTGCAGAAGTTACTTGGTCTGGCATCTCTGCACCTCTCCGTCCGTCTGGACCCACCATGCACCAACTCCACCCCTTCCAGCCTCTACCTGAACAACCAATATGTGCGGAAAGCTCTGCACATCAGCCCAGATGCGCTGGATTGGGCTGTCTGCAGGTAATGGTCTCGCCTGTCTCTTAGGGACATGTCCCCCCGTCATTTCTCTGACCTGTTTTTTCTGGTGTTGCAGTTCCGAAGTAAACTTGAATTATGGGCGGCTCTACATGGATGTTAAGAAGCAGTATCTGAAACTTCTTTCAGCTCTGGTCAGTGAACGCATCGCAGCACCTGTAACTTCCTGTTTTTTATCTGTTTTTTTTATCCACGTTATTGAGAATCAGTTCAGCTGTTGCAGTTTCTACCCACCGGATCACCTGGAACCTCCTGTGTTAACAGGAAGTCAGATTTCTGTAGGAAGTTTTGTCTGCAATGTTCTCCAGGCCTGATCCTGGTTTGGTTCCAGGTGCTCAGTTGTCATGTCCAATATGTGTTGTGCTTCTTGCAGAAGTACCGGATCCTGGTATACAACGGAGATGTGGACATGGCCTGTAACTTCATGGGGGACGAGTGGTTTGTGGAGTCTCTCCAGCAGCAGGTAACGGTCATCATTTAACTCTGGGACTGGAAGTATAAATCAGAAAAAACCTGTGGAGCAAATCTTGACAGATCAGCTTGCACTAATCCACCTTTATTTTTTATATACTAAAATGATATGCCTATACCAAAATAACCTAATTCTAATTTGTTATGATGAAATAAGGCTATATACTACAGCCGTCTGTTCTGATGGTGTTTTGATGGTCCCTTTTAAGCCTAAATAAAACCTCAGCACCGGGTGTGATGAGTTGAATTAACCAGACATGGTGCCATCCACTGGCAGTGCTGCTGAACTACCAGAAGGCAGGTGGTGGCCATTAGTGCAGCTGCTAAATAAATAACGACCGTACCAATGCCGACAGCTCGAAGGACAGGGCTTAAACGTGCTGCTAATACCAGTAGCACAGCTAGCAAGGAAGTGAATTTGTGTGTCTATCAACTTCGCTGCGACATCAGAATGCTTCCTGAGCTTAAGCTTTCTCCAGCAGCTCAAAGGCTGGTCTTTTTTTTTTTTTTTTTTTTGTATTTGTTTTTATGAAAGCCGTTTTTTTACACTCATTGCTTTGGCTTGTTGACCAGTTCTTTGCATGTGCGGTAACCTAATCCTGGTCACATGTTGTTGTTTTTGTAAATATCCACAGAGAGGCTATTGACTAACAAATTGAGCCAAAAAAAGCTTAAGACAAAAAAACTACGCCAGCAGCAGGCTGTAATTCTTCAGTAAAAATATGCAACAAGTCTGACTTACAGGTGAATACATTTAGTCAAATAACAGTTATATGTAACTTTGAAATCACTTTTATTTGAATCTGTACAGTGAAGATAAAACACATCTGGCCTCATAACGTAACACCTATTGACATGATGGAAACAAGAAATGTACAACAAGATGCATATTTCTTATCTAAGAGACTCTTTACTTCTCACAAGTAATGATAATTATCTTCAAGATCAGCAGATTAGTTCCTCACTAGTCGGCTCTATAGATCCCTCAGCTGTGGACAATCCCTCGTCTCCAAGTGTAATAAGTGTGCATTCTTGCTGCTATTGGGGCCCACGTGTGAAAGAACTTGGTTTGGAGAGTAGAAAACCTTTTTCACTTGAAATATAAAACATATCTCACTAAAATATATATATAGAGGTATGTTGCTTGGTACAACACGTTCATGTTAGGAGCAGATTTCTAGCACTCTTTGAGTGATAAATGGATTTTTTTTTTTTTTGGTGTTTTGGCGGTTCTGAATTGTTTTAAAGATTTTATGACTTTCTTTAGTGCCTGATGGCGCCGTTGTCATGGTTATTTGATAACCTGGTGTAAAACCTTTGGGTGTTTATAGTAGGTTAGTCCTTAAGGTTGGTTACCCTGTGTGTCTTAGGTGGAGGTCCAGAGGCGTCCATGGATCTATGAAGGTCAAGATGGTCGTCAGATTGGAGGCTTCGTCAAAGAATTTAGCAACCTGGCCTTCCTCACTGTAAAGGTACATCATCATGGATGCTGAGATATATATATATATATATATATATATATTTTTTTTTTTTTTTTTGCATTAGTGATTGGTTTGTTTGGTTCTGCAGGGTTCTGGTCACATGGTTCCATCGGATAAACCTGTTGCTGCCTTCGCCATGTTCACGAGGTTCATCAAGAAGCAGCCCTACTGACCGGAGCACCGTTTGCACTTTCTCAGCTGACAAACTCTCAGGATGTTGTCTTTGTTTTTTTTAAATGTTTTTTTCTTTTTATATGACTGCCAGCCAATCAAAATGGCTCTCTGTAAAGTGTCTATAGAAAATTAACTAATCAAGCAGCTCCTGTGTTAGCTCCACCCATATCACCATGGAAACGAGTACTGCCTGTTGATTTCATGAGTGTTGAACGCTGCTTCAAAAGAAAACTAAATAAACCTTTTTGTTTTTTTAATCTAGAACCTTGGTTGTGTTTTTATTTCCGTACAGCAGGCCACAGAGGCCAAGTCATCTGTCAGTGTGCTGGACTCCTGTTGTTCTGCTGTTAGAACCACAGGAAATCTCAGTAACTTTCCCCACAGCTTACAGGGTTATTCATAAACCCAGAGGGAGGCAGACTGCTGGGTGAAACAACTGGAAATGTGGTTAAATTACCCCGAATCCAGGATTTTTCCTGCTGGAAACTTAATAAACAGCAGCTGGTGGTTAACCTCCTTCTAGCTACCAAACATTACAGCAGATGGTCCAGGCACTTCTGTCTGAAGCATCCCTCTCATTCACCTGAACAGCTGTCTGTGAGCCTGGGTTAAATTTGCCTGCAAACACCTGCTGCTTCTCCGAATTGGTACTGAAGTTTGGGTTCTACCTCAGGAGAAGGCGGAGCAGCTAGTTGGAACAACCTGCTGCTAGGATCTGACCTGGATAAACAGGAAGGTTTGCAGTAATTGCAAACTGCAGGTGTATGGGGGTCTGTTTTCTCTCAGCCAGGGGTATCTGTTCAGAGGGACCAACCAGCAGATAAAGACCTTTGTTGACTGTAAACATGTTGCTGTTCACCTGCAGCCTGTCAGTCAGTGCTTGGGGAACAACACAGTCCACAGGAAGGAGCTTTAACCTTCACAGGTAGATTCTACAGACTGACCCAGTCTGATTTGTAAGGACAGCACGGCGACTCACCTGTACAGGTAAGATTTGTTCTGCAGCCTCTTAAACTTCAGATCACCTTTAGATCAATGTTCTTGTTTGGGATGCAGTATTGGGTCTAAAGCGCTGATCTTGAACCAGAGAAATATACATAAGGTCCTTTTGGTTCCATATCATGCAGATGTATCTGTTTAGAGCTGACTTCCTACATCTACAATACTCTAAATGCTACCATAGTATTGGGATCTCTGGCTAGATGCAGGATAAGCAAATGTGTGAAGTGGGTCCATGCAGGCACACTGAGATGTTTAGGTCTTTTTTTTATAGTCCCACCACCGTTCACCTTATGCCAGTAAATATGCTATTATTTCATGATATTATCAAACATCATTATAGCATATATAAAGCATTTAGTCATAAAGGTATTGTTTTTAAAGTCACGCTCTTTCACTTTGTCTTCCCAGCTTGCTCGGTTTACCAGACACCTACTGCCCTGTTGGTACTAGAATGTGTTTTTACAGTGAAAAAGTTGAATTGACATGTTAGAAACGCTGCTGCTTAGAAAAGAAAAGGGGGAAAGCTATGGGGGAAAATTTGCTCCAGTTATATGGAATGCAAAGAACATCTTTCTTACAATACATTTTTAAAACATATCAATCAAAACAAGGTTTTGAGGTTAATACTTTTTCATAAAAAATTTTAAACAATACTTTTAGTTTGCTATTTTTTTTTTCAAATTTTGTTTTACAAATGTAATTTTTTCAAAACTTAATTTTTTTCCAATTATTTCTTTTTTTGGAGGGGAGACTGAGTTTTACGAATTGCATCCTTTTTGAATCCTATTACTCAAATCTAACCCTCTACACTGCTGGGCTGTGTGTGTGTGTGTCTGTGTGTGTGTGTGTGTGTGGGGGGGGGGGGGCATAAACAATGCTGTTGCTAATGTCTACACAGCAGATTTAGTTGTTGGTTTACATACAAAAAACAGAAGTTCAATTGTGGAAAATCTGTAAAAATGATTGAAAAGAAATATAATTAAATTATATAAAATCGGAAAATATAGCAAACTAAAAATATTGATTGAAATTTTGAACTGCATTGTATTAAAATTTCTGTATTTGTATAATTTTTTTTTATAATATTGGAACAAATTTCTCTCCATACTAAATGAAAAAAACATAATTAGATGTGTGAAAGTAAATACATATTTTGTCTCTAGTTCAATAAACTGGAATAGAAAGTGAAGAGAGGATAATACTACATACAGCGAGCTGCTTATTTGCTACATCTAGTTTACTTTGGAGGATATCAGAGAAAATATCACTAATTATATGAATGTCAGCAAGATTTATCATCACTGACTACAACCTTGGGGAGTTTGAATTTCCTTTCCAGGCCAGTTAAATTTGCATAATGAGTTCTTTGATAATTAGTAATATGAGTATAATATTGGATGAGGTTAAAAAATCAAACATAAAACAGCTCAAACTTGAAATGTCTGCAAAATATCAACACTTCACATCCTTCTGAGCTTTTAAACCCCAAAAAGACGCTTCAGCCTATGCTATATCAGAGCATTATCATATTAAACATCTAAATCTACATCTAGTATTAAAATATGGCATCAATCTAATATTGAAATTGTCAATTGAAATGCTTACATTGTAGTATTTATATGTATATTAAGTTAGTTTACCTCAGTTTGCTACTGCTGTTTGGGTTACAGTCTGCCCTGTATTGGCCCAGCATGGTTTATTAGTATTAGTAATACTTATTCTTTATTTTCATTTTATTTTTTTATTTTTATTTTTTTCACAAAAAAATATAAAAACAGAATAATGTTTCACTAAAAAAGAAAATGTGATGGAAAACTGCCAAAAAACCCTCAAGGGGCTTAATGAGTGGCAGTCACCATAAAAACAAAAATATTTCACCATTTCAGACATCTATGATATGATAATGTGTAAAAAAAAACAAAAAACAACAGCATTTCTTTGTATAAAACTATTTAAAATATAATTTAGACCACAAATCCATATGGAAAGTTCAGACAACTTAGTAGCAGCAATTTTACTCTCTGTTTAAATTGTTCTTTAGAATGATCTGTCAGTGATGTGGGAAGACTGTTCCATATCCTTGATCCTCTGTATAATACTACTACTACTACTACTAATACTTATATTTATCATCTCTCTCAGACATGCTTTTTAAATATTCAAGATCTCATTTTCAAAACTCGGGTCACTCCAGTGATGTTCTGTCAGCCAATCCTATACCCTCTACCTCAGCTGCCTAGTGGCACTTTAAAAATCAGGACTTTTGTTTGACACCCAAGTGTGAAATAAAGAGAAGTTACATTCATATTTGCCTTTTATTTTATTTTATTTTTTATATTTTACTGCATCTTCCATGGATCTGTATTTTCCCATGTGTTGTAGAACAATGCTGCATGTTGAATTATATGCTGAAGTTTACATATAATACTTAGTTGGGGGTTTGGGGAATTGTGCCACTCCATAATTTTACGTAGGGCGCAGAAATAGCTAGGGCCAGATCTGGGTTCTTCAGTACTCTGAATACCACAGTTAATACAGTTTGTTGGCATCTCTCAGTAACTGAGGGGTTAATGAGGATGTGCAGTCTGCATGATCATCTGTCATCCATGGTGCAGAGACACGGCTCACCTGCAGTTTTCCCCTATCAAGCAAGTCTGTGGGTTGCAGTGGTGAGTTCACCTGTTTCAGGTGTTATTAATGCAGAACTCTGAGGCTTTTTGATGCCTCACAGACTGATGGATTCTCTTGTTAGACTCTGTTAATCCAGGAAGCAAGAACTTTGACCACACATGGAACCAACCAAATATACCGCCTACAGAACTCCCACCCACAAAGTACAAAAAGCTCAGAAACTTCAGGTCCACATTGTTTCTTCTTCTCCACTAATGTTGAGCAAACTTCTAAAGGACTAAAAGTGCTGAAACTTTAGACTTTATTTGGTCAAATTAAGGTAGAAAGTCTGTTTGTTCAGAGTGGCCTTCGACTAATCGACTCAAACTCAAACATCTTAAGTTTATGTTGGTAGCCAAGCTTTCTCCTGTGTGACTGTTCCACTGCGCTGGATTTTCCACTGCTTTTTCTTTGATTTGTATTGTTTCTACAGTGTTTTATGCAAAGTAGTTTGCTTGGCCTTGGAAATATGTCTTCAGTTTCACACAAAAGTCACAGGATGTGATGTTTGACTTAAAATCATTCATTTACTCTTAGTAAAGGAATCATTGTGTCTCTAGTAAAGGAATCATTGTGTCTCTAGTAAAGGAATCATTGTGTCTCTAGTAAAGGAATCATTGTGTCTCTCAGTAAATCTTTCATTGTGACAGAATCCTGGAGGGTTAGCTGGGCTGCTGCTGTCAACAGATAAACTTAGAATGGGACCTTTTTTATTTTTAGTGTTTAGTCCTGTTTCTATCTTAGATATAGCTACTGGATCAGCTTTTACTGTGCTCACTGCCTGGCTCTGCTGAAGGGTTTCTTCCTGTTAAAAGAATGTTTTTCTCTCTAAACTGTGACTGTTTGTGTTCTCATTGGGAGAGATTATTGTAGAGTCAACGACAAAATGCAAGCAAATGTTTACTGTCATCTTTATCGAAGAAGAGCGAATCTAATTTAATTTAATGATCTGACCTTCCTCTGATTCAAAGGTCTGTTCCAGGTGAGCTGTGATTGGCTGGCAATGGACAAATCACTGAAGGGTCATGTTAGCGTGCTCACCTGCTTCCCGTCTTCTGTGGGCAGAGATGTCGCTGTTGCTGTGGTGAAGCCCCTGGCTGCAGGCCTTGGACACCCCGGCACCCACAGCCTTCTGCGTACTGATCGACAGGTAAATTCTTATGTCTACCTGAATGGTGGGAGGGGCTTAGCAGGTCTGCATCTGAGCTCAAACCCGAAATAAGTCAGAGATCATCAGACTATCGCTGGTCGGTGATCAATCAGGATTGATCTTTATCTGTCAGCTGGTTTGCAGATGTCTCTTCTTGTTTATCTTCAGGTGAAATGGACCATGGAGGTCCTGTGTTATGGTCTCACTCTGCCACTGGACAGAGACATCGTCAGACTCTGTGTTGATGTTTACACTGATTGGATGATGGCGCTAGTATCCCAGCGAAGCTCTACCCCTCCACCGATTAGCAGAGACCCCAACCTGTACGTCCAGAAGATCCTTCGACATCTCCATGTGCTCTTCCTGCCCAGGTACCCACATCCCATCTTAAACCAGACCTGAATCTAGACTGCACTGTAGACCCAAAGCCAAATCCAGAATTAATTCATGAGCTCAGTCCTTTGTTCCAGTTCTGTGTCCTGAAGGTCATCCTGAATCCAGACCTGAAGGCTAAGACCTAAATCCAAACTTAAAACCCCTTTTTTTCTTGTCTTAGGTCAGACCAGGTTGGTCCGGTCTACCTGTCGTTGTGTAAGCAGGTGCTTTGTTCTGTTCAGTCTCTGGCTAGAGAGAGTTCACTGATGAGCAAAGAGACCTGGGAGACTCTGTTACTCTTTCTGCTGCGCATCAACCACGCCATGCTGGCTCCGCCTACTTCTGCAGGTGAGACGAAGTACCAGCTAGCTGTATCAGATTGTTGGTTATTACATCTGTCCGTCATGCTGTCCGTCTCACCTGCGTACAGGAAGCGTGTCGGATCAGTCCATGGCGGTTCTCCTGGAGGTGTGGCTGCTGGCATGTTCTCGGTGTTTCCCATCCCGCTCTTTGTGGACAGCATGCAGACAGATGGTTAGCAGCTGCAGACACCAGCCTGCAGTGGTGGAGCAGTGGAGTAGAGCTGTTGCAGCTCTGACCTCCAGGTTAATTTCCATTCTCAGGGTCTAACTGGTTATGTTATTAAGGAGAAGTTGTTGGTTTATTGTTGGTTCTGTATCTGAATCATTAACTGGTTCTGTACCATTCTGTCCCCAGGCTCCTTCCTCAGATATATGGATCCTCCTTCCCTCTCTTCCATGTTCCAGAGGAAGATGCAGCTCTGGTTCCTACAGACATGGAGGATAAGCATCTCTCTCATACCTGGTTTCAGTTCCTGCACATGTTCAGGTAACTGGTTCCAGTTCTTGCACATAATCTGGTAACAGTTTCATGTTTCTAACTCCTTCTGTAAAACTGATAAATCTCATGTTTCTTGCAGTAATCCTGTGGACCTCATTTCCCCTTCAGCCACTTCCTCTACGTCCTCCTCCCAGGATGAGGCGTCTGAGAAGGGAGACCATCAACTACCAGGAATCTTCTTTAGAGCCATGAGACTAGTCGCTGAGCTAGTCAACGCCTTCCTCGGTAAGCTACCACCAAAGGTTAAAGTGCCTTCTTTCTCCTTCAAACAAGAGAGGCAGATGTTCAGTTATTCCTTTGAGGAATTTGACTTCATTTACGAACTTTAACGCCCAAACATCTTCACGGGTCTAGTCAGTTAGTCTCTGTTTGTTCTTTTTCTGTGCACACATCAAGATTTTTATTGCCTTAGATGATTTTCAAACCACATCTTACATTGTTCTAAAGAGCAGATTCACATAGACCCATCCTCCAAGATGAAGAGGATGATCTAAGAGTTGGAGGTAGGGTGATCTGGGACTGATTTTCACTTGTTTCTGCAGGTGTGACTATTAGGAGCTCAGAGGAAGCGGATCATCTGCTGCCAAACAGAGGTAGACTCATATTAACTTAACGATTCTGTAGAAATAAAAGCGTACAAATTCAAGAGCTGCATCCTTCGAATAAACTGGACTACGCAGGCCGGGTCCTTCAGAACCATGAATGATTGAACTGTCTTGCCTTTATAAACTGTTTCTGCACTTACCTCAGCATAAAGGCGGCTGCCTAACAGCAGTGACAACATGGACAGAGTTGTGAAGTTGTAAAAATAAAGCACATACCGTTTTTTGTTTTTTATTGAATGTTAAAAGAACTCCAGTTGTAAAACTGTAATCACTGGCATGTGTTCAGATAATATTTTATTTCCTCATATACTATTTATGATTTAATAATAAAACTATGCAAGTAGAATTATAAATAATCATTTTATACTCACTGGGGAAAAGTTTTTGGAAAAATTAGGGAGGCACTTATGAGGCCACTAAGTATTTCTGTGAGGGATTATGTTGCATGGTTTCTCATTTCTCTCAATATCTCTGCAAATAGATGCACTATACCCACCACTGTCTAAAACCATGCTGACAAGCTGATCTCTCATCAGAACTTTATTAGTGATCCAAATATGAATCTGCATAATGGTGCTGATCCAACGTTTTTGCTGAAAGCAATAGTTGTCTTTAGGTAGTGATGTAACGTAGTACATTTACATGATTACTGTTCTTAGGTACTCGTTTTGAGTATCATTACTTTACTTGAATAATTTTTTGAGGGGGTAATTATAACTTTAACTCCACTACATTTCAAAGTCAAATATTGTACTTTGCACCCCACTAAATTTCTAGGAAGTTGCTGGTTATTTGTTCCTTTTAGCTCAGTTTATCTTTGTAATCCGCTGCTGCTGTTTTTCTTTTTGAAATGCAATTCAACATGGCAGATAGCAGTCCTTAGGACTGAATTTTGACATCATCGTTTAAAGATTTGCATGACATTCCACGAATGTGAGAAACTCAGAGCAGGTATTATTTGTAATTTATAAATTTTTTAAGGCATTAGTTGTTCCCATGTGGCCAAGTTGTTCAGTAGGATGAATTCTCAAAGCAGTTACAGTTTCTTTGTGGTAATAGATTCAACCATAAACCTCTATTCCATAGTGATAGTGTGAGTAGAATCAAGACACTCCTGTTTTCTTTTTGGTTTATTTTTAAATAAGAAATAATGAGCAAAATAGCTGTCCTTATTTTTGAAGCATGTCTATGCTGAAGTTGCTGTAAAGATTCTCAGTCATCCAGGTCATAGTCATTTCAAGTTCTACTGAAGTTCTTCACAAGTTCTCCACAATTTCTTGTGGTCAGAAATATACTGATATTAGACCATTTATTTTGTATTTTTTTGAACATTTCAGTACTTTTCAATGCATGTTCTTTGAAGGCAACAACATGCCATAGAGGGTTAAGTATTTTCAAAAGTGAGTGCTTCAATACTTTAACTTGAGTAGATGTTTGACCGAGCAACCTTTGCTTGTAGTTAAGATTAGACTATGAGTATCAATACTTTTTTCTCAAGTAGCTAAAAGGGTGTGAAGGGCCAGAGGCTCATTGCTGCTGCAGGAGAACATCTGTGTCTGTCCTCACAGAGCACAGCAGTCTGAGGCCAGATCGGAGTTAATGGTAGAAAATTGTGGTAGTTCTTTAATCCTGGAGCATGAGGGGCATGACTAGGGAAGATGATCTCAGGTTTTTTTTTCTTTTACATTTTTAAGAAAATTCTGGGGAAATGTAGAGAGAATATGATTCTGTTGTTCTTAAGTCTAATAAAAACATTTATCTTAAAAGAGCAACACTGTTTTAGATGTACTGATGTGATTGCTTCAGTTTTTTTCTGCAGGACTAACTCCAAGAAGTAATTTCAGAGACAGACTACCTTCAGTTGGTAAACATGACCTCATTAGTCAGAACTTGATCTGGTCTCTATGGGTTCTGCAGAACTGCTTTGGTTTAACCTTTTAGTACAAATTGTTGTTCCTTCCAGGTCTCTCTGTAAGCAGAAGTCCATTCAGAGACCGCCTCCCTCCGTATGGTAAACTTTGCCAGCTTTTGGGTTTGGATCATAGGAGTCAGTCTGCTGTGTTCAGAACTTCATGATCCATAATCTTTGTCCTCTTCAGCCTTCTCTCGGCCTCGTTCTGGAAGCGCCCCGCCCATTCCAATCAACTTTGTTAGTGCACCGGAAGCCCCGCCCTCTAAAGGTTTCTCACCACCGCGCAAACGACCATCGAGGGCAGAACATGTCTCCAAATCTTCCCTGGTACCACAGACTTTTTTAAGCTTATTTATACTGTTTACCTGTCCAGGTAGATGATGTCAGTGGTTCAGGTAAAGATCTCTATTGATCCAGTGTTTGTGTCACACAGACGCTCTTGTTCTGGTAAATGGTCTTAGTAGGTCCAGTTGGTTGTTTTAAATGGATTAACTTCATGCTGAAACTTATCAAGTGGGAATGCATAAGCATTTTATTTAACCAATGTACATTACACCAGGTACCAGTACAGAACTGCATTCATTGCATTCAAAGAAAGTGCATAAAGCATATCTTAATACAGAGGAAGACCAAATATAAACAGAGAGGGAACAATAATAATAGTAAAAATAAAATAATAATAATAAACGGGCAGCATTATATTATACATAGATTCAAGAACAGGGCGTTAAACCAGCAGATTAAATTTACTCACAAAAGATAGAAAATTACCAGCACTTTTTGTTCTTAAAAATTCTATAGATTTAACACAACATTTTGTCTCATTTTTCCAATGGGATATAACTGGTTTACATTTTAAGTAACGGCATTTGTGTAAACAAAATTTAACCAATAAAATTAAAATATTAACACCAAAATGATGTTCAATTTTTGCAATCATACCAAATAAAGCTACTCTTAGGGTAAAATCAGGTAACTGAATTCCTTTAGATTGGATCCACATCAGAAAATCAAGCCAAAAGCTTTGGACTACAGTACAATCAACGGAAATGTGTTCCAGACTTTCATTTTCAACCTCACAGAAACAACAGTTTTCAATGTCAAAATAAATTTTTTTTGCTTAGAAATTCGTTAGGATAAAATATTTTAAATTGAATTTCCTTCATTTTTGGAGGTACCGGGTATGATAGGAATTTAGTTCTGATCATCTTTTTTGCTTCTACACAGAAATCTTTGAGAATATAATCTCTCTTTATATGGTTGGAAGATGAACAATATGTCAAATAACACCTCAAAAATACAGTGGGGCAGAAAAGTATTTAGTCAGCCACCAATAGTGCAAGTTCTCCCACTCAAAAAGATGAGAGAGGCCGGTAATTTTCATCATAGATATACCTCAACTATGAGAGACAAAATGAGAAAAAAAAATCCAGAAAATCACATTGTCTGATTTTTAAAGAATTTATTTGCAAAATATGGTGGAAAATAAGTATTTGGTCAATAACAAAAGTTCATCTCAATACTTTGTTATATACCCTTTGTTGGCAATGACAGAGATCAAACGTTTTCTGTAAGTCTTCACAAGGTTTTCACACACTGTTGCTGGTATTTTGGCCCATTCCTCCATGCAGATCTCCTCTAGAGCAGTGATGTTCTGGGGCTGTCGCTGGGCAACACGGACTTTCAACTCCCTCCAAAGAATTTCTATGGGGTTGAGATCTGGAGACTGGCTAGGCCACTCCAGGACCTTGAAATGCTTCTTATGAAGCCACTCCTTCGTTACCCGGGCGGTGTGTTTGGAATCATTGTCATGCTGAAAGACCCAGCCACGTTTCATCTTCAATGCCCTTGCTGATGGAAGGAGGTTTTCACTCAAAATTTGACGATACATGGCCCCATTCATTCTTTCCTTCACACGGATCAGTCGTCCTGGTCCCTTAGCAGAAAAACAGCCCCAAAGCATGATGTTTCCACCCCCATGCTTCACTGTAGGTATGGTGTTCTTTGGATGCAACTCAGCATTCTCTCTCCTCCAAACACGACGAGTAGAGTTTTTACCAAAAAGTTCTATTTTGGTTTCATCTGACCATATGATATTCTCCCAGTCATTGTCTGGATCATCCAAATGCTCTCTAGCAAACTTGAGACGGGCCTTGACATGTACTGGCTTAAGCAGGGGGACACGTCTGGCACTGCAGGATTTGAGTCCCTGGCGGCGTAGTGTGTTACTGATGGTAGCCCTTGTTACTTTGGTCCCAGCTCTCTGCAGGTCATTCACTAGGTCCCCCCGTTTGGTTCTGGGATTTTTACTCACCGTTCTTGTGATCATTTTGACCCCACGGGGTGAGATCTTGCGTGGAGCCCCAGATCGAGGAAGATTATCAGTGGTCTTGTATGTTTTCCATTTTCTAATAATTGATCCCATAGTTGATTTCTTCACACCAAGCTGTTTACCTATTGCAGATTCAGACTTCCCAGCCTGGTGCAGGTCTATAATTTTGTTTCGGGTGTCCTTTGACAGCTCTCTAGTTTGGGCCATGGTGGAGTTTAGAGTGTGACTGTTTGAGGTTGTGGGACAGGTGTCTTTTATACTGATAACGGGTTCAAGCAGGTGCCATTAATGAAGGTAACGAGTGGAGGAGAGAGGAGCCTCTTACAGAAGAAGTTACAGGTCTGTGAGAGCCAGGAATCTTGCTTGTTTGTAACTGACCAAATACTTATTTTCCACCATATTTTGCAAATAAATTCTTTAAAAATCAGACAATGTGATTTACTGGATTTTTTTTTTCTCATTTTGTCTCTCATAGTTGAGGTATATCTATGATGAAAATTATCGGCCTCTCTCATCTTTTTAAGTGGGAGAACTTGCACTATTGGTGGCTGACTAAATACTTTTTTGCCCCACTGTATATTGTTACATCGAGTGCTGAAAATAATTTACATTGTCTATAAAAAATAGTTTGAGCTTTGGAGAAATATCAGAAAATGTTATATCTTGTCTAACCATAGCCTGAAGAGGTAAAGGGAATGTTTTTAAGATCTGATTGTATTTACTCACATTACACTGAATTTGATACTTTTTTACAAAACTCCAGATAAAGTAATAGGTTACCTCTATTGTCCATGAAATACGGAAGAGGATTAGGGCCACTGAAAAAAAAAAAAGTTAACTGATTTTTAAATTTTATTTCAGTTTATTATGGGGAAAAAAGTCCGAATTCTGACTTTTTTCTCAGAATTCTGACTTTAATCTCAGAATTCGACTTTAATCTCAAAATTCTGACTTTTTTCTCAGAATTCTGAGTATCTGTTCACTTCTAGGTGAACAGATACTTTTGGACTTTTTCTTCTGGTTAATCAACTTTAAAGGTTTTGCTTTTAAGATGAGTGCGTTTTTGCCATTATTCTGCCAAATGATACTGCCCTTGAAAATCTTCAGATGATTCTACTGTTTTCTGCTGTTTGAAGTTTCTGATTACTTCCTTTCACATTTTCATATGTTCTTCAGCTATTTTCTGCTTCTTTTTGCTTCAGTTTCTTTAGCTATTGTTTCTTTTTTCATACTGCATAAAAAAGCATTCTAGTTAAAAAGCTTTTTCTAGTTAACCTTAATTTTCTATCTTATCAGACATCTACACTCCCCCACCATAGGAAGGCTTCCTCTCTTCTCCCCCCTCCCTGTCCACCTCTGTGCTGCCCCCCCAGACCCTCAGCCTACCCCCTCAGGTGTAACGTGGACTCCCTCCTGCACCTGCTTGGCTCCTGGCTGTTTGATGCTGCTTTGATGACCCAACTGTCCGGTTAGTACAGTCTGTCCTTTAGAACATGTTCCTACTGTGATGTATCATGGCAGCAGCAGTACACCTGTGACAGCTTTGGTCAGCAGGTAAACAGACCGATGTCACCGTGATGTCAGAGCTATGGGCAGCAGGGAGGGCAGAGGCCTGCGGGACGCTCTGCAGAATTTTCTCCTGCAAGAAGACAGCAGAAAACATTGATCCCACCTTTTTATCAAGGTAACTGTCTTGTCTGTCAGTTCATGTAACTGGATCCCTTTATTACTGCTGCTCTTGGTCTCCTCTGTCAGGTTCTACCTGGTTCTGATGCAGAGCCTTCAGGAGGCGTGTCTTTCTGTTCTGGTCTCTGTCCTGCTAAACTCCACCAGTCTGTTTTGCTGCGACCTGAATGGGGTCAACCTGCTGCTTCCGTCCTTCCTGTCCACCCTGGAGGCAGTGCTGCTTGAAAGGTACCAACATCTCAGTTATAGAACCGGATATGGGCAGGACCTTTTTCCCCCTGCCTTTTAGCACATCTAATTGTGATGCAACTGATGAAAAACCTCAGTCAAAATCTTCGGAAGCGTTGAGGCTGTTTATCTGTACGTGGAGTCTCCCTCTCTGCCACCGCTTTGACCTAGGTAGGAACCTCATGGAGCTGCCCGCCATGGAAAGGTGGCCCAGGAAGGTGACAGAGGATTTATGGAACTCCGCTTTGACGTATAAACGATTTATAAGGAGATGTTTGGGAACCTGACCAATATGATGGAAGTGTTCAGTGAGGTCCTTATAAAAGATTGATATATCTTCCAGATATACATACATAAAGTTGTTTAGAAAGCCGTGGAAAATGTCATTTATTAGAGCCTGGAAAACTGATGGCGTGTTGCAGAGGCCAAACAGCATTACCAAATACTCAAAGTGTCTAATGGAGGTCTTGAAAGCTGTCATTCACTCATCTTTCCAGCAAATGCAAACTAGATGGTAACCCAGTCAGGATTGCTTACCATACCACTGTGTGCCTGATGAAGGGGAGAGCCACTACCCATAAGCAGACTGGCTTATCTAATTCAAGGACAAAGCCTGCTTGTTCTATGGAACAGGAATATCAAATATTCAACCTAGAAAACGAATTTCACCCTGGTAAAGAGGTCTGTGGTTTTTCCTCTCACCTGGAGGCGGGGCTAAAAGCAACTGCTTCAGTTGTTAGTTGGCCCAGCAAGGCAAACTTTTCTAGGCGGAACAGATAGTGATGGAGCAGAGTTGAAATTGTTAAGGAGAAAAGAGGAATAAGAAAGTTGGAGCAGAAGCTCCGCCCCACCCACCTATCCATCAGCTAACTTTCTGTAACTGCTTGCTGTACTACAGAGATCTGGTTCGTTTCAAGGGTCTTATCAGTCCCGTGGATTTGAGACGCTCCTCTATTCTCATCCTGCTCTCTCTGATGCCCCTCCCTTTGCAGCTTGGATCTGTCAAATTACAGGTAACTACTCTTCCTGCGGTTAGTAACCATGGCAACTTGCATCACATCAATATCCCCTATGTTTCTGCAGGACTCTTCACTCATGATGGTTACCTCTGAAGCGAAAGCAAGTAACTTCCTATCTTATAAGCCCCGCCTCCTAAGCCTACTGATTGGGGCTTTGCAGACAGAGACAGACACGTGGAACATCCAGCTCCTTCTTGGTTAGTTTCTGCTTCCTGCTTTACCTCACAGCTTTGCTTATTTGTGGTTTAATTACTTTTCATCTTCAGCCTCCGCGTTGAATGCTGTCCATGACTTGGCTGCAGCAGAGGCTCCTCCCACCTCATCTGAATCTGCTCTGGTAACAGTTAATGAGACTGTTAAAATCAACACATTCATGTGTATTTTATTTTCTATCAGCTTCACATTTTAGTTGATGTTTTCCTTACATCTTAATCCAAACACAAAGAACCAGATTTGTTTGACATAATGTCTGAGAAACCGTAGAGGGAGGGAGAAACCCTGGTTCTTTGACTTGATCCGGTTTGATTTGGTTTACATGATCAAAGACTTTGGGCTGAAGTTGGCCTTGGGATCCAGAATTGTGTTTTACCAAGTAATCATCAAATAAAACTCTCTTTATTTTCAGGAAATTCAGTTTCAAAGTGTTGACCTGGTCATCATGATAACCTTCATCTGTTTTCTTTTCAGGAAGCTGATGCCCAGTATCGCCTTACCAGTGGAACCAATAGGACCAGGCCAATAAGTAAAGATATTTAATTATTTCCATTACAGTTTTAGCACTTGTTATACTATTGGTAATACTATGTGTGTACTACTATGTGTACTAGCTGTCAAATCAGAAGCAGCAGTCCTTTGGGTCCATGTTGTACGCCTACTGACTCAGCGTCTGTCGTCTCAGTGGAGAAATGACTCAGCAGTTTGTCTGTCTGTACTGGAAATACTGGGAGGTCTGGCCAAGGTGGACCAACACACACAAACACAAACCTACTTCTGTCCCGTTTTATTTGGGCAAATTCCCATAAATTGGTTTTGACCCGGATCAGTATTGAGCTATGTTTTGCGGTCCTGCAGGTGGAGGTCCAGGTGGAGGACTCAGAGAGGCGCCGTGCCATCAGTTCCGTCTGCACCTACATTGTGTTCCAGTGTAGTCGTCCTCCTCCGCTTCACTCCAGAGAGCTTCACTCCATCATCGTTGCTGCTTTCTGGTGTCTGAACATCTGGCTAAACCGGCACCCTTTTCTATTGCATCAGCAGGTAAAGAACATTTGGGCCCCAGAGGTTCTGCTTCTTATGCATCTGCATGTAACTGACCTGAAGGTACAGCAGGTTCTAAACCAGTTCAGAAAAATTTCCAAGAAAACATCAAGCCTTTGCTCCACCAGTAATTTACTGAACTAAGGTCCCCCGAAGTTCTGAATCAGTGTAGCGGTAACCTGTATAGGACTGTTCTGGAGGTCCCCGAGCATTGTTCTGTTCTTTAGGTAACTGTTTTTGTCCAATATGCTGTCATCAGGAGTGTCTGTTGGAGGTTCTGGAAATAGTTGAGTTGGGAATCTCAGGCAACAAGTCCAGACAGGACCAGAAAGTGGCATGGAAGGAGGATAAAGAGCTGAACCCGGCCTCTCTGAGGGTAAAAGAGGCAGCTGAGGCAACTTTAAGCTGGTGTGTGAACCAAACGTTCTGGTGTCTAGCTATTCTGGAACATGACTTGATCCGGGTCTCCTCAGTCTCTGGAGATTCCTTTAAACGTCATGTTTTCATTGAGGAATAGTTCAGGTTCTGCTTATTGGCTCAAACCTAAACTGGATCTGTTTCAGCATCATGCAGGTTTCAGGAGCATGCACGTGTCTCGATGGGTCTCTTAGAGAGGACACTCTGACACTGAGTGAAAGCAGCCTGAAGAAGTCCAAATATTTTGTCCTGGAAGGTTCGGTAATCCTGTCCACATTGGAGCCAAAACCAGGACCAGAGCAAGGTAAACATAGAACTATAGACGGCTCTCAAACAGATCATGTAGAACATCTAAAGACCTTTTAGAGATGGGTTTCTTACTAGTGGTTTCTGTTCTGATTACACTATGGACTCTCTTTATTGGTCCAATGTTTCATTTACACTAAACCCAAGTAAATTACATACATTATAACCAGTGGTGACAAAAGTAAACACATTTGTTACTTAAATAAAAGTATAGATACTGCAGTTTAAAAAAAGCTCTGGTAAAAGTTGTAAGTATCAACTTGACCTCTTTACTCAAGTAAAAGTCAAACAGTATGGGATTCACAAACTACTTAAAGTATAAAGTAACCTTTAAAAAAAACAGCCAGATGCCACTGTATGAATTTAAAACAAGATTTTTCCACTATTCTGAAAAATTCTTTGAGATAGGGCCAAGGATGAGGGAGGTCTTGTTGGTCTCCGTCTCCAGATACGCTCTCGCCTGTGTCCGACCTTTCAGACATTTCAACATCTTTTTCTGAATCCAACATTATAGCATAGTATTGAAAATTCCCGTTTACAGTTTGAAGAACACCTGCTTGCTTCTGATGATTTCCTTTAGCTAACCAATGAGTGTTTGTATTGTATGACTCATCCAACTCCACCAGTTTTCACTAGATGTAGATGGAGCCAATGATCTGCATTGGATGGGGCACATGACGTGAAATAAATATTCATAAACATAAAACCAAAGCCGAGAGTAATGAGTAAAGTTTATTTTAAAAATGTAAGGAATAGAAAGTACAGATACTTGTGTGAAAATGTAATGAGTAGAAGTCAGAAGTAGAAGGAAAAATAAGAAATGGAGAAAAGTAAAGACACATAGAAAGTGTACTTAAATACAGTAACAAAGTATTTGTACTTCGTTACTTGACACCTTTGTATACAACAACCCAAAAGAAAAAAACAAAAGACATAAGTCCAGCCCCTCAAAAACTGAGAATAGGTATTTCATTATTTACATGAAATAAAACATCTCCACTTTCCCAAATAGATTGAACTCATTCAAGTCTGACACCATCCTATAATAGACAAACTCTGTCCTAAGACGTGCAACCACTAGGCCTCTGAACATCAGTTCAACATCTACAGATCCTGCCTCCTTTATTTTATTTATCCTGGTGAGCCAAATGCTCATATTTGCCAGACCAAACAATTAACTAGACAAATATTCCTCCGTAGTGCTGATAAATATTTAGGACCAAAAATAAACAGTTCATTGTTAAAACTGTGTCCTAAACCAGCCACTCACTGTTTTAACAAAGGGAAGAGAGGAGCTAGTCTGGGACATCCGATCCAGAGATGCTGTAGCGTTTCCAAGCCTCACAAAAGGCACACTGACTCCCTGATCTGTGATCAATACGAGCCACATATCTGTTCGTGGCCACGGCCCTGTGCACAAACCTCCACTTGGAGATCCGCACTGCGTTTCTCTATGGGAGGTTTGTACAGGGATCTCCAGCTGCCCCTGGGAGATGAACTTGGTGCCAACACATCAAACCACCTCGCCTCTCTGACCCCGACCAACATCTCTCTGTTCAGGACCTTTAAAGACACAGCATACAAACTTTTTTTTGATACTTCAGAGAACTTCCTCAGCTCAGGTGTTCTGAATGATAACAGAAGTCCATCCTCCTGCTCCTCCACTGCAGCACATATGGACAACTCAGGAAATCCAGTTCTGTTCTGATTACAGATGCAAGTCCGTCCCTGCTGGTTGTCTTTAGAGGACCATCAGGACATCACAGCTGGTCTCTACAGCTCCACCTGCTGCCCAGAGATGAACGATCCACACAGGTGATCATATGATATCAGGCATTTCACCGATTAACTGGGAACTGCTGCAGTATTTTTAAATAGTGTTTACAGTGACCTACTCAGCCAGCATATGGCGCTGTATCTTCAGATCCCATATGTCTGCCAAGCAGTTGGTCTGGTTCAGCTTTGGAGTCTGGTTTTGGGATGTTGATGAAAAACCTCAACAGTAAAATAGTCTGTAGAAGGGTTTTTTTTCATTCCTTGATTAGACACAGAAAACTCTGATCCCAGAACAACGAACTCAAACGGCAGAAGATGTTGAAAAGCAATGTTCCATAAACCATCAGTTGGCTCCTGAAATCATGGAGAGAATTGCTTCAGTGAGAGCAGATGAGAGCATCCCTGCTCTGACCAACTCTGGAACCTCTGAGGTAAGACCTGTCAGACAACAATCAGACTCAGGTTTCTATGAGGATAAGTATACATTTTGGTATTAATGTTTGTTAGAGATCAATGAAAGTTTAATCTACAGTTAATTGAATTCAAATCAATTTATTTATATTGCTCAATGTTATAACACACATAATATCAAAGACTTAGACTTGACTTTATTAATCCCTTGGGATTACTCCCTTCGGGAAATTGTATTTCCAGTAGCAGGAAAAATTGCACATACAAGAAAATAGAGGATGTTTAGGCACAGTATATAAAATAGAAAAATAAAATCAATTAAATAAGATGTAGGAAGATATATTGGGGGATGAGGATAGACAAATAAATACAGAGGGCTATAGCAAAAACAATGACTTAAATTAACAGTTATGTAGTGTATTGCACTTGAATGGTTGAGAAAAAAGAGTGTCCAGATTATAAAAACCACAGCGAGTATCTACAACTCCTTCACTTCTGTTCTCTTAACTCTATTTCCTGCTCCCCCCCAGAGAGGAGTTATAGAGCCTGATGGCATGAGGGACAAAGGAGTTCCTGAAAGCACTCTACCGAGTAGTTTAATTAGTTATCCAAACAGATTGTATGAAAACTTTTCATCTCTGGAAACCCAGGTGACTGACAGACTGAAACCAGAACCAGGCTCAGTCTGAAAAAAGCAGATTGTAGCCCCAAGCTCTGGTTCCTTTACCTCCCTTTCCATGGGCAGGAAAGGAGCCCTGGACTGCTTTACTAGTTTCAGTGCATGGATGATCCCAGAGCCTATGTTGTCTGGGAATTAAATCCCCCTGGTAGGGTCTCCCAAGGCAAACAGGCTCTAAATGACAGATCGGACAAAGAGTAGTTCAAAAAAAGCTCTTATGAATACCATAAAATCAAGACACGTGGTTAGAGCAGTGTGCTTGTGCTCTGAGAAGGTTGCAGGTAGCCGGTTTCATCCCCACAGCCTGCACCCGGGGTCCCTGAGCAAGACCCTTAACCTGTACTTGCTCTGCACAGTGGCAGCCCAATGGTCCCCAAGGGGATAGGTTGAGATGCAGAAGCGAATTTCTCAATGGTGAGATCAATGATGTTCAATTATATAATTATTTGAAACGATAGACTGGTGGTAAGCAGTCAAAGGTGGAGACCTTTTTGACCAGATCCATGGATGTTAAAACTGACCTGGGGAGCTCCTGATGCTAAAGAAACTATAAGAGCAATCATCCAGGCTCTTTTTCCTACCATCTAACCAAATGCCAGCACTCATCATGGCAAATCTGATGAACTTCCACCCCTTACTGATTTCTGCATTCAGGTTGAGCATAATTAACTACTGAAAGAGAAAAAAAAAGTAGCTAGTGTTTTGGTGGAGAACACAAAGTCAGCAGTAGTGGTCCAAATGAGGACTCCCTTCAGGATGGTATCACAGCTGAACAATACCAGACCAAATGTCGCCACTGTGAAGAAAAAAAAAACACTAAACTAAAAGTAAAATTAAAAGTTAAAGTAACATAAAAGACAAAATTGAACAGTCGTGGGATAATGTAGCAGAGTAAGGAAAAGTGGTCTTTATGTCCTCCTGCACCCTAAGCCCAAAGCAGCATAACTACAGAGAGTCTACAGAGAGAACTACTGAGCCAGTCTTACTATAAGCTCTAACAAACGTTTATGTTTTAAGCCTCCTCCTTTAAGTCATGGACTAAAACTTGGTTTTAGTCCAGGTTGGCCTCACATGAGAAGAGCCTAACAACTAAAAAGATCTGCCACCCATTCTACTTGTAAGACCTCAAGGAACCACCAGCAAATCTTTAGAAATTCTAGAAACTTGTTTGATTTGGGATTTAAATGACTTGTCCTGATTAAACATCAGATCAAAGTAAGTTATTACTGAAGTGACTGAGTAAGCAGCTTCTTTTCAAAGAAGATGAATTCTCTCTTGACTGAATTTAAAAGCAGAAAACCTAAGGTTTCCAGGTTTTTGTCTTTGAAACATCTCTACTTTAGGTCCAACAGCAGTTGGAGAATCTACGAGCAACCTTGAAAGCTCAGCAGCTTATTGAATCTCGGCCTCAGCTGAGCACCCATTCAGTCGCTACGGTACCTTGCAGACCACCACCTCCAATTAACTGCTTCCAGCTGACAAGACTCTTCTTATCCCATCTGGGATTGCTCACTCCCGAGAGTGTGAAGGTACTACTGACTTCAGAGACTTTTTTTTTCTCATCAGACTTCCCTGTTCATTCCTCACCTGTCTGTCTGACCTCTTTGTAGGATCCAGGTATCAACAGCGTCCAGCCAGCTCTCTTGTCTTTGGACTCATCCCTTCCAGGTTTCTCAGAGAACCTGAGACATTTGGATCAGCTTCCATCCAGAAACACTGATTGTGCATTTGTCTTCTACATGAGAGCCGGACAGAGGAAACCCAGAGAGGTAATCCTCTACTTCTCTTAACTGTACAAACTCCAAACATCTGTTGTGCTGCCTCCTGCCTTGTGTGTCTCCACTGGTTTTGAGTCTGCCTGTACTTTCCATCTTCCTGCAGATCTTAGAGAATGTTGAGAAGCAGGCAAGTGTCAGCAGTCATTTCCTGGACTTCTTGTCTTCTCTTGGTTGGCCGGAAGAGGTGGGGCAGCTGCGGGTGGCCAGGGCCAGTCATTCAGGTGAGCTCTTTGTATAATGAAAGTGCAGGTGTATGGGTTCTGTGATTACCAGACCAGTCTGTGCCTGTTTTCCAGAATTCTCAGCTGTTTTGAGTGAAAGTGGAGGCGCAGTGTTTGATGGAAGGAGGTTTGTCCTAAAGTTTGGAGACGCTTTGTCACAGATTACCTTCATCGTTCCTTCATTACACACCTACAGTCAGTGTCTGATGCTACTCTTACATATAACGTTCAAGATGATCATCAGCATGAAAGTTTACCTGTCATCGGTTTACAATCTTTTTTTTTTGAAGCAGCTGATTGGCTGAAGCGCTCTGAGGAGGTGGGGCAAGCTAGTGTTTATTCATCGAATCAGAGACGAGCTGAGGTGAGGCCAGACACCACTCCCCCCTCTGTACTTTAAAATCAAAATAATTTTTTATTTGTCTTATCTGTCTCTATTTGTTGCTCACCTGATTTTTTTTTTAGACTCGTCCATTAGAGGACATCAGATGCTGCCATGGTGTCTCATCATTTTTCAGCTCTGATTCAAAGCTGATGATTGTTTGGGTTGAACGCTTCGAGGACATTGGTAACAAAACAAGAATGCACCACTTGCTCACGCGCAGAAAAACATTTTTTTTATGGCACTAAATAATTTGGGTGTAGAAATTTTAGACATTAGCATTTTCAATGCAATCAGCATCAGAAACTAGAAACTCACCCAACTTTTTCAATAACCACAAACACTTCACTTATTGGTCTGAAAAAAACAAAAAGCCCCCACCCACTTCTTCTCCATAAAGCTAATAGCTCTGTCCATATTTATTTAGTTTTTCTGAACTAACTGGTCAATCTCCTTTTGAACCTTGTTTTCCAGAGAAGTTTCCTCTGACTGATCTGCTGTTAGAGACGAAAGCGCAAACAGAGACAAGGTAAATCTCCAACACTCTGTTTCAGGATAAGTTGACCTGGATCAGAAGTCAGCTTCCTCCTCGAGTGCTGGATCAAATCGACAGACTTTTGTCCATCTTTCTCGTAGTGTCGCTAACATCCAGCTGATCTTCATCCATCCTCTGAAAACGGGACTCTACAGGATCTCTTTTCATGGAAACACCAACAAGCTGGGACTGGTCGTCCCGTTGGTAAATGGGATGGTAACCAGCAGAAAATCTCTGGGTAAGAAACTCTCTGGGAAAAATTTATTGGGACGTTTCCATTTTTAAAAAAAAGTTGTTAAAACAGCAAAGATGTTAAAGACTGTGATGTTATGGCTCTCAAAGTTTCTGTAGAGCTACAGGTTCTGTCAGGTTTTGAAAACATTCTGTAGGCAGTGAACACTGACCCTCGTCTGACAGTGTAACCCTCAGCTCTACCTCCCAGGATGGACTCTGAGAGATCTCGAATAATTTTGCCCCTTTTCCACTAGGAAGTGCTTTAGTATGGTGATCTTACTCGCTTG
Organism: Cyprinodon diabolis; assembly: GCA_030533445.1. NCBI lineage: Eukaryota > Metazoa > Chordata > Actinopteri > Cyprinodontiformes > Cyprinodontidae > Cyprinodon > Cyprinodon diabolis. Next base: position 42,881,217 of record CM060081.1, on the reverse strand, counting down.
TAGGCTTTCCTATTAGTAACGGTTCCAGCAGCTTTGAAATGTGTGAAAATGTGTCGTCAGTGATTGGAGAGGCAGCGGCACTAGTCAGTGTATTGAATAAGTAGTTTTTATTGAATAAATAGTTTTACGATGCGATAACTAATGTCTTAAGGCTGATTTATATTCAGAAACCAGGTCGTCTGCGTGTGTGTCGCAGTGAATGCCTCAGACACTCTGCTGCACCTCTCTAAAATTGTAGGTGGCCGCAGACAGGAGGCCTCTGATTGGTCAAATGTATATCCACTCTCCTATCCACTCACTACCCATCCCTTCCTTAAGTCTTTCCCACCAAAGGTCGGTGCTCGGGGGTTGTGGCTTTTGCCAGAAGATTGTTATTATTTTCTTTGCGATCATAATCAGTATTTGAATAATTGTCTTTTTTTCTGTTTAACAGAGTATTTGGTGAAATGCTCAGCAGGAATGTTTGTAAATCTAGGTTCAATTTTTCTTTGCAAATAGTTTCAATCTTTTTCCTTACATCATTCTGATATTCTTTAATTTTGGGACAATCCCAGAATATATGTTTTTAGTCTCTTTTCTGGCCACAGCCCCTCCAACACTTTGACATTTTACTGTATTTTGATGAGATACTTGGTAAAATAAATAATTGCATTATTGATTTCCAGTCAAACTCTTGCCATGAAACACTACTCAACATTGTATGTCCTACTATGAAGGATTCCTCCCACCTTTCTTTTGATATAATTATATTTCCTTCTTTCTCCCATTTCTGTTTTATATCCTCATTATCATCTACTTCTATCTGCAGGGGTTTATACAACTTTGAAATTACCTTTTTAGTAGTGTTGAAGTTTGTCATTAGGATCTCTTCTAAACAATTTGGTTTCTTCAGGATATATTCCCGATCCCTATCTAGTTTACTGTAGTTAATATAAGCCAGTGAGCTGTGGGATGACGTGAGCTCTAAGTGAGGTCTAATCAAACTTGCATATAACCGCACACTCGTGTTTTGCAATGTTTGAGCGAAATATAACCTCTCAAAAAGGTTTTATTTTACTTTTCTGAGTATGAAGAGACTGGTAGAGTCTCTTTCAGAGAGGCAATGTCTGTAAATATAGTGTAAATATGTTGTAAAAGTGAGAATTACTCAGCTTAGTACTTTATAGCGTGGCTAAGGTGGGTTTCCCACTCAAAATCCCAGCTCAGGCCTTTGAGGATGCAGCACATATTCTGCTAGGGCATGAGAGAGAAGAGGGTTGAATGTTCATGCCTTTAACATTCTCTAGAGACAAAGGGATCATTAAGGTTGTATGGAAATTAAAACAATATATCAAATTTTAACCCTCAATATTATTAGGAATGTTTAAGATGTTTTTGGGGGGTACTTTGAAACAGTAAATTTTTCAGCTGATCTACCTGTCTGATCCCTGTTGTTTCTTACCATTCTGTCCTCCTCAGGGTTCCTAATCACAGAGATGGTCTCTCACTGCTCACATCGTCGCCGCTTGGAGAGCGACTCCGCCTCTCTGCCTCACATTAGAAGGAAACACCTGATCAATGAGATCATCCTTTGCTACAAGAGTCACTGCTCTGAACCGGCCTTCTACTCCACCCTTTTTCATCTTTGATTTGTTACCATAGTAACCAGATGTTTAATTTACAGGAAACTGGATCAGAATGAGAAGCTCCAAACCAACCACTCAGAGAGCAGAGAGTTAAAAGGAAAATAGAAAAAACTAATCTTAATCTCAAATGATAAACTGACTCCATATCGTAGAACCAACCAGAACTTCTTCTTTAGGTATTATTAATACCTTTGATGAACCAGAGAGGCTTCTGGTTAGAGCTTCTATTTCTCCAGGTGGGATGAAGGTGATTGATACAGAAGTCAGAAGAATAAAACCTTTTCATTTCACTCATACTGCAACCAGTGAAAAAAGTCCAGCATTAAGTTCTGATTTATCAACTGACTGTTTGTTTGATGATGAACGTTGTACAATATGTATATTACTGACTTTGACAAATTAAAAAAAGCACTGTGCCAGTTTATAAATGGACATACTAACTTTTCCTAAACACTCTGTTCATTTCATTCTGCTAATTTCTTCTGGTTTTCTCAGAAGATCAGATTTTCCTTAAATTTTTTTGTGTCCTCCTTCTGGATTTCAGTTTGGTGTTTAGTCTTTCCATTCAGTACAAAGACATGTTATCATCTCCTGTTGTTCTATAAATGATTTTGATGCTTATATAATGTTTGACTCTTCTTGTTCCTGAAACTGGGCAGCAAAATAAATTAATTCAATTCAGTTTATTTTATTTATACAGCGCCAATTCACAACACATCAGTCATCTCAAGGCACTATACAGTTCACCAGATCATACAGTCAAGTTTTCTATCTAAGGAAAACCAGTTTATTGCAACGACTCATTGACTCTTCAGCAATCCCTCACACTAAGCATGCTTGTAGTGACAGTGGAGAGGGAAAACACTCTTTTAACAGGAAAAAACCTCCAGCAGAACCAGGCTCAGTGTGAGCGGCAATCTGCCAGGGCCAACTGAGGTTCAAGGAGATTAGTCTCTAGAAGAACTTGTTCTGGTTCTGTGAAGATGTGTGCAGACCTTTAATGTGGCTCATTGGAACACTAACTTTCTCTGCTCGGCAGAATCAGTGTTCAAATTTTTGTTTTGTATCCATTACCATTCTGGAACGAGTTGAGTTCCTGTCTCTAACCTCACCATTCTGAGTGGAGTCTTGCCTCCTGAACTAAATCATCTTGCCGAATGTTGATACACTTCTGCTTTGCCATAAGTGTCCTTGATAGGTTCAAAAATGTAGGTTCGTAAAAGAGAAACTGAGTCCACACAGAAAAGAGATTCAAACAGTTCCTGCAGGAGTGGAAAGAGCCCAACCTAACTTTCAACTCTTTCTCCGACCCCCCTCCTGCAGTCGTCTTTTATTAACACAACATAACACATGGTTACAAAACAGTATTGTTCTGACAGAACAATTGATCAGGTCATAAGACAGGATGCTCTCCTCTTGACTAAATCACAAGGCAGAGTGGTCTCTTGACTGAATCATGAGACAGAGTGAAGCATCTCCTTGCTCCAATTTTTCATAAGCACTCACACATTTATTTTATAATCATTATTTAATAGACCTAACAGTCCTTAAGGATTTAATTCAAGAACTTTTTGGGATGTTGGGGTGATACTTTGTTTATTTGAAGATGTGAAAAAATTACATTATGTTTCTTACGTTTCCCATTTAAAGCCATGTTCCATTTTGTTCTGCTGGTTCCTATAGATAGCGAGGCTCAATTTGTTATGATCACTTTAAATAAGCAAAGAAAAAAGATGTCCACACCAATATTAGTTGATATGTCTTTAATCACATGGTCTGTTATAGACCTGTAGGTCTGGTCTTAGTAAACCTGATTGGACTTGGCTGCTCTTTTTCGGTTTGGCTCGGCTTCATAAATCCAATTTGATTACCAGTTTTGTGGTTTAATCCTGGATATGTCTATTGGTGAGGACTCTGTCATGAGGGACACATTTACCAGGCCACCAGAACCCACTGTATTGTATATGAAGAAAGGTTTAAATTATTTTATTGTTGGTTTGTGTTTTTGTTTATTTAAAAAAAAAAAAGGATGTCATCACAACTGATCACTCAGCAAATTATCCGTAAACAAAAAACAAAGCAAAGGAATAAATCAAAGAGAGCCAATCAAAAACCAGCTCCTCCTCCTCTATTCTGGTTACCACGGTAACCACTGTCAGAGGATCCGCATCCCCGCTCAGCTTGATGATAAAACATTTCTAGTCAATAACAATCCCTCTGAATCTGTCCTGATTTTGATGATTATCGGTCTCTTGCGTCATCCCGTCGCCTGACGCACACAGAGATGAGGCAGAGGATGAAGATCTGCTGATCAGCCAATCTACAACGTAGCCATCCTGCGGCTTTTCTCTGCATCCCTCCATCTTCCAGCAGCGATGCTCCCGTAGCCTCCGCCCCGCCTCGAGGCTCCGCGCGCGGGCAGGCTGTAGCTCGGCGGCTCGGTGCGCGTGCCCGCCATGGTGCAGAAGTCCCGGAACGGCGGGGTGTTCCCCGGAGCGCAGGCCGAGCAGAAGAAGCTGAAGGTGGGCTTCGTGGGCCTTGAGTCCGGAGGGACAGAGTCCAGCAGGGACGGAGCTCTGCTCATCGCAGGTGAGCTCTTCCACGGGGACGCGCACAAATGATAATTGCGCGCGCGTCTTAGGAGCGGGATGTTTAGGAACAGGTAAACTTATCCAGGACATAAATAAACGGTCCGGGTTATTATCCAGACATGCAAGTCCAATTTGTGCACATTGAGAAGGGTACGTTTATATTGTACCGTGCACGCGCTTTTAGAGGCCCCTGAGATGATGCTGCATCCTATGAAGAACTGAGGAACCTTTCAGAGTCAGCAAATCCATCAGAGAGCGAGGGGACAGTTACAGAGTTCATAGGGTCTTGTTTGCACAGCGAGAACAGGGTGATACTGATCTGGATCAGGGTCAGGACGGGATCATATTGATTCTGGATCAGGGTCAGGACTGGATTATTGATTCTGGATCAGGGTCAGGATGGGATGATATAGATTCTGTATTAGGGTCTGGACTGTATTATTGATTCTGGATCAGGGTCAGGACGGGATGATATAGATTCTGTATCAGGGTCAGGACAGGATAATATTGATTCTGGATCAGGGTCTGGACTGGATTATTGATTCTGGATCAGGGTCAGGACGGGATGATATAGATTCTGTATCAGGGTCAGGACAGGATAATATTGATTCTGGATCAGGGTCTGGACTGGATTATTGATTCTGGATCAGGGTCAGAACGGGATGATATAGATTCTGTATCAGGGTCAGGACAGGATAATATTGATTCTGGATCAGGGTCTGGACTGGATTATTGATTCTGGATCAGGGTCACGACGGGATGATATAGATTCTGTATCAGGGTCAGGACAGTATAATATTAATTCTGGATCAGGGTCTGGACTGGATTATTGACTCTGGATCAGGGTCAGGACGGGATGATATAGATTCTGTATCAGGGTCAGGACAGGATAATATTGATTCTGGATCAGGGTCTGGACTGGATTATTGATTCTGGATCAGGGTTGGAACAGGGTGATACTATTCTGGATCAGGGTCAGCACAAGATCCTATTGATTCTGGATCAGGGTCAGGACGGGATGATATAGATTCTGTATCAGGGTCAGGACAGGATAATATTTATTCTGGATCAGGGTCTGGAAGGGATGATATAGATTCTGGATCAGGGTCAGGATGGGATGAAATAGATTCTATATCAGGGTCAGGGCGGGATAATATTGATTCTGGATCAGGATCTGGATGGGATCATTGATTATGGATCAGGGTTGGAACAGGGTGATACTATTCTGGATCAGGGTCAGCACAAGATCCTATTGATTCTGGAGGGTCAGGATGGGATCATATAGATTCTGGATCAGGGTCAGGAGGGGATGATATAGACTCTGTATCAGGGCCTGGACTTGATCATTGATTCTGGATCAGGGTTAAATTTACTGGAAAGATTTGCTTCTTTTGGTGAGTATTTTGCCTTAATCTGACCCAAATCCAGGAATAACCATGAGGTGGCGTTCAATATTTATGCCCCAGGGAGGTTTGGGGCATTGAATAGCAGAAGAAATTAAAGAAAAAGAAAGCCAGCTGGAATCTGAGTATACAAGAAAGCATTTTCATACCTTTTTAGGCCATTAGTAAATTCACTTATGTATAAACTATCTGGTGGTTTTCTTGGCTACGTTTCTCCTTAGGTAGCCTGGTGGATAGAGTGAGTTGACTTTTCAATGGAACTGTCCCAGTTCTCCAGAATGTGATCTATTACCAGGACTTTCTTACAGTTTCTTCTGGAAGAAAAGGAAAAAAAAAAAGTTCAGTAGCTTTTATTTTTCCCAGTATGGGCAATTTTTGTGCAGTAGTAGTACACCTTTCACACACACGTTCACATTTCACAAATCACAAAAAAAAAAAAAAATAAATAAAAATAAAAAAGAAACACATAAAATATTTAAAAAGATAAAAGTAAGGTGGATAAAAGAGAGAGAAAAAAAATAAAAAGTAAATAAATATGTAACACATTTTAATAATAAAAATAATAAATTAAATGAAATAATAATAAAAAACATCCTTTCTTCCAGTTTCTTCAACTTGTCAGGAAGATGCTCATCTCTGCATTTCGACTAGATCAGAAAAGTCTTTCAGGGATTTTGTTGCTGATATTAAGTATTGTTCACAAGTGAAAAATAAATCTAACATGAAGCTATCCAGTGCATTTTTGGCATTTAGCGATTTGACACTGTCTTTGGATATAATGGATAGGCAGCTAGCGCTAACTACATGCTTAGACATCAGATTTGCTTTGCTTCAGTATGTTTTGAAGAGAATAGCAGGTGAAAATTGGTTCGGCAGCAGGAAGTATTCACCAGTTTGCTTCCAAACAACAACGGCAGACAGATCCTGGTGGAACAGTACTTGGCAAAAACCTCCACTGCCCAGCTGGCACTCTGCAGACCTGCTGGAAATTTATGTGCAACGTGCCAAACACTATCCACTTAAAGCTGAGTGTGTCGAAAGACAAAACTGAAGTGAAAGAGTGTAATGTTGTTCTATACATCAACAAATCACAAACAGATGCAGAAATATTCATGAACAAATATCAGCAGTAGACACTAATTTGTGAACAGGAGTGTTTGGAAAACTACACTAGCTACTGTTACAACAGAAAAGTCTAAAGGTGATTGAAGATACAGAAAGTTACTGTGCCCACCAGTTTTACGCAGTTATTTTAGTCCCAAATGTATGACGTAGTTTCAAAACCAGCATATTTTTTCTAATGTTTTTAGATATTGTTATTTTTATTTTTTATTTAATAGCTTATGATCTCATTAATGAAAGTTTTGAAGGCCTCCCATCTAATGCTTGCTACTATTTCAGTAGGGTTTAATTTAAAGTATTCATTGATCCATTTTTACAGATCTTTAGCTAATGGCTTGTCCTGTAAGTTTGCATTCTATAATTTGTGGGATAAACAAAGTTATCTCAGTAAACATTTATAAGCAGTGCAGTCTGGCTAGAATTTAACTGTTACACCAACATTTTTTAATATTTGATTAACAGAAATACAAAAATAATCAATGTGTGAGTGGCTTTTATATATGCTGATGAAGGTTCTCAGCTTTTATATATGATAAAATATTATTAGTGATCTTTTAGTTTAAGTTCTGATATCTCAGTATTTAAGACAAATTAAGGGCCTTAACATTGTTTATTAATATCCCCTCATTCATATGTGAGTTGGGTTTGATTAAATAGATCTGTACAGTTCTGGGCTCAGGGCACAGTTGGAGAAAAGCTCACATTTTTTTATGAGGAGATTATGAAATATAAGCTTTTAAAGAATGCAGGTCGGTCCTGATTTTGGCCAAACATATTGAAAATTAGGTTTCTATGATAATGAGATGCATTGCATGGAACGGTATGGTTCTTGGCATCGAAATAACTCCAATACATATATAGGTAGTGTAAACGCCATGGATGACATTATCTGGTCATTAACCGATTTCTGTCTAAAACTGTCAAATATGATTTTCTTTTTATTTAAGGTGCTTTATTAAATGTTATAAACTGCAAGTTTGAAAGCCCCATGCAGTACGACGTTGAATATTGCGAGCTTCACTTCATCAAAGCTCTGAAGTTGTTTGAAAGAAAAAGAGGATAGTGATGGGTAATTGGATAAGAAGCCATGCACACATTCACATCACAGTTAACTACAAGAATATCCCTCCTTAGTGTGAGGTGTTGGGAGCAGCTTTTCACCCTAACTTTACCACAACAAATACAAAAGAAGAAAATAATCTAATTTCCCATGTATATGTAATGAAACAACAATAAATAACAAACTGGTGATTGTCTTAAACTATTATCCCTTAAGGTTTATATTAGATATCAGCATGTTGTGCATCTTAAATAAAGTCCACCGGGTTCTCAAATGTTTAAAAACGGCAAATAAAACAGCAGGGAAAACTTATATGAGCAGCTTATAGTGGTTAGAAGATCAATTGTTTAATAATCTTCATAAGTTATGTTGGAGGATGTGGTTTCTGTAAAATCCCTTAGTTATTTTTCTTATAAGCTAAAGTGGAAGAAGATGATTTCTCTGGTTTCAGCTCAGTTTCAGCCTTCAAGGAAGCATGTCCTTAATGAAATCAATTTGTGTTTGTTTACCCTCCTATCTCTAACCTGAGAAGATACAGATTGTTCCATCTGTCAATGTTTTTTATGTAACTTGTCTTAACATCAGGAAGGAGAATCAAAACCAGGGAAAGCTTTAGTGCCAAGCAAGGTTTCTATGTCCAAGGAATTAGTTTTAGGTAGTTCTCATAGACAGGCAAACATACATGTTACATAAATAGATATAAGAATATTTATTTAAAATAAATATGTCCAAGTACCCAAGACACATCAACAATTGGCGGCATAGTGACAGGACTCCACACTGTCACACATGGGAGGAGCACCAAGGCAGCTATTAAAAATAAACAAGCGTGTAAAGACATAATGAAAAGTATACATAAACACATGTGCTGAGATTTTATTTCAACTCCAGCAGGACATAGGGAGACCCAGGCCTAATTCAAGAGACTTGTAGCAGTTGAGAAGAAGCTGTTTTTGTGGTTTAAGGTTCTGGACTGCAGGCTTCTAAGGAAGGTCTTAAACTGTGTCCTCCAGGACTACCTGCTTGCCTCAGAGTCCTGGATTTCCTTAAGAAAATAAAACTTAGATTCTGACACCCTCTTTGCAGACCAATGATAAGCTGCAGCCTGCCCTTGCTGCCGGGGAGCAATCTTAAGGGTCTTGCTCAGGGACTCAGAGCGGCAGTCCCTGGGAGCGTGTCTTGATTTTAGAACGTTCGAGATCCAAGCATAATGCCATAACCACTCGGACACCACTCCCCTTCAAGGCAAAGTTCCCTGATTCGAATCGAGCTGCGACAGTAAGCGCAAAATCCGAACCAATAGACCACCAGGGAGTGGCAGCAACATATTAGAGGGAGGCGATTTTCCCTGTTTTCACGTGATTGTTCTACTTTGAGCATGCATGAGCTGCCAGCTCATGTTAAATGTGCATCATTATCTCATTTGATCACAGTCCAATTTTTCTCCATCACGGTGACTAAGATTTCCATATGTGAGTCAAATGCGTTCCATATGATCCAACTTTGTTCCAAAATCTACATGGAACGATTTTAACTCACATAGAACTTTATCTATGCTAACCATCAAGTTAGCATCACTGCTACCTGGTAGGATGGACTTATTTTTGTATTAATTTTACTTTGATGAGTAAAAATGTAATTTGGCTTTTTTGGTGAGGGTTTGGCCATATTAGCACTTGTTTTTCATCAGAAAACATATCCGTGCATTGGGAAATTAAAATGTAGTGGCCTATGCTCTTTGTAACTTTTCACCAAGCTGCCATCTTGATCCTGACACCCCCCATATCATATTTATGCTTGTGACCAAAATGTGAAGCCAAGGGCAAATTCCCATCTATGAATACTGAATTTCATTATTTATATTAAGCCAGAAAACTCCCTTTGTATGTAAACCTGCAGTAGTCGAATATCTAAGTGGTTGGTCAAAAACCGTTATTGCTGCAACCTTTTTGAACATTTGGTAGGATTGTTTATTAAAGGGAATATCTCTCTCTCCAGGTGGAGATGAAGGTCCTCGTCGTCAGCGCAGCAGCGTTTCTGGAGGCAAGAAACCTCCGAAAAGAAACGCCCTCTACAGAAGGCTGCAGAACTTCCTGTACAACGTCCTGGAGAGACCTCGAGGATGGGCCTTCATCTACCATGCCTATGTGTAATGATCTCAGTCAACATCTCACAAACCTGTCCGCTAATGCTTTTACCTCATTATTTATTTACCTCTTTTATTTTATTTATGCAGATTTAATTTTATTATTGAATAGTAAATAAGCTTTTTCACCACTGCTCAGAGATTTCAGAAGCAGTTGAGTCTGCCAACAGATATCAGATCAATTACAACAGCTGGAATGAAGCTCTGAATTATTGATCTGGGCTCAGTTTTCATGGGTTTATTGATTGTCTGTGTCCAGGTTCCTGCTGGTTTTCTCCTGCCTGGTTCTGTCTGTGTTCTCCACCATCAAAGAGTATGAAAAGAGCTCAGAAGATGCCCTCTACATTCTGGTAAAGAAAAACAAAAGAAAAAAGTTAATGCTAAGTTTTACTCTGAGTTTAACAGGCTTGTACTCTTCGTTAGGTTGGCCTTATTCAGAACCGGTCATTGTGATTAATTAAGGCTAAATATATCTGCTGGTGCAGTTCTCTGACTGTTAGGTAGTGATGATGAAGATAAAGATGCATGTTGGATTTAGTGTCTTTTTTAAAGAATATGCTTATTGGTACTGCTATGGAAAATGAAACAAAAAGAAATGGTTTTTTTTTGTTTCCTTCTTTTCCTTACGGAAGATGATTAGGGTCACTGAAAAAAAAAGTTAACTGATTTTTACATTTTATTTCAGTATAATATGAGAAAAAAGTAATAATTCTCAATTTTTTTCATAATTCTGACTCTTTTTTGGAGTTTTTACGGCACTAGTGGCTTGTTTTTCTGACAGTAGGCTGGCAGAAAAGGGGGTATGAGAGAGGGGGAGAGACATGCGGCAAAGGACCACGGGTCGGATCGAACCACGGTTGGCTGCGTCGAGAACTAAGGCCTCTGTACATGGGTCATGCGCACTAACTACTGCACCACCTGCATGTCCAGAATTCTGACTTTTTATTAAAATTTTGACTTTAATTTCATAATTACTGGATTTTTTCTCAGAATTCTGACTTTAATCTCAGAATTTTGGATCTTAATGTAGATGGGAACCATGAAGGAAGAGATGTGGGATCATTCAGCTTCACTGACAAAGATGTAAGTCGATTGAGAGGGCCAGTGACACATTGATGGAAAAATGACGCAATTAGGTGACTTTTTACGTGCCCGAGGGGTCCCCGGTGATACTATTTCATTAATGGAAGAGCAGAAGGTGATTAAAACAAGAAAGCTAGTTTCTAAGACAGACATTGCTGTGGCTTGATGTTAACGTTTGTTAGTTGTCAGAATTCAATCAGAATTCTGAGAAAAAAGTCAGAATTCTGACTTTTTTCTATATTATACTGAAATAAAATCTAAAAATCAGTTAACTTTTTTTTATTTTTTCAGTGGCCCTAATCCTCTTCATCAGGTCATCACAACATTTTTCTTTTAAATTCAAACCTCCTCCTCAGCTCAGGAGATGAAGGGCCTTCCTCTGATACCTTCAAAGTTCTGGGACTTAGAACGATCTGTGCTGTATCTCAGCCTGAACCATCTTTGCCAAAAACTCTGAGGTCTGCTCTACAGATGTATTACAATATGAAACCATTCCCCCCACCCATGCTGGTTTATTGCCTCAACTAAAGCAGCATTTAAGACTAGGAAACTCTGAAAATATGCAATTCTGAAATGAGATAAAAGTTGTGTGCATGAATGTGGACAGTTATTGAAGAAAATTGTTTTTATATTTTTTATCTAAACAAAGGAAATTTAAAACTACTGTTTGTTCTAGAGAACTATTCAGAGTCTTCACTTTTAAAAACCTACATCAAATTCATACTAAAAGTATGGATATTACAGACTTTGACAAGAAGTTAAAATGATTCAATATTTTTGTTTGTATAAATCTGAGCTTTGTATGTTATATATGTTTCTTTACAACCGTGCACCGGGTTACTCTTCCCTTTAATTGCACATTGGAGTTATGCTCACAGGCCCTCATTTGTTTAACATCTGTGATGAGCGGGAATAGAATGGGAGAGTGGAATGTAGATCTCTCTAATATTAGACCTTGTTCAGAACATCCTATGGCAATGCTCTAAGGAGTCTAATCAGCCTATAAGTCAGTCATTATCATGGACCGGGAAACCTTATCAAGCCCTGAAAACTTGTTCCTTCTTGATTCTTCAATTTCCAAGGTCTTCGTGCAGAACCAATGCATCCATCATGTAGCATTCACACAAGCATCACAACAGTATTTACATTTTTTCACATCAATCAGTATGATTGCCTCTCGTCTTCTCACAGGAATGGGAGGAAACATTTGAATATTTAGCTGATTTAGATTTAAGTTGTTTTATAGTTCTTTCTTTATCTAAGTGAGAGGTCCTCATGTATAGTTATAACTCAGCAGTGCAAGCACACATAACCCTATAGGTTTAAATGCTTATGATGGATGAATCTATGATTAATATAGAGGGAAATTAAATGTCTGATTGGAACTATGATACAGTGTAGCTTCAGTCCGCTGCCTTGCCCTCTGCACCACCAGTTTCTTCTGCTTCCAGATTGAGCGTACACATGGGTCAGAGTTACCTTGAGGAAAACATATTTTGTCAGGTTTTCTAAAAATATATCACAAACTTTGCATGCAAGCTGATGTATGCACATTTCAGGGGCAAACAAATCCTTTTTGATTTAGACCCCAGAGCCTTCAGAGGTCAATGTCATGCATTACATTTTAACTGCACACATTTTTTCTTATAAATGTGTTTTTAGACTTTAGAAAAGCAGAGCTTTCTACATGCAGTAGTACAATCCTCTTAGCCCTAGTGTTACAGTCTTTTGGTTTCTGCCAGAATCATTAGTATGTTGCAGATCAAGTTCAGGAAACTTTGGACATGGCATGGACAGGCTCTCACTTTTCACTGAATTTCCACCAATTAAAACAATGTGTTTAGTCCCAGCATTAGAAGTGTCTTCTAACACCTGTCCACGTGCTGCCTCTATGCAGGAGGTAGTGACTATCGTGGTATTTGGGGTGGAGTACATGGTGAGGATCTGGGCTGCTGGTTGCTGCTGCCGCTACAGAGGGTGGAGAGGACGACTTAAATTTGCCAGAAAGCCATTCTGTGTCATCGGTAAGTTTCAGGACCTCCATCTCTTGCTATCAGTCTGAAACATGTTTATTTTAAGGAACTGAAAGCTCCAATGTTTTTATCATTCAACCAAAAAAGATATAAAATCACATAAATGAATGAAATCAAGCTATTTAATTATTTAATTCCAAGTAGAACCAGTTTTAGAGAGAGGTGCTGGTCTTAAAGTTCTGGAGGTTTTTGTTTTAGAATAGAATAGAATAGAATAAAATAGAAAATCCCTTTATTGTCCCACAATGGGGAAATTCTGTTGTTTACATCAGCAAAAAAGATTATAGAAAACATTTTCACACAAATGTGGACCTATTTTTAGACATAAATTATTTAGATTTACTTATATCTTTTCATCCCTTTCATAGAATAGAATAGATAATCTCTTTATTGTACCACAATGGGGAAATTTACAGCAGCAAAAGGATTAGAGCAAAAGGAAGAGTTAAAAGATGAAAAATAAAATTCTGCACTGTAAATTGTTTTAATCATATAAATACTATGCACCTGGAGAATAAATAACCAATATACAGCTATGGACATTTTTACAGTAATGGATATTTGAAAATAGCAGCAATAGCAGAGATGTACAAAATGCAAGCAGCATGTTATTTAACTGACTAAGGTAGAAACTGTGCAAAATCAGCATGAATGTAACAACTTATTTAGGATGTTGGGAACAGTGGTGGTAACAGTTACCGATGCTCTGTAATAGACGCTCTGACATGTTTTTCCTTCAGTTCCTCTCTTTTCTCTCTTTTACCTTCTCCTCTGCAGACATCATGGTGCTCATAGCCTCCATCTCTGTCCTGGCTGCTGGGACTCAAGGAAACGTTTTTGCCACATCTGCCATCAGGTCCCTCCGGTTCTTACAGATTCTCCGGATGATCCGCATGGATCGTCGGGGAGGAACCTGGAAACTTCTAGGATCGGTAGTCTACGCCCACAGCAAGGTGACTGGTGTTATAATAAGAGGCAGAAAAATTAAATGATTCTGGTAATAAAAACTTAAGATTTTGATTAAGCTCTGGTCTAATGCATGAGGTAGCTTCTGCTACCACAACAAAACGAGAAGGGTGAGACATCACAAGTTCTTTTAGACCCTTTAAGGACAGAAAAGCTGCAAAGGAATAAGATATGTTTATGTTCATCCATGGATGGATGCGGGGACGGATGGATGAATTGATCTATGGTGGACTGAATTAAGGTTGATCAGATGACTGGTTTCCTCTCTGTCTGCAGGAACTCATCACTGCCTGGTACATTGGCTTCCTGTGTCTCATCCTGGCCAGTTTCCTGGTTTATTTGGCTGAAAAAGAAGACAACGAGCAGTTTGAGACTTATGCTGATGCCCTCTGGTGGGGACTGGTGAGACAACTTCACAGACAGTTAAAGACAGCCCTTTGGTGTAATGTTCACCTGTCTCCCAAAGAGAAATGATTTCTTAGAGTTCAAACAGCTGACCTCTGGGTCATGTCCCTGGTTCACGGTTAGGTTCTGCTTTCTTTGATCCAGAATGTGGCTGTGACCCTAAAGCCAGTCAATCTGATGGTAAACATCAGTTTAAGGACATTCAATTAATGTTAGAGAGGATCTAGCTATAATAAAGATAAGAACTCTTTAACTGTATAGTATTTTTATTTTGATGAATATAAGCAATGTATCTACAATGCTACTATGGTGAAAGCATGCTTAAAATACTTTACATCACAGAAAACGAGTTCCTCTTTGGTTTTTATAGGTTATTATTTTATCCAGCTGCAGTGCAGATGCTTCAGGTTTCCTCTGGATCTTAAAGCTGTATTATCTGAGCTCCTCAGCCTGTTGTCTCCCTGCTGCAGGAGAATTTGATTCGTCTCCTAATGTCTTTGTCAGATAACCCTGACGACCATCGGATACGGAGACAAGTTTCCTGTCACCTGGAACGGACGTCTGCTGGCTGCGACGTTCACACTGATCGGAGTTTCCTTCTTTGCTTTGCCAGCTGTGAGCCACGTTATTGACTGCCTGTTTTTGCCTAGACTTACCTGAGACACCTGCTCATTCATGTCACCTGATTCCTTTCCAGGGAATTCTAGGCTCTGGATTTGCTTTGAAGGTTCAGGAGCAGCACAGGCAGAAACACTTTGAGAAAAGACGGAACCCTGCAGCTGGACTCATACAGGTAGATACTGACAGCTGTTTTGTGATTGGTTCAGATGAGAGAAGGTGAGACCATTAGATCCAACAGAACCTTATCCCTGGCCTGATCTGGTTGAATTAGAATCACAAATTGATATATTCGTGTAACTGGGAAAAGGAGATTCTACTTGTTCAAATGACACGAAAACCAAAGTTATTCTCGAACTTTTTTTCCAGACTAAAAAAAATAGTAACAACAGTTTGACATGTTCATAAACCCCTTCAAACATTGTCAAATCATTTAATGAGAATCATACTTTGCAAAAGAAATACAAGTTTTGAGGACAACAACTGACAGATTTAGGTTTTATTGTTTTCAGAAGTTTATTTGAATTTACTAAAAAACTTTAACAGTAATGAAACCATCAATCCATTAAGCTAACAAAATAAACACAACAAATCATGAAGTTCTTCTGCCTGTTGTAGGGTACCTGCAAAGGGATTGTCTCGAGGTAGTTAGTGAGTTTTCATAGGCTTCCTCATGTAGGGTTGCATGTGAAGCAGTTTTTTCGTTTTGTTTTTTAGTGTTTCTAATCAGTGGGCTTCTGGCCCGCTTATGCGAAAGTCTGCTCCCACTTCAAAGGTCTTCTCTTTGTTAATATGCTGTCTGTGCTTTGGAAGTTTACTGCCGAGGTTTGCCCTGTTAAAGTCCAATAGAATAATGAGCAGGAAGTCTGGATTTATTTATAAATTTTTTATTTTTATCCATCTTAGATACCTGGTTGGCCAGGTGCACCCTTACTGGCACTCGCCTGAGGTGGAATATAAACAGCAACCAGAACAAATGTCGAAAATTCCCACGGAGAATAAGATGGTTTACAGTTAATGAATAATGTCTCTAAAGTAAGGGCTGCATCATTTCCTTAACACTATGACATCTATACACCTACCTTTGGTGATGGAAAGACAGAATCTGCCACATTGTTTTTAATTTTAACCCCCTATTTTAATTAAATAGGGGGTTAATTTCAATGTCCGCAATATGCATGGTGATCTGTGTTAGAGAAGCAGTTCATCTATTTTTTATTTTTTTGGGCTGGAGAGCAGTAATTCACCTGGTGGATAGAATTTTTAGCACAGTGAGGAAATCCTGCCATCTCAGCCTAACCGTTGCACCTGCATGCTTATCTATACAGCGTCAGCATCTTCCTTAGATTCCATAGAGTGTTAGCAGTCCAAAGTCCAGTATTTAAAACTGTATTGTATATGAAGGGCAAAAGAGAAGATGTTAAACAAACAGTATAAAATCAGATATTATACATATATATATGCTGATGAAGATTCTCTGTCATCCAGGTTACATACCTGTATCCTTTGCTTTACCTGGTAATGCTGTGTCTCTGTCTGCTCTGGAACGAAGGCAGCTGCAATGCAGAGTCTGGGTTGAGTTCAGTAAACCAAGTCTCAGTGAAGCATAAAACAGATGATAAATGAACATCTCAGATTTTTCCCACCAGAAGCCCAAGGTTATCCGGACACACATTGGAAAGAAATATTGCCAGAAGCGTTGTCTGAAAACCCCTCTGGCAAGGATGCAGGATCAGCAGAGCTTGTTTTCCTCTCCCCTTCAGCAACACACATAAGCAGCAGCGAATGCGTCCTTTACCAAAATGTCAAATAACTCCCCTGATGATGTGATAAAAGTGGAAATAATCCAATGATCCAATTCTAACCGGTCATATTGCCCTAAAACTGATGATCTCTTTCCTGCTAAAAACCAAGTCATCTAACATTTTCAATACTCTGCATCAAATCCAGCCCCCAAATTTTTCCAAAACCTATTTCCACATAAACACAATGACTCAGAGAGGCCATTAACTGCTCTGAGATCAGAGGTTTTCTTTATGTTTACCTCCCTTTTCCAATGCCTCCCCTCTGAACTACGACATTTTTTAATTGATCTGTGGGTCAAAGCTTTGAAAGATTGATCTAGATTCTGGCTTCTTTCCGAGGTTGAAGAACAAATTGTTTTAGTTTATTAAATCTTTTGATACTTATTGAGTGTCTGTGCCTGAAGGCTGCCTGGAGAGTCTATGCCACAAATCTGACCCGGACTGACCTGACTTCCACCTGGGATTATTATGAGAGGACAGTGTCTGTCCCTATGTACAGGTGAGAGTAATATTTCTGCAGCCCTTAACTCTTATCCTGCAGTATCTTCATCCTGTCTGTGTTTGTCTGCAGGCTGATTCCTCCTCTTAACCAGCTGGACTTGCTGAGGAACCTCAAGAATAAATCTGGACTTTCATTTAGGTTCGTAAAATTTCACACAAATCAAAGCATCCTGTATCAAGCAATCATTCGCCTTTGACCACCAACAATAGGCAAGGTTTGTGAGGTGTCTTACCCAGGGACACTATGGCTGCAGCAGGGGCCCAAGCTAGCAATCCATGTAATATATGATCAAACCACCAATTAATCAACTGAACTTTAGCTGCAGTGTAACACCAACACCTTGATATTCAAAGAAATCCAAATAATGGGCTCCTAATTGGGTAGGCAAAAAAAATTGCAAGTGCAATAAGTTGGTGTGTTTCAAGTGTTTTGAAGGATTTCATAGAAGGATAAGACACACATACTGGACATACCCATACAAATCAGCAAATAGCTAGAGCTAAAAAAGAATAGTAATACTTATTTAAAAAGAAATACAAAAAGAACACATTTATCAACAGAAATATTTGTTTTCTAGTTTGTGGTAAAATCTATGGGTGCATATCCTCCGACTATGTATTTGGTCATTGGGGTATGACCTAAATACTCAGGAAGGCACAAAGACAAGATTTGTGCCTGGTGTGCTGCTCAATTCACACAAGCTAATTATTTTTTACTGCTTTGTGCATGTTAACAAGTTTGCATGTGTTTTATACATACCAGCAGTGGTACAGTCTTGCAAGAACAGTGAGAAGTCATAATGTTTTGTCTCTCCACTTTTTACATGATGGAGTATTCAGACGAATTAAGATAATATGTAACTTTGTGTCTGTCTGCAGGAAGGACGTCCAGCCTGAGCCATCACCAAGGTCAGTCTGCAGCTCTGCTTCTTAAAAGCGTTCAGATTCATTCAGATGCTTTTATATTTCTGCTGCAGGACAGAAACTGTATCTTCAGGCCACTGAACATCTGATCTCTCTGGGATTCATTTCAATTTGATTGTAAACTAATAGTTAACATTCAGACTAAGATGGCTCTTCCAGATTTGCTCAAATATCACAGTCAGAAGTGCTGATTGAACCAAATGATATGGATGAAAACATGGTAAGGTAACATTATTAAATGAAGAGTAACAGTAGGACTATTTGTGACTAAAATAAGTACCAGAACATTGCTTGTTCATTATCTCAGATGAACTTTCTGTTTTGATGCAATTCTGTCTTTTCTGACACCTACAACCACTGACCAAACCAACAGAACCACACCCTTTATTGTCAAGGGTAGCTCTAAATATGTCCCTAACATCAGGTGATTTGTTGTACTTAATAAGTCTTCAGGTCTGATTGGTACATATTCTTGATTGTGAACAAAACAAACTTCATTTTGTTTTTCCAGTCAGAAGGTGAGTTTGAAAGAGAGAGTCTTCTCTTCCCCAAGAAGCTCAGGGACCAAAGGGAAAAGTTCTCCTCAGCACGGTGGGTATTAGTTCATCATGTTTATGAAGGTGAATGTTTGGCCAAAAGTAGAACCGGTTTGAAAACAAACCATTAATAATCTGTTAAACCCAATCTCAGACTAACTGAACAGTCGGTGTGTTTCCATTACAAATGTGCTCAGATTTATGTCGATATTCTGCTCATTTTAAAAATGCAAATTTTCGCAATTGCAGTATTTCCATTGAATAAGATATACAATTAAAATTGTACCTGGATACAATTGTCCACAATGTAGTGACTATAGTACTATATCCATAGTTCAGCCGTGGCTCTAGTGCTCATCATGCTCAGTATAATGAAATAAAAATACTAACAATTACTCAGTTTCCTCATAAACCCAAATAAGCCGCTCCAGGTCCAGTTGTAGATCACGTTGCTCTTGTAATAATTTTGATGCAACTGAAAAAGCGGCCCATCAAAGCATAGGAACTTTTCATCGAAAAGCATGGATTTTCTTGTTTTCGTTATTAGAATTTGAGTGTTCTACTGGATTCCCAGGAGAACGTGAGTGTTGGCCTAGTGGTAAATGGCATGTACTTATATAGCGCCTTTATTCAAGTCAGGAGACTTGACCAAAGCGATTTACACTACATTCATTCACCCATTCACACACACACACTGATGGTGGCAAGCTACATTGTAGCCACAGCTGCCCTGGGGCTCACTGACAGAAGAGGGGCTGCCGTACACTGGCGCCACCGGACCCTCGGACCACCATCAGTAGACAATACAGGTGAAGTGTCTTGCCCAAGGACACAACGACACTGAAAGTCGGAGTCGGGGCTTGAACCGTCAACCCTTCGATTTCAGGGCAAACTCCTACATACAATCGCCCCATTGCATAGAGCAATGCACTTGTGCCCTGAAAAGGTTGCAAGTACCTGGTTCAATCTGGATTCCTGAGCCAGACCCTTAACCCCACACTGCTCTCTGAGCGCCACACAATGGCAGCTCACTGCTCCCCAATGGGATGGGTTAAATTCCCCATTGTGGGAAGAAAAAGGGATTTATATATTTATTTTATTTTTTATTTTTTTACATTTTCGAAAAGGAAATCTGTGTGTTGCCATGGAAACCTGCTGAAACAATTATCAGCTCACCCCCTTTCCACAAGATCTTTTGTGTTTCTGCTTTTTGACTTAGAGGGAGTAGAGATCCACTTCTGTTAGCTTCCTTCAGAAACTTCTTCCACACACTTTTAGGGATCATAAGACAAAGCTGTACCTTATGTTTCAGCTTTTACTGCCTGTTTGCATGAAAGACCAGAGAGTTTGATGCACCTTGCTTTTAATTTCTCCAGTGGTCCCTCCAGGTGGTGTTGGTCCTGGAGTGGGTGTTGGTCCTGGTACTCCCAGTGGGGTTCAGGCATTGCGTAGGTCTCCAAGCATAGAGCCCAGTATGGATGAGAGTCCAAGCAAGGTTCCAAAGAGTTGGAGCTTCGGAGAACGCAGCCGAACAAGGCAGGCCTTCAGGATCCGTGGAGCAGCGTCTCGCCAGAACTCTGAAGGTGAGACAGGCTGGAGTGGAGTTACTCTCTTCTTCAACACGCTGATCCCAGACTACACACAAACCCTGATCCACTAAGATCACTAACAGGATATTTAAAAGACTGTGATGCAAAAGCATTTATTAGAGATGTTTTCATTATGTTTAGAGATCTATCTGACATAAAAATATTTATTTCTTTAAGAGGTTTAATTAGAAATTAATCTTGCAAACTATTTGATAATTTTAAAGACATCACAACTTATATAACCTCAGTCTCGTCTGTTTTTGTAAAAGTGTGAAAATTGTCATGATTTTACAAAGTTCAGACCCAAATGCAGAAAACCGAACAGGGAGACCAGGGAAAAGGTTTAATGGGTTTTATGAAGAGGTAAAACAGAGAGAGAAGTGTTGCTCTGAACACTGCTCAACCGGACCTGAAAAGTGAGGGGAAGACTCAGCGGTTAGTTCAGGCTCAGTGGGGAATTTGACTCCTGAACTTGGAGAAGAGGATTTGGTTGCTGACTCACGTTTCCAGAGAAGTTGTTGAATCCTTGACTCCTGTCTGTGTGCTGTAGTTCCAGTGTTTGTCTGATTCGGTGGAGGGTGGAACAGGGTTCACCCAGAATGCGGTTGTTTGTAGGTGAACGGAGAAACTGACTGCCACTCAGATTTCCTGCGGTACTTGAACGGGTAGTAGTGGAGATTAATCCCTTTCTCAGTGCGAAGCTCAAACGATCTCTTGGGGAAAGTGGATCCAAACCTCCTGTTTGAACCCCAGCTCAGTTTGAAGCTCAGTTGATCCTTCCAAGGAGAGAAGGTCTGAGAGATCCAGTTTGCAGGATGACTTCCTGCCGAGAGGCAAAGACAAAAACAAAGTTAAACTCAGGTTGACAAAACTCAGTTTGACTCAGCAAAACTCAGCTTGGCTAGAGTACTCAAAACTAGCAAACACTCTGGCGTCGAGGTAGTGGCAGTCAGCAGCTTAAGAGCACTCCTTTTAACGAGGAAAATATCAGCAGGTGTGTGAGGAGGCGGACCAGAACCAGGCGCCTCCTGGTGGAGGAAGGGAGACAAACACAGAAATACAAACACAAAGACAGGAATCCTGACAAAAATGTGTTGATGGTGATTTTGGGAGCAGACTAGCAGTCAGAAGCCTCTAGTTTTTTATGACTAATTCATGAGACCAAGGTTAGGACTAGCTTATTTTAAGAATAAAATCATACATTATTGATGGTGAATACTGTACTTAAAGCTGACAATTATAACAAAAATTAGTAATAAATTAGTAGACTTTACAAAGAGTCACCTCTCATTTTGCCACTGAGGGGAAAAAGTGAAGACAAAGTTTTTAAATGCCCTTACAGTGATTAGATTTTGTGATCTAGCCCTGCAGTTCTTGTTGGGTTTAATCTTAAAAAAAAAAACAGTTAATACCATTAATCCAAACATATCTCATGAAGAGTGGACTAAGACTCTGATGAGATACGATGATGATAACAAAGAGATCAATCGCCTTAAAAGCATTGCAGGGGTGAAAAATGAGGCATAAAAGTAAAGCTGCGGAAGAAAGACCTGAGTGGGTGGGCCTAGATCAGGCCAGTACCAGGTCCATGCAGAGCTGCAGCTTGTCTTTCCATCCAGGTTTCTACTTTGTCCCTTATGAATCAGGATGGATCACTGAAATGTGTGCTGCTTCATTTTGACATCCAATGAAGTCCCTTTCTACCCAGTTCCAAACCTAAACCATCTGAAGCAAAAAGACGAAGAATTCAGCGCTCATCCTTCTGTTCTCTGCTGCATCCTGCAGAGCCTAGCATGGGTGGGCCGCATCTGAACAGGTCACAGCAAAAACAAACCTGGTTACAACCTATTACCTGAACATACCTCTGGAATCTGATAAAAACATTTTGCAGGATTACAGGGAGAACATGGAGGTTCCACAAAAACATCAGTGAATCTTTAAAGGAACATTTAAATTGTCAATGGAGCAGCAATAAGAAATTATTCAACAAAAGCAGAGTCTGAGAGGAGTCCAGAAAACAGAGGTGGAACTGAAGCGTGTGGAGAAAGGATGAAGAATGGAGGAGAAGGTTTGGAGAGGAAACAGATCAACAGTCTTCATCAGAGATAAAAGGTTAGAACTGGTCCAACAGCTGACCTCATGGTCCATCCATGTTGGTGTGTCTTTCAATATCAAAACATGCAACTCTATTAACTGCAGTTGTGAAAGCCAGAGTGGAGGCATGCTGCTGCAAGCAGGGGCAGAGTTCAGCCAGAAGCACTAAGTTGTAACGCATAAAGTCACCAATGTGAAGATAGTATTGCTGCACCAATAGCCGATACCTGGCTGTGCAGTATTGGCTGATACCGATGCCATCTGTATGAAATTGATGTGTGTGTGTGTATATATGAAGAACTGCATATAACTTGGATGTAAAATAATTGCCATCATGGCTTTGTCAAGCTGCTGCCTACCTTTGTGAAGCAGGAAAAAGACTAATACAAAGTGAATCCAGTAGAACTTTTTATTGCTTACCTGGAATGGGTGACAATAGTTGAAGAAACCTTTGGCTCTCAAAATGGTATCGGTGCCCTATTTGTTGGTACTCGCCGATACCGATACCACCATTTTAATGCAGTATCGGGGCCCCACCCGATACTATCGGTGCAACACTAGAAGATAGCAGTAGATAAAGTCATGTGGTACAAGCCGCCATATTGAGATTGTTACTTTTAAACTTAACCCTTAACTACATCTCCCATCCTTTATAGCTGGTGCCTTAGTCTAATGAAAACAGTGACAGGATATGGGAACATTTTAAAGTTGTCTGTATGCAGAGTTTCCTGTTTTCTGTTTGTGTTATAAGCAAAGGTTCTATTGTAAAGGTTAAGTCATGTTCTGAAGGTCTGGTATTGTTATAACAGTCAGGTTGCAGACTGAGGTTACAATTTGGCTCATTCTTGAAATATCGTATTTGAAGAAAATCCTCAACTTCTCAGATTCTTCATTCGTACACCAACTTCTAGGGTTCCATTGTTCTGAACCGGCCAGTCCAGGTGGTGTATACCAGGCTTGACGTGCTTTCTTTCTGTCTTTGTGAGGTCTTCCTCAGCTGGATGAGTGGTGAGATCTAAACAGTACGTTCTGCTTTCTGTGGAGGTTTCCTCTAGACCTCCGTGTCTCTCAGTGTGATACCAAATGGCCCAAAGAAGGTTTGCTGTTGGTTCTGATGATCCAGATGTTGTCCTGGTGTGTTTAGTGAAGGCTTCACTTCTTCAGCCCTAATTCTGACCCCATCAGCTTGTGTGAACAAGTGGTTCTGTGACGTTTCCTAGATGGAGTTTCTGCTCCAGGTAAGATACTGACAACTTCCAAGCACTGCTCCGAGGCCAGACCCAACCCATTCGACCCGTCTCTGATTGATGACTGATGTCCTGTTTTCCATCGGTTGGTTGGCTGATCCACAGGGCTGCTGCTAATCTTCCACTGATGAAGCTGTTTCCTCTCTCCTCTTCCTCCTGTAGTGCTGATAGAGATGCAGGATGAAGAGTTCAGACACAAGAGTTCACCAGGTCAGCGCACACACTCACAGGAAGGAAGACTCAGCTGTTTTAGGCCTCTGGACTTCCTGTCACATGATGAAGTGTTTCAGGAAGTCGTAGTTGTTTCCGGTGAGAAGGCTGGACTAAACGACCTCTGCTGTTGTTTCAGATGCCAGCCTGCCAGGTGAAGACATGGCAGATGACAACAAGAGCTGCCACTGTGAGTTTGTCCCTCAGGACCTTACGCCGGGGTTAAAGGTCACCATCAGAGCCATCTGGTATGAGTCCGTCCAACAGAGACTCCCCTGCTGCACCTGCAAACCATTCATCGCTTTCTTCACTCTTTATTTGCTATTTTATGCACTGGATCATGATTTTATTCACATTTATTTTTTTATTTACTTATGTTTTATTTATGCTCACGCCAGGGTCAAAGGTCATCATCAGCTGTTGGGTAAGAGCAGTCAGACTCACGTCACTCAGCGTCATTCTTCCTTTTGTTTTGTCCTGTTTACCTGCAGCTTGTTCTGTTGTATTCTTATTATTGCATAGGCCGTGATTCGGTGTGTTATCCTCTGAGGATTCAGATTCCAATCCTTCTGGTACGAGACTCTGGATGAGCAGTCAAAACTGGGACCTCTGTTTTCTGCCTTTGTTTTGTTTCTGTGGTCCTGTCCAGGTTCTAAGGATTTGATCTTCAAAAAGATGCCAAATAAGTGGAACTAAATTCCACATGACATTACATCGATTATTTAAGTCAGGGGTCTTGAACAAATAATTGTTCAAACAAATAAATGATTAATGGAAGGGCTTCTGCTTAACATGGACATGCCAAAGATGTATTTTGGCTTTTTGTTTCACGTGTGTTGGAGGAGGGATGCATGCAAAAGCTGCAGGACAGTGGCACTCAAGGACCGATATTGCCCACCCATGATTAAAGTAATACCAATGTGTAGTGACTATTTGTACGAAACTAAAATTAAAAAAACTTAAGATGTGATCAAAGCAAAAGGTGAATTCAACTCAAATAGCCACCTGATGCACCATGGATTCTGCCTTACGCAGTCCAAAAAGGTCAAAAAAGGGTCAAAATCCAGTTCTTTGCTTGCTTTATTTCTCCTTTCAGACAAACAGGTTACAGGCTTCACAGGGTTCTTATATTGCTCTCACTCTAACACCTGCACCTGTTCTTTAATTCACTGGCTGAGACTGTGACTGAAAACTGAGAATTGAGAACTGAGAACTGGTAAAAAAAACCATATGACCACCCACGTGCATAATGAACTACGTAAGACCTCCCTATTTATATTGTGAAACACCCACATCCCAAGCTAAAATTAATTAACTAATTAAGTGAATCACTAAACAAATGCTATTCTAAATAACAAATCAAAATAAATAATCCAAAATTCTAACATTTAACTAAAAATGGAGAAATAGCTCCTGCACAATGATAACTCTATGTTATTAATAGTACTATAGCTTATTACAAAAGTGCAACCCCCCCCCACAAAGAAGATGCCATAGTCAGATCTACAGCAGGTTATGCTGTAAACAGAGAAATTTATCTCCACCAACTCGCAACAGGAGCTTGAACTGTTATACTGCAAAACAAGGTAGGCCCTTAATAATCTAATAAAACATAAACTGTTTTTATTGTGAAGCCTTTTTAAATATATGGGGGCAAAAAAAAAATAACAACCCTCTAGCCACAAGTAAAAAATGGAGCCCTCTCCCCAGCAAAAACCAGCAAAAGATTAATTTGTGCCACCTGCCACATTTTGCTTTATTATTATAATTCTATTATTATTTTCTGACAGTCCAAACTTTTTTGCATGGGCACAGAATCTCTCTCTGTTGTTTGACGTTATAACAAGGCCTACTTCGTGTCCACGGTGACCACAGGAGTTTTTGCATGTCAGTTTGCACTTGAAGTGCAAACGTTGAATCCCAATCGTTGAAACCATTTCAGATTTCATAAAAAAATCGTTTTGCACTTGGTAAACGTTTAGATTTGCATATATTTGCCCATTTTTTGCGTGATTTGGTCACTAGAATATAATCTGTTTATTGATAAATGCACACATAACAAAAGGTTTGCACACGCTGTCTGCTGACCCGCAAACCTAAATCACTTTGCACCTTTTTTGAAGATCTGCTCTCCTTGTACTAACATGTTTGCACATGTTTTAAGAAATGCAAACCTCAGATGCTTTCTGAAGTCCACCTGCTCTAATTTCCTCGGTTTTGTCCTAAAGAACAGAACCACAGCCGTGGGTCAGGCAAAAGATTCTGACTAGTTCCTCCTATTAAACTAAATCCTGTATTATGGAGGTGGACCCGTGGGATCGGTCCAGACTTTTGGAGACCCATCCTATTCCTCCCCTCAGATCGTAGTATCCTAGATGTGGTCCTATGAAACTTCCCCAGACCAACAGCAGAACCTGCTGCTCTCTGTGTTCAGGTGTTGTGACTGTTGCTTCTTTGCTTTCTGTCTCAGCATCATGCGCTTCATGGTATCTAAGAGGAAATTTAAGGAGAGCCTCCGACCTTATGACGTCATGGACGTGATTGAGCAGTACTCGGCTGGTCACCTGGACATGCTTGCCCGAATTAAGAACCTTCAGGCCAGGTAAGGAGCTGGATCTTGATGCTTCGCTTCTTCTCATGTAAAATCATGACCTCTAAACAGGTGTCTGTGTGGCTCCTGGCAGGGTGGATCAGATCGTTGGAAGAGGAACACCCATTGCAGATAAAGACCGTCCTAAAGGTGGTAGTGAAGAATTACCTGAAGACCCGAGCATGATGGGACGCCTGGGGAAGGTTGAGAAACAGGTAAACATTTTGGACCTTACCCCAACCCTAAGAGCACTTAAGACCATGACACTTCTTCTTTCCAAAATATGATCTAGATCCTGTTGGTTTTATCTCCAGGTTCTGTCTATGGAGAGAAAATTGGACTTCCTGGTAAACATCTACATCCAGCGAATGGGAATCCCTCAAGCAGAAACAGATGCCTACTTTGGATCCAAGGAACCAGACCCAGCTCCACCATACCATAGTCCAGTAGACCTGCAGGAGAAGAATCAGTCCTTCTCCAAAATACTGCAGTGAGTGTTAGAATGAACAAAAAACAGAACAGGACTGCTGTCCCGCTAGAAAAACAAACGAAAAGGGAACCAGGAGTAAACCTAACTCACTTTGGGGCTGACACACTAGTGCTCTGACCGTACTATACCAACTTTATTTATAATGCACTAAACAACCATAGAACCAAATTACTGTACAGTAACAGACAGTTGAGATGAAAATTACAGCAATAAAAAACAACAACACATAAAACCAATTTAAAAAAATCTTAAACTAAACCAAAAATGAACATCTCAGATTATGCCACATGCCAAGATGGGTGTCTGAAACCAGGGAAGCCCCCCAGCTGATCCCCAAATGCAACAGAGAATGCAAGATCCCCTTTACGGCTTCAGATAAGTTTTTTGGGATGCTCAGCAGCAGCTTGTCTCCTGACCTCAGAGAACGGCAGGCGGTAAGGGTGCTGCATTTAAAATGAATCCCCAAATTCTGGTGAAGATTCTCAGTCATCCAGGTCATAGCCATTCCAAAGAAGTTAAAAAAGTTAGAAAACAAAACACTGGACTTTGTTTTCCAAGTTTGAAGCATTTTTTTTAAATTATTATTATACCCTTATTTCTACAGGCAAGTCATTAAGAACAAGTTCTTATATAAATGGCGGCCTGACAAGTAGGGTAACCACTTAGGAAAAGGGAAGTAGGGCTAAAATAAATTAATTATACATATATAAAATACAAACACAAGAGCTAAAATAAATACAATACATTTGTAATACATACATAAAATACGATGGGCTTTGCATGCCATCCAGGAAGGCTTTTCAATTCAAAATATCTGGATTAGCTTTGAGTTTCAAGCTTTATAGAGTAGCCCAGCAAAGCCTTGTTATGGCTAAGAAAACATGCAAATTGAACCTGAAGGACAGGTATACCCCATAGTAACGGGGAGTGTTTGAGGTCTTTGTTAGGCTCCAATATCCGATACTGGACTATGTCTCTGAAAAGGGGGAGTTGTTAGGGTCATTGTTGGCCTGGCTGACCAGGTGAGATGTCTTGGTCCCCTGCAGCTATCATTGAGATGATAGCGTGAAGGAATCAACTCTATCTCAATGCTCAACTCCTCTCACTTTTTTGAAATTTTCTTTAAAATCCCCAAATGTATGAGCAACTAGTGCTGTAGGGGACATGTGCTAACAAATTTTTGGCCATTTAAAGGACATGCAGCACAATTTTGAACCCTCGGGGGGTGCGCAAGGGAGGAAGCACTGACCTGCATTAAAATTCATTTCAGAAATCTTACCAAGTAGTGATGAAATAGTGGACAACTACCACACAGTGCTCTCTAGAAAAATCAACTTCACTTTGGCCATTCTCAATTAAATGAAAAAAGCTTCTTGTCACCACTGCTCTTATGTGATTTTCAAATTGCCCCCTTTATTAAACCCCAGTTTTGCGATGCCTGGTCTGATAGATTGAGCAGAGGACTGTAGTTCCTCAGGAGTTGTGTCAGCGAGGTGCCAAAAATATAACCCTAGTCCTCTTATCACTATAATGCAGACAATTTAAAGCCATCCAAGCCTTTATTTTCTCAACATTAAAGCAATGGTACAGTGAAGAAATTAGTAATTATTTGTTAATACAGTCATAAACCTGACAATCATCAGCATTACGGTGAAAGGAAATTCTGTGCTTTCTAAAAATCGTCACAATTGGATCAAATAAAGACAAAAAGTAGGGGTCCTAAGACTGAACCCTGTGGGACACCACATGACAGCGGAGCAGAGGACACATAATCCCCATAGCTGAAACAGAGGGTTCACTCTCTCAGTTAAGATCTGGACCAATCGAATGATCTTTGACAAGAAAGGCAGTAATAGATTTCTTTCTATAGTTGGTACAACTAGCCTGATCTAGAGAGGGTTCCTTATTTAAATTTATGGCGGAGGAATTTCGGAAATTTGTGGAAAGACCCGCCCTCTCCACTTAAAAAAAAAAATGCACATGCACAACCCCGTACCCGCTCCCAAGAGGGAACGTCTATTAAACGATGTGAAAGCATGCATGAGCCCACTTCTCCTTGTGCCCGCTCTGTTTAAAAGTTGCTGTTTGCATCGCTCATACAAGCTACTTTCCAAAAGAAGATTTGCAATTTTTCCTCTATGTCAGACTCACCACCGGTAAATGAAAATGCGGATGATGTTTACTGTTTACAAGCTGCTCTGTTCACATCTTTGCAGGGTGTTGCCAGGCGACCACATGGAGAGGACTCGGTTTGTCACAAAGATGGTCCGCTCCAGCAGCTCCACGGGTCACAGGAACTATGCCGCCCCCACCTGCCCGCCCTCCACCTCTTGGCAGCCAATCAGCTCCCAGCTTCACCAGCAGGCCCCTCCTCCACAGCACAGCCATGGCAACACTCCAAGCCCAGTGGGGGATGCATCACTGGTCCGCCTGCCCCCTCCTCCAGCTGGAGATAGACATGGGGGGAACCGGTCCAACCGACACAGCACCGGCGATCGGGGAGGCTCTGAGAGGAACGGGGAGGGCACTAATGGGACAGGAGGAGGAGAGGCGAAGCCTGACAGCGACACCTCCATCTCCATCCCATCGGTGGACCATGAGGAGCTGGAGCGTTCCTTCAGTGGCTTTTCCATCTCTCAATCCAGAGAGAACCTGGACTTTCTGAACAATGGCTTCTATCCCTCTGCAAGCCTGGGGGAGCAGCAGGCAGGGGGGGGCTCTGCCCGCTGTGCCACAGTCCGACCCTACATTGCAGAGGGGGAGTCAGACTCTGACTCAGAGATCTGTGCTCCCTCCCCCCACTCAGACCGGGCCTGGACTGGCACCAAGTAGGACTGAAGTAGTCCAGAAGTGAACCAGCAGAACCAGTTTTTAAAATGCAATGAAGTATAAACCGACACTTGAAACACCAGCTGGGGGCTTGGAGTGAAGCATTGTGGGAACTACTACAGTTTGATGATGACACCGCTTGTACAGCGAAGGTGGCCGATCACTGATAAACTGCTCAGGAATGAAGTTCACAGTTTCCCCTAACATCTGCATGACTGACACGTGTGAAAGAGGTTACCATGCCAACCACGTCATTTGTATCCCGTCCAGAACACAGAGTCCAAACACTGATCCCTTCCAGAACCACGGAAAACGTCTCAGTCTGGGTCGGTCTGCCTTTTTACAGTCTCCAAGTAGAACCTTTTTCTGATTCCAGAGAGATAAAGGAACCTGTTTTAAAATCAGGACGTAGAACATCAGCGTTCAGATGGGCTTGAATGTCCAGTTTCATTAGTTCTGAAATAATCTGAAGGACATTTTATTTCTATGATTTGCTGGTTGGACTGCTAGGTAGACCAGTTTGTAGCAAGAAGGTCTGAGTTTTAATCTCTCTGCAGGGATTTTGCATGTTCTCCCAGTGCATGCTTGGGATCTCTCTGGGTACTCCTGCTTCCTCTGGCAGTCCAAACACGACTGTTAGGTTGATTGGCAACGCTAAATTGCCCTTAAGTGTCTGTGCCAGTCCATCGCAAGGGAACAACTGTCAATAAGAAGACAGAGGGGAATGCGAAATGAGTAAATCTGTAAGGACGCTAAACCAAAGCAGTCGCCACGATAACTGCAATCAGAAAAGTGCTGGCAGTAGGGGAGGAAGCTTCCTATGGATAGTTCCTTTAGTCAGTAACCTACTGACGTTCCTATCTTGCTCTCGCTATATAGATTCCCACAATCCTTAGCGTGACAGGACGTACAGGCGCAGCCCATCTCACAGATTTTAACCCTAATGTTTATATTTCTTCACATGCATTGTGTCACACATGCTGCACAACTTCATGTTTTGTATTTTTAAGTGAGAGCTTTAGCTGTTTGCTCCATTTGCTTTAGTTGCGTTTTTTGAAGTTATTTTTTGTAAGGCTGTAGTCCTGGTTTTGACTCCCACCATACATGTCTGTCCATCCAAGAGAAGCTGCAGTCAAGAATCAGTCTCCAAGCCTCCAACTACACCCATGGCGCCCCCTGATAATGCTGATGAGAATTTCTGTGCTGCCTCCGTTTCAGTTTTCAATTAAATTAATGAATGTTGACCTTGTTTGTCCCCTTTTCTGTCTGATGCAAGGATTTCTGGGACCAACTAGTCCAACGTGGATCTGGTGTATGTTTTCTGACATTGGGGATCAGAGATAAAGGCTTGAATTGGTATTTCATCCCCTGAAGATTTTATTGGCTATTTTCTGCCTCCTGCAGTTGGAAAGCTCAATCATGAGATGCTAATAACTGAGGCTAAGAATCAGCTAATCTAAGGTGCTAAACAAGGCCACCAATAAATACGTTTTAAACACCTAATGTTTCAAAGGTGGAGCAGCTAAATTAAACATGAATGAAGACGATTCAGTAAAAGCTGTAAAAATTCATTTTAGTTTATTTATACAGTGCTGATTCACAACACGTCATCTAAAGGCACTTTACAGAAACAATTCAATCATTATTCAAACAGATTGGTTAAAAGTTTTCAATCTGAAGAAGCCCAACTGATTGCATTAGATGGATGCAGGGTCTTATTAGGGGCTGATCATTCTGCTCTTCCGTTGGCCTCCATGTTTACAGGCTCCTGCTCTGTTGCCAAGATATACCAATGCTGCACTCTTTTTTTTTTGAACCCCTCTGAAAAGGATCCACATCGCCCTCTTGGTTTGGAAGTAGAAAAATGTGACTAAGATGCTGTTAAACGACTTATTGTTTACAGTGAATGTTGCTTCCATACCAGGTGACAAGAATGATTTTGGTCAATTTTACAGTAAATGTCTTACGTACTGCTACTTTAAGTTATAAATCAAAAAAATAATTGAAGTTTCTTAAGAATAAAAAATCATGTAGAATATGTCAAAATTCAGAGAAAGTTCAATAAAATTTAAGTAAGGTAAAAGGTTTGGCTGTTTGTAACCTGCTTTATTAGTAAAGTGGTCTGCTCTGAAGTAGCTGGTCTAATGCCCTCCTGGTCACAGCTGCTGGATCTTTCCTCAGGGTTCGAGACATTTAATTATTTTATGCTTAGAAAAAAAGGAAATGGTTAGAAACCAGCTCTGTAGAACCCCCTCAGCAGGAACCAGAACCAGAATCTCTAACTCTAACATCAGTGATGGTGTCCTGAAGTTCTAATGCATCGTTTATAAAATCCAGCCAGATCACATGATGACCACTCCACTTACAAACTCAACTTTATTAGAAATCTGATACAGAACGGCATACGGACACAGAGAATGGGTTAATCTGCCCTCATTTATTCCTCCTGTACCTGTGGAGCAAAGCAGAACATCAGAACTTTGCAACTTGGGTGAAAAAAAATATAATAAAAATCAGTTTCAAAAGCTGGGATGGATGAGGCTCACCTGGAGCCACCTGTGCGCTTCCTGTCCATTCCAAGACGCTTCCTGTCTGCAAAGGATGGCCTGAAAGAGACAGACATCTGGTCAGAAACACAGTGAGACCAAGACTACTAGGAGATCAATAAATAACTGGTAACCAAAGCAATGGTTAAACGGGTAACTAATAAACCAGTAATCCTTCTCACCCAGCTCTGTAGAGCTTTAGAGACTTGTTGCTGGTGTTGGTCAGCTCCTTGTCAAACACTGACTTTTTGCCTCGGTTTCCTGCTTTATGTTTAGTTGCTGCAGAAACAAGAAAAAAGGTTCAGCTGGTTTCAGTTGGGTCAGTGGTTCTGCATGTTTGTTGGATCAGACCAGTTTTCTGACCTTTCGCCGGCTTGTCGTCGTCTTCAGGCATGGCTCTCGCTCTCTTCGATCGTCTATCCCTCTTGGCGGCTCGCTCTGCGAACATCTGAGCCTTCAGAATCTCAAACTGAGCGCGATCCTCAGACTGCGATAAGACGGAGAGAAAAGATGCACTGAGCGCACGCTTAGAAACAGGTTCCCCTCTGGAGATCGATCAGTAATCCATTTTACCGTCAGCTCCTTCTTCCTTCCTTCTTTCAGGAACTTTTCCCTTTTCTTCTTCCCTCTGAGCGCCAGATCGAACTCCTGCAGAGCCTTGGACGCTGACAGGGAATACAGTGCAGCACAGTATCATACAAAGTGCAATACAGTAACACACATTAATACCATGCAATCCTGCAGACAGGATAAGTGTATGTTTAAAGACTCACCGCGGCTCTGTTTCCGTTCTTGTTGCGTCTGAAACCAAACTCTCTGTGGGTCGCCGGAGGAGGCGGAGCCTTCTAGACGCTTTTGAGCCACGCTCAGCTACGGCACACACACACAGATCCATGTTTTACAGACTTATTGAGGACCTTCCTTTGACTTTGATTCATTTTCTAATGTATGGAGGACTGCAGAAGGAATAGTGGCTACCTTTAAACGAGCAGTGTGAGCGACCGCACGAACAGCACCCGCCCCCTTCTTCTTCTGTTTGGCTAATACTGTTAGTTTCAGAATGCTTCTTTGCTACCATTGGCTGACAAATGCAAGAGGGAGTTTGACTGTCTTTTTTAAATTTATTTACCGTCAATTTATTTTCAAGTAATTTCTTTTTTTTTTTTTACCCACGGGCTATCAAATGAGCTGGAGATCCAGCCTGGGGCCTTTAATGCCTGCAGCAAACAATATTTTTTTTCGCAAATCAATCCGTCGATTATTATTTTTTTTGATGAATCGATTAAAAATCAGATAGCAAAAGGCTCCTTAAAGAAGAGTTTTAATGAAACTGGGCAAACTAAAAGCTTTCTGGATAGAGCACATTAATAGAGAAAAAAAGTTTTTATCTTAAAAGCAAAATGTTTAAATACTTTTTTTTTTATTTTATAATTTTGATATAATTACTATGCTAATTGGGTCACTCTGGCATGTTTTAGAGTCTCTAATGATAAATTGATAACTAAATTAGAAGATGATTATTTCAATAATGGATTTATCATAATTAAACCGATTAATTGTTCCAGCCCTCTTTGTATGATCAAAGAATTTAGATAACGTTCCTGTTATTGGATCGTTAAATCAACTAAAGTATGTCTGATATTAATTAATGAATCAAAGAATAATTTTAAAAGACTGCACATCTAAGAACATTGCGTAATAATCTGCATCTTTTTGGAGTTTTTGATGCTGCAGTATATTCAAATGTGTTTATATTTATAACCAAAGAACATTAAAAATGTTTTAGCAAGCTGACAGCTTTAATATATAGCAACTGTCTATAGCTTTTCAAGCCATTTAAAAACAATTAAAATATACTTTGAGGAAAACAGCAGACTGTATAATCCTAGTATTTCTGTGTAATCCCAATATTCCAACATCCAACATGTGGCCAGCCAGCTGCCTTTGAGTAGCCTGGTTAATTTGCTCCAAACCAGTGAATAGAAACAAGCCCAACTCATTTCTTTTTTGGTATCATTTTAAAAGCCTGCTCAAAATGTGCAGGACAACTGGGTGGAATCGTAGAAATAGACTGAGCAGTTCATTTTAACCCTTGTCAGGGTTCCTACAGCATAAGGCAAGTGAAATAAAAATTTAAGACCAAATTTACAAGAAACACAAGAAAAACCTGCTTGCGACAACTTAACCCAAAGGTTTATTTTAACATAAACGACTGCACTAATGTTTCTAATTTTGAAAAGCTTCCCATACAGGAAGAAAGCTAAAAACACACAAATGACAGATATATTTGAACAATTATTTAACTGAATTCACAAACATTGTTTTAGAGGGGAACAAAACAAATCAGTTTTAAAGCCACAACATAACCAGTGCTAAGTCTTTTTTGCAGCTATTTTTCTTCGTATGTTTGATTTGGTGATAAGTGGAGGCGTTGCAGAGACAAAGGTGGAACTAAACTGAGAAATACCGGCTGTTTCTCGGTAACTCCATTTTGACGCTTTGTGTTTCGTGCTTCGCATGTGCGACTCCACTGCCTTAATTCCCATCGTTCAGAGCTTGAATCGCTTCTTCCACAAAATCCACTGAGCCTCATGTATGTTCCCTGGTTTTAGCCATGGAGAAAACTCTTGGCTGGAGACAATTTTGGTTACAATTATACTTGCTCATATTTTCCTGACAAAAAGTTAATGGTGCATCTCCCAAATGTCCCGGCCGCAACAACGCTTTTATTGGTTCCGCTATCAGGACGGAACCAGTAATGGCGAGCCATTTTTTTTAAATAAATAAAAAAAAGTTTAAATTTTAATGTTTTATTTAGATTACAAAAATAAATCATAATAAAAATAATCCTATTTATAATGTTTTAAAAATTAAGACCTACGAAAAACTGATTTAAGACATTTTAATACCAATTAAGGCCTTAGTTTTATTTTGAAGAATTCAATGCCTTTCAAGACTTTTTAAGGACCCGCGGGAACCCTGCTTGTTCCCAGCTTTAGTCCTTCTATCGTAGAGCTGGAACTGTTCAGCCGTTTAGTTTACCTTGGCCTCAGATGCAGCCATCTCTCTCTCTTCTCTTTCCATCTTCAGTACTGCGTCGATATCTTTTTCCAGTTTGGTGATGAGATCTCTGAACTTCAGGATGACCTCTGGAGGAGAAACATACCCAGGTTAAGATTTGGTTCAGACCCAGATCGCCTGGAGAATCAGAACATGCGGTGCGCTAACCTGTTGGCAGGACGCGAGCCTTCACGCTGTTCTTGGCTGACTTCACCACCTCCTTCAGCATCTTCCTCTCAGATTCTCCGACTAGAGACACGGAGCGTCCAGAGCGTCCGGCCCGGGCCGTCCGCCCAACGCGGTGGACGTAATGCTTGACGGTAGAAGGCATTGTGAAGTTGATCACCTGAAGACCGGTAAAAGCAGACAGGAATCATTTTGAGATCATGGTACCGGCTACAGCTCCCGCTGGAGTTCAGATCAGAACGCATCCTGCTCTCACTGTTTTTACTCCATCGATGTCCAGTCCTCTGGCTGCAACATCTGTCGCCACCAAAATATCAATCTGTTCATCTTTAAATCTCCTGCAGAACCCAGAGAACAAAGCTGGATGAGCGGAGACTCAGAACTAAACATCTGAAACCATTTAAACTTCAGAGTGAGCCTACCTGAGGTTCTCCAGCCTCTGGGTCTGGCTCAGTTCACCATGCAGCTCCCCCACTTTCAGCCCCAACAAGCCCAGCAGAATGTGCAGTCTGTGGGCCTGTTTCCGGGTCTGGGTGAACAACATGACGTGGTCCTGGAAAGTCCGGGTCAGCAAGGCTGGGAAGACAAAGAAACAGTCAATGTCTTCACAGGAAGGCAGAACCTCGAAAGAACCTGTTCATCAGAATGGCAGGAGGAACCAGACCCACCTGCCACCACAGCCTCTCTGTCTCCTTCTCGGTGTGGTCGGATCCGAACAAACTCCTGCCGAAGGAACGGAGCGACGTCTGTGTTACTGTTCACAAAGATCCTAATCGGCTGCTTCAACGACACCGCAGCCAGGTCCTTCACCTGCAGAAAGAACCAGGTCACATGACCACAAACACACCATAAGAAGACCACCTCCCCCCTAACGGGTAACAGGACTTTAGCAGGAGCCGTACCTCTTCGCTCATAGTGGCCGAGAACAGCATGGTCTGCCGATTGTAGGAGCACATCCTGATGATCTCCTTCATCTGTTCTTCAAAGTACTCGTCCAGCATCCTGTCAGAACCAAAATAACTGACCTGTTAGCGTTTACCAGACTCAGGAAGTTCCCTGTCCCGTTTGGCTGGCCACAGCGCCCCCCACCTGTCGGCCTCGTCCAGGATCAGGATCTCGATGTGGCTCAGCTCGAAGCTGGGTGTGTTGTGAAGGTGGTCGATCAGTCTGCCTGGCGTCGCTATCAGAACATCTGGCCCCGCCCTCAGTGCCGCCTCCTGAGACTTCAGGTCCAAACCGCCTGCAGAAAACAATGCAGACGATTAACAGAAACCAGAGCCTGGCTGACTTTAAGACACGAACAGGGGTCTTTTCTTATCCTCACCAACAGCCAAGCAGGTGGTGATAGAGGTGAACTGGGCCAACTGACGGGCCACCGAGTGGACCTGGATCCCAAGCTCTCTGGTAGGAACTAAAACTAAGACCCGGGTCACCTGGGATGTCTTGGGTTTATAGATCAAACGCTCTAAAACGGGTAGCATGAAGGCAGCCGTCTTTCCTGAGGAAAATAACAAGCACAATTAGCTTAACTGGTTCCCAATTGATGGATAGCGTCATCAAGAAACATCCTGCTTCTAATCGGCTAAGGGTCTGTCAGGAACGCTCAGACCAAACAAAATGCAACATTAATGCAACATCCATCTATCCGTCTCCTAAAAGAATCTTCTTGATCAAACATATGTCCAAGTGTTTTTCCTCATTATCTGAGACCAATAGAAATACATGTAAGTGATTAAGGTTTTTTTTTTAAGTTTTAACAACATCCTGAAGTCTATATCCAACAGGTTGGAATAATCAGGATGAATATAGCTAAGGATCATCAGCAAAGATTCTAGTTTAGGTCCAAAGGTTTGTCCTCAGAGTTTAAAGTCAGTCTGGATGTTTGGTAGAAGCTAATTATGCAGAATCACTACCATTCAGTCTGTTTTTAACACTTAAGAATGGCTCTTAATCTGGCTTATAGGTTGGAATAAAAAAAGCAAAGGAAATAGAATAAAGAAAGAAAACGTGTCCCAGTACCTGTTCCAGTAGCAGCACAAGCACACAAGTCTCTGCCCAGCAGACCCACTGGAACACAGGCTTTCTGGATCGGCGTTGGTTCTTTAAAGCCTAGGGCCGTGATGGCCTGCAGGAACAGAACCACAGAAAAAGGTGAAAACCGCTGCTGGACAACTGCAAGAACCATTCAAGACCAGTTCAATGTGGGTTCTAGTTCCAATGGGACGGCACTGGAAAGGAATCTGCTATGAGGTAGATGCAGTTCTACACAATCTGCTCGACAAAAACTGCCTCTGCACCAAGAAACCGTCTGTGGAGTCAATTGGGAGCCAGTCTGTAGGGTAGAGCCCCGCAGGACTGGACCTGGTCTTACCTTGAGGATGGGTCGGGACAGGTTCATTTCTTCGAACGTCAGCTGATCATTATACTGGGAGGCATCCTCAGAAAAAGTCTCTAAAGTCTGAACACAAACACGGCGGTTACTATGGATACCCAGGACCTTTATAAGGACAATTCACGGCTCTTCCTCACCTCTTCCTCTGCTTTCCTCTTCTTCCCTCGTCGTCCTTTGTCCCTCAGAGTGTCTGAAAGAAAACAGAAAGCAAATATAATAAATATAAAAGACTGACTTATTTGAATCTGGATGAATATCTGATTAATAGACTTCAACCAGTTCCTCCTAGTACACTCCACCCTCAAGAACCTTGCTTAGATCAAAACCAGAATTAAACTTGCTGATTTTACAAATTATTTCTCTTTGTCAGAATGATGGATTCATTTCTTTTAAGGCCAGTTTACCAGAACAGTGACATCCTGACAATGGCCTGGTTTAAAGCTATAGTGTCAGAGCGGCTCAAGTTATCATATATTGGTAGGAAATGACGACCACTTTCTCTTCTTCAATTACTTCTTTCTCCTACTACTCTTTAGTTTTGTATCATTTGATCTTCTCATGTTCTCCGTTGTTTCTTTTCACCGTGGATTTTCACCAATGCAACTGTGACTCAGGGGATGGGGTAGTTGGTTTGCAATCGGAAAAGTATTAGGGGATGTGCCTATGACTGTGCAAACGTGGCTCTAATATAAGCTTTGAGTTTGTATGATCAGAAATAGGCTTCAGCAGAAGCGTAATGATAAACATAGAGAACGAACTCTTGAACAAGGAAATCTCAAATGCAAATAGGAATACATGAAATAGAACATTTGAAAAGCAGCTAAAATGTAGTATAAACTCATGCATCAACTGTATTAGTAATTATCATATTTTCTTTTTCAATAAGAAGTTTTTTCAAACTTCCTTTTTTGTAACAGCATTGTTGCATGAATGTTTTGTGATGGAAAAC
Organism: Cyprinodon diabolis; assembly: GCA_030533445.1. NCBI lineage: Eukaryota > Metazoa > Chordata > Actinopteri > Cyprinodontiformes > Cyprinodontidae > Cyprinodon > Cyprinodon diabolis. The sequence goes on along the minus strand of CM060081.1, from coordinate 42,842,217 downwards.
TCAGATTCTTTGTTTAAGACCCGTTTCACAAACAACTTTCAGAACAGCAGAACCAAAATTTTAGAACAAGTACGACTGTAAGGACAATGGTCTCACCTGATTTTGTCAGAACCTCTTCATCACTTGATCCAAACTCTTCCTCTTCATCACCATCCTCTTCCCCTTCCTCCTCATCTTCTTCCTTCTCAGTCCCACTAGTCTCCTCCTCCTCTTCCTTCATCTCCTTGGACACCCCAGCTTCAGAACTTTGAGACAATTTCTCCTAATGAACCAAAAAATAAATAAATAAAAAATTGAATCAAAAAGGAAATAAATTGAACAGGAAGTGGATCAAATAGGAAAAAGATTCAGACAGGAAGAGGTCAAAGGAAAGACTCACCTCAGCTTTTCTCTTCTTCCTGATTTTCTCTATTTTCTGGTCCAGAGTTGTCACGACCCTCTGTCGAAACAAATCACAATCAGAACCTTTAGTAACACATGGGATAGAAGTTCTGCTGTAGGTTCTGATGGGTTCTACCTTCTTCTTGAGTTGGCTCAGGACGTCGCTCATGGCCCAATCATCATCCAGGTTCAGACTGTCTCTTTCTCCAAACTCAAAGTCGCAGTTAAAGTCTTTCGACTTTTGGCCTCCAAGCTTCTTCTTACGGTTCAGGACGATGGGCGCCTCCTGCAGGACGACAGGTGAAGGCTCGGCTTAAATGACCACAGTGTCCAGTATACAGCCATGTTCAATACCTGGGAATAATCTGTATGGTTCAATTATTCTCTCTGTTCAAGATATCAATTCATTCCACACAAACTAAGGGTTTTAGGCCTTCAGTCTTGTCTATGATGATTATCTGCTTAAATAAAAAAAGGAAAAATTAAGGATTACAATATATCAGACACAAAATTGAAGATTTAATGCAGAAATGTGGGATTAAGAAAAGTTAGGTTTAGTACCTACTTAAAAGTTATTTTATGCAGCTGTTTTTGTCTTATAATCAAGCATAATCAGAACCAAATATTTATTGGGAATGATTGGTCTGCAGCAAGTTTGCTGGCATTGCTCCCCCCTCCCCAACTTAGTGCAAGACTGTTTGAAGATTAATAACAAAATGGACACAATCAGGAGGATTTGAAATCTCTCAGAAATGTCCAAAGCTCAGCAGACCGTTTCAGATCCAGGGGTTTGGTGGCTGGCTAGCAGCTGTACGTCACCCATTCTGCAAACAGGAAGCCTCGGTTTGCAGCCCAGCTGGGGGGGGAATGAACAGAGTGTTAAGGAACCTTGAGGTCACGTAAGTTAAACCCCAGCAGAACTCCCAGTTTGTGTGAGTCCCAAGGCAAGACGCTTCATGTTAATGCCTGCTTTGGGGGGAGTGGCGGCCGTGTGCTTGGAATCTAGAGGTTCTCCCACGGACCGCCACTCTGGGTCTGAGCAAAGACTCTTAACCCCACACTGCTCCCCGGGTGCCACACAATGGCAGCCAAATGCTCCCCAATGGGATGCAGAGGTAAACTTAATTAATTTTGTTGCTCTGTACTTGTGACAGTGTAATGACAATAAAACGCTAGAAAAACAGGACATGTGCCAAACCTCAGCAGCATCTGCAGATTAGTAACGAGAATAAAATCCAAAAAAAGAAGGACCTTTCCTCTGATTCATTGACTGGTGACCAGGATGAGAAATATCAGATAGTTTTTCAGGTTTAATGAAAAACTTTGTTTAGCTGCCAATATGAAAAATGAAGATGTATTTTAATGCCACTTTGCTTAACATAAAGTGATTTGCTGAACAGTGTGAAATAGCAGTTAAATTTATTTTGTTTCCCTAAAGCTGCTCTGTTTAAAGAGATTCCCAGTTTAAAGGTATTATTAATTATTCATTTTAAGCCTTTTACACCATGTGTGCTAAATGTGGAGCTGCATCTTTTTTTCTTTGCTGCCAGTAATATTCAAAAAACTAAAATGAAATTCAGGATTCTTTTTATTTATAAAGGTTTTATTTCTTACTTTATTTGTTCTACTTTAATCATCCTTTGTGTCTTGTTTTGGTTTATGTGGAGAACGTTGGTATTAAAGTGGATTTCTGGTTAAAAAACAAAACAGATTTTGATCTGATCTTACTTTGCTAGGCAGGTAATCCTCTATTTACTTTAAACCCAAAGCAGAGCCAAAGATGCCACCGGTTCTCCTGGTTGGATTGAACTGGGCTGGTGTTTATTAATTGGCATTTTTCTCAGCTCACTGATCAAATCCATGAACACCTTCCTGAACAGAACCACTGCTGACTGGGTCAGATAATGGGGAAGTTTCAGCCTGTTTAGTGCGCTCATTTAATTTAAACCAGGGGTCTTTAACGTTTTCAAGGCCAGGACCCCCAAACTGATGGTGAGATGGAGCAGGGACCCCTTATTTATATATATTGTATGAAATTGTGTTATATCAGACTGGCCCTATAGTCACTCTATTACAGATGGAGTAATACAACCAAAGTCATTCCTCCCAGGGATTATTCAACTATTTCTGATTCTGATTAATGGGACAGGTGTTGTGAATGGAACGGTGTCCAGCTAGAAAGAGCTCCTGTGTGTCGCTGAATGTGTGCATTGATGTCTGAAAGACATCTTCTGCCTCCATTTATCTGTTTACTACAATGTGTTGAATTCATGTTAATGTGGATTTAAAGAAATTAGTGGAAAAAATTGCAGGAGGGAAATATATATATAAAAAAAGTCTAATCAACCAAAACTTCTGTGACCCTCATGCAGCACCGCGGCCCCCTGTTGAAGACCTCAGCTTTAAACCATTATAGAGAGTTCTGACAGAACACTGGTTCTGATTTCTCACATGATCAAGTGTTGTTCAGGTGGGAATCAGAATCCAGACCTTTGGATCAGGCTGGTTACTCAGCTGTGGAAAACAAGGGTGATATAAGCAGAACCAATCCACTAGAGAGCTGTTGGTTTGTTTAGGTGTAAAGATGACATCTGCTGGTCCTAACAGGAATCGGTTCTGGTCCAGTTTGTCCACAGAGATGCTCAAACTGCTGGAAGCTGATCTGACAACAGAACCAGAAGCAGGGATCTTGAGTCCAGTCAGCCCCAGACTGGTAGCTTCCTTAAGTTCAGCCACACCAGAACTCCAGTTACATCAGCACTGGTATTTCCTGACTCCCTTGAACTAAACTCATTAATGTCCTCTTCTTTTGCTGAAAACCGGTCTGTGCCTGCAGATTGCAGCCCAGTACCAGATCCGGACAGTCCGTTTAACGTGTGTTTCTGCTGCTGGTTCTGAACTTACCTCCGGTTCGGATTCGGTGTCCGGTTCTTCTGGGCTCAGGTCATCGTCCCGAATGGTTCCGATCAGACCCAGTTGCTCCAACATGATTAGACAAACACGATGCGACCAATGGTTCTAGATCTACGAGGTTCGCAAGGGATTCAGTTATCGCCTGGAAACTTGCACGTGTTTACGGAAGACGGAAGACAAAATGCGTGTTTCCGGTTTAGCTAGTGATGCGTTTTTAGCGCCCTCTGCTGCTGCGGAGGGCCTTTGTACTGGAAAAAGACTACAGGTATATCTATGATATCTATGGGTATACCTGTGTATGTGTATATATATATATATATATATATATATATATATATATATATATATATATATATATATATATATATATATATCAGGGCTCGATGTTAACCATTGCCCGATCACCCGGGGCAAGTACTTTTTATTGTCGGGAGAGTACAAATTTCATTGCATTTGCCCTCCGGGCAAGTGCAGTGGCCGCAAAAAAATTATTTATCACTCAAAATTACTTTAAAATCACAGACATTAGCTGAAAACGACCCACAAGCGTTGCCGGAGCCATTTTTGTTGTTTTTGTGACTTGAAAAAGACGCTGGATTTGAAAAAGCCGCGAGATTTTCTGCCAGATGGCGCGATTTTTGTCAACCTAGCGGTAATTTTGATGTAGTTACCAAAACGACAAACAAGCTAGAAAGCGCTATCATATGGCAGTCTTCTGTACAGTGGTCATACATTAAGAAATTTTCATTAATTGGAGAGGTGCATTTAAATGTTATAGAGCTAAACATGTTAAATTGGTGACCTGTTATGTTATTATTATTGTCTTGTTGCTGCATTTATTTTGTCAGGGAAAACTAATCCTGAGTCCGTTAAAAGTCAGGGAATTCTCAAATTATATAAGACTGTGGAAACCCTGTATAAAATAACTGTATAATGATTCTCTAGAAAAGTCACATTATATTAATAGTATTATCTTGTATAAACATACTGGGACTCTAAAATAAGTTATTCATTTGTGACATTGACTTCTATCTTGTGATTTATCTTAAGCTTCTAACCTGTCAAGTTATTTTTGTAGATTTTTAACATTACAATTTATATTTTTCCAAGCACACGACAGTTTAAAGCAAAGTTTAGTTTGAAAAGAATGTGCAGGAAGGATTGAAAGGCATGTTAACACGGTAATGTAGGCTTGAGTTCATTATTTGAGGCATGCATATACACACCAGGAACCTGTAAAAGTAAAAAATACTGAATTACAAAAAACATTTAAGAAACAAACATGTTTCATTACATTACAAAAATGAATATTAGGAACTATATTTATCAAGCATTATACTGGGCAATTAAAATTGTTTCTGGGCAAATGAAATGTGAAAGTCACTAGCCTTTGGGCAAGTGGTAAAAATCCTTTTATATATATATATATATATATATATATATATATATATATATATATATATATATATATATATATATATATATATATATATATATATAAATAAATGACTAAGGTTTTTAACAATATAAATTCTGATATGAAAGAGAAAGGTTTCATTACAGGGGCTGCATTAAATATTTTACAAAGACTTACAAAAAGAAATAAAACATTTTGTGAAAAGGTAGAATTTGGCAAACAAAGTAATATTATTTGTTAAATATTCTGCTTTTGGTCCACATTTGACCCCTTTCCAGGTTAAAGGATGTATTTTATTGACTATGAGACCACCCAGGAATGAATTTATTTCCATACATTGACACACAGGGTTCTCAAAAGTACTCATATTCTGTACTTAAAGCTACAGTGTGTAATTTTCAGCGAAATCTAACGTCCGGACTGCAGACCGCAGCAACATGAACATCTCCCCCCCACCGCTTCTCCCCCCCAACAGTACGGCGAGCGTTACGGGACAAAATGTCTTCCACGACGTCCGCATCACCTACCTTCTCAAGTGATGAGGTTTGTTTACATAGATAATTTTACAGATAGTATTTCATTAGTCTGTGTGTTCAGTACCGTCTCAGTTCATCTCTCTCAACTTGCCGTAGTTACTTTCGAGCGTAATGGGCGATCTCGCAATCGCTAGTTTGTTGGCTCTGCGCTGCCGTAGCGCAAAGATGTCTGCCTCCATGGCTACGAGACCCGCTCCTATGTAATTATAAATAACGAATTCTAAGGCAACGCAAATATTAAGGTTAAGAGGCTGAGCTCGTAGATGATGATAAATAACATAGTTATGTATAATATATTACATTCCTGACTGTATATCCCTGTAATTATTACACACTGTAGCTTTAAGGAAAAGTACCGATACCTGTGTAATGAAGACTCTGGTAAAAGTACAAAGTCAAGTCAAGTTATTATTTTTTTTTACCTTAAAGGTTAAAAAATAGCTTTTAAAACTATTCTTAAAATAGTTTTATGCACATAAGGCGACATTTTCATCTGTTATATCTGGAGTTTCCGTGGCTGTAAATGGCTCTTTGGTTCAGTGTCTCACTATATATATATCAAATGATAAACTTGTTAGATATAAAGAGAATTAAAAACATAAAATAATGAATGAAAGTTTTCAAGCTTCATCAAAGCAGGTAATGAGATTGAATAGCTGAGAGCTGGGAAGTCAAAGTGAAATCATTTCTGAGCTGAATGAGTTTGTTTCCAACTTGTGGCCACTACTGTTCTCTTTTTTTTACAAAGAAACTGGAAATTGACTGAGTTTTTATCTTTAAATGCTTTTAAGTTGAAAGTGAAAGAATTTGAAGCGGCCTCAATGATATGTAATTGCTTTACTTGATATGTTTTTTTAAATATTTTTTTTTTATGTACGTGTCATTTATTTTAATGTATCTATGTTTTTTATGTAACTTTGCTGCCTCTTGGCAAGGATGTTTTTAATCTCAATGGATTTTTTTCCTGGTTAAATAAAGGTTAAATGAAAAAAAAAGTTTCTAATAATCATGGATAAGGAATTAGCTTAAATTTAATAATAATAAATTCAATTTAAATGACATTAAAAGTTTCTTTGCTCTTAGAAGTGCTGATATGAAGCAGTAAGCGTTTCTACAGTCTGTCGGCAGACAGAAAATACTTGATCAACTCAACTCATTTTAACTTTGATCTCAGAAGTTCAAAGATTAACTGCTGCAAAAAACGAGTGCTGTGAAAGTTGTGGATGTAGAGAAGACAATAAAAAACAGAAAGGCTCTCATCCAGCAGTACTTTCTAAACCCTTCATGTTGGAGTTGTTAGGAATGGGTAATGAACAGGTTTATGTAGACCATGATGACATGCTGAGGAATCGCTTTGTTATCAGATGTTCTTCAGCAGGACCGTCTATATATCACTTCATTGTTGTGTGGTCAGCTCAGGATGTCTCCTGCAAACCTGGGAGAGTTGATACCTGGACTTTTGACGGGGACCATGGGTGTGAAGTTCTGAACTTTTGCTCCATTCATTGATCCAAAATCAGTTTATCAATCCCTCAGTTCTACTTCTGCGTCTCTTCACGGTTCTAAAGTGAATCTTCAACAGAATCAGAACCATGTTTCCCTCAACAGCTTTCAGACCTTTCTATGATGGTTCTGCATGGAAATAAATGTTATGATCTCCCTTGAAACTGAACTTAAAAAACAAAACAAAGCCTTTCTGAGTTTCCTGATGCTAGATTTGCTCCCTCAGGTGTAAATCGCTGCTGAATTGGTCCATATTTGGTCCATCCCGACCCGTTCAACCTCTTCCATCTTATCTAGACGGTAGAGGGTTTCTGCACAGTTCAGTGTAGACCTTGCAGACCTTTTGTAGACCTTAAAAACTGAAGGGTCACCTGATCATGCACGCTATCTGCAACTGGAGTAATTAATCAATTATCACAAAAGGAACCAAACAGAACTTATCAAGGTTTAATTGACACACAGTAATATTTCCTGCAACAGGAGGAAATGTTTCAGTGGAGAAATGTTTGTGGGTAAAAGTTGCTGTAATAAGTATTGCCAGGTCCCAGCTATGATTGACAACATTAAACTGGCATTTTACAGCAACACAAACATGGTACGCAGACCATTCCCAGTGATGATAGTTTTGCAACAGAGCGATTACCGGTAGATCTTTCTCCAACATTTTAGGAGACAGATGAAATGGAAGTCAGTTCTCCTGAATTACATCATATCCCTGGTAGAGCCACAGATGCAGTAACTCCTTTTTAACCTGAGGAGGGCACAAACAGGCGATTTTAGACACAAAAACGAGATTTCAAAAAATGTGCAGTAAATCAAAAATCAATTTAAGGGCAAACAGTTCTTTTAGACAGGGATTTTCCTAACTTAAAACATATTCTCAAAATAAAAGATGGAGTTTTACAGATTTTTATGGAAGAATATGTTGCTGCAATAAAACAAAGCATATTCTAAACACAAAAATTATATATTTTAAAGTTTGATTCATATTGTTCTCCTGCCCTCATCAGGGGACTTTCAGTTTTTCTTCTCTCTTGACTCAGCAGCTTTTCCGAGCTTCATCCAGGATGCAGAAAGAGAAGCCCTCAGAGCCGGAGGAGGAGGAGTCAGTCCCTGGGGATAAAAACTCTGCACAGAGGATTAGACGCTCAGACTGACCCAAGTGAGCAGAGCAGAATCAACCATCCAGAGACGCCAGAACCAACCAGAACACGTCTGGTCAGAACTCCTCCTTCTGCAGCTGATCGGTGAGTTTCATCTCCAGACATTCAGATGAAAGTTCAGCAGCAGACAGATGGATCCAGATACAGATGGTCAGACAGATTAACAGGCTTTAACTATGAGGAGGTGAGTGTTTTACAGAATAGCTTGTGATACTTCAGAGATCAAAGGGTTCCAGGTTATTTCTTGACTTTCTTGTTCAGATATTCATGTTTTCAGCCTAACTTCTGATGCATCTCATCCTGTATTTTAAACTAGACAAAGATGTTCTGCTTTTCTTTTATAAAAAAAAGAAGGTTCTAGATTGTTAATCATGAGATAGAGTTCAGTTTGGATGAAAAATCCAAGCTTAACATCAGTCAGAGAAATCTAATAAATCATGCAAACAAGGGATTTGACTTTGATTTCACTTTTTTCTCTTCTAAGACATTTTAAATGTAAACTTATATAGCATAAAAATGTGCAAGTGTGTTTTTAAAAAGAGGAATACTGATGATTTAGATCCTTTGGAGTTTTTAGCTGAATAAAGCTTAATATAAGAGATACAGGAGGACATTTCGGGGTCCACTGAAGTGCCTGTGGTCATGTGGCTGCAGCAGCTGGATCCTGATTGGCTCTTTAATAAACTGGTCTGATTATAGACTGAAGGATCTCAGCTGCTGATTAAAGGTTTTCAACATCTGCTGCTGGGTTAAATGTGCCCTGGATTTGGTCTTCAGGGTCAGTGTGGAGCTGGAACACTGGGTAGGAGTTCAATGGGCAGAATATGTGTGAGAGGCAGACCCCGAGCTGTGACTCACAGGCTTCCTGTTTTTCTCCTGTCTTTGTGGACTTGTCTCTGTTTATTTTTGTCTGATCATTGATGGAGACGTCAGCTCAGGTGTCCGCGCTACTTCACAGCTGTGTGAACAGAAAGCTGCATCCGAAAACATCCCTCTGTGTGACGTCTGTTTCATAGAAAGCCCAAAATGAACTTTAGTAACCTCGGTTTCACAACACCAGCAAACTCTCACCCCCATCTGTCCCCTGACCTGATTTCAACAGATCCCTTTCAGGAGAGAGTGAGGCAGCATGAGCTGCTCTGGCAGTTTCCTTTTAATTCAACTCTTTCCATCTCAATCCTTCCTTCAGCATCAGAACCTGGAGATTCATTTATTTCTCTGTGAAGGCTTTTGCTGAAATCATATTTACGCTTTCTAACAAGAAATCCTCTTGAAGAATTTCACATTCAGCTAACATGTAAATACCTAACAGGTAAACCTGACTCCATCAGCAAAAATCTGCAGAACCAACATACACCTACATGCCCAGAGGTTTTTGCCCTAACAGTAAGACCCATGTGAACAAACAGAAAGGTTCACCATCCCTACAGCTAAAGGAGCTGCACAGCACCAGTCTATTCTAGTTTTTACAGTTATTGACAAGCAGGAAGCTGCACAACATTTTGTGGACAATTGCTTCAGCCAAAAAATGAACCCTGTCATGATCCCTGTTTAAGAGTTTTTGTGGCATTCATGTCTGTAATCCATGGCTATGAGGCACTGCAGTTAAAGTTTCAACATGGCATGTTACCATGCCAACATCTGGAGCCCTACACACAAATCACTGTAGTCATAGTCCTTCAATAAAGCAGCAATATTTAGCTGTTGATTTGATCAAGTCAGAAAACAGCAACTTCACACAGAATCTTGATTAAAACTAGAACCATTGATCAAACAACCAAAAACGAACCACTGCAACAGTAACCCATAGGGAGATAAAACCCATCTCACCAGCATTTTGTAAGTCTTTCTTTTTTTAAATTTCAGGTAACAATGACTTCCCCTCTGCTGCGCTTCCTTTTCCTGTCGTCTTTGGTGTTCATCATGGCGGCTGCTGAACCTGCTGGCTGTAAGATCAGGATCACCGACAAAGCCTTAGATATGTGTAAGTATTTGGACATTAGGGTCTCAGAAAACAGAGTAACAGAGTTTAAAGCTGATGTAAATGTAAAATGTAAATGTATGAGTTAGAATTTCTGTTTCCAACGCTTGCAGCAACAATGTCGGACCATTATGGCGCTCCAAAGTTCTTAAAATAAAAAGTTAAAACATAAAAAATATCTGATACATACATAATGTGACAGTAACAATTTCTATATAACTGGATGCAAATTAAAAAATGACCTCTCAGCTCATTTTTAGGAAATATTCAATCATGTCTTTTGAAAAAAACTGGATCATCCATCCATTTTCCGTCACACTTTATCACAAGTGGCGTCACGAGGGGAGCTGGTGCCTATTTCCAGCTGTCTACGGGCAAGAGGCGGGTTAGACCCTGGACAGGTCGCTGGTCTATCGCAGTGCAACACAGAGACAAACTGGAAAAATAAAATTCATTTATTAAGAAGAATTTAGAGAAGACAATTAACCTACAGTGGTTTTTTTGGACTGCGGGAGGAAGCCGGAGTTCCCAGAGAGAACCCATGCATGCTCAAGGAGATCATGTAAACTCCAGGCAGAAAGACCCTGGCCCGGGACTTGAACCCGGAACCTTCTTGGTGCAAGGCAGCAGTGCTACCCACTTTTCCATTGGATCATAATAATAATAATAATAATAATGGTAAAAAAAAAAAAAAATTATTACTCCATTTTTCCTCCCAATACTTCAAATTATTGTTAAGGCTTTGGTTCGGATTGCCTTCTATAAGCACAGTGCTTCCCCGTTTAAATAAGGTTTAGAGGTGAATTATTGTAATTTTAAAAATTTACTCTAAATAGTACAGTGTGGACGTTTTTACATAGTTTCCCTCTTGTTCATTTCCCTCCCCGGATATACCCAGCCGTTTCTCCCTTTCAAGAATCTTGTGGTAAAGAAAAATAAAAAAATAAACAACCACAAAATAATACATATAAATACTTTTTAAACTCTTCAAAGAAAGATATATATGTCATCTTTAGAAGTAATAAACATCTTTGTAGGAAAATTTGTGCATGGAAATATAGCATGTAGCATTTAAATAAAATGTAGCGACTGAAAAGGCAGTGAAATGAGCTGGGGGTCTATTTGCTTGTCAGCAGGGGTGGTCATGTGTCCAAAGAGGGCTGTGTGTTTTTTTTCCCCATGTAAAGGTGAGATGGGATGTGAGTGTCTGACCACACTGAGACGATTGCTCTCACAGCTTTTGTAAGGAAACATTTTCTTCTTCCTGATAGAAGTGGGACAAACAGAGCATCAAAATGGATTACTTTAAATGTTTTACTCTGCAAATACATCATAAAGAAAAAGACCATCCCTGGGTTTTGTGGCTTATTGAGGACTAATGATGATAAATAACCTTTCATGCTGTGGCCTAACCTCACCCAATCAGGCCGCACTAACAGTATCTAACTTGTGTCACAGTGTGTCACAAACTATAACAGTGTAAAAAGACATAAAGAGATGTTGCTGTGTATTTTTTTACCTGGTGAGGACAATTTCCTAGAAATATGGTACACCTCCAGGACTTCTCACTACTTTTGGAACCAATGACTGCTCTCCATGAGGAGAAGTTGTCTTCTTTAGGTTCACAATAAGGTGTGAATTGAGCTTAGGTCAGGTTAGGGTTAGGAATGTGTTGGTAAGGGTCAGAGTTAGGCAATAGAAATGAATGCAATAGAAATCAATTAAAAGTCCCCATCAGGATAGTGTGAAACGACATGAGTGTAACTGTGTGTGTTTTGTGTTTTTTTAGTTAAGTTTGAGACTCAGAAGTTGGTTGAAGACGAACTCACCAACATCAGTTTTCCGGACATGAAGGGGACAGAAGGACGTTTCCAGTACACCATCACTGAGTATGGCTTCATCCTGAAAGGACCACTGTCCTACAGGGCTTCTGGCGGTCGTTAAAACTTTTTGTTGCCCTTTCCCACAGTGTAAAGATCACAGAACTGAATCTGAGGCACGTTGACCTGCAATTCATCCCTGACGTAGGTTTGTTGTTCGATGTGCAGAACTCCTCCATCTCTCTGAGCTTCCAGCGACGCATCCTTTACTGGTTCTTGTGAGTTTCACAACACAACAATTAGAACAGTGGTCTACGTAACATGCTATTTACAACAAGGACATCTCTCTGTTCCTCTTAGATCTTAAAACAAATAACTTATTTTATGTGACATGGTGGTTCACATGATGTGCTTTACATCAGACACATCCTTATACTGTCATACTTGCATGTTTAAAGGATTAAATGTGAGTTTTTCTGAATAATGAAAACAAGATTCACATGTCAATCAACGCATTTTAAAGTTCATTCTATTGAATCGTATAATTACAGATCAAGCATTTAGTCAATCTTTACAGAGATCTCTCCATATTATCAAAGTGAACAACTCAAAAATCTAAAAACAAGAAACTATTGGTGGTGAAACTAAGAATAAATAAAAGTGAGTGAAAACAGACAAACAGAAACACCAAAGAAATATGAAATATGGTTTTGTTTGGATTTTTACAGAAATATGATTGAAATGAGTCATTTTCACTCTGCTCTGGGTGTAGGGTCTGAAGGATTACAAATTAAATTGATAAATAAAAATTTTATTTAAAATATGTCCCATAAAAAAACAAATGTACCTTTAAAGTCGTAGGGAAGTCATATTTAAATGTCAAATCATTCTGGCTTAAACATGTATATAAATGTACTCTTTATCAGACAACTTTTCTCCAAATTTAGAACATTTCTATAAAAAAAAATCCTGTCTAAAAATCTGTGTTTTTTTTTTGTTATTTAATGCTATGATTCTGTAAAAGTTTAAAAAACAATCCACTGGATTTGGTATCCAACGTTCGAAGACGTTTCGCCTTGGAAACCAACTCCAGTGGATTGTTTTTTTAAAACTTTTTCGGAATGACTATGACCTGGATGACTGAGAATCTTTATCAGCTTAATTCTATGATCGAAATTTTTTGGGTCATAGCATCTTGATTCATATGTTGCTGCTAATATACACATCAATTGAAATAAGAATTAAGAACCATTATTAACTTTCCCATTGAGTTCAGTCCCAGTATTCACGGGGATGGACGTCTGTGTCTTCAGCAGGCGTAGAGCTAACAGAATTGGCAGCGTTGCGAGGCAAGGGCTCAAACATGTACGGCTGTAAGCCTTCTACACCAAACCAAGCTTCTGCCGCCCTGGCGTCCTCTTCCACAACATCTTCGTCCCCATTTTCCTCCTCTAAATAAAAAATTAATGACGGAGGAGATTCATCCACGACCTCCGACACAAAACTCTCCTCCACTTACATGTTTCCGCTGTCCATAGCGTTCCTTGACAATGTCGTTGCTAAGTCACCAATTTCCCATTGCGAACCTACAAGCACTAAGCAAGATGCTTCCGACAAACCGGCCAAAAGTCCTTCCAGCGTTTCTTGGGTCTCTCTCACCATTGAGGCATCCAGTAGGCATCCTAACAAGATGCCCAAGCCAACTCAACTGGCTCCTCTCGACATGGAGGAGCAGCGGCTACTCTGAGTCCTCCCCGGGTGACTGAACTCCTCACCCTATCTCTAAGGGAGAGTCCAGACACACTACGGAGAAAGCTCATTTCGGCCCTTTGTATCCGAGATCTCGTTCTTTAGGTCATGACCCAAAGCTCATGACCGTAGATGAAATTGTTTTTTTTTTTTCTTTTCTAGCTATGACACAGGAAACATCAACGCATCTGCTGAAGGAGTGAACATCAACACGGCTGTAAATCTGATCAGAGATGAAGAAGGGCGACTGAAGATCAACAACATCAGCTGTGATGCCAAAATTAAGAAAATGAGGGCAGAGTTCAGCGGGACGCTTGGGTAAGACACAGAGAGAAGTGAACCTCTTTAGATCCATTTCAATTCAATTCTATCACTGTTCAGATGGCTGTATCCTACGACACTATGAGGGCCCTAACGAACACCCATCAATATCAACTATCTGCCAGAGTGTGATGTGATCTAATCAGGAAAATCTGTTTTCAGGAGAGTTTATGATTTCCTGGCTCGATTTCTGACTACAGGGATGCGCTTCTACCTCAACCAACAGGTTGGGCCACTTTCTGATTGTGACCCTGACCCTGACCAAATACTGGTGCTGACCCGTCTATGGCCGCGCTTATGCCTTTTCTGTTAGAATCCAGTGCCCATAGTGAAAGAGAACTAAAGGCTGGTTCCTGTCTCTAAGAGTCCATCTGTATTGGGTCAGTGTTGGGGTTTGGTGTTATATGGTTTCTGGTGTATTTGTTTACTTATCAAACTTGAGTAACAATATAGTTGATCTGTTTACCTAACAGATCTGCCCTTCTCTAAATCATGCTGCTCTGGTTCATGTGAACTCCATGTTGGAGACAATTCCTGTGAGGACAGAGGTGGATAAGTATATTGGAATCGATTATTCTCTGATCAGTGATCCTGTAGTGACGTCACAGAGCCTCGACATGAACTTCAGGGTCAGTCTCCCCACAGTCTTCTGATAAAAGCAGACCTGGACCATTGCCAGTAAACAGTCTGTTTTATTTTTGTTTTTTTCTGTAGGGGATGTTCTTTGACCTGTCCAATCAGAACCTCCCGCTGGTGAACTATGCCGTGGAACCAGTCATCAGGGAGTACGATCGAATGGTGTATCTAGCTCTTTCTGAATTCTTCTTCGACAGTGGGATGTTCGCTTACTACAGCGCTGGAATTTTTCAAATGCACATCGTCAATGAAAAGGTAAATAGAACCAGGGTTATTTCTCTAGAAAATTCCACAGAAACCAGAACCTCCTAATATTTAAATCCATTTATTCTCTAAGTTAAGGTTTCATCAAATCCTGAGTAATATAATTCGTGTTATAGAGTAGAACACCATGGAATAAAAAATAAAAATAAATGTAATTACCCTACATTGTCTCACAATAGAAACTTCAGGTTAACTTCAGATGTACAATAGACAATTATATATATATATATGATTGAGAGAGAGAGAGAGAGAGAGAGAGAGAGCTACCTGACAACCAAGCCTGAGCAGTTGGGAGCAGTAAACAATATAGTTAACAGTCTTGGAAGAAGGATCTGCGGTAGCATTCTTTTGTGCACCAGGGGTGTAACGGAACCAACATCTTACTGTTAAACATCAGCTTTATATATATATATAAAACTGTAACTATAGTGTGTAACAAAAGCAATTTTCCTCTGGGATTATTAAAGTATTTCTGATTCTGATTTTAATATCATTTACTCAGACATTAACAATGGTTAATCTGAAAAGGTAATCAAGCTTATATGGTCCCCATGTATGAGCTTGATTCCAACCATCTGATCAATGTTAGTACCACCATATAGGTAATAGGTAGTTTGCTGTATTTTTAAATAGCATAGTTTGTTGTTTTATGTAAAGGTGTGTGAGGGACCAAACTTAAATAAGGACAAAAGGTGTTCAAAATTTGAAAAAGTGCTTTCATTTAATTATGTAAAAATGGTTAGCAAAGGCTCAAAAGCAATACAAAATAACTTAAATACAAAATAACATGAATCTGGGCCCAACTTAACTGAGGTCAACTGAGGCTCCAACTCAAACAAAAAAACTGACCTGCAAACAAAGAACTAAAGGCTGCTTAAAAAGGGATGGAGTAACCCCAGTCTACCACATGAGGGAGGCACAACATAACAAAAAAACCAATAAATACAAAATTAACCATTCTATGAAACAAATAAAGCAAAACTAACTTTTACTTAACAGAAACAATAAGTGACTATTTCAGTGACGAAAACTAATTGAAAACAACTTTAAACAAGTCTCCCCTGTCAGTCTTTCAAAAATGGTACGCTCCAGATTTCCTCCTCCAGCTGGTTTGCATCAGCATCACCTCAAACAAAAGAACAAGTGTAAACTAGAAAAAGCTGTTTCGGAGAAACAGCAAGTGGGAATGCTTCTGCTGAATGAAAAAAGCTGAAATTAGCTGAAGAACATATGAAAATGTGATAGGAAGTTATCAGAAACTTCAAACTGCAGAAAACAATTGAATCATCTGAAGATTTTGTAGGGTAGAATCATTTGGCAGTAAAATGGCAGAAACAGACTCATCTTAAAAGCTGCACAGCCAAACCATACATGATCAAAAAATGTCTTGAATGTGGGCACGAGAAGGGTCTTTACATAATGTCTCCCAAGTTTCTAAGAAAAGTTCTAAAGAAATTTTGAAGGGGGGCCACCTGCTTTCCAGAAACATGTCAGGTGTGTTATGAATTGGCAGCAAACAGAAAAGCTTAATTCCTGTCCAAAAAGAGAGCAGAATGAAGCCAAAGTTCACAGCATAGGCTGAAAAGTATTAAATTAGCTGAATCAGAAAAGAAATTACAAAGAAAAACTTCAATCTAATCTGGTTGAAGAAAAAATGAGTAGCTCAAGGATGGGAAGTAAAATGTTGAAGATGGTATTGAATAAGTATCAAAATTTTGAAATCATATGTGGAAATGTCAAGACTTGGCAAAAAAATTTGAAATGATTTAAAATGTGTCGGTTGATCAGCATAGAGAAAACAGTGTCATCCTTAGAGGATTGAAAATATACAAACCTATGTGCAAGACTGACCATGAGAAGCAGAGTAAGGATAGAGAGAGAAGCTTATAGAAAGAGTGCCAATACCACTTAAGGAGCTGAATTTATCAAAAAAACTAACCTGCATGTTACGAGCCGCTGTGGTAATGAAAGCACTGTTGGCAGGCTTAGGCTGCATGTTACGAGGTTAGCAGATGCTTCATTACAGTGTAAATCTTAGAACCTGATTAAGAAATATGCACTGAGTGTCATGATCGGTTCTGAATTAAACCCACATGCAGAACACTACAAAGGAGACTGATGAAAAGTTTAACAGAGTTTATTTGAGGTTGGTACAAAAAACTAGATAACGTTCAGGAAACAGGTCCTGGCTGGATACTCAGGTGTCTTGGTTTGGTTCTTGCTTTCTTCTCTAAAGGAAGGGAACCGGTTGGGTCCAGAGACTGTTGTTTTAGCAGAGTGCTCAGCAGCTGCAGCGTCTAACTTCTGACTGTTTGTCTGACCTTGGCTTGAGTGATTAGCTCTCATCCAGAGAGCAGCAGGTGGATGCCAAAGTGAGATCTTCAGGTTTCGCTCTCTAGGGCAGGCAGGCTGGTTCAGGTTAAGCTCTCCCAGAGCTTCACACGAGAGACAGGTTTTCCAAACTTAGCTAACACTGCGGCGTCGAAGGAAGGTCTGGCAGCTGCTTAAGTAGTGGAGGTCCTCTAATGGGCTGACGAGCTCCAGGTGTGCTGGAGGGCTCCAGCCCAGAGGACCCACGGCGCACTCTGCTGGAGAAAGGTGGAACTTCTCCAGATCCCAACAGTACCCCCCCCCTCAACGACCGCCGAGGAAGTGGACGGGAGGGAACTCTCATACTCCTCAAATCAGGGATGGATCGAGGATGTATGAGCCAGGAATCCAGGTGCGGTCCTCCGGACCGTAACCCTCCCAGTCGACGAGGTACTGCCGACCGCGACCTCGCCGACGGGAGTCCACGATCCGGCGAACCGTGTAAGCTGGATGACCATCAATGTCCCGGGCGAGTGGAGGGGAGTCGGAAGGCAGGCACAAAAAGCTAGTGATGACAGGCTTGATCTGAGAGACATTGGAAGTGGGATGGATGCGTAGAGAGGATGGCAGGTGTAAGCGGACAGCAGAGGGATTGATAATCTGATCAATCTTATAGGGACCGATAAATCTGGGTGAAAGCTTTTTGGACGTGGCCTTAAGGGGAATGTCCCGAGTTGACAACCAGACCTCCTGGCCTGGAGCGTAATCAGGGGCGGGACGTCTCCTTGAGTCCGCAAACCTCTTGGTCGAGGCGGATGCACGGGTGAGAGCGGTGATTGTTTCCTTCCAGATGCATTGGCAACGGCGGATGTGTTGATGGACTGATTTGACTGAAATCTCTCTCTCGTCTGCGGGGAAGAGTGGAGGCTGATAACCAATTGACACCTGAAAGGGAGA
Source organism: Cyprinodon diabolis (assembly GCA_030533445.1). Taxonomy (NCBI): domain Eukaryota; kingdom Metazoa; phylum Chordata; class Actinopteri; order Cyprinodontiformes; family Cyprinodontidae; genus Cyprinodon; species Cyprinodon diabolis. The sequence continues at coordinate 42,824,266 of CM060081.1, read as the reverse complement.
CAAACCAGTGGAAGCAGATCTCAGGGAGTTATGTGCATATTTGATCCAAGTCAGGTACTGACTCCAGTCAGTAGGGTTGTTGGAAGTAAGGCAGCGGAGAGTGGACTCGAGTTTGTGGTTCATCCTCTCCGTCTGCCCGTTAGACTGAGGATGATATCCTGAAGTGAGAGACGATTTGCAGTTTAATGCAGAACAGAAAGCTTTCCAGACCTGAGAGATGAACTGGGGACCACGATCTGAGAGGATTTCCTGAGGGATACCATGGAGGCGAAAAACGTGCTTCACCAGAAGCTGAGCCGTCTGGAATGCAGTGGGAAGCTTTCTGAGAGGGATGAGATGACAGGCCTTGGAAAGTCGATTGACGATTGTTAGGATTGTGGTCATACCTTTAGAAATGGGGAGACCGGTGACAAAATCAACAGCGATGTGAGACCATGGACAGGTAGGGGATGCAGCAGACCAGAAGGTTGTAGATGAGAGGTCTTGTTCCTGGCGCAGATGGGGCAAGCCAGAACGTATTCTTTAACGTCCTTGTGCAGAGACGGCCACCAGAAACATCTCTGTATGAGGGCGATGGTTCTGCTCACTCCAGGATGGGCCGAGAATTTAGCTGCGTGCATCCACTGGATAAGTCGGGACCTGACGGAGGATGGAACATAAATCTTGTTAGGTGGACCGTTACCTGGGTCAGGTTCAGAGGCCAGGGCAGAGTTGATTAAATCAATGTTCTCCCAGGAAACGGCTCCAACAGTGCATGAGGCTGGGAGAACAGGTTCAGGTGTCTCAGGTTGATCAGAGGAATACAGACGAGAGAGAGAGTCGGGCTTGACGTTCTTGGAACCAGGTCTGTAGGAGATGATGAGATTAAACCGTGAGAAAAACAGAGACCACCTTGAATGCAGAGGGTTGAATCTCTTGGCTGATTGAATATAGGCGAGGTTCTTGTGGTCAGTCCAAACCAGAACCGGATGTTCCGCCCCCTCGAGCCAGTGTCTCCATTCCTCCAAGGCGAGCTTAATGGCCAAAAGTTCACGGTCTCCAACATCATAGTTTTGCTCGGCTGAGGATAATCTGCGAGAAAAGAATGCACATGGGTGAGTCTTCTGATCTGAATCAGACTGCTGGGATAGCACAGCTCCAACACCAGAATCTAAAGCATCCACTTCTAGGATGAACTGTTTTGTAGGATCTGGTTGGACCAAGATGGGAGCACTAGAAAAAAGTTTCTTCAGTTTATTGAAAGCTGCCTCAGCCTCAGCAGTCCATTGAAAAGTCTTCTTTACAGAGGTAAGAGCAGTGAGAGGTTGAGCTGTCTGGCTGTAATTTCTTATGAACCTCCTGTAAAAGTTAGCGAAACCAAGAAATCTCTGGAGTTGCGATTGGAGTTGCGATTTCTCAGGTGTAGGCTAATCCAGAACTGCCTTTATCTTGTCTTCCGATGGTTTCACCTGCCCGCCCTCGAGCACAAACCCTAAAAAAGTAACAGACTGTTGGTGAAATTCACATTTCTCGGCTTTCACAAAAAGTTTATGTTCCAGAAGTCTCTGAAGGACTAAACGAACATGCTTTCTGTGGTCAGAGAGGTTCTTGGAGTAAATCAAAATATCATCAATGTTAACAAAAACAAAAACGTTAAAAATAATCTCTGAGGACATCATTGACCAAGGCTTGGAAACAGGCAGGAGCGTTCGTAAGACCAAAAGGCATGACTAGGTACTCAAACTGTCCTAAGGGGGTCTTAAAGGCAGTCTTCCATTCATCCCCTTCTCTTATTCTCAGGAGATGGTAGGCGTTTCTCAGATCGAGCTTAGTGAATACTGTAGCACCTTGTACAGGTTCAAAAGCTGATGCCAGTAATGGTAGGGGATATTTATTTTTGACAGTTATTTGATTCAACCCCCTGTAGTCAATACAGGGGCGCAGGGAGCCATCCTTTTTGCCCACAAAGAAAAAACCAGCACCGAGTGGAGATGAAGATGGGCGAATTATCCCAGCAGCAAGAGACTCATTTATGTATTTCTCCATGGTTTCACATTCAGGTTTGGAAATGTTATACAATCTGCTGCTGGGGAGAGGGGCTCCAGGAAGTAAATCTATGGCGCAGTCATATGGTCTGTGAGGTGGTAGAGACGTCGCACTGACCTTACTGAAGACTGGTCCCAGATCGTGATACTCGGGGGGGAACAGAAGTAAGGTCAGGAGAGTCCATCTCCCCCCTACCTCTAGGGGACTGAAGTGTAGGAGCCGCAGAACGAAGACAAGACTCGTGACAGGAGGTGGACCAGGATTCAATGTGGCGTTCAGCCCAGTTGATATGGGGGTTATGTCGTTCCAGCCACACGAACCCAAGCACCAGAGGAGAACAGGCTGAAGGAAAAACAAAAAAAGTTATCATCTCTCGGTGGTTTCCAGAAATAAGCAGTTCTAAGGGTTGTGTCTGATGAGTGACCTGATGAAGTTTCTTTCCATCGATAGCTGAAACTCTGAGAGGTTTAATTAAAGGGAAAGTCTCAATCCTTAACTGCTGAACTAGTTCTGAATCAATGAGGTTTCTTTCACAACCAGAATCTATGAAGGCAGACAAGGTGAGATTCTGGTTTGAAAAGAACAGAGTAGCAGGCAACAACAAGTGAGGAGTTTTCTCAGATCTTAGATGGCCCGTCAGACTCCTCACATCCTCTGACGGGCCCTGGCTTTTGATTTAGCCGGGCAAAAAGCAATAAAATGGCCAGTCTCACCACAATACAAACACAGTTTAGCCGGAAATCTTCGTTGCCTCTCTTCAGGGGATAATCTGGTGTGTCCTATTTGCATGGGTTCGGTCTACGCTCCCTCTGAGGAAGAAAAATGAGAGACCTGGACAGGCGTTGGAAGAAACTGGCTCTTAGATCTTGGCTTGGTACTGGGTTCTGGGGAAACAGAAGCATTGTTAAATGCAGGAGTCGAAATAGGAAAACTCAGATTTTTCTGCCTTGAGTGAATTCTAGATCGAAGTCTGTTATCTAACCTGATGGTCAGACGAATTAAATCCTCAAAACTAGCAGGTTCGTCTATTGTGGCGAGTTCATCCTTAATATTGTCGTTCAAGGCTTTAAATTAAGCACTCTTAAGTGCGCACTCATTCCAACCTGAGGCTGCAGCTTTAACCCGGAAGTCAATGGAGAACTCGGCTACAGTAGAATTTCCCTGTTTTAGATTTAGCAGAGCTCGGGAATCAATTGTCTTATCTGAGTCATGGTTGAAAACTTGAGAAAACTCAGATAAAAATTCGGAAAAAGTGCACAGAAAACTGGACTCAGAAGAGAACCTTGCCTCCGCCCATTCCAGGGCTCGACCAGTTAGCTGAGAGAGAATGCAGGAAATTTTCTTCCTATCATTTGGGAAACTGCCAGGAGAGTGTTCAAAAAGCAAACGACACTGAAACAAAAATCCTTTACACTCCTTTTGGTTACCTGAAAATCTTTCAGGAAGACTCGGACGGAACTCAGGAAATGACGTCACGGACGGTGACCCTTGAGGCGGAAGTGGTTCCCGAAAAGACTGCAGGCGTAGCGTTAGCACTTCCAAAGTAGCCAGTGAAAGTTTGTAAAGTCTGGTTATGGTGTTCGACAAAAGCATTCAACTCACGAAGGGTTTTGGCTTGACCATGGACTTGAGTCTCTAGTTCCTCAAGCCTCCTCCGGAGGTGCTCCGCTGGGTCCTGTGTTTGGCCGCAGTGTTCTGTCATGATCGGTTCTGAATTAAACCCACATGCAGAACACTACAAAGGAGACTGATGAAAAGTTTAACAGAGTTTATTTGAGGTTGGTACAAAAAACTAGATAACGTTCAGGAAACAGGTCTGGGCTGGATACTCAGGTGTCTTGGTTTGGTTCTGGCTTTCTTCTCTGAGGGAGGGAACCGGTTGGGTCCAGAGACTGTTGGTTTAGCAGAGTGCTCAGCAGCTGCAGCGTCTAACTTCTGACTGTTTGTCTGACCTTGGCTTGAGTGATTAGCTCTCATCCAGAGAGCAGCAGGTGGATGCCAAAATGAGATCTTCAGGTTTGGCTCTCTAGGGCAGGCAGGCTGGTTCAGGTTAAGCTCTCCCAGAGCTTCACACGAGAGACAGGTTTTCCAAACTTAGCTAACACTGCGGCGTCGAAGGAAGGTCTGGCAGCTGCTTAAGTAGTGGAGGTCCTCTAATGGGCTGACAAGCTCCAGGTGTGCTGGAGGGCTCCAGCCCAGAGGACCCACGGCGCACTCTGCTGGAGAAAGGTGGAACTTCTCCAGATCCCAACACTGAGGTGTGTGGTCAACAGGCCTTGGTAGTGTATTTTGAAGAAATTGGTTGAGTTTGGGTCATAGCTATGAGCCATAAGGCACAATGAATGAGTGTGTGTAAGGAAGAGGCTTTTATTTTGTAGAGTCCCTTTAGTCTTATTTCGAAAGTCCATCATGGATGTGTGTCAAGGGAAGGGTCATGCCCAGCAGTGATATAGAATCCATTTCTAAATATGAAATCACTGGTTTTCCATGTTATTGGGTGAATAGATGCTGCATTAGAGCGTAAATGGGAGACTTTTATTGTGAAATTCGCTCTGGGGTATGTTTTTATAAAAGGTCCCTAGAGTCTAATAGAAACAAGCTGGTAGAGTTTGGGTCATAATGCTGAGCCATTTGCATCAATTAATACACGAGTATAATATAGAGGCTTTTATGTTGTAGAGTCACTGGAGTCTTATTTTGAAAGTCTAGCAGGGTTGTGTGTTGAGAAAAGGGTCAGACCCAGCAGTGATACTTGATGACTTTCCAATCGTTAAATCACTCTTTTCCCCTGTTATTAGGGCAGTAGATAAAGTGGCAATGGGAGGCTTTTATTTTGAAATTTGCTGTGGGGCATGTTTTGAAATGCCCCCTAGAGTCTAATTTTAAAAAAGTGGTTGAGTTTGGGTCATAATGTTGAGCCATATGCTGGGAAAAAAATATGAGTTTAATGTAGGGGCTTTTATTTTGTAGGGTCCCCGGAGTCTTATTTTGAAAGTCTATCAGGGTTGCGTGTGATTTTGATTTTGAAACGGCGTTTTCGCGTTTCCATCTTTAAGCTCTAACCGCATTTTTTTTCTTACACGCATGCGTCATAGCGTCGCCTCTAAACACGCATGCGCGACACAGTATCACAACAACAATGGCGCCGTACTGTGTTGAATGGTTGCTGCTCATGCTACTCACCCTGCTGTCGGGCTTACAACAGAATCTTCTTCTTCTGGAATATCTCCAGGAAGAACAGAGCAATATCGACAACATAGTTCAGCACCTGAATTTGACTGAACCACGAAAATGGACCCGCAGGGCAACCATGTATAAATATTAGTGCGCATGCCCAACATTTCATCGCCTATTTTTGCTTTGGCACCACAGCCCCACTTACAGGCCTGGCATACATTTCGCAGCGTTTTCATGCATTCGTGTGGATGATCACATTTATAAGTTTTCCTATGCCCGAACAAGTCAGCTAAACCATAAATGATATTGAAAAAAATCCTTCAATGTGACTGCTAGAAGGGTCTGAAGATGTTCTATACCAAGTTTCATCTTTGTACATCAAACAGTTAAGAAATGGGAGTGATACGAAAATATGTATCGTTTTGGATTTTCGGATGTGATATTTGGCAAGTTTCTCATTGGATTTCTATTGGGGAAGTGTGGACTTCTTCGCGGTCTGGGCCACACTGTCGGAAAACTGTAAATGCCACACAAATGAGGGATACATTTCCTGAATCCTGACAAGAATACCTACGTTTTGATGTATAATTTATTTCAACTGAGTGAAAAATAAGGGAGTGAGAACAATTTGTTTGGAAAAAACAGAACATCTCAAAAGCTAGAGCACGCACTCTAGCAGTTGAAGAATTCCGTCCATAGACGTCCATTATAAATCTGAAAATCTTTAAATTTTCTTTTAAAGTTTGAAGCTTTAAAAGTTAGCAAAACGCTGAGTTAAACAGTAATAGCAGAAAGATACAGAAACATTTTAAAAGTTGAATGGTGTTTCTAGCTGAAAGTATGCAGAAGTAGTTAAAGGTCAAAGATGATGAAGTTTTGGCTGAATTTTGCTGAAATCTAAGAATTCTACATGCATTTCAATGGGACAAAAAAAAACGCAGAAAAAGCTGAATATCGCGAAAACTTCAAAAATGTCTTTACCAAAAGACATTGCATAATTCTCCGGAACAAGCTGAACGTTTTGATGCCAAAATTGTTGAAATCGGTTGAAAACTGCGGGACTAGTTAGAGTCAGAAAAATAAAAAGTGAACAACAATAAGTGGGAATGCATAAGCATTCCCACTTGATAAACCATTCAGACAGACATTGACTAAAGTGTGCACCCATTAGAAATTACCTGTCTAAAATAAATAACCAACTTCAACATAAATTGTAATATAATATAAAGCAAGAAAATAAAATACTAACACGATGAGGTGGTGGGAGGATCATCCACCACAAGGTGGAAGACCTTAGCACTGATGTCTGAGAAGAGTTGGTCATCCTAAATGGATTATCCTGTTAATATCAGGTTAAAATTAATGATACCATAGCTAGAACACTGAACAAACATGGCCGTTTAATAGATTAAAATGTAAAAAGACTTGTCTTTCTTCTCTGACCATTTTAGGTTTATTTCAAGTAAATTTCTTACCTGGAATAGAGTAAAGACATGTAGCTCAGCAAACATTTCCATTCAATCTTTTTTATACAGTAAATAACCAGTGTAAATTAATCATTTCCTGATATTGAGACTGAACTTCTCTCTGATTTTATTCTTACTCAAATTTCCTTCAGATGCCTAAAGATCTAGAGGTTTTGCTAAGGACGACATATTTCGGATCAATCATGATGTTGGTAAGCAGAAGTTAAAAAGCTAAACCAGGACAGTTGGCAAAGACCCAACAATCTGTTATACCTTGTTGTTCACAATGTTCTTGATGTTGCTCTGTCAGAACCCAGCTCTGGTGGATGCACCGCTGTCCCTGCAGCTTGCTGTCAACTCCCCCCCAAAAACCACCATCAAAACATCTGGAGCAACTGTTTTTATGACAGCCATCGTCAAGGTTATGGTTCTGCCTCCGGGTCAACCTCCAGTCCAGCTCAGCAGTATGACCATGGTACCGAACACAATTCAATTCAATTCAGTTTATTTATATAGCGCCAAATTCACAACACATGTCATCTCAAGGCACTTTACAGTTCAACCAGAACACAGAGAATTACACCCTCACTAATTTTTCTGACTGGTTTCTACACAGTATAACTACCAGTTATATGGTTTGAAATGGAAATTAGCTGCTGCTAGTATAAGCAAACTATTTTCTTTTCCTACAGGAAACAAAATTCAACGCCAAAGTTTCTATGAAAGGAAAACGTTTGGCTGTCCATGCTGATCTACGCAGGTAAAGGTTTCCTTTTAAAGGTTGAAACACAATCCTTTTCTGTATTTAAGCCCAGACACCTTACTGGTTCTGGACTGAAACTCTCAACCCACGCTTTGTTCTACTATGAGGTTTTGTGACAGCCTCTTGCTCTAGAGACAAGTGTGGATTCCTTGGATGGGTTTACACTCTTAACCTAAACCTTCACACAATCACTGAACCCGCCACTGATTTCAGGTAAATATCTGAATCGGTAGCTGGTTTTAGACTAGAACTTTAAACCTACACTTGATTGTAAGCTTCAATTCTGAACTTTTTCTTGTTTCTAAAATAAAACTCAAAAGAAGTACCTGGCTTTATAATCAAAGTATTGTTGAACCTATCCTCAACGTAATGGTTTAAGGGTACCTCCAAACATGCTCTGCAGCTCTGCTATCAAACCACAGGTAATAAAACACATTGGTGAGGTCATCCCAACATTCTGACGCTATTTCAACTATCAAGTACGCAGCTTTCTACTTTGTAAAGAACGTTATATTTGAAGGCATTATTGAACCAATGGATAAAGTTCCAAACTTGAGCAAACACTGCTTCACACTTTCCTTCAAAGAAGACACCATTAGTGCCTACCGCTAATGGGGCGTACCACCCAATGATAGAAAATCCACTGAGGATTTTAACAAACGTCACATTGCTGCTTGTTTTCCTTAAATCAACTAATCTGATTAATCCGAATTTCCCTCTAAACAAAGAGCGAAACAGAGAATCACTCAATCACTGAATTTGCTCACAGATGCTTGAGTCTTAATTCCTATTTGTTGTTATCCCAGAAAAGAAAACAGTCTGTAAAAATTGCCACCTGTACCAGACGTACAGGTGATAATAAAGACACTAAGAAGTGTTCTCTTCTTTTCACTGCCATAGCTGAAAGACTCTCTTTTTTTTTTTTTTTTTTTTTTAGAGATGAAAAATCTGAAATCAGATTATTTGAGATGGTTCTAGATTCATCAGAAAAGTCTTTATTCCCTTCCAGGTTTAAAATCTTTTCCAATCAATCAGCTCTGGAGTCTCTGGCTGTAAGTGTTTACTTTTATTTCCTGGTTTAAATATCTCCTATTGGATTCAGAGCCACACTGACTGACTGACTGTCTGTCTGCAGCTGATTCCTCTACAGGCTCCTCTAAAGACCATGCTGCAGATGTCTGTGGTTCCTCTCATTAACAGTAAGAACCTTCTCCTATTCTGAAACCAGGCCCTCTAAGTGGTAGCATTGCTCTGATTGCTTCTGGTTTTGAGTTTAGATTGGACAAAGAAGGGCGTCCGGATCCCACTGGCTGACGGAATAGATTTTATCGAGGAGGTGGTGGAGTATCACAATGTGTGTTTACTTTTAAAGATTGCAGATGTTCAAAATTTGTTTTCCATCTTTATATGTTTGTTTTTGGTTTATTGTCAGTCACTATTTGTTTACAAATGTTTACTCATTAACATTTGATGTTTGCAGAACTTTGCAAGTTTCCACATTGATTTTATAGATGTTTCCCGTTTGTTTACAGTAGTTTTTTACAGATATTGCAGCTAGAATAGAACAGAAATATCCCTCAAGGCCAAAACACACGGCTTGCATTATTCGACTCAAACCAATCTTATTCTGTCAACACACCACCTACAGTAGTTTAATAGATGAAATATTCACATGAGTTTGCCAGACAGGCCATACTGCCACATAATGCACGTCTTACTAAAAAAGCATTTGCACGTTCATGTTGATGTTGTTGTTGGACCATTTTGGTTTGTATTTTCCAGATATCGGGTATGTTACACGTATTCATGGTGCCTCACATCCTTTCTGAAGGAGAAATTAAATCAGATGTGCTCCACATGTGTGACAGCTTTCTGATTTGATCAGTTATTTACACTAGTAGCATAATATGTGTGTTAAAATCAATATTTACATTATGTTGCACCTAATATAGGTTAACGTCCTAATTTCAGACTCATATCGGGTCCGGTTTTGCAAGGAATAAACAGGAAAATGACAAAAATCAATCAAATAGTTCTTGGTAGTGAAAAGCTAAAACACTTAAATGTGTGATTTCTAATCAGATGGTCAAGAAACAGACTTGAAGGTGTTGAGAACATAGGATATATTACTGGGGATATGATGACTTCCCCATGTTAGAAGTATGTTCTAGAATTAATCAGTGAGGGTGCAGATCTATGCCTTGTGTCACTGTTGCTAGGTGACCAAAGCTACGCTAAGGTGAGGGCAGAATGGCTACAAAAGGCTCGACCATCACAATTCATAGCTATTCACCTTGGTTTTGCATGTTTTTTGAGTCTTAGGAAGCAGCCCCTGAATTGGAACATACCCAGAGCTGCGGAGCTTACCTAGCCGTGTCTGGGATGTAAGCAGCACATTAGCCACGTCACTTACATTACCTACCCAGTATATTTATGAGTTAAACAGCTTTTTATTGAGTAATCATACATTAAAATTTAAACATCAACAATACAAATTTGTCCTCTATTTTTTATGTGATCAAAAAACTAGACAATACAAAATCAAAACCAAACGAAAGTGACATAAATAAACAAGAACATTCTCAAAAACCCCCCAGCCCCCCCTCTCTCCCTTTCCCTGGGACTTGCATCTTATCACACAGTGAATCAAAACAAATTCTCTTCAAATAGAGTTATTAATATATTGCTGAAGGGATTGCCAAGTTCTGTTGAATCGCTTTAAGTTATTTGCTAATGAGAACCGTATTCTTTCCAGATCAGAGAGCCTTACCAGTTCCTCCAGCCATAATTTAACCAATGGAATCTGTGATTTTTTCCAGAAGATCAACACTAGCCTTTTCCCAATAATAAAGGCATAAGATAATAGTTGTCGTTGTATTTATTAAGCTGAGAAAACTGAAATCAGAAATGGGTCCAGCCTCAGCTCTATTCAAAGCATATCTGACAAGGTTTTGAATATGCCAGACCAAAATGGGGTTAATTTTGTACACAAACAGTAAGAATTCAATATGGCATTTGTCACACAGTGGGGATGTATTAGGGAAAATTTTATGTAACTTCACCCTGCAGTAATGAAGCCTGTGCATGATTTTAAATTGAATAAGACAATGTCTAGAGTTGGCAGAACACTTGTGAATATTTTCTGGTGCAGCCTTCCAGAGTTCCACACTGTGTATTTATAGGTTGACGCATAACTTTTCCATCAATTGCAGCATGGGTCCGACCAACAGTTGGTGATACAGTGGTACCGACTCCCAATGGTCTGCGTAGTCCAGTTTGCCTTGTTGTATTCTGGGAGTTACACATTTATACAAACCTTTGTCTGTCAGACTGCATACAAAATTGGATCTAGTGTGTTTTGGCCTTTACTGTGTAATGCAATCACAAGATTAGATAAGATAGAATATGTATTGTCATTATACCTACAGTACATACAGTGTGCTGCAAAATGTTCCAGCTGAGGTGTATAGAGAAATTGCATTAAGAGCTGATTGGAGATGTCATTACACTTTATCGATCATAACAGATGTGCTGTTTTGCAGGGTTTCATCGTGATTGGAGCCAATCTTCACTTCAGTAAAGGGCTAAGGGAAATGATCGCAGGGAGCAGTGATGCCGAGCAAACCAACACTACCAGCACAGTCTAAGTAAATACATGGAGAAATGAAGCTGGCAGCCAGAACCTTATGACCACCTGTTAACCGTTTACACACATCTGAGCCACTGCTGGAGGGAATCGCAGGGCTGAAAGGATAACTAACCAATGTGGCTGCTGTTAATGTACTGGTTCTACTGGTTCAACTGATTTAGTGAGCTATCTGCATCTTAATGTGAAATATTCAGCTCAGTTAGTTTGAGGTCCAGATCAGAGGAGGTTTAAGGAAGTTAACACAGCAAATAGATTTTAAAACCACAGAATGCAGACATGTCTGTTTATAAATAGGTGACCAGACTGAGGGACTCTGTCAGTGCTCATAACCTTCTAATGACTGAGCTCTCATACATATCCATAGATGATTTACATACAAACACAATGAGGAAAGTGTGACTAGGGGATCCTTTTTAGACCAGCTGTGGATGTTTTACTGACAGAAAGAAATATTTCCTAACGTTAAGAAACCTGTTTTCAATTCACCAAGGTAACATCGTCCAATTAAGACTTTCCAGGGTGAAGGTATTTTATTTATCTTCTAACCAGATCTTCCTAGCACACAGGGGTTAAGTATTACTGAAGGATGGAGCTAAACCATAGAAAACATTTTAGTCCACAAGTTGCAAAAAATAATAAGAAATTAATAAGACTTGAATTAGGTTATAGAACCGGCCATAGAGCTCCAGTGTCCTGCACATTTTAGGTGTGTCTCTGCTTCCAAACCTGAATCAAATAGCTAAATTACCTCCATAGGGTATAATCAATTATCCAGAGTCCTACTGATGACCTGATTATTTGACTCAGGTGTGTTGAGGCACAAACACATTTAAAAGCTGCAGGACACCGACCCTTGAGGATCAGATCTGGGAAAGCCTGCTATAGACTTTAGGCTTTCTTTTGACTGGACTGAACATTTGTGTCTTCAAGAGAGACAGTGTGGAAAACTGGAAAGTATGTTTGAATAAAAAAAAAACAAACAGTTTAATTCACACCTGAATCAGAATTTTTATGTTATAATTGTTCAACATCCAGAAACAGAGGGTTAATTTAAAGTGGCCAAACCTAGCAGCAGGATTACGGTTGGGATTAGACTGACCTATCTTGTTGAAATAGGCAGAGACTTAACATGAGACTTAACTTCGGCTATGTAAATGTTTATTGGAAGTGTTGATGCTTCTGAAGAGATGAGGTTTGAAAATGATCATTAGGTGCCTCATCTTGCAGTGCAGCTTGCCGTCCAAACGTAATAGAAAAGAAGTTTCTGATGTGGGTACGACACAACCAAAGTCTGTTTTCCTTATGCCCCTTTTCCATTACTGCTTAATCTATTTCAGCATGAGCACTTTAAAAGGGTTTCTTCCATTGTGGAGAGCAAACAACAACATCTTAGCTTTCTACTCCATTTGTGAAAGCTGTCAGACTCCAAAGTGAAAGAAAAGAGCCAGAGAGATTAGGTAGCAAGAGGAAACACAAAGGACAAGTACAGGAGAGAACACAGTCTGGAGGACAGGATAGGATAAGACTCCTTCATGTCAATTCTAATGCTAGCTTAATTTATTAGTGGTCAAATATAATATGACAATTAAAAAACAAGACTGGTTATTAAAATATGCTCTAATTTGTGATGCTGGCCACTACCCAATTTGTGAAAGATGTTTTCAGTGCAACCATGAAAGGTTAGAACCCCATGACAGCAGGTACTGATAATTTCAACTGTGTATTTCTAAATTTCATAATCTTTACTTAAAGAGTTGATAGAGACAGAATTCAGAGACAGATATCATATCTGGATCAGGGCTTAACCAGGTCTGGAATCGACCCAGACCAAATTTGGATCAGAACTGACATAAATCAGACCATCATCAGGTTTTGATCTTATTTAATTAGATCTGGATCAGGAATAGACTTGAAACTGACTTTAACAGCACCATTGCTTTCATCTAGGCCTACTCTCTTCGGGTCTATCAGTCAATTGATACCAGGGATGTTAGAAAGGGCTGGATTCAGTCATAGACATACAGTATTTATCAGGATAAACTTCAATGCTTATGTTCACTGTAACAATATCAATAATCCTCTTTATGTCCTATCATCACTAAATTGTGATAAACATTATCAAAAGAATAATCCATATGTCCTTAAAAACATGATAGATGTACACTAACCGGCCACTTTATTAGGTACCCCATGCTAGTAACGGGTTGGACCCCCTTTTGCCTTCAGAACTGCCTCAATTCTTCGTGGCATAGATTCAACAAGGTGCTGGAAGCATTCCTCAGGGAGTTTGGTCCATATTGACATGATGGCATCACACAGTTGCCGCAGATTTGTCGGCTGCACATCCATGATGCAAATCTCCCGTTCCACCACATCCCAAAGATGCTCTATTGGATTGAGATCTGGTGACTGTGGAGGCCATTTGAGTACAGTGAACTCATTGTCATGTTCAAGAAACCAGTCTGAGATGATTCCAGCTTTATGACATGGCGCATTATCCTGCTGAAAGTAGCCATCAGAAGTTGGGTACATTGTGGTCATAAAGGGATGGACATGGTCAGCAACAATACTCAGGTAGGCTGTGGCGTTGCAACGATGCTCAATTGGTACCAAGGGGCCTAAAGAGTGCCAAGAAAATATTCCCCACACCATGACACAACCACCACCTTCCTGAACCGTTGATACAAGGCAGGATGGATCCATGCTTTCATGTTGTAGACGCCAAATTCTGACCCTACCATCCGAATGTTGCAGCAGAAATCGAGACTCATCAGACCAGGCAACGTTTTTCCAATCTTCTATTGCCCAATTTCGATGAGCTTGTGCAAATTGTAGCCTCAGTTTCCTGTTCTTAGCTGAAAGGAGTGGCACCCGGTGTGATCTTCTGCTGCTGTAGCCCATCTGCCTCAAAGTTCCACCTACCTATGCGTTCAGAGATGCTCTTCTGCCCACCTTGGTTGTAACGGGTGGTTATTTGAGTCACTGTTGCCCTTCTATCAGCTCGAACCAGTCTGGCCATTCTCCTCTGACCTCTGGCATCAACAAGGCATTTCCGCCCACAGAACTGCCGCTCACTGGATGTTTTTTCTTTTTCGGACCATTCTCTGTAAACCCTAGAGATGGTTGTGCGTGAAAATCCCAGTAGATCAGCAGTTTCTGAAATACTCAGACCAGCCCTTCTGGCACCAACAATCATGCCACGTTCAAAGTCACTCAAATCACCTTTCTTCCCCATACTGATGCTCGGTTTGAACTGCAGGAGATTGTCTTGACCATGTCTACATGCCTAAATGCACTGAGTTGCCGCCATGTGATTGGCTGCTTAGAAATTAAGTGTTAACGAGCAGTTGGACAGGTGTACCTAATAAAGTGGCTGGTGAGTGTAGATCGTATTCTAATTACCTGATTGGCTTACAAAAATTATTGTTGCAATGATATGAATGAATGGTTTGTATAAAAGTTTTAGATTATTTTTTTGGATGCACGAGTCAGAACGCTCCTGGATGTCTATAGTAATGTGTATTTTTATTTGCCACTTTAAAGTGCAAACTTGTTAGAAGAATCTCGCAGCACTTAATGCCCAAGATCAGATGTGTCCATTAGCCTTGGCCCTTCTTTCTAACAAAGTTTATTTTCCATTTTCCACTATTACCAAGTCAGAGCAGTTGCTTTGGGTCAGTTCATATTTTTAATAGCTTTTACTTTGTAACTGTTACAGGTATCTGTGATAATTATTAGTACCTGCTTACTAGCAGTTCCAACATTCCAAGTTGCTCTCAAAATGTGCCGTCAGACTTTAACTGATTGTTTTGTCAGGAGTGGGATGTCACCATTCATGTTACAATTTACTTAACTTTTCAGCAATTTCACAGATTACACTGGACCTATTACGTATGAGCACTACTCTAGAAAGCTCATATTAGATTTCTAGCATGCGTACTGATAACTTACGTTCATGTGCTCTAGCTCAGGATTTTTTTCTTTTTTTTTTTGTCTTTACTCAAACACACCTGATTTAAATGGATGCATTACTTCCTCAGTGGCCATCAAATGCTGCAAAAGCATGTTGATCACCTTTTCATTCCGGTAAGGTGTGTGAGGGCGAGGAAACACCTAAAACATGTAGCACAGTTGGCCCTGAGGACCAGGGTTAAGAAACCCTGCTACTGTAGCTCTTTTACTTCTATTTGATAGTGAAAGTTTTTTTTCTTATGTCCATATGAGGGTGCTTCATCTACAGTAGCAGCCATTAAAAATGGCCCTTCCCAGTCAAACGCCAGCCGAATGGCAGCCTTCCCTGCAGCTCCCAGCAAAATCCGCTCCAACTTCCGGCCACTGGCCTTCTCCTGGGCGTGCATATTTTTTTACTCTGACTCCACCCTTTCACTAAATTACAGGGTCTGACCGGGAGATGATGCTTCTCTTTAGATCTTAATGTCCACAAACCATGACAGAAAGAATATTTTAGTACAAAGATTGATGTTTAAAAAGGAATTTTAGGGGAATTGTAGGAAAGTGGGGCTACTACTATAGCTGCTCTCAGCCTTGTCTGGCACTCCTTTTACTCTGAATCTGAAAGCATCCATAAAGAGAGCAACTACCTTGTTTTGTCTACAAATCCTATTACCTTGAACAGTTGGGCTGCCTTGCAATTACAGTTTCTTTCCTAAACAAAATGCTGCCAAACTATAATAGAAAATTAATCAACACAACCTGAACAGATTGTTTTATTGAAAAAGGGGCATATGTGTGAGGAGCATCTTAGGTCCTTAGAAAAGGTGTTTCCTAGAAACATTAAAATATCCAGATAAGTGAGGCAGAATGAGATTTTTTCTCTGAATCCATATTAAAGCCACAGTTGTTAAACTCCTCCTTTTTCATTGCGATCATCTCTTGTAACAGTCTTGTTTTATTTGTGTTTGTATTTTCATTTTAGTTGAAATGTATATTTTTGATGTTCATATTTGTATTTACTTATTCATACTTGCCTTTTGCTTGTTCAATTAAATCTGGCCTGTCAATATTTGTGGGGTATAAAGTATATTGTTGAATAGATTAACGATCAACTATTTGATGCCTCTTGTGTCTTTTTGGGTTTTCTTCCCCCTTTTCCTCTACAAATATGGTTAGTCCTTCTTTAATCTATCAATCTATTTAATAAATGTCAGAGTATAAGTAAAAAAAATAAATAAATCAAAGATCATGCTCATCATATCAACAATTATATCATTAACAGTGTTAAGAACATTCCTTGATTTTGTTTGATTGAAATATATTCTAAAAACTTTATTTCCTCCATTTGTAGATCAAAGTCTCTTTTGTTGATATTTTTTTCCTCCATTTATTGTTTGCATGTAGAAGAATTTTTACTTATATCTTTTATATTTTAGGGCATTTGCTATGATGCATATCCATTTTTTTAATAAGCTAGAAGCAGCTGATTAAAATATCTAGATTTGAAATACTAAAAATCACATTCCTGAGTTTGTGCTGTAGTTCTATATAAACAATATATACGTTATATAGGGCTATTTCTTATTTTTCAACAGTAATAATGGCCAAATAGTTCACTTTTGTAAACAAATTTACCCTCACCTACGTGGCGGGGCGATAGCAGCT
The DNA here is from genome assembly GCA_030533445.1 of Cyprinodon diabolis. Classification (NCBI taxonomy): domain Eukaryota; kingdom Metazoa; phylum Chordata; class Actinopteri; order Cyprinodontiformes; family Cyprinodontidae; genus Cyprinodon; species Cyprinodon diabolis. Next base: position 42,807,567 of record CM060081.1, on the reverse strand, counting down.
AAAATCTAATAGTTCTTGATATGAATGTCGGGATGATAATAGTGCCAGGATGTTGAAATTTGTTGAAATAGTCTAACAAAACACATGCATAATTTTTCTTGCTTAAAAAGCTTTGATCAACGGCACCCCTTTCATTAACGGAACTATTTAGTCGTAGTGACACTGTTGCATTTTAGCTACAGATGGTTACCGTTTCACACAACTTCATGACCAGAAGCCTAAACTATCTCTTCATATCTAAAACAAGTTTAACTCTAAGCTGAGACTGTAACCATGGTGACTAGAACAGCATCTTTCAATGCTGAAGCCTAAACTATCCCTTCAAATCTAAAACAAGTTTAACTCTAAGCTGAGACTGTAACCATGGTGACTAGAACAGCATCTTTCAATGCTGAAGCCTAAACTATCCCTTCAAATCTGAAACAAGTTTAACTCTAAGCTGAGACTGTAACCATGGTGACTAGAACAGCATCTTTCAATGCTGAAGCCTAAACTATCCCTTCAAATCTAAAACAAGTTTAACTCTAAGCTGAGACTGTAACCATGGTGACTAGAACAGCATCTTTCAATGCTGAAGCCTAAACTATCCCTTCAAATCTAAAACAAGTTTAACTCTAAGCTGAGACTGTAACCATGGTGACTAGAACAGCATCTTTCAATGCTGAAGCCTAAACTATCCCTTCAAATCCAAAACAAGTTTAACTCTAAGCTGAGACTGTAACCATGGTGACTAGAACAGCATCTTTCAATGCTGAAGCCTAAACTATCCCTTCAAATCTAAAACAAGTTTAACTCTAAGCTGAGGCTGTAACCATGGCGATTATAGCATCTTTCCATGCTGAAGATTTTTTCAGATCATGCTGTGAATGCTGTCCTGCATCGCAGCCCTGTGTGGTGTGGTTCGGATGAACACCAGTAAATTTGAGAGGTCTGTCACATGATGACATGGAAATGTTACAAAGAGCAGGAACTAAAGGGCGCTTGGGCTGTGAGAAGGTTGGAAGTACCCGGTTCGATCCCCAAAGCCTGCACTTTGGGTTCCTGAGGAAAACCTTTAACCCCACACTGCTCCCGGGGTGCCACACAATGGCAGCCCACTGCTCACCTAGGGGATGGGTTAAATGCAGAGAGTGAATTTCCCCATTGTAGAACAATAAAGGGATTTACATTACATTCAATCAGAATTAGTTCAATATTCAAGCTTAACATGAAAAATGATTCACTAAAAAAAAGACCTGCTCCACCACAGTTTATAATAAAAACTTAGTTTTATTCCAATTAAATAAAAACGTATCCAGTCCTCCAGTTTATAACAATTTACAAACTGATTAAATATTGATTTGTTATTACATTCAGTTATACAGATGGGTATACAGATGGGTTCTTTGTTATTTCAGTTCATTGTTTTTTTCCATGCTGCTGGATTTCTGAATCAAATATGTTTCTCAGAGCAGCTAATCAAATTGAGTTGGGTTTAAATTCTGGATTCCCAACAGAGGAAGGTAAAAAGACGCCTTATTAAAGGTTCCCCATCACTTTTCTTTGATGCCATCATAACCATGGAATCCACATTTCCGGCCAGCAACCCTGCAGCCAAAGGTCAGAGCCTCTTGAAGACTTCCTCCTGCAATCAGAAACATTTAAAGCAGAACAATAAATACCTACATCAGCCTAAGAAAACTCACAGTTCTTAAACATGGTGGATAATAATCTTTCTTCTTAGTTTTACTGGGGATCGATCTAACAGGACCTGGTTACATGACATTTCAGCACAAACATCCCAGACTGAGCAGACTTTTACCGTTGGACAGAGTGTACAGGACGCCAGCGTTGAATGTGTCTCCAGCTCCGAGGGTGTCCACCAGAGTTTCAGGAGGGAAAGCATCCGAATGAAGGAGCAAACCATCAGGACCCAAAGCATCTGCTCCTTTTTCTGCCCACGCACAGATCAGGACAGCCCTGAGACAAAGATGGATCAGAACCAGAACGTTTTTTTCCCCCCAATTCTTCTGCACATTATTAACTCACCCCTTTTTAACTCGATGGTAGAGTCCTTTTAAAGCAGCATCAGGTGAGTTGAAACCAAAGTGACGAGCAACATCTTTACTGACAAACACCTGAGAAACAACCAGAGCCTGGTTACTAACTGGCCTGACTGCAATGCACCAAGGTCTGCAGAGAGTCAGTGAGGAGGCCTTAGTAAAAAAAAAAAAGATCCTGATTAATGAAGTTGATGAAAAGTTAATGTTTTAAGCTAACAGAATGGACTTTAATTTCCCCCTGACACTTAAAGAAGTAGTTTGGGAGTAAAAGCTTTACAAAACCAAAGATTTACAACCCACTAGATTACTTTAACGAAATATTAACTACTTAATTATCACATATTGATAACACTTATATGAAATCTGCAGTTATTTACAATCAAAGCAACTTTTAAAATGCATTCCTCTTTGCAGCACAAAGAGATTTCTATTGCATAAAGGGCAAGAATGAGCAAGGAGCTGAGATATACATCGTATCTGAGGGGAGCTGCATTGGAGGCACAATTAACACTGATTGCAATAAGGGCTGGAGTTCAGCACACCTTGAGTATAGAATGAAAAGAGTGAATTGAAAGCCTAAATAGTCCTGTGACTTACTCATTCTGTGTGGGAACAGAGATTTCAGTTAAAAGCAGCTAAAAAAGCTCTCCACATATTCTTAACAATGACTGACAGTTGCTGCCTTTATAAACACATTCTTTAGTTTCTCAGTGTTATACTGATTTTACTTTCATGATTTATATTTTTTCCCCACAAGAAACACATGAATTACACAGTCCTGTTGTTTGTTGTCTGGAATATTGAAACCCCAGTTTAATTGCATTGCAAATTATATTTTATATTTGTTAAATTGCTTGAAAAGCTTCCAAAAAGGAAAATGAAAAACAATCCAGGAAGCTTTTTCAATTCAAAATGTCATACAGTTGATGGGCTACTGCATAAAACCTTGAACTCAACGCTATTCCTGATATTTTCAATTGAAAAGCTTCTGGAACAGAAGCGAAACGTCTTTAAACTTGCAAACAAAGTCCAGGGGATTGTTTTTTTTTCTTTTTTGGAATGACTATGACCTGAATGACTGTAAAATCTTCACCATTCTATCGTGAGTTAAATGCTGTACAAATGCGGAAATATAAAGATCTAAAACATCTTATTGATCTTTTATCACAAACAAAAAAACATAAAGCAATAATTAAATTGTAAATCACTTGTCCAACTATACACACCAAAATGGTGCAGTTTAGTAGACACTGTTTTCACATTATTAATCACTTAATTCAATAAATAATAACACACATTTTATATTCCATAATTCAATCTCAATTTCTATTTAAAGCTGCAATAACAGGGAAGATAAATTCTTCGACAGGTTAGATAAAATACATAACTATATAGTTATTTGGATAGTAACTAGTTGCTTTGATTGTGCAGTAACTGAGTTACTAACTTAGTTAACTTTTTGAAGAAGTAACCCATAACTATAACTTGTTCCTTTCTTTAAGTCTCTTTCCAAATGCTGGTAAAAACGATGATTAAATCTCTTGTAACATTTATAATAACATCACCCAACAGAAAAAAAACAGAAAACCAGAACAGGTTCTGTGATTGAGGCGGGGTGGAGATGACCCGTACCACATCTCCATAAGGGAACAGCTCATAAAGAGGCTCTCTGGTCTTCTCAATCTCCACAGAGATGGTGATCCTCTGACGTTCGGGAAGTTTGGCGTTGAACATCTCAACCTGCTGGATCATCTTTACCTGCTCGCCAGCATTCCTGCCCTGAAATATTACACAATCGTAAATTTATGTTTTGACCAGTAAATCAGAAAAAAACAACAAAAACTCTGTCTATTTATCTCTCATACAGTAATTCATAGAAAACTTGCATTTGTTTATTCCACATTTTATATTTTAACAATGGTATATGTCACCTTTCTGTTTGTCTCTGTGTTTATTGCCTTATGCTCAGAGAAAACATACCTTGAATGTTTAAAATACTGTTTTGCAAAAAAAAAACTTTTATGATTCCTAATATCTGTAAACTACGGAAGAGGATTAGGGCCATTGGAAAAAAAAAGAAAAAAGTTTACTGATTTTAAAATTGTACTTCAATTTAGTATGGGTATGTAAAGTATGTAAAGTCAGAATTCTGAGAAAAAAGTCAGAATTCTGACTTTTTTCTCAGAATTCTGACTTTAATCTCAGAATTCTGAATTTTCTGAGAAAAAAGTCAGAATCCTGAGATTAAAGTCAAAATTTTGAGAAAAAAGTCAGAATTCTAACTTTTTTCCCCATACTAAACTGAAATAAAATTTTAAAATCAATTAACTTTTTTTTTTTCAGTGGCCCTAATCCTCTTCCGTAGTAAACCTCCAATACTTAAGAAATGATTCAATTCAATTCAGTTTATTTCTATAGCGCCAATTCACAACACATGTCATCTCAAGGCACTTTACAGTTCACCAGATCATCCAGTAAAATTCATTCAAAGTTTTCTATCTAAGGAAAACCAGTTGATTGTATCGACTCATTGGCTCGAAGGCAATCCCTCACACTAAGCATGCTTGTAGCGACAGTGGAGAGGAAAAACTCCATTTTAACAGGAAGAAACCTCCAGCAGAATCAGGCCACTAATGGAAAATATTTTTTTAAATGTTTATTTTTTTGATAATTCTTGAAAATGTTGTGAAAGAGAAGCTGCTCTGTTTGACTGGACATCCTCAATGCACAGTGATTACTTTATTCAAATATTAAGTTGAAATGAAATGTTCACACCAGGTCAAGGTTCATTTTGATAGGATCAGTGATTTAGTTCTGGTTGTTGGTACTTTTCTCACCTCCCAGTGTATCCACTTGAACTGATCAAGATTGATTTTGGAGAAATCTTCTGCTGTTACATCAGGAAGATCCCTGTCAGACAAGAACTGAAGTTTAGAGAACTCACCTCAGGGTTTGATGACAGAAAAATAATCAAGAACCACAGCTACATCCTTAGGTCTGAAAGTTGATCCTCTGGTCTGGATTATAATTGTAGGATTTTATTATTTTTTTTAACTTGCATCCGATTTCAATCACTGGGAATTTTACAAATAAGCATTTTGATGAGCTTCTGTTAGACTTGTGATCTTCATGAAGGAGGACATACAGGTTCAAATTAAGCTTCATGGGTTCATATGTTTATCATAAAAAATCAAAAAGAGATAAAAGCTTCACTTTGAATTTTAAGGCCAATAAATGCTCTGCAAGAACAGAGAAACAATTCTTCTTACTCGAAAGAACATAATTCTGTCCCTGCAGGACCTTGTTGTGAGTTATTGCTGCTTGTTCCTAAAATATAATTAAGTCAGAACTTTATAAGGTGTGATGAGGAATAAGATTTTTTGGTCTTCCTGTTTTTGTCATCTACTTAGGTAAAAAAAAAAAAAGTCTCACATCCTGCAGAGTATTTATTGGCCTTTATGGTATACTCAGGATTTGGGCAGACTTACCTGTACGGCCTTGGAATCATCTGGACAGCTAAAGCATAAAGATTGGAGTTGTACGGTTTCATCAAATGCTCATTAAAATGATTTTTTTTTTCTCAGATCAGTGACGGATTACTGAGCTCCCTGACTTTATTCTGATGCAGCAATTATCAAATTAAACCCAAACCACCGCAGAAACTCAGTGGGACTTACACTGCTAATGGTTTTCTAAAAGATTTCAGGAAAAAATAAGCCAATAAGACAACGGACTGAGAGTCTGGTGGGGGAGATAAGGTAAATGCCCAGGAAAAAATATTTTAAAGGAGAAGTCCAGTCATATTTAGAATTCAAACTTCTGAAAGTACTTTAAATATAAAATTATTACATATTGTTCAGCAAATGATAAGTGTTTTTAATTTCATTTAAATGTGCTTTACTGGAGGCATCCAGAACACTACTGCCATCTAACGGTTTGTGACGTCACGGTGCGGTATCGGCTGTTGATCAAGTCCCAGTGCTGTATCTGGTGTTTGTCACAACACGCTATTATCCAAGTCATCTTGAAAACATTCTTCTCCAAATGTTGGCGACATATTACAGGTTTTTTTCTCTGGCCAGAAATTCGATGGCAAATCCTCCCTATTCAAGTTGGCAATCCAACGACAAACCAATGGAGGATCATGAATTGTAAAGGTGAAATAACTTATTTTTTCCCACTTTTACCCGATTTATTACAACATCCAACTGCAATGTATGTGGGCATTGTCAGTTTAACTATAGTTCTCGCAAATTTCAATGGTGAAGTCCTCTGGAAATCCTAAATAGTTGTTGTTGATTGCAGACACCTTTGCAACACCTTTGTTTATAGATGTTGGGGATCGGCCTGTTTTTAAGTGTAGTCCTGTTTCTCTGACCGTGACTGGCTGGATGTGCTCTCTTCATCCTCTGACATGGGAGCCGGCTCGGAGCTCGTCTGCCTGGCTGTGTGTTTCCTGGACGGGCCGCCTTTTACAGCTGCTTTTTGTATCTCTGCTTCTTTCTGTATCACTGCTTCTGTTTCCTTCAACCCCAGTCGGCCTCTGCACACTGAGCCTAGTTCTGCTGGAGGTTTCTTCTTGTTAAAAGGAAGTTTTTCCTCTCCACTGTCGCTACAAGCATGCTTAGTGTGAGGGATTGCATTTGAGTCAATGAGTAGATACAATCAACTGGTTTTCCTTAGATAGAAACTTTGCATCAATTTGCCTGTATGATCTGGTGAACTGTAAAGTGCCTTGAGATGACTTGTGTTGTGAATTGGCGCTATGGAAATAAACTGAATTGAATTGCAGATGTGTCTAGTTGTTCCCATTGATTTTGCTTGTAAAGCGGGTAGAATGGCGCTAGGCTTACTGCAAGGTGATGTCACTGCTGGAAAATGTAAGGAGTGAGATGTTACTATATTTGGGTAAAAGTGGCCAGTCCCAGACTCAGTGATTGCGACGAAAATTATTATTTTAATTTTTTTACTGATTAACACTAAATTCATTAAATCACCACCAACATATTAGTTTTAGGTATAGATAATGATCGATTGATTATTCCTTGCTGACCGGATTTTCCTTTAAATCATCTGCAGAATTCTTTAAAGTTGATCCTAAAGAGTCCGAAAACTAAGGACATCTGCCACTTGTACTTGGATTTACTTTGATTCTTTTGTATTATTTTTTTTTAAGTACAGCTAATCGCCTAACCTCCAGCGACTCAAATCTCCTATTCTGTTTGTACTGAGGAAAAGAACAGTAAATATTTGATTTTGCTTTAGAAGTCTTTAAAAATATTTAATATATTTTTTTCAAAATTCTTCAGATTTCTACTTCCAGTGAAGCAGTTTCAGGCCTGATCATTTATCTGCTCCCTTCTCTGTTTGTTTTTGAGACCCATTGATTGATTCCTAGAGGGGTTCAAGTTTGGGGACTTTTATGATTACAAATTCAAATTAATTATTTTAAATTAAACTTTGGTCTTCTGACTCTTTACTGCAACGTGTTTGGACTGTCAGAGGACGCTGCTCTCGAAGACTCTTTTTTTTCCATGGCAGAACTGGGAGGAACCCCATTGCCTTGGAGAGAAAGCAACACAACACATGATGGATCCAGATGCTTCACTGTTGGAAACAAAGAGACTGTGGTTTTGAACACTTTTTCTCCACATATCCCAGAGAAAATGTCTTTTCTTTTGTGTTCTCTGATCCATTCTTGCTCTTCTTATAGTTTCAATATTACCTGATAGGTTTTTTTTGGACAGAAAAAGCTTTTTTTGTCCCTTTTAATTTATAATCTGTCTCATAGTTTAGCAGATGCACATTGCATACATTCATCTGCTGAAGTTGTAAAGGTTTTATAAAAAGACAAACTGTGCAGAGTTCTAAAAGACAATATTTTATTACATTTATTATTGTAGTATTGGAAACTTTCCAATTGTATTAAGAGATGCTTCTCCCCAGGTGCTGATTTTAACTTTATGCTCTGAGCCTAAAGCTGAGTTCTGCAGTGGTTTTAACCAGATTCAGCTATGAATGATTCCCTTTATAGTTTGATCACTTAGCAGCGTTCACTGAACACCTCATCATTATTAGTCTGCATCACTGTCAGTGCAGACAGGCAAGGAGCTGAACGCTCTTTCAGAAGGTTCAGGTTTGGATTTTAAGGTACCGGTGGCCCCTTTTCCACTGCCTTTCAAAATCCCCAAGCTTTTGAGAAGCACTAGTAGCATTTTAATACACATTTAAGTCAATTTTACTTCCACAAGGCTTTAAAAAATTCCGCAGTTCACTGTGTCACCAACAGCCAGAGTAACTTGAGAACATTAGTGTACCATTGTCCCTTTAACAACTATAATAATAACACAAAAAAGGTATTAAGGATTTCTGTTAATTAAGGAAAATAGACCTTTAAAACTTATTGTGCACTTAGTCAATCCAAAATCAGTTTACAATTAAATTTGCTTTCAGAGTTGCAGAGCCACAGTGGAAGTCGGTTGCTGGAGTGAGGGTTTCCTCTCTAACATCAGCCATAATGCCAGACAGTCTGATCGTTATTTCTCTGTAACTATTTTATCACTAAAAGTGACAGACTTTTCCTAAATACGATCTGTCCAGTCGCTCTATTAAGGTAATGGTCCAACTTTGAAATCTTGCATGGGTGTTTTAGGAGCAGCAAAGCTTTGTCGACTAGACTAGTTAAGCAAACAGTAATACTGGCAATCAACAGTCTGGCAATCAACAATATAAAGTGTTTATTAGGGATCTAGTAAAAATTGTCTACATTAATTTAAGTTCATATAGATATTAGTTAAAAACAGTTAAGTTCAGTAAAAACGCAGCTCTGCAAAAAGAGAGAGCAATGTTTAATAACAGCTTCGCAGTTTCTGTAGCTTCCTTTTCAAGTCCTGCACCATCAACTCCACTGTTCACAACTTCTATCTGATGTTAGTATTTGCTGAGAATTACTCAGTCAATGTTTCCATTTCCTGTATCTTTGCACTGAGTAACAAATAGAATTTTGACTAAGCAATTTATTTTTTGCTGTAGATATCTGATATGATGTGAATGTGTTAAACTCTTGCCAGTTGATGAATTATGAAATGCAAAATTATTACTTAAATATTTACTTCTTAAGAATCCACAAAATTTAATAATGGAAAGAATTAATCAACTTTATAAACCTAAAGCTGGGCATCTGCTATAAATACTTAAATAAGACAAAATAAAAAAAACAGATTGATATTAATCTGTGGGACACAGGGAGCAAAAGGTAAAATGATTTGTGTGTTTTTATTATTTTTTAACACTTATTATTCTCATCACTTAACTACTGGTTAAAAAAAAACTAGTTACTGCAACATTTAATTGCCCTTTGGGATTAATAAAGTATTTTTTTAATAGAATGGGCCCTACAACAGAATGGCGACCTGTCCAGGGTGTATCCCACCTTTCGCCCATAGACTGCCGTAGAGTGGCACCAGCCCCACCATGACCCTGACAAGGATGGATGGATGGATGGATGGATGGATGGATGGATGGATGGATGGATGAATTTAATTATTATTGCTGGAATAAAGGTCTGGTGTAGTTTTTGTCTTTTAAAGGCTGATTTAAATAAATGTTTCAGGGCCTTTCAGAGAAAAGAGAACAGCAGGCTAACTAATTCCCCAGGATTTATCAAAGCCAGATAAAACAAACTGTGGTGGAAAAGAGACTTCAGAGACTGATCAGAAGCTGAACCCCTGCAGTTTCCTTTCCTTATTAGTGAGGATACAGCCATGGAATAAAAAAAAAAAAAATTCCCATACAGGGGGACAGAAAACTAGAAGTCATATACAGTATATGTATATATATATATGTTTGGTTTCTTTGTCTTGAATTATATTTTTGGTTATTATGAGAAACAGTTCATATCCTGTGTATATCTATTTAGCAGTTATTTTATATCCTGGCTGATATATATCAGATATTGGCCAATATCTGATCAGCCAATATTTTGAGTATCGCTTTCTAAACCCCACAATATCGATATCGGCCTTCAAAATTCCATATTAGACAGACTCTAATAGAAACAACTGGTAGAGTTGTTTAACAGCCTAATCTGGACAAACTGCACGTATCACATCGGCCATGAACCAATTGGGATACCAAAATATTCTTAAGTCCAACGTTTGAAGTTTGGTCCAAACTATGTAATCTACAGAACAATGATTCCAAAACAGAGCAGAGCTACAGAATATCAAAGGAAATGCTGAAGCTACTGAAGTCAAAAATACACTACTTGGCCGGGATCAGATAAATGGATTATTGTTTGTTCCATGACTGAGGAGAAACTGGAGGCTCAGTTCTGGGTAAAGCTCAGATTTTCTTGGTCTGTTCACCTCCTGATGGATCCTTCATAACGCCTCATGATGAGGTGCTCAGTGAACGCAGCATGGTGGGAGCGGCTCTCTTACGTATCGTAGAGGAAGACCGTTCGAGACCCGCTGGGTGGACAAACCACACAACATGCACAAGGAGTTTGACCTTTGACCTGCCAAGCAACTGCTGACACATCAATCGCACGTCGTAAGAAGTCGGCCATGATGAAACTGACAGACAAATAGACAGGAAATGTGAAGTTCTACTCCAAAATAAAAGCTCTGACAAAGAAAACATTTAGATGGACCAAACGGCAGGCGGTGACACTAGTCGGCCATGATGAAGAGGCTGTAAAAAACAAGGACAGTTAGTGATCCCCCCCCCCCTTCCCAAAACACACACACACACACCTGTTCATATGTAGGATGGTTCTGCTTCCAGTGTTGATGTTGCTGATGACCACGGAGGCTGGAGTTATACACTGAGCATGCTCAGATACCAAAGACACGTCGATGCAGAACTTCTGAAAATCTTCCAAGATAAAACTACAGACAGGAAACTGTTTACATCTGTTCTGCAGTTCAAAATAGAAATCCAGACAATATGTGGCTTTCATCTCCCCTTGGCTGCAACCAGAGCAGGTCTTTCCTACCAGAGGATGTCTGAGACAGACACAGCTCAGAGGACAGAGGGGACAAGTTCCATGAAAAAAGTCCAAGTCACTGTGGCTCATCAGATTGATATACATTTTCTCCATCAGTTTAAAAGAGTAAACTGAGAGTGTGTCAGAAAAAGTTTCTAACTGGATACCTTAACTAGAGAATGTTATTCAAGGCCCTGCTTCACTCTGGGACATAAAACTCCCTCTGCCACAGACATTGCAGTTAGGGAATAAATCAGGCTCCAGCAACACTGATGCATCAGTGCATGAGTCGAGCCAATGGAGCAAAACATTGTATCGGTGTGCATGTTGTTTCAAGAAAGTCATTTCACCAATACGGGAGTTGTTTCTAACTGACTGGCACAGTAAACTGTGTTTAAAAATGTATCTGTCAACATGATGCATCTGCAAAAAATGACTTATCTTTCGTGGTTTATCATTAAAATGATCAAGAATTTTGGAGCAGCCTGAAAGGAATAGGAAAGGCCGTTTAGCCGTTGTATTTTAATCTCAATTTTCTTTTTTAGTCATACTTTTCCTCTCTGTCATCACTCAGCTTATCTGAATTAAAGTTAATTTCAAATTGACTCTTAGTTTATTTGTTGTTTTTACTGTACTTATTATTTTCAAATTATGATTTAAAATCCTTGTCCACAAGCATCCTCATTCACATTTCCCCTAAAATTTCAACACATATGTTAACAATATTTGTTGGCTGTATTTAAAAGTATCAAAGATATTTTCAATTTAAACAGAGACATAAAATAATACAACATAACCTACTATATCTTAAATGCATTGTAAATTGTAATAGGTCATTAAATCAATTCAGTTTAGTCTGTCAAATAAGCTCCCTGTAGTGTCTTTAAAGGTCCAACAGGTGTCAGTGAGACGGTATCAAATGCAGTATCAATACAGTTTAGCAATGTGTCGAAACGCTTCAAGATGCCTCAATAATCAATCACTAGTGTAGACCCTTGGAGACCAGATAAAAAACTCTTCCAAACTTTAGCCTAAACCCTGCAGGTCTACAACGTAACCCTAGTGTTGTAAAAACACCAACATAAAACAATACATATAGAGGCAGACAGGCAGTTCTTCAAGAATGAATCCATGAAAGCTCAGCAGTTAGTAAGTATTCACTGCCAGTCTAGGCGGCATGTGGACAATGAAATGGAATAATGTAATAGATGCAAAACTCCATCATGCACCGCAACATATTTTTGCAAAAATATTTGAACATAAACTCTCCAAATATAAGAGGAACATCATAGTTTGGTTTAAAGAAAGCATTTTAGTTTTACTATAATTTAGTTTGTTGCAAGGTTTGAAGAAATAGAAATTTGCACCATATGCCAATCGTCACAAGGATGTGCATGACAAGGAAGGGCTATATATACTGCACGCATCATCTAAATAGTTAACATTGTATTAGTTATTGAGCTCCTTGAGTCATTTAGTGTCACAGGTAGGTGCTTCGGCCAGAGAGTAAGTGTTGGGGCCAGTATGATATAAGGAGGGCCGGCCATTGAACGCTGAAATTAAGACCGGCCCACCTGGAAAATGCCTGGTATCACAGATTACCAGTCCTATTCTTAGTGGAAACAGAATTGTTTTACTCCAACCAATAAACAACAAACCATCAGAACCTCCTAAGAGCTCTGGTCTCCTAACCTCTAAGTCCCCACAGCCAACCATGAACTATGTGGGTCAAACAGGGGAAATGTCATGTCCTTGTACAGTAAGCTTCTCAAATTAAGCTTTTGTTGTGCAGTATGCTGAATTATTTTGCAGATCTGATGTTCTCATTATTAGAGTTGTTTCCATTAATAACTGAAATGTTCTCATTATAACTGCTGATAAACACAGTCGTACGACAGCAGTTAATGTTACAGACCAATCAGGAGGCTGCATTCATGAATTAACATTCATCATTGGTTTAGAAATATCAGCTACTCTCCCTAATATTAAACTATTTCAGTATTATTCAAGATTTAACCAGATTGGTCCCTCCCATGTTGAACATTGACTGATACTCACTCAGCTACCGGACCTGCTGCCAATGAGCCCATGAAGGCACACGGAGCTCCCAGCAGTGACAGCACTGTGCAAGAGTTTGAGGCATTTCCTCCACGTTGCCATCGCTGCGACAGACACCTGCAGGTACAGTGATGTCATCAACCCTATTAGCTGTTAATTATATTGATCAAAATGTAAAAACTGATCAGAATGTTACATCAATTAAAACACCAGTCACTATATCAAAATAAAAAAGCTGTTAAGCAGAGAATCTGGGGGCTGACTGGCCTCAGCTAAATATCACTCCTATATTATTCTATGTATAATGTATAGTGGTATTATTTATATTTGAACTGTTTATTTTACTATGTGACAGAATTCCCCAGTGTGATCAATATGTAAGGTGTCATGGATAAATTAGAAACAAGTCAGCAGACACAAACACCAAGACACTACTGGGTATAGCAGTGAGAGGTGATTCTCAGAGGGCGATCTGTGAAGTTTGTTGAAATTTCTTAATTCATAAACAGGGGAGGATGATAAGCTATGCTTTCCTGTTCTGTCAGTTATTGTTCTTTTTTTTGAGGCTCAAATAGGATCCCTATTACACATTATCTAAAGTCTGTCTTCTGAGCTCCTTATAAATGTAAGACTTTCTCTTAATTGAAATGTTTTATTGTTTATGTCTGAGTCTGCAGAATGTGTCACGGACAAACCTGAATGTTTTCCTTTCCTATTAAGAGATTTTATTTTAAATTTCCCCCAAATCGAAGGGGTTTACTTTGCATCCATGTCTCTCTTTCCGTCTGACCCATGAAATAAAAACCCATGAAATTGCAGCTGATTTGCCTTATTTTTCAAATCTGTCCTCTACACTTGTTTTTAGGCCTTTTAAAGAACCCAATACCCTCTTGATAACAATACATTGCTGCACATAACAGCAGAAATTCCTGGATCAAAGCTTTCTCTGCAGCTCCTCTCAGATGAGAGGATCTCCCAGTGTCACCGGTTGATATGAGATTTGGCTAAACTTAATGTTTTTTATTTTTCCATTTGTTAACAACAAGAATCTAGTTCTCGCTATAAAAATAAAGCTCTATTCCTCTAATTAATTAACTCATCATCCTACTTTCAATATGTGCAAAATGGATAACAAGCCTATATAATTATTACCTTAACAATCTGTCATTGTTCTACTGTGACAGTCAAGATTGTTAATTATGTTATGATGCAACGTATTCTTCCTACTGACTTATTTTCTAAGCACCTGGAGCAGACTTTGATGGGCTGTATCAGGACATTTTTCCAAACTTATGTTTGAAATGACATTGACATATTATTGAAAATTATTGATCCAAATAAAACTCCTAAATATTTGAATTTCTATTTCTCATTTTCGGAGCTCGGCAAGTGTCAGGGGGTTAAAAAAAACCCCAAAAAAAGCAGGTGGAATCATTTGCTAATGCTTTATTAAACTGTCTGCTTGTAGATTGGCACCGTTACAAAATGTGTAAATTATTATCGTGTTCACACCTGCATTCTGATGAGACACAGTCAGTGATGACCTTACTCCTAACTGCAGTCTTACTGTCCCGCCAATTAAGTGATGGATTGTTGTAACCTGGAAGATCGGTTGGATTTTTTCATATAATTTATAAGCTATTTTAAATGGTTTGCTAGAAAACAGAAAAATTAAATCAGCAGAAATAATGCGAGAGTTGAAAGATGTGTTTCTGTTAAATTCACTCAGTTATTGTACTTTAATGCTCTGCTCAAAATGACATTACAGTCAGTTGTTTGGGGCCTCTGTTAACCGACTTTTTTCGGGGGAGGTAATGCAGCAAGCTATATAAAGTTATTTCAATTAGCAGATTTTGTTAACACCCAGCTGCCTTCTAGGGTGAATATGACAAAAGTTAGAAGGATGTTTTCTTCAAAGAACTGTGGAGAGGGTTAACATTCATAAGGTTTGATTTTTTTTTGCTTTCCGGAAGTTTAACAAAATTAGAAAGCTTAAACTGTGTTCCTGAGTTTCAAAAATTAGTCAAGTCTTGTGAATTCTTTGTTAATGTGTAGGGAGAGATGGTGATTAATGCTGGTATGCAGTTAATATAATCTTTGTATACAATAAAAGCTCTCATCAAATAAAAACAACAACAATTGGAGAAGCTGTGAGGCCTCCAACCTATAGTATGGCTGTTTGCCTATTAAATAATGTGAATATGGTTTGCTAATGACCCTTAAATAACTGTAGAGTTGTAAATAAAGTCATAAGAAGTGAATAAAATATCATTTTAGTCGTTAATTATCTACATAAACTTTTTTAGACATTTGTTACCTCTTTTTTTGATTAATAGTTTAATTGTATTAAGTAGATAAAAAAGAAAAAAAAGACATTTTCCATTAAATTACAAAAAATTAAAACAATTCAGAGTGAGCAAGGCTTAGAGTGACCAAGAGTCATAGAGAGACAGAGTCGGCAATTTTAACGACTAAGCACTGTCAGGTTGATCAGCATGAATGTATTCAGGGCCCAGAAGGGCCCAGAGCAAGGCTGTAATGTGGGGAGCCAATGACCCTTGGGCCCACCCTGCTCTAGACTCTCCAACATTTACCAGTTAGACCAGCAGACACTCTGCCTGCCAGATGATAATTCTGCTTTAAGCTCCTTCTACACACTGACAACGAGTAAAAAACGTGTATCAAAGATCAGAGTTTTTAAGAACCTCAGGTTAATGACTTGTTACTGTTTTACAGAGAAACCTTTGGCCTTGCAATGGAAAGCTGATACATCTGATGCACATTTACAATAAAAGTTAAACCTCTTTAAAGCTGTAGGTTTCCTGCAGCTGTATAATAACTGGTTTTTACAACATAAAGCCATTTTATTGTACAAACATCAGAAGTGATTCAAACAGAGACCTGCAGAGCCACCAGAACAGCCACCTGTCATCAGAGAGTTAGAAACTCTGTTGATCAGCTGCTGCAGGATGATCAGCTGCAGGTCTGTAAGTATTAGCCTTTGTGCTAACCTGCTGTCAGTGTCCTCCTCTGGGTATTTATCCACCACACTGATGATGTCCAAACAAACCAGACCAACACACAAAATCTTCTTTTGTCCCTCCATGTTGATCCAAACACACACACGCTGGTTTCAGTCTGTTATCCCCCAGATGTCTGGACTTTGATACAAACACACACATAGCAACATTAGATTAAAGTTACTGCTATGGGATATATTGCTTCCTGTTGAGGCTACAAAATAAAAGTGTAAAAGCAGGTCAAAGAGCTTACAGTTGACACAGTTTTTTACTTCCTGTCATATGATCTTTGTATTGTACATATGAAGTCACAACATAACTGCTCCACTGCCATCTGCAGGAATAAATAAATAGGGCAAGGCACATTTATTTCTGCATCATGCATGTACATTTAATTAAATGCTTTAAAGTAAAACACAGGAAATGAGATGAGATGCAATCAGACAGCTAATAGAGTATTATACATTATATAAATTTATACAGTTCAACATAATGCATGCTAGATTATCTTGTTAAACATAAACTTATTGTTCTTTAAATATACGTATTACCTTTTCATGAAAAAGGTTAAGGTAAAAATGTCAAAAGAATTGCAGACAATAAGGCTATTTGCTAGTGCAAATACACAATTATTATAAAGGAATTCCAAAAAAGCTAATAAAGAAACCACTGGACTTTGTTTTGCAAGTTTGAAGACATTTCGCTTCCAATCCAGGAAGCTTTTTTTCAGTTGAAAATGTCAGAAATAGCTTTGAGTTCCAAGCTTTGTACAGTAGCCTAAACTAAGCCTAGTTATGGCTTAGAAAACATTCAAATTGAAACGGAAGAACAGGTCCACCCTTAGGTATGGGGAGTCGTTTAAGGTACCGTATTTTCACGACTATAAGGCGCATATAAACGTCTTTTTTCCCCTCAAAATGTGCTGTGCGCCCTTTGGTGCGGTGCGCCCTATGTGTGTTGTTACTGTGGACTTTTGAGCCCACCATGCACCATGCATATGCAGAACTCCTCATCTCCTCATTGAGGAGATGATGAAAGAGTGGCTGAGCGAGGTAAATGTAAGGAGACCAGGTGGTTTTTTTCCACTAACTCATGTTAATCTGTGACTCCATGCTGCCCATCTCACAGCTGATGGGAAAAACATGGTGAAACAAATGAACGCTGTGCTCGCAATTATTCAACCGCTCGACATCGGTGTGAACCGGACGCAGCAGGAGGTGCAGCAGAAGCAGCGAGTTTACAGGCAAAGTCAATGGTTGACGCGCGTATAGGCGCAGCAAAATATGGCAAGCCGATTGGGCTGTAGTGGAGATCAAGGCTATGGACAGACAGTAGTCATTTTAAACTTTAATTTAACCATTTTCATGCAACAAAGTTATGTGGCTATATTTAGTGTAGCTCTAAAACCGGTCGGACCTCAATCGCGCAAACCAAGTTGCTGAGTGAACATAGAAAAATCTTGATTGGACTAATTTTTTATAACGTATGTTTCGCTGTATTATGTTAACCATCTACTGTATTTTTGTAATATGGAGACAAATTCTCATTAGGCATCTAAATTGACTTATATGATGAAAGAAAATGCAGGATCTTTATTAAAAATGAGTGGCAAAAACAAGAATAGTCTAATACCCATACATTTGCCTTGCCTCAGAAGTAAAAAACTAAAATCAACAAGCTGTCACGGCGTCTTACTTTAATGACATTTTTTAGGGCATGGCTTAAGTTACAAACAACAGACAATATACAATAGATGCATCTAATAACATTGTAAACAACAAATACTAATATTTTTCTCTATAGAGTTTAAAGCATGCAATAAGTACTTATTGGAATCTGCTAGTACACATCCCTTTTCATATCAAAGACAAAAATATAAATTTCCAGAAAATTTTACCTACTTTTAGTTACCTTTTTGTGCTGTGCAATGTTCTTAAACCTTCAAATAAAGATAAATGCAATATAAACTGTAAAATGCCAATAAAAACATGAAATGTGGACCGTGATGTGTAAAATTTCTCCATATAACCAGAAAGATCACTGTTCTGCTTAGTCCTTGTACATTCACTCAAACCTGTAAATAAATCAATGGTACATTTGCAGAAATCAGTATATTTTTATATATATATATATATATATATATATATATATATATATATATATACACTATATTGCCAAAAGTATTTGCTCACCTGCCTTGACTCACATATGAGCTTAAGTGACATCCCGTTCCTAATCCATAGGGTTCAATATGACGTCGGTCCACCCTTTGCAGCTAGAACAGCTTCAACTCTTCTGGGAAGGCTGTCCACAAGGTTTAGGAGTGTGTTTATGGGAATTTTTGACCATTCTTCCAGAAGCGCATTTGTGAGGTCGCACACTGATGTTGGACGAGAAGGCCTGGCTCTCAGTCTCCGCTCTAATTCATCCCAAAGGTGTTCTATCGGGTTGAGGTCAGGACTCTGTGCAGGCCAGTCAAGTTCATCCACACCAGACTCTGTCATCCATGTCTTTATGGACCTTGCTTTGTGCACTGGTGCACAGTCATGTTGGAAGAGGAAGGGGCCAGCTCCAAACTGTTCCCACAAAGTTGGGAGCATGGAATTGTCCAAAATGTCTTGGTATGCTGAAGCATTCAGAGTTCCTTTCACTGGAACTAAGGGGCCAAGCCCAGCTCCTGAAAAACAACCCCACACCATAATCCCCCCTCCACCAAACTTTACACTTGGCACAATGCAGTCAGACAAGTACCGTTCTCCTGGCAACCGCCAAACCCAGACCCGTCCATCAGATTGCCAGATGGAGAAGCGCGATTCGTCACTCCAGAGAACGCGTCTCCACTGCTCTAGAGTCCAGTGGCGGCATGCTTTACACCACCGCATCCGACGCTTTGCATTGCACTTGGTTATGTATGGCTTGGATGCAGCTGCTCGACCATGGAAACCCATTCCATGAAGCTCTCTGCGCACTGTTCTTGAGCTAATCTGAAGGCCACATGAAGTTTGGAGGTCTGTAGTGATTGACTCTGCAGAAAGTTGGCGACCTCTTCGCACTATGCGCTTCAGCATCCGCTGACCCCGCTCCGTCAGTTTACGTGGCCTACCACTTCGTGGCTGAGTTGCTGTCGTTCCCAAACACTTCCATTTTCTTATAATACAGCTGACAGTTGACTGTGGAATATTTAGGAGCGAGGAAATTTCACGACTGGATTTGTTGCACAGGTGGCATCCTATCACAGTTCCACGCTGGAATTCACTGAGCTCCTGAGAGCGACCCATTCTTTCACAAATGTTTGTAAAAACAGTCTGCATGCCTAGGTGCTTGAATTTATACACCTGTGGCCATGGAAGTGATTGGAACACCTGATTCCAATAATTTGGATGGGTGAGCAAATACTTTTGGCAATATAGTGTATATATATATATAAGTGTGTTCAACTCATGTGGTGGTTTCTGGCAGGTGGTGGAAAGACACTGCATGCAGTTTCTCCCTGTGTTTACAAATGTAGGTGAGAAACTTGGGAGAAGCTGCATGCAGTCTCTCTTCACCATAAAATGGAGTCCACCTGGAAGCAACCACAGGGAGGCTGAATTCCAGTCCATTTTCTGGTGGGATTGGTGGCTGGTTGCTATTCAAGGTAATTTTACACACCTGTCCTGAATTTGCATTTGAATCAATGGTGAGTGACCTCTCCCTATCCTTCTACAGATGGAGAAGTAGACATCTCCTTTGAGCAAATACTTGTGTTTGTGTCAGAGGGGGGATACCATTCCCCCGCTTGGGTTTTCACCAAACCCATCAGTTGAATTTTTTGACCAGGAACCAGGAGAGCAACGCCTGCCATACTCCTCTACCTGCAGCATCACCCTTTTCCTTCCAAGAGGAGTGGAGTGTGAGGAGCAATTTAAAGCCATGATGGAAATGTCCATCAAGGGCTCACATGGCTTTGGGAAAGTCTAATAAAAAAAAACCCTGGTGATAATAAAAGTTTCAAAGGTTATCCGTTTTCTGACCTTTCTTATGGTTCTCATAGATGTATACTGTAAACCAGTGTAAGGCTTTATAATATGGACTCATTGAACCATACTAAAGATGGCCCATTGAGATGCAATATATCCCGCTAAGGAGTAAAATTGAAGCATGTGTGCAAATTAAGCATACTCTACAATATAACTGAGGCTGATCCACAGGTCATGAGCACCAAAGCAAGAAAAAAAAACATCAAGTATAGAGCAGTGCAGATTTATTTTTGCTCACACAGCAACATGCTTTGCAAGTTTGCATCAGTCTGATTTTGGAGCAACACTGTGATGATAGACAGATCCTTCTTGCATAGTAATACATTAAATACGTTAAATGGACTAAATCTAATACATTTTTTTTGACAAATTTTAACAATAATATTGGTGAAAAAAATGAATGAAGCTTTCTATTGCAACCTGAACAAAAATGGCCTTAAGAAAGCTGGTTGGTGGAACACATGATGTGAAGGACCTGAAGTGTGTTAGGAAAACAGTAATTAGTCCACTCAAGATTTATCTTTGTTCACTCAGCAACTTGCTTTGCGCATTTGAAGTTCGACCGGTTTTAAGCCATAGCCTTGATCTCCACTACAATAAAACAGTTCATAAACAAGTTAATGAATTCTATGTTTATGATGTTTAAAATGGATATAAAGGAGGCAGAACTGAAATTCTCATTGAAACCACCGGAAACAAAATTGTCATTTGGACAAATTGAAACATTAAATCTATAATATCATCATCCAAATAAAGTGTGTAAATTAAGCATACAAGTGTAATTAAGGTGTAATCTGGACAAAAATGGCCTCAAGGAAGCGCTCGATACAGTAGGTGAGGAGCAGCAGAGCTGGTTGGAGGAACACAGGAGGGAAGATCTTGATGGTGTGGTGTTGGTGTGTGAAGGATTAGGGAACCAAATATTTGAGCTAGTGCTTACTCCTTATCAACTTGTAAAACTTAGATTAGTTGGAAATTGTATTTTTATTTTCTGAATATCAGCAAGCCATACAGTATTTGGTGTGACAATTTAATTCAGGATTCTGGCTTCCGGAGCTTTGTTAGACTAACTTACAGTCTGTAAAATTAGGTTATAATACAAACAGTAGTACTGAGGCAATCAAAGAAAGACACGAAGATAATAAAACAGTACATACAGACAAAAAAAATGAAGCATAGCGTCACATAATACTGTTTATTCCCTGGAAAATGGTATAGTTTCATGCTCACTTTGCATTCTTGGAAATTTAATATGTTTAGACCGGCCACTGATGATTCAAATCACAAAAAAGTGGTAGACAGACGGTTAAAAATTGACTTCAAACATTTAATCTCATGAATTTGGGCTTTCACTGCCATCTGCTGTCACATGAGAGTAAGTACAACTTGACGACCATAAGCTTTTTCATATTTCTTTTGTCATTTTAAACATGAAACTACCAAAGCAAGTAGTAGAACTAAATGTTGAAAAGAAATTAAAAGCTAAATAAAATAAACCAGGTCACTTAATAAAGCTGCATTTTTTGTATGCTTTGTATTTATATTCACATGATAATATTTTCAGAATTAATAATAACATTTCTGTTAAAGATTTCATTTATCTTCTGCACCAAGGCCATAAGTAGGGAGAACAAGCAGAGTGAATTTTGTGTAATATCAGACTTTATTATTGAACTAAACAGGATTTAGACGGGATCAGAAAGGAAGGTGCATCTTCTTTCTGCCTTTCACCAACAATCAGGGATCTCCTGGTTGTGTCTGGTGCTGCAGTGTTCTTATTGGGTAAAACACATTTAAATCTAGTGGCTGAGCACATAAAAGACAACCTCCTGATGATATAATATGCAAAAAACGCCACCAAACGTGCTCGCGTAAAATACGGGTTGGAACCGTGCGTTATTGTACGGACGATTATTGGCTCAATCGGCTTGCCATAGAAATCAACTCTATCGCTGCGTTGTAGGTTTTTGAAAGCTGTAACCTGACTCCACCCCCTCTGTTTCAGGTTGGTTTTCTCTCTTAACATAAATGGCTTCCTTCACAAACCACCTGTCTTCTTTGTCCAAAATGTGAACATTCTGGTCCTCGAAAGCATCTTCTTTGTCCATAAGGTGTAGCTGTACAGCCGAGTCTTGTCCAGAAGAGGTGACTCTTCTGTGTTGAGCCATGCATCTGTGGAGGGTTATTTGGTTTCTCCAATATAAAGATCAGAGCATTCCTCACTGCATTGAACTGTAGACACCCCTCCGCTCACCTTAGGTCTGGGGGTTTAGTCTTAAGGAAGCACTAGTCTCTGTTTAAGGGTCTTGTTTGGTTTGAAATTACTTTATTTGAAGCCAAAACCCGGCTTTGTTGGGCTACTATACAAAGCTTGGAACTCAATACTAACTCTGACGTTCTGAATTCCTGGATGGGAAGCGAAACGTCTTCAAACTTGGGGGGGAAAAATGGGTTTGTTTTTTAACTTTTTTGGAATGACTATGATCTGGAAGACTGAGAATCTTCACCAGCATATTTTAAAGGAA
Source organism: Cyprinodon diabolis (assembly GCA_030533445.1). Taxonomy (NCBI): domain Eukaryota; kingdom Metazoa; phylum Chordata; class Actinopteri; order Cyprinodontiformes; family Cyprinodontidae; genus Cyprinodon; species Cyprinodon diabolis. Next base: position 42,784,914 of record CM060081.1, on the reverse strand, counting down.
ATGCAGCTAATAGTGGGATTATACTCCAAAAGAAAAAAGAAACAGCTTTTTTCCCCCCAAAAGTATTTCTGATATACAATCATGTCTAAATGGAACACTTTACAAGTATTATGAACAATATTGAAAAGGTGTATTACTTAATAATTCATTGAATGTGTCATAGGCGTACCTTCATTTTGATCTGTATGTAATATGTTACAACACAGCATATAAACATTTGTTTTTTATTTGATTTTAAATATATCTGCTTTTCCTATTTAGTTCTTTTTGTTATCACTTGTGTGTTTGTGTTTTGTTAATGATTATTTAGTTGATGTAGCTGTAGATAGGAATAGTTGCTACAGGTAACTGCAGATAATGTCAATAAAAACAAACAAATATAAAAAACAAAACAGACAAACATACAGTAGAATCACCATACTGTATTGTGAGATAAGATGTATGAAACATTGAACTGTGTGCATTGTGACTGTGTGCAGGATTTTTTTTTTCCACTTACTGTTTATTTAACTTCAAGTTTTCCTTTTTTTGTAAAAACAGATCCACACACGAAGAAAAAAACCCTTCTTTAGTTATGCAGTGGGAAACAGTGTAGTTTTTGATTTTTTTTTTTTTTGAGTCCCAATTTCTCTGCATTCTTTCATTTTCATCTCTTTAAAAACAAACCCACACACATACTTTAAGAATATATGTCATGTAATTTAAGGATCACTTTAAAATAATTTAACTTCTTTTAAATATGTGTTTTTAATCTAACTTTAAATTGAGGTTTTAGCATATTCAATTTAAATTAATTCTCCTAAAAACAGAAGCTGGAGAGAGTGTGAAATGGTACATTTTGTAATATATAGCAATAATAGAAAAATACCTGAAAGATAAAGCATCACAAATTTGCATGTGAGACAGAATTTGCTATTTTGCGTTCCTGATTTGAAATCAAGCTTCACAAATATCTTGTGTATGACTTATAAAGGACTTAGAAAGAAAATTAAAAGCCATTGATGCTGGCAGGCATAAACACACAGATCCAGATCCACCAAAAAACACATTAGCTTTCCTGCTTTTGTAAAAGTATCTAAGGTAAAAGAAACTTTCATGGTCAAGGGCAACAAGACACAATGTTTACTACAGGAGTTACAGAGGACAGCTATTTCAGTTTGTTTGGTAAGTCAATGTCTGTTGTTACTGGAGATGTATAAAATGAAACATTGCTTATTTCAGGACAGTAAATATTCCCAATTTGATCAACACCTCAAATAAACAATTCCTCCTGCCCTACATACAAACTTTAACATAGCACAATAAATGGCAAAACGGCGCCACAACTTATTCCCATATTTCTTCATCCATAGTGCTTTATATCTGTTATTAGAAAATAAATTGTTAAATGTATAACTGTTCAATTCAGTGATAATGATTGCAAAGAAATAATTTTTAAGAACTGAAATGGTTTTCTGAGCAGCAGTCGGCAATGGCTGCTTCTGATTTTCTTCTCCTGTTTTTTTCTGAATGTTCCCTAAAGCTGAAACATATGTAAAAAATAAAAAAATAAAGTATGTGCAGAATTTGTTACTTTACTTTTGCAGAGAGAAATGACTGGATAAATAGTTATTTTTCTTGTACAAAACATCTCAGTGCTCACTATCCAATGGTATTTCTTTCAGGCTTGTTTTTGTCTCAGTTAATTTTTTAATGACTTTTTGATAATCAATAATTTAATCAATGTTTTTTTTGCTGAACAAGATCCAGTACCATAAATCTGCAATGAAATACTCATATTATGCCATGGGTAACAAAGGGGCTTTACATAGTGAAAAACAAATGTATATCACTATTAAAACTATCCTACACACACCCAAATACATAACATAGGAAACTTACAGAAACGCACACCTGCACACTTACCCCCCCTTTCTACACATGACATCCAATCCCTAACTAAAGTAACCGTTTTTAGGACTGTGAATGTGGACATCTTCATTGTAAGATTTGATGAGGTTAAAACTCGCAAAATAAGATTTCAGTGACAAAAGGAAGAAAATTTAGAGACCATGAAAAAAGGGATAAAGAGAAAACAGATAGGAAAACACAAAGAAGGAAATAGGAACAACAAAAAAAGCGACAGGAAGAAGTGTAAAATGGACTAAAAAATAAAAAAAAAGGCAAGCATAAAAAGGTAAAGAAATAAAAACATTAAAAAAGACAGGAAGAGAAAAAATGAAAGGAAAATGAGACAAAAAGATCGTTACAGTAAAAGATTAGAGTAAAAAGGGGAGAAAAGGGAAAACAAAAAAAGCATACTCATTTTGCCAAAATGTCTGAACTGTTTTCTCTGTTTTTGTCAAGGTTGGGTTTGGTTTGGAGGACCCAAATGCGGAGGCAGAGTGGCTAAGGAGATTTCTAGGAGTTTTAATGGGGCAGAAACAGTAATCAAAGGCAGGAATCCAAAAATCCAACTAAGAATGAAAAGCAAACCAGAACTATGGAGACATCAGGGGAACCAAACACGAGGAGCCAGGGAGAGACGAGGTAGGTGGACAATAGCATGGGAGGGCAGCAAAGACAAGGAACCAACAAAGAGTGAGAGCAGAGGGAGAGCATATATAGCTGACTGAGACAAAGGTAGGGCTAACGAGCTGACAAGGAGCAGGTGTGAGAGGAGACAACGAGGAAGCCAAGGGGAAAGGAACATACACACACACACACACACACACCCACACACACATACCCACAGACACACAAGAGGGCAACAGAGGACAACAGAAAAACATGAGAACTAACATCAATCCAGAAATTACAACAAAAAAGGAATTAAACCTATAAAACTAGGATACATGGAGCAAAGTAAAGCACAATAGAAACAAGACCATGACAGTTTTATTTCAAAGGGCTCTATGGCTGCTGTACCTTGGGCAACATATTTCTGTCACTGACAGGAACAAACCAAAAGTGGAAAATCTGAACCCAACAGGCACGGTCACGGCTCTGTTCTGTGTGATGTTGAATTTTCAGACCCAGTAGTCTGCAAGCAGAAGCTATTCCCAGAAAAGCTGTAATGCTTCCTGCAGCAAATTGTTGGGGGGGGGGGGGGGGGGGGGGGGGGGGGCATGCCATTGAGAAGAGAGACACACGTTTGAAATCCTTTATTTTTATCTGCCATTTCTCTAAGCACATAATATATTCTATTAAAAGCCTTTCATTAGAAGTATAAACCTCTATTGTTACAGCTGTAGTATTGGAAGTTCTTTCAATTTGTTTGTTTAAGAAAATAAAATACATCTAAAAATATTTTAGTCGTAAAATATAATGCAAAGCAAAGAGAAACTAACTTTGCAAGCTACTTCTTAGGAGATTTATGGTTAATGTTATAGAGGATAAGTTTAATGTTTATGCATTTAGCAGACGCTTTTAACCAAAGCAACTTACAAAGTAGGCATTACCATTAAGGGTCTTGTCTAAGGATCCACACTGGATATAACAGCAGATTTGTTTAAATTGTTGAAAGAATGCTGAGCCTTCACACAAGGTATGATATGCTTCTTTTATTTTGATAGAATGAGGGAAATACAGTGAGTATGTTTGTTTATAAATACAATAATCCAATGATCATGTATTTTAGAATAATGCAACACATATCACAGGATCTGAAAAGAAGAAAAAAGAAACTCATTAAGCATCTATTTTTTGACTTATTCAGGTTTACTGATGAGAGTTTTTAGTGCTTTATACTTACTGAGTTAATCCAGTCGATGTAAGCAGACACACGGGTGAAGACCGTGGGCTTCTGAGGATAGTTGCAACCCCAGCTGGACACGAAGCTTGTGACTCCATGGACGTAGTACTTGCCGCTAACCTGGCAGTTAAGAGGGCCACCAGAATCTCCCTGATGAAAAACAAACAAAATAGTTAAAGCAAACATTTTCAAAACCGCCGAAATAGAATAAAAAGTCTCAGAGCAGCGTTTAAATGAATAAACAATAAATAAACTCACATTGCATCCAGAGTCACTACCACCTCCAGCGCACACCATAGTGGTCTTGACGGTGCTACCCCACCAGCTGCTGCTGGAACAGGTCTTGTGGTCCACCACAGGAAGGTAGGCCTGCTTCAGCTGAGGAGACAGGCTACCACCAGCTGATCAAAGTGAAAGAACATGATGCATTTCCTTTTAGAATAAAGAGACCCAAATAATACTGTTCTATGCAATTAGGTGTCCTATGCAATAAAACTGACTGGAGGTGCGTCCCCATCCAGTGATGTAGCAGGGGTTGTTGTGAGGGAGGACCTGTCCAGAGGGGGGCAGAGAGGCAAGCTGGACGTAAGAGTTCAGGACGGCGTTAGAGGAGAGTTTCAGCAGAGCAATGTCATATCTGAAATACAGAAAGCAAAACAATTCAGCAATCATGGTCGGACCTTTTACTGAAGCATGCTTTGTTGGAAGTTTTAACTAAATGAGGCCATATTCAGCTCCAGGTGAGTGCATAGTTTGTACAGATTGCTTTTATTAGAACTGCGTTTAACATCCACCTCATTTTGGGAAATCCTCGCCTATTTTGTATACCCAAATGGAAAAGCAAATAATATTGGATCTGTAAACCCAAATTACACGTGTGCACCGGAAAAAAATCGGAATCTAGATAAGTCCTTTTTTCTTAAAATAAGTGCATTTGTTCTTCGATTGAGGAGGAAAAAGAGACATTTTGCCAATGGAAGACAATTTACATTTAAAATAAGAACACAATTGCATTGTCTTATTTCAAGTGCATTTCATCTAATTATATTATTTTAAGAGTAAAAATACTGATTCCATTGGCAAACTATCTAATTGACTTACTTAAATTAAGGGTAAACACAATTCATTTAGGAAATTTTAGCTTATTTCTAGATCGTTTATCCAGTGTGATACATCATCTGAAAGGTAAAACCCTCTAATTCTGAATATATACATGAACATTGGGTGAGTAAAACACAGCCCAAGCTGCATCAGTTCAAACATGACTCAAAGTTGTTGTTTTTTTTATTCTCGAAAATAATAGCTCTTTTTTAAATCAGCAGTAATAAAGACATGCTTGCTTGTTGTGGCTCCTTTGTCATGTTTATTGTGCTTTGGTGCTCACTGTGAACTAGGTGGTCGAATTGTGGAGAATCTAAGCTTTCCAAAGATGTGTAACATGTCCATATTGGTAAACATTTTACCGGTGTAATTTTCATGCAGCCTCAGTTATTAGTTGTAAACGCTTTTGAGATTCCTTACCCATTAGCAACACTGTTTGAATTCCAGTTGGAGTGGACGTAGATCTGGCTGACGCTGATCACCTGCTCCCTTCCACTGTTGGAGTTCAGGTCATGTTCACCAAGAACAACACGGAATGTTCTTGGGCTACAAAGACATAAAGAGCAATAAATAATCAGTGCAGCATCTTTAGATTTCATTACTTGTAAATACTCTAGAGTTATTTAGATAATGTGTTTATAAATTTCAATGGTTTTTATTTAAGATGTTCTATTTCATTTAAACCTTTATAAGGCACTCAGTGAAATACTTTGAAAATCAAAATTTCAAGCCAATAGTGTTATTGGAATCCAGGACAAGACCTTATCAGCTTTGTAACATTCAAAGAATATAGATATTTTGATGGAAAAAATGTATGTCAATATAATAAGAAGAAATGCCAACTTACCTGAATATAATATGAAAAATAACAAATGAAAAACTCATGAAAAACTCTCTGATGCTGATACTGACACCTACATTTTTTAGTTTATAAACCTAAATTTATAAAGAAAAATACACATGATAAATTACTATATTAATAAATATATATTATATATTTTACATATATATATATATACACTATATTGCCAAAAGTATTTGCTCACCCATCCAAATTATTGGAATCAGGTGTTCCAATCACTTCCATGGCCACAGGTGTATAAATTCAAGCACCTAGGCATGCAGACTGTTTTTACAAACATTTGTGAAAGAATGGGTCGCTCTCAGGAGCTCAGTGAATTCCAGCGTGGAACTGTGATAGGATGCCACCTGTGCAACAAATCCAGTCGTGAAATTTCCTCGCTCCTAAATATTCCACAGTCAACTGTCAGCTGTATTATAAGAAAATGGAAGTGTTTGGGAACGACAGCAACTCAGCCACGAAGTGGTAGGCCACGTAAACTGACGGAGCGGGGTCAGCGGATGCTGAAGCGCATAGTGCGAAGAGGTCGCCAACTTTCTGCAGAGTCAATCACTACAGACCTCCAAACTTCATGTGGCCTTCAGATTAGCTCAAGAACAGTGCGCAGAGAGCTTCATGGAATGGGTTTCCATGGTCGAGCAGCTGCATCCAAGCCATACATAACCAAGTGCAATGCAAAGCGTCGGATGCGGTGGTGTAAAGCACGCCGCCACTGGACTCTAGAGCAGTGGAGACGCGTTCTCTGGAGTGACGAATCGCGCTTCTCCATCTGGCAATCTGATGGACGGGTCTGGGTTTGGCGGTTGCCAGGAGAACGGTACTTGTCTGACTGCATTGTGCCAAGTGTAAAGTTTGGTGGAGGGGGGATTATGGTGTGGGGTTGTTTTTCAGGAGCTGGGCTTGGCCCCTTAGTTCCAGTGAAAGGAACTCTGAATGCTTCAGCATACCAAGACATTTTGGACAATTCCATGCTCCCAACTTTGTGGGAACAGTTTGGAGCTGGCCCCTTCCTCTTCCAACATGACTGTGCACCAGTGCACAAAGCAAGGTCCATAAAGACATGGATGACAGAGTCTGGTGTGGATGAACTTGACTGGCCTGCACAGAGTCCTGACCTCAACCCGATAGAACACCTTTGGGATGAATTAGAGCGGAGACTGAGAGCCAGGCCTTCTCGTCCAACATCAGTGTGCGACCTCACAAATGCGCTTCTGGAAGAATGGTCAAAAATTCCCATAAACACACTCCTAAACCTTGTGGACAGCCTTCCCAGAAGAGTTGAAGCTGTTCTAGCTGCAAAGGGTGGACCGACGTCATATTGAACCCTATGGATTAGGAACGGGATGTCACTTAAGCTCATATGTGAGTCAAGGCAGGTGAGCAAATACTTTTGGCAATATAGTGTATATATATATATAATATTATTAAGTAATTAACTTTTTAACTTTACTTATTAACCTTTGAATTTGTTTTTTCCCCCTTTTTTTCTTCAATTGTTACCTTTTTTTAGGTAATATATCATCTAAGGGCTCATCTAATTGGTCAAATGGCAAAATAAGCCATGTAGCAGCATCTTTGCTGAATGGCTAGGTATGAATCTTTTGCTTCTAGACCTCAGTGAGGGATGGGGATGACTCCATTTGTAAGGGGTATGCAAGTGATCAAAAACGCTAACTTGCCCTATAAACAGTTAAGCAGATACAGACTTTCTGTTTTTTATACAACAAGTTTTCAACATCATCAGACCGGAGACATGTTCAGGTTGAGACAAGAAAATAAGTAACATCCTTCTGAGCCTGGAGATGGCTTGGATGTTTGTGTCTAACACAACTGTAGGTGCAAAATCTGCATCTGCTGGGATGAATCTTTATGTTACCTGTCCACACAGTGAGCAGCAGTCATAACCCAACCTGTACGGATCAGGCTACCTCCACAGGTGTGGTACCAGTTGCCGCTAGATTGGTACTGTAGAGAGATCTGATGAGGAAAAAGAAGAGGTGAGCTCCACATGTCAACCGAGATGCTTTTACCTCAATTCCTACTTTCTTTAAATATTATTTATCATTTTGTTATAGTCAGTGCTTTTAAAGGAAGAATATTGTTTTTTACCTGCCAGGGCCAGGCGTTGGGGCTGGAAACCTGACCTCCCACCACTCTCTGCAGGCTGTCCTCCAGGTACCTGGGCTGCTCCTCAGCCGCCACTGGTTAAAAAAAGGCAAATGACTCATTTCCAGATAGTCTTCTATAATTGCATGTTTTAAAGGCAGTAAGAGGTTTGAGGAACAAGTGTGGCTAGTAGCTGGAGGTACCTGGCAAAGAACAATAAATAAGTCTTACCGAAGGCAGCAAAACATGTCAACAACAGAATCCTGAGCATGTTTGCGTCACTTCAGAATTTTTCTGCAAGGACTGAACTCTTCTACCTTCTTTTATATCCACATTAGACCTTGAACTGGAGTGGAAAATCATGTCCATGAATGCACCTGTGGTTTGTCTCACACGCCTTTATTTTAATCATTTGGAACACACCTCTTGATTAGGTCAGCAACAGCAAACATCTGCAGAAAAGCTTCCAACTACAGCACTGAAGTTGTAGAGACTCAAAGATTCGATATATATATATATATATATATATATATATATATATATATATATATATATATATATATATATATATATTTTTTTTTTTATGTGCTCTTTCTTTCAGCATACAGTGGATGTTTCAGTGCCTTTGTTACAGTCTCAGTTTAAGATTAACAATATTATTTTCTCTTGTTTTGTTTATTTTTACTAACTATTATGCAAAGATTTAAAAAATTGGACCGTTATTTAGTTACTTTGTTGTTGAAGACAAAGCTAAAAACAAAACAAAAATAAAATAAGCTAAGAACCTTAGCTGATAAATTTGTGATTGGATTTTTATTTCATACAAGAGTGTAACTTCACTGAATAACAAGCATATTTAAGCATATTTAACCTACCACAGCATTTGACGGTCTACTAAAATACTCTCACTGGAAGTACTGATTTCATAAGATTTTCGTTAAAAAGAAAATTGTTTTGGAAAAGTTTTCCTTCTGCCTGTAATTGTTAATTTTCAATTACATTATTTGTTTATTTCCATTATTTTATTATAGTCTTTTAATTCAAGAATTTGCATATACTGTATACTTTGGTCTTTCTTTATGACATCCTATCAGATATAAGTTGTTATGATAAGTTACTACTTGACTTCTAACCGAATACCTTTTTACTTTTTCTTGAGTCATTTCCTGGATGGCTACTTTCTTAAGTACACTTTTTAGGGTACTCTTTAGTCTAAATACTTAATCCTGTAATCGTTTCCTTTGTTGTTTTTATTTCTTTTTTACACTATTAAAATAATAAATCTTTTCAAATGTTCATATCCTTGATATCTGCTTGTCAAGGTGAGTTATTTTTAACCACTAGGGGGCAGTAAATCCTAACAAACCTGACCAAGACAGCTGTTAAATGTCCATTAGAAAAACCCAAACCTTGTTGCTAGTTAGATGGTTTACATGTTTTAAACGTTCAAATATTCATAAGGATAAATGTGAAACATCAATAGAAGCTATTGGTGCATAAATAGTTGAATAAGTTTTGAGCATCTTATTTTAAGCTGGAGAGTTGTTAATAAAGCATGAGAAGTGACATAATAGATTGCCTCTTTGACATTGAACAGTAAACATTATAGACAACCAGATCCGTTCTGCTCTGTGGTCCTTTTACACAAACAAAACTACTTGTGGTTCATATCCGGTAAGCCTGATATGTCCAACAATAGGTTACTGTACAAAGGGAAGGCCTCAGATGTGCCTATCTTTTGTAAAGCAGTTCTTAAATAGACAGGAAGTCATTAAAAACGACAAGGATTTGGGATTATTGCCTAATCGGCTGTTCAAGAGATTGCTATGCTGACTTGTAATTGAGCTGGTCCCTTTAAACAAAGGGAAAGGTCCACATGCTGTAAGACGCCCTGAACAACATGGCCCCAGCAGTTTCATCATTTTCTCATTTCACGTCTTCATTCCCTTCAGAACTTCTCGTTGAGCCCTCCACCAACCTTCCCTCACAGCGGCATAAATCAAACGCCTAGATCAAAGACAGGAAGTTCTGGGGATGTGGTAATTAAAGATGTTGGTTCTTGATATAGCTTCCTCTCATTAACCAACAGTCGATTTGGTTCCCATAAAATTGTCTAACACACATGATCAAGAAATGAGGTTCCAAAGAAATTAATGGGATGCTGTGATTGGCTCTGTGATAAAAGTCCTCAACGGTTATTACATTGTAAATGTCAGCTATATATATATTTTAAAAACCATAAAATTGATGGACTAAGACAACAATTTACATTTCAAATTGCAGCTTATATTTATTGTGCTAGCTCCAAAGCAAAGACATAGAACACATAAAATGAAAGAGATAAAAAATGAATTCCCAGGTGTAGAACAAACATCCCAGGAAACAGCAAATACCCCTGAATAAAATGAGCAAAAAGCTTTAAAATAGATTAATCTTTTTTTTACAGTAGCAAGATCATTCCGTAATTTCTATTTTAATCCAAAGATTTATTGTCATGTATCCTGTATGGGGTTTTGAACACAATAAGTAACCTATGGCTTCATCTGATTTAAAAGCATGACACAGAGTTTAATTTCTGCAGGGCCGGCTGAGTCCAGTCCTCAAGAGCCTTTACTCTGCAACATATAGAGATCCTCCTCCCAAATCAAACCAATGACTCCGTACCAGGCATCTGCAGAGCTGTACGACATACTGATGAGGAAGTTCAGCAACTTGATTTAATTGTGTTGGAGAAAGGATGCATCTCAAAGTTAGGGGACAGTAGATCTCTGTTGGACTTAAGGCTTTCTTCACATTGGACAAGATAATAAAAAATTCTGTTTATTTATGACATCTGTAAAATTCAACCCAATGGTTCTTTATTATTGTTAGAAAAGTCTTGCCACATTCAGCGGTCTACTATAATGTGCAGTGTTCTGCCATTTCAGTTAATTCCTTGTGATGAGTTTCTAGTTATTTCTTGTGTTCTGCATGTGTAAACTTTCTCTTTATGCATTTATTGTTTGTCTTTTTCTCTCAATTTGCAGCTTCCTAACTAACCCAACTCTCTTAAACCTCTGTGATGGCTGCATGTGCAACCACACAACAAATGCTCTGGTAATTCTTTCATTAAATCTTCTATTTTACTGTACTGTATTTCATGTTTTTCTACTTTGATTTAGCATTGGTTAACTATTTGGGTGCACACCTTTAGTTGACTCATTTTGTCATTTCTTGCTTGTTTGGTTTCTGTACATTAATATATTTTTCATTGGAGTTGCCAGTTCCTGGGAGGCTGTCATGAGTGAAGCCAGTAAAGGACAGGAGGCCCCAGCTGCAAAGTATCTCCTCATTGACATGGAGGCCTAGTTGGACTCTTCCACTTACTTTTAGAAGGGGTGTAGAAAGGGTTTAGGTTTCTGTATTTGGTTTTGTTTTCTATAATAACATTTTGAAAGTTTAATATTTAAGTCCTCTTCCTCATAGGTTGCTGATTGAGTATGGTGCTGATTAGTTTGGTCTTTTGTTGTAGTTTGTTTAGGAAAATGTATTTTATGTTTCCCTCTTGTTTCAAAATGGTCTGATCAACCAGTATAGATTAGTATATGTGTGTGTCAGTTATCTAGGTCTTTTCCTGTGTCAGGTTTGGGTTATGCTGATTTTTGTCTTTTTTTTTTCCTTGATGGGTCTAGTCTTGTTTGAACTTTTGGACTTTATTTTTGCAAAATACACTTGTTACCATTTTTTCATAAATGACTTCCCTGTGCTTCTCTGATTTTTTGGCTCGGTCCCTCACAACTTAATTCACACAGACTCCATCATCCATGCATCCTCTGTTCCGTTCCAAACATTTCCTGTTAATGTGGTAAATACCACTGGCATCATGGCGCCATGGCGTTACAGACTAGACAGACCAGCCACCCCCCCCCCACCTCTGTCGTCCATCAGCCATACAAATCTGGTCACTTCCTGAAGGATGAATGCATAAAAGCATCATTTTCTAAAACCCAGATGAGGCAGACTATAGGTCGGACAGAATAAAGCAGATCTGGTACATTTCAAAACAAGACGAGACAGCACCACAAAAATCCACCAAATACGCAGATTTAAGACTCCATTCAGTTTGAACCTGATGTTTTGTCATGTGTTTTAGATCTTATGGTCGAAACTGCTTCAATAAAACTGAACCACATCTAACCTCATACATTAATAATGTGGTGAAGATAGAGTGAAGCCAAATAGACAAAAGCTCTCTATTTACCGGTCGATTTACATTATCACTCTCACATATGGTCAGAGGTGGGTAGAGTACACAAAACTTATACTTAAGATTAGCGCTACTTTATCTTATTTTTTTACTTAAATGAGAGTAAAAAAGTATTTAGTAAAAAGGCTATTCATGTATCTAGTAACTGATCTACTAAGTTCTCATATATATATATAATATTTTACAAAATTATGTAGAAATTAACAAAATATTTTAATATACAAATTCTAATGTTTTAAAAAAAAGGCAGAAATAAATACATAACATATGTAACTAAACAATAACAAAATTTAGGTAGATTAAAATAAACGTTTTGTGTTATAAAACTTACAAAATCAATAGTTAGAATATATAGAAATATGATAAACTGCAGTTTTATGTTTACTGCATTTTTACCCAACCTCCAAATGATGGGGAGACTCAGCAGATGGAAAATAACATTTAATCAGTAACATTGTATGTATCTGCATTTTTGTTTAAAACAAGCTTGTTTTCAATAAGTGAAGTTACTCACAATGGAGTAGCCAGACATTTTACTCCAGTAAGAGTGGTGATAGGCTACTTTATCATATTTTTACTCAAGTAAAAGTAGAATGCTGTAAAACTACTCCTAAAAGTAGGTTTTCTCAAAAATGTGTTCAGGTAAGGCAAGGCAAGGCAAATGTATTTGTATAGCACAATTCAGTATAAAACACAATGCAAAGTGCTTTACATGATTAAAATACAGGAAGATAAAACAGAATCGAAGCAAGTAGGAAAAAATAAAAAAATAGATAAAATAAAATAAAAAATGCAGAAACAAAAAAGAATATTAAGAACAGTTGGACTAAAGAAAATATGTTTTAGTTGAACTGTTGAACTAGAACAGTCGAAGGCAATCCTAAACAAATGTGTTTTTAGTCTTGATTTAAAGGAACTCAGCTTTTCCGCACTTTTACAGTTTTCTGGAAGTTTTTAAATGTAACTTAGTAGATGTAACTAGTTCCTACCCAACTCTGCAAAATAGATATTTAATCTGTGTGACGAGCAATTGAACGAGATCCTAGATCCAAATGGCTAAAATAAGGTTCCTCCACAGGGTGGCCAGGATCAATCTTAGAGATAAGGTGAGGAGCTCTGCTCTCTGTGAGAGGCTTAGAGTAGAGCTGATTCTCCTTCATCCAGAGCAGAGGAGGCCCAGGGGAGGCCCAGGACACACTGGTGGAAGTCTGAATGTGTGTCTCGTTGATCCTGGAATATGAAACAGAGAAGAAAGTCTGGATCTCTGCTGCAAGGCTGCCATATAATCCATGGGCGTAGGTTTGCATAGGGACCATAGGGACATGTCCCTACCAACATTTTGGATCGACCTACTTGTCCCTACCAATAATTAAATGTGAACAACATATTTATAATTTACAAAATAGCGTTGTTGTAGGAGTGGCTTCTTTTCCTCTTGCAGCTCCTCTGCCTGGTCTTTCCTGTGCCTTTCACGTAGCAGCGCATGTGACTGTGCTGTTTGGATTAACTGAGTGTGCAGCTGCTGCAGCTGTCCAGAGGAACTCCATCTGAAGTTAAGTTATTTTCTCTGTGATATCTCTGTATCTAAGTAACTCTAACTGACTAGTTTAAAACATAGCACCTTCTGCTGCACTTTTCTACTGAGCACTTGTCAGTTTCACACGGTTTTATTTCTGATAGCAAGGAGTAGCTGTCCTCCAAAAGTGCCTGAGCAGCCAGGCGATTGGGTAACTGTACGCAGAAAGCGTAGTCGTGGATCTCTGCCCACTGGTCACCACCAACCCGTTCACGTTTCTAACCGGTTTTCCCCACTCAGTGACACACCCACTGAGAAGCCCACTCTGGTGATTGGCAGCTCCATAGTCAGAAACGTGGTTTAAGAGACACCAGGGACCATAGTCAAATGTTTGCCAGGGGCCAGAACGGGCGACATCAAATCCTACCTGAAACTGCTGGCTAAGGATAAGGTTAAATACAGTAAGATTGTTATTCACGCTGGTGGTAATGACACCCGGTTACGCCGATCGGAGGTCACTAAGATTAGTGTTGCTTCGGTGTGTAAGTTTGCCAAAAAAATGTCGGACTCCGTAATTTTCTCTGGTCCCCTCCCTGATCTGACCAGTGATGACATGTTTAGCCGCATGTCGTCATTCAACCGCTGGTTGTCTAGGTGGTGTCCTGAAAACAACGTGGGCTACATTAATAATTGGCAATCCTTTTGGGGAAAGCCTGGTCTGATTCGGAGAGACGGCATCCATCCCACTTTGGATGGTGCAGCTCTTCTTTCTAGGAATCTGGCCACATTTATTAGTCCTCCAAAACCCTGACCACCCAGGGTGCAGACCACGAAGCAGAGTTGTAGTTTAACACACATCTCTGCAGCTTCTCTACTGTTACCCACTCTTTACTCCATCCAGACAGTGTCTTGCCCACGACCAAAATCTAATAAATTAGCAAAGATTCCCAAAGGAGTAAATCATGATAATCTAATTAAAATCAAAATAACTCCAATTGGGGAAAAAGTTAAAACAATTAAATGCGGTCTGTTTAACATAAGATCGCTTTCCTCTAAAAGTCTGCTAGTTAATGACTTGATTTGTGATAATCACATTGACTTGTTTTGCCTTACAGAAACCTGGCTGCAGCAAGAGGATTATGTGAGCATAAACGAGGCAACTCCTTCAAGCTATTTAAATTTTCACATACCCAGAAGTTCTGGGCGAGGAGGAGGAGTAGCAACAATCTTCCAGTCTGACTTACTGATTACTCCCAAAACAGTTAATACCTACAACTCTTTTGAACATTTAACCCTTAATTTCCCTCATCCAAATTTCAAGGCAAGAAAACCTCTTCTTTTTGTAACTTTGTATCGTCCGCCAGGTCCTTACTCTGAATTTTTAGATGAGTTTTCAGAGTTCCTTTCTGATTTGGTATTAAATACTGACAGGGTCATCATAGTGGGAGATTTTAACATCCATGCTGACATTGAAGGCGATAGCTTAAGAGCAGCCTTTAATGCTATCTTAGACACTATTGGCTTTGTTCAAAATGTGAATAGTCCCACACATTCTCATCTTCATACTTTGGATCTTGTGCTGACATACGGCATAGAATGTGAAGAAATAACAGTATTTCCTCACAACCCTGTCCTCTCTGAGCACTTTCTAATAACCTTCAGGATTACTTTAACAGAGTTATCCTCCCCCAAAAGAAGGTTACATTTTAGTAGATCTTTATCAGATAGTGCAGTTATAAACTTTAAAGAATCTGCTTCACTTTCTCTCTCCTCTGTGTCGCTGCGCAGTGCTGCAGAGTGCAAAAGCATAGCTTATTCCCCTTCACAGGTTGATGATTTTGTTGATGGGGTTGCTAGTTCTCTGCGTACTGCCTTAGACAATGCAGCTCCCTTGAAAATGAAAACCGTTGAAAATAGAAAGCTTGCTCCTTGGTTTAATGCAGAGCTGCGTACTTTGAAGCAAAATGCTAGGAAACTGGAGAGAAAATATCGCTCCACAGGCCTGCGGGAGTCCTTCCTAGTCTGGAAAAATGGTTTACTGCTGTATAAGAGGACCCTTTGTAAAGCAAGAGCAGCATACTTCTCCTCATTAATAGAGGAAAATAAGAATAATCCTAGATTTCTTTTTAATACAGTTGCCAAACTCACCCAGAGCCATAGCTCTGTTGAACCGTCCATTCCACCTGCTCTTAGCAGCAATGATTTTATGGGATTCTTTATAAATAAGATTGATCTTATTAAAAATAAGATCATAAGCACTCCTCTATCCGCGATTGTACCTGAGGTAGTCATGGAATCTGAACCGGGGTTAGACTGCTTTGATCCAGTTGAACTTTCTGAATTAGCAAAATTATTGTCTTCATCTAAGCCTTCAACTTGTATGTTAGATCCAGTTCCAACCAGGTTATTTAAGGAGGTATTCCCTTTGATCTCCTCCTCCATTTTAGATGTGATTAATCTATCTCTGTTACAGGGATATGTACCTAAAGCTTTTAAGGTTGCTGTAATTAAACCTCTGCTTAAGAAACCGTCTCTTGACCCAGATGACTTGGTCAATTATAGACGTATATCCAATCTTCCTTTCTTATCCAAAATTCTTGAGAAAGTAGTTGCCAAACAAGTTTGCGATCACTTACACCATAATGAACTTTTTGAAGAGTTTCAGTCTGGCTTTAGAGCTCATCATAGCACTGAAACAGCTCTGGTGAAAGTCACTAATGATATTCTCATGGCCTCAGATAATGGACTTTCGTCCTGTTGGATCTTAGTGCTGCATTTGATACAGTTGACCATAATATTCTTTTAGAAAGACTTGAATATTTTGTTGGAATTAAAGGAACAGCACTAGACTGGTTTAAATCTTATCTATCTGATCAAATTCAGTTTGTTTATGTTAATGATAGATCTTCAACACACTCAAAGGTTACCTGTGGAGTACCACAGGGATCCGTGCTAGGACCAATTCTCTTTACTTTATACATGCTCCCAATTGGTAGAGTTATTAGACAGCATGGGATTAATTTCCACTGTTATGCTGATGATACCCAGCTATATCTGTCTATAAATCCAGATGAAGCTAACCCATTACATAGATTACAGGCATGTCTTGAAGACATAAAAACCTGGATGACTCTTAACTTTCTGCTTCTGAATGCAGACAAAACAGAAGTTATAGTCTTTGGACCAGAGTCTCTGAAAAAGAAGCTGATTAGCCAGTCACTTCATTTGGATGGGATTAAACTGATTTCAGATAATAAAGTAAAAAATCTTGGTGTTATTTTTGATCAGGACCTGTCATTTAAATCCCAGATCAAAGAGGTTTCTAGAATTTCCTTCTTTCATCTGAGGAACATTGCAAAAATTAGAAATCTCCTGTCCAGGGGTGATGCTGAGAAACTAGTCCATGCATTTGTTACTTCAAGGCTGGACTATTGTAATTCTTTACTATCAGGAAGTCCACAAACTGTAGTTAAAAGCCTTCAGCTGATCCAAAATGCTGCAGCCAGAGTTCTGATGAAAATTAAAAAGAGAGATCATATCTCTCCTATCCTGGCTTATCTTCATTGGCTTCCTGTAGAGTCAAGAATAGAATTTAAAATCATCCTTCTCACATATAAAGCCTTAAATGGCCAAGCTCCATCTTATTTCAGAGATCTGATTGTTCCTTATGTTCCTAACAGAGCACTTCATTCTCAATCTGCAGGTTTATTAGTGGTTCCTAGAATTTCTAAAAGTAGAATGGGAGGCAGATCTTTTAGTTATCAGGCTCCTCTCCTGTGGAACCAACTACCAGTTTTAGTCCATGAGGCAGACACTCTGTCTACTTTTAAGACTAGGCTTAAAACTTTCCTTTTTGATAAAGCTTATAGTTAGGGTGGCTCAGGTTATCCTGAGCTGTCTTTAAAGTTATGCTGCTATAGGCTTAGAGTTTTGGAGGACATAGGGACCCCCATTTCATCATTCTGCTTCATTCTCTCTCTGTTCTCCTATTCTGCAGAATCTGTTTGTTCAATCTCTAACCTTCTGCTCTCTCTGCTTTTCCTCAGAGTAGCTTTGCCTCGTCTGTTCCTGTTTGGCTGTGACGTCATCCAGGAAAGAAACATCAGCTGTGCTGCTTCCATCAACACCCTTGTTTGTAGATGTTGGAGATCGGCCTGTTTTCCAGTGTGGTCCTGTTTCTCTGGCCGTGGCTGGGTGGATGTGCTCTCTTCATCCTCTGGCATGGGAGCTGCCTTGGAGCTCGTCTGCCTGGCTGTGTGTTTCCTGGACAGGGCCGCCTTTTACAGCTGCTTTTTGTATCTCTGCTTCTGTCTCCTTGAACCACAGTCGGCCTCGGCAGATGGCCGCTCACACTGAGCCTGGTTCTGCTGGAGGTTTCTTCCTGTTCAAAGGGAGTTTTTCCTCTCCACTGTCGCTACAAGCATGCTTGGTGTGAGGGATTGTATTTGAGTCAATGAGTCAATGCAATCAACTGGTTTTCCTTAGATAGAAAACTTTGTATCAATTTGACTGTATGATCTGGTTGAACTGTAAAGTGCCTTGAGATGACATGTGTTGTGAATTTGGCGCTATATAAATAAACTGAATTGAAATTGAATTGAAATTGAATTGTTTAACTCTACTCTCTGATTTTTCTGTCCTAAGTTCCGCCTTCTCTCTTTCACAGTGCTTGTTCTGTAAGAAGCAGGCGAGAGTTTTGATTTGTGGAACTTGAGAAATGTAAGTAACCAACGTTAGGATTTCTTTTTTAAAGCTAAATATTCTGAGTCAGACAGGAGTTCTGAAAACTGTGGTTAAAATGAACAAAGACTAAGCTATCAACAATTCTGATTCCCTTTTTACCAATATTTCTTTGCTATTACTGTTTTCGTTTTTGACGGCAGTTCAGGTATAAATAACGGTGTTATTTCTTTTGTAGAATATAATAACACCAGAATGATGCTGAAGATCTGCTATTTTTTGTTTTTCACATAAATATAGTGCTATTTAATTGACTTCTACTTCTAGAAATAGGATAAATACAAACAGAGGAAAACTATTTAGGTTTATTCTATTTTTAAAGATTTCCACACGGTCCATAAGTAAATTAGTACAAACATTAATGTCTGGTAAATAACGCTTGAATCTGGCTGTTTATTTTGGATACTATTACATTACAGATAAGATAATGTTATATTGTCTTTTATAATTGTTAAAAGTGATTTTATATTTGAATAAACTTATGACTCATTTCCTGTGTCCTTAGAGCAAGACACTTCACCTACCTTGCCTGCTGATGGTAGTCAGAGGATCCACCGGCAGTCGCTGTATGGCAGCCTTGCCTCTCTCAGTGGCAATGCTGCCAATGCGCAGAGACCATAATTTCCAGAAGGTTTAATAAAAATATTATAAAGGGTCGTCAAACCAGATTTAATTCAAATGTATGTTGTCAAACAATAGTGTATCGAATGTGAGGCCCTGTAGTTGTCACTTCCTTCAGTAATCCAAATTAATTCCGTGTTAATTTGTCTTCATGTAGAAGTTAATGTCCTCCTAAATCAAACAGCTTCTGAGTCCTATGTTTTTTTCTAAAAGGGAGGGAAACTAAATATTTCACCTCACAGATCCCTGGTTCGAAACCTTGGCAGGGTTTTCTGGGGAGATTTTGCTCATGTTTGTTCTCCTATTGTTGTTTGGATTCCTCCATAAAAAATCATACATTTTATGTTAGTTTCAACAGGAGTCAGTGTGTTTGTGGATGGCTGTGTGTCTCTGTTACCATGTTAATGACTGGTGATCTGTGTTCATGTAACCTGGCTACTCTGCAACCACAGGAAGTAGATGGATAAATAAAAATATATGTGCTCAGACTAAATAAACCACTTTGAATGTGATTAGCTTTGTCATCGGTATATAATTGCTTACCAAATGCTCAGGAAATGTAAGCAAATCTTAGCTATTTAAATCCTCTAAATTTAATAGGATCAAATGTATTTGTTTAAGCTAAACAGGCATATCAAATTGATGTTTGGATATTGTAAAAATCACATTTTCCTGATTTGTTGATTATAATGCATTGTTTTAATACAATAAATAAATGAGAATTGAGAAACATTTTTTATCTGTTTTTAGTACGGTCACTTTGATCAGTAGACAAACAGTTTTTTATTATTATCTCTTTAGCTTCAGTCTCCTCCTCTGGCCAGGGAAATGTGTACGGATTCATCCGTGCTGCCTTGCATCCTGCCTGGGTGACAGCTGTGACACTGATCTGCTCTCCTGTTTACAAACTTTAATTGCAATTATACAAAAGTGAAAATGATCAATATACACTCCTGATATCCTTGACACTCTGTCTCAGTGTCTGACCAACTCATTTTCCTCTACTTCTATCTTCCCTCACTCCTCTCCCTGCCTGCTTCTATATATCCGGTGCCTTTAAGGTGCTGTGGCTAATGGGGGAAGGGGCAGGATAGGGTAGCAAGATCCTGCTGCTGAAGAAAGATGATCTCCTGTGGTCATTTGTGCCTGATTGATCCAGGGGTGCATTACTCATCCGTCACCGTCCTCTAACGACTGCTGCTGTTTTCACCTGCAGCTCCGTGCTTGCTCTGTCTCCCCTCTGCCTTGGGCTCGGCTGTAGCCATGCTGCCAGGTCCCAGCCTTGGATTTGCAGCTGTGATTGGGTCAAGTGGATTGGAAAAGGACCACGTTGCTACATGCCTCTCTGCCGAGTGGTGGAAGGAAAACACAAATTAATTAAATCTGACCAATCATATTAGTCGGTCTGTTTTGCACTGTGTTCCAGCAGCTGTATTTATTACACAGCCTTCAAGTGTGGAGACCAATATAATTAAAATCTTATTATTATTATATTTCCTTTTTGAAGAATGGTGGAGATTAAAAAGCATCTCTATCATGAAGGAGAGATTAGCTAAGATAATGCTTAGACTTTGTTAAAAAGCAAATTTAAATTGCAATTGCATTTTGCCTCTTACACTCCTGATCAGAATCTTAAGACCAGTTCAACAATTGCAGTTTTTAAGAACTTTTGGATATTAAGACGATTCTAAGTAGAGCTGCAAAAAAAAAAAAAAAAAAAGTTAGAATGAGATATCAAAGGTTGTGAATGGGTAATAAAGAAATCATCATTTGATCATCAGCTGATCAAAAATTTTAAGAACACAGCTTTTAAACAGCTAAAAATCTTTGCAAAAAATGTGAATTCCATGTCATTTACAGCCAAATAATCACATTGTGGTGATCTCTTTATGACAAAGCCAGCAAAGCATATCATCTTTGAATGTACCAACGAACATTCACGCCAAAAACAATTTGCAGCTGGAGCAAAAGATTCCAGTGATTTTGACGAAGTTGGTAACGTCTGATCGCTGTCCTGCCTGGGAATAAAGTTGAAAAATCTTCTTTTTTTTTTTTTACATGTATATGTGAATTCCAATTAGTGAATAGATGGGGTTGTGAGCTATAGTAAAAGGAGCGCAGCGAAAACAAGCTTTTATTAATTAAAAATTTTTTTTAATTAAAAATAAGACAAAATGATGATTAAAAAAAAAACAATTTAGACCAAGAATGCTTTTTCTACATTGATAATTTATGCTTTGTCTACATTGCTTTAATTTACCCTGATAAGGACTTTTTTCTTGTCTTACCTCCAGCACCGCCAATGCCTTCTCTTTCCAGCTCCACGGGTGTTGCCCTGGCAAGCTTCGCTGATCCACCGTGGTACTCCTTTCATCTCGCGCAGGTAGCCTAGAGGCTCGATCCAGTCACCCATAGCCTCTCCTAGTTCTGCTGGCTTCTCCAATGTAGCACTGTCTCACTCCTAGGCAGCAGTGTTGTGTCTTGCCTGTGGACTTATACGATCTACCGCTGTGGTTCGTTAGTTGCAGAGGGTAACACGGCTGGCAGCCTGGTCCTGGTTCTGTTTTTTTCTTCGCTGGTGTTCTCGCAGTGATTTTTCACTGCTCCTGTCTGATCTCCAGAATGCTATCTCAACTAACCCTCTGTTATCCTGGTGATTCATCCCCAGATGTGGGACTGCTGGATCCCGAAGTGGGTCACAGATAGGCAGAAGTACCGCTGCAAACAACCATCATCCAGACATAGTTCCTGGAAGAGGTGATATTCCCCATACTTATTCCGTCTCGGGATAATATCATGAATCCAGGGACGATGACGCCAATGGTTTTGTTCGTCTTTCAAAAGCAGTGTTGGGCACGTTACTTTGAAAAGGTAATTAGTTATAGTTACTAGTTACTTCTCCCAAAAA
This sequence comes from Cyprinodon diabolis, assembly GCA_030533445.1. NCBI lineage: Eukaryota > Metazoa > Chordata > Actinopteri > Cyprinodontiformes > Cyprinodontidae > Cyprinodon > Cyprinodon diabolis. Next base: position 42,763,081 of record CM060081.1, on the reverse strand, counting down.
GTAACGGAGTTAGTAACTGAGTTACTCCACAATAAAAGTAACTAGTTAGTAGTAAAAGTAACTATTGCGTTACTTTTGCGAGTGTATGAAATTAATAACTGGGGATGTCTAATTCTGAAATCCTGTGTTTGGGTTGTTATAGATACTGCAACATGTAGCTATATCTATTCCATCCATCCATCCATCCATCCATCCATCCATCCATCCATCCATCCATCCATCCATCCATCCATCCATCCATCCATCCATCCATCCATCCATCCATCCATTCATCCATCCATCCATCCATTCATCCATATTTCTCCCTTTCTCCATATAGGCTAATGGTCGTTCACGCTCTCTGTAGTTACCCTGTGGCGTGAGCACAGGGCGGCTGTTACGTGCCTTTAGCGAGCATGCGCATTTCCTGTCGCTTGCGCGGTGAATCGTGCCGCCTGCGCTGTGCGGAGATGCAGGGGAAACCGTATCTGATGGGGAAACGCAGCTCGACGTAACACCAGTATTTCCATCTGGAAAGCGCTGTTTTGCTGCTGGAGTCCTCCTCACTCTCCATCCTCCCCTTTCTCATGACGCGCGCACGGGTCTTATCATCGAAAAAGGTTAATTGTGCGACCTGAGTTATGTGCAGTAACGGGGTGTTGGCAATTGTAACTGCGTTATAGTTACAGTAAGAGTAAAAATTTTGATTACTCGTTACTAAAAAAGGTAGCGGCGTTAGTTACTTTCAACGCCGTTACTCCCATCAGTGTTCAAAAGTACGAAAAGCACTGCAGTTTGCTCTGAGAAGTCTATGTCTGCCATTATGGAAATGAACGACAAGTACACTCAATTACATAGGAGCCTTTCCCCCACTAGGTGAATTTGCCTGTTTTGCGAATTGCTTTCACTGGTCAGGCGAGTGTCAAGGCGAGCAAAAGCAGACGAAAATTTTGTTGATTTCCTGTTCAGTGTGAGCGCACCTTAAGGATTGTTGAGCCGCATAAACAAGGCTTCTCACAACGTGCTATTGCTGCTGAGGTTGGACAAAGTAAGACAGTTATTTTGCATTTCTTAAACAATACTCACTGTTATGGAACAACAAAATCAGGTAGTAAACTGCAGAAAGGATTTTACAGACAGGATCTGAAAAACTGTCTGTCAAGACAGGAGACGATCTTCGTCGTAATTAAAAGGCCATTTCTGGTGCCAAGTGAAGCTCAATAACCATCAAAAGGCATCTGTGATGGAAGGCCTTAAACAACAAGAAAAGTCCTCAAAAGCCAAATTTTTTTTAATGCCACAAAATTGTCCCTTTGGACTCTGCAAGGTAGCACCAAACAAGGGACTTTTAAAGGTGGAAGAATGACCCACAGTGGAGGAGGTGCCATCATGATTTGGGATGCTTTTTTCTTCAATACAACAATGGATCTCCATGTTGTACAGGAGCATCAAACAACAGCTGGCTATGTGGAGACGAAGCATCATGCATCACTCATAAAAGAGGCTCCTCCTCTATGTCGTAATAACTGTTTTTTTTCCCGAAGGACAGTGCTTACCTGACCGAGACTTTTTTTGCAGGAGAATAACATCACCCTTTTGGCCCAAACTGCATGATCCCCTGATTTCAGTCGGTTTATTAAAATGTTTCAGTTCCAGACAGTAGATGCCTTTTGTGAAGCCACCTTGAATACTTGGAGCAACCTTCCCACTAACCTTGCATCAAGCATGCAAAAACCACAGTGGAGCTACTCATTACTGGGTCAGTTTTTGACACTTTAATGTCTGTTTTAGGAGGGTAATTTTTTTTAGCCGTGGTCTTTTACTTTTGAACTTCTTCTGTAATTTCCCTCTGGGATTAATAAAGTTAATAAAATTAGTTATTTTCAATAAATTGCCTGCACACAACGTTTGGTTCTTCTTTCTTCTTTTTTCTTTTTACTTTAAATCTCTACTTAGAACCTTCTTAAGATCCAAAAGTGCAAACTGCAAATTCATGCATTTTTTAAAATTTATTTAAAGATTTTGTAGAGTGTATATGTACAAACCAGCAAGAAAGGTAGCTGCTGTATATGTGTAGTAATAAATGTTTTTCATGCATTTATAGGTTACTTTTATTAGATATTAAACAATTATTTTAGAGGAAAAAAGAGGAGAGAATAACTATATGTCAGTTAGTTATCAGTTTGCATAAATGTGTTGTGATAAGAGCAACTACTTCATTTGCAGACCAATGTGTCGGTGTCTCCTATTATAATTTTACCAGATATTGTAGCCTAAACCTCATGAAAGGAAAGCAGGTTACTGAGGCTGTTTGATGTGTGAAGGCGATGTGAGTTAAACAACATGGCTCCTACAATGAGCAAACCTCTGAATCTATTGTGTATCCCGTCAATCACTTTCCTCCTCTTACAATTGGAGGCGCACAGACAAAGAATGTAATCGCAGAGCTTCACTGGTCTGTGCAATATTACTTTCATGCATGAATACAGTCTGTATTATAAGTGGTTATTGGAAAGGGGAAAGTTAACTTGGGCTTCCTTAATTTTGACCTGTACTATGAAATTAAGTGTCCATGTTGTAAAAATCCATAAGGCCTGAACTTTAAATGATAATTATGAATTAAAACCCCTGCAAACTTGTCTGTTGATGCAAAGCTGATCTTTTTAAAAGCTGCAGAGCAATTTGCAAATTTGTAAAATTCAGATCCGTTGTTGCAAAATTTGTGAATTCACAAACTCTCAAAAATACACCTTGCCAGGAGCCAGCGGATACATTTGTCTTGATATAGAAATGTTTCGACCAATGAAATGCAGCGACGTGTATGAAGTCAACACATCAACCAGAGGCGGAATGCTGAAAGCCAAACAAAATGGCTGTGCTGGTTTTAGCTCTAATTCCCTTTATTTCTTTTAGAAAAATCAGAATCAGAATCAGAATCAGAAATACTTTAATAATCCCAGAGGGAAATTACTTTTGTTACACGCTCTAGTTACAATTTTACATGATATATACACACATCCAACTATACAATATAATAAAGATAAAAAATAAGAATAAAAAGAGATAAAATATATATACACATATAGCTCTTCTATATATATCTGTATGTATATCTATGTATATGTAAAAACTAAATCAATCACTAAATGAATCACTTGAGGGAGGCGTTATATAGGTTGATGACCACAGGTAGGAATGATTTCCTTTGGCGATCTGTGGTGCATCTGGGTAGGAGGAGTCTTCTGCTGAAGGAGCTCCTCTGCTGGACCAGTGTGTCGTGCAGAGGATGTGAGTAATTGTCTAAGATGGACTGAAACCTGGACAGCATCCTCCTCTCTGCCACGGTGGTCAGGGTGTCCAGCTGCTCCCCCACAACATCACCGGCCCTCCTGATCAGTTTGTTCAGTCTGTTGTTGTCAGCGACCCTCAGCCCACTGCCCCAGCATGTGACAGCAAAGAAGAGCGTGCTAGCAACAACAGACTCATAAAACATCCTCAGCATCGTCCCACAGATGTTAAAGGACTTCAGCCTACTCAGGAAGAATAGTCGGCTTTGGCCCTTTTTGTAGACCGCCTCGGTGTTTCTAGTCCAGTCCAACTTATTGTTAAAGTACACTCCCAGGTACTTATTATCCTCCACAGTGTCAACAGGAACCCCCTGGATGGAAACAGGGGTCACAGGTGTTTTTGTCCTCCTCAGATCCACTATGAGCTCCTTAGTCTTTGTCACATTGAGCTGCAGGTGGTTCAGCTCACTCCAAGTGACAAAGTTGCCCACCACAGTCCTGTATTCACTCTCCTTACCCTTTTCAATGCAGCCAACAATTGCTGAGTCATCAGAAAACTTCTGAAGGTGGCAGGACTCAGAGCAATAGCTGAAGTCCGAGGTGAAAAGGGTGATGAGGAAGGGGGAGAGGACAGTCCCCTGAGGCGCCCCAGTGTTGCTGACCACCCTGTCAGACACACAGTTCTGTAGGCGTACATACTGTGGTCTGCCCGTCAGGTAATCAACAATCCAGGACACGATGGGGGCCTCCACCTGCATCGCAGTCATCTTCTCACCTAGTAGAGCCGGGCGGATGGTGTTGAAGGCGCTGGAGAAGTCAAAGAACATGATTCTCTCAGTGCTCGCCGGCTTGTCCAGGTGATTGTAGACTCTGTTCAGCAGGAAGATGATGCTGTCCTCAACTCCCAGGCGGGGCGGGTAGGCGAACTGTAGTGGATCAGTGAAGGGCCTGACCATGGGCCTTAGCTGCTCCTGGACTAGCCTCTCAAAGGTCTTCATGATATGGGTCGTCAGTGCTACCGGTCTGTAGTCCTGAGGGTCGCTAGGGTGCGACGTCTTTGGCACCGGAACGAGGCAGGACGTCTTCCATAGCACGGGTACTCTCTGGAGGAGCATGCTCAGGCTGAAGACTAGGCTAAATATTCCACACAGCTGGTTGGAACAAGCTTTGAGCACCCAGGGGAGTACACCATCGGGGCCCGCAGCTTTGCCAGAGTGGAGTCTGGTTAGCTGTCTTCTCACTAGGTCAGGAGTGAAGGACACTGTAGAGGTAACAGTAGGGGGAGGGGTGAGGTCCTCATGTTCTGTAGGACAGGATGTGAAGCAGGGGGGAGGGGTGGAGACGGTGGATGTGGATTGCGGTGGTGAAGAGCAGACAGGGGGTCTGAATGGAGGAGGAGTGGAAGAAGGTGGAGTGGTCGTTGGAGGGAAGCCAGCAGTGGAGGGTTGTAAGGGATGGGCCGCAGTATCAAACCTATTAAAAAATAAGTTCAGTTCATTGGCCCGGTCCACGCACCCTTCCAACCCCACAACAGTGGACTTCTGGAACCCTGTGATGGTTTTCATCCCACTCCACACATCCCTCATGTTGTTGGTCATGAGTTTATTCTCCAGCTTTCTCCTGTATTTGTCCTTAGCCTCCTTGATTTTTCGTTTGAGTACCCCCTGCACTCTCCTCACCTCCTCACGGTTGCCATCTCTGAATGCTCTCTTCTTCTCATTCAGGATGGCCTTTATTTTCTTGGTGATCCAAGGTTTGTTGTTGGGGTAACAGGTGACAGTCCGAGCTGGAACATTGCAGTCCACACAGAAGTTGATATAATCCGTGATGCACTCTGTGAGCCCATCAATGTCCTCCCCATGGGGCTCACAGAGTGCAGGCCAATCAGTAACCTCAAAGCAGGCCTGCAGTGCCTCACAAGCCTCCTCCGACCACCTCCTCACAGTTCTTGTGGTCGTTGGCTTCCTCCTCACCAGAGGCACATAACAGGGTTTGAGATGAACCAGGTTGTGATCTGATCTGCCCAGAGGGGGGAGAGGAGAGGAGATGCATCCTTAATGTTAGCATACATCAGGTCCAGGGTCCTCACATCTCTGGTAGGGCAGCTCACATATTGTTTGAAGGTCGGTAGAACTTTGTTCATGGTGACATGGTTAAAGTCTCCCGACATGATGATGAGGGCATTGGGATGATGGGTCTGTAGTTCAGAGATGATATTATGGATGGTGCTGCAGGCAGATGTTGGGTTTGCAGAAGGAGGGATGTACAGAACAACAGCGATGACATGCGGGATCTCTCTGGGCAGCTGATATGGACGGAGTCCAATGGCCAGCAGTTCAACATCCGGGCAACAGAGCTGTTTTTTAATGGTGATGTGACCCGGGTAACACCATCTGCTGTTTACTAGAATGGCAAGCCCCCCTCCTTTTCGCTTACCACTCTTAGTGTCCCGGTCGGCCCGGATGGTTTGAAAGCCATCCACGGAGACAATCAGGTCCGTAATGTCTTTGTGCAGCCATGTCTCCGTAAAGCACATTAAACTGCAGTCCTGATACTCCGGTTAACGCCGCGTTAGCGCCGTTAGCTCCTCCATCTTGTTGCTAAGAGACCGCACGTTTCCCATAATGACAGAGGGGAGACACTGCTTAAATCTTCTCCTTTCAATAAGTCCGTCCCGTCTCGACCCTCCTTTCATCCCAGGATGTTGTTTTCCTCCTCTGCAACCACGGCGTGTTTTCCTCCAGAGTTCGGGTGGTATTCCAGCTGGTCTGGCTAAAACGCCGGCCGGCATTAGAGCGATCAGCTGTTCTCTGGAGTAAACAAAGGCAGCGTGTCCCGGTGGGAGCGGCATGATCAAAACAGCACAAAAAAGCACAGAAACTCCCCGAAAGATACCTCATTATAGAGGATAGTACTTCACAGAGTCACTGTGAAAAAATAAGAGCAATCAAAAAAAGATAAAAATACCAAAGTTAAAAGCGTAACAGGAGCGGTGTAACTGCAGCATGCTGCTTTCGCGCATGCGCATGAGATGAGATGAGAAAATGAGCTAAGGGATGCAATTTTTGCCTTTGTTGATCGGAAGAGTTTGATTCATCAGTTAACTCCATCAGCTGTGAAACATATCAACCTCCTACTCCTGCTGTGATTGGCTAAAATCTGGACATGGGTGGCAAGCACCCAATCAGCTTAAAGAACTGTACTGAATGCCCCTCCCTTCTGCGAACATTTTCTACATGAGGCCTCCCAGATCAATAAGTGTTGTTCAGTTTGAATTTTACACAATATCAATCTGGCTTATGCCAGGTTGGATTCCAATTGTTTTTGGGGTTTTTGCATTTCACCTCATGAATATGCAGATTATAAATGATGTGCAAATGAAATACTTAGCTCTCATAAAGCATGATATCTGTTGGGATCTGGAGTTCTGTCCACCTTTCTCCAGCAGAGGGCGCCCTTATGTCTCCTGGATCCGAAGCTGACTGCACAGCTGCGGCTGATTTGCTCATAAGGAGGAGCAGCATATAAGCAGCGGCAGTACTACTCTTTGGCGCTGGAGTGTTGAGCTAGTTTTGGTTAGCAAACCTGAGCCAACCAGCCTGCCTGATTGTCTGACCCCCAGAAAGCCTGACTTGATTCTAATCAGTTTTTCTGTGTTCTCTGCTTCCTATGAAGATTCTGACTGAGACTCTTGAGCTCTGGATGAGCTACTCTTCTGAAACCTGCCTGCCTGCTCTCAGCAACAAACCTGAAGATCAAACTGTCTGGATCCGCCTCTCCACCTTCAAGAGATCACCTGAGAACGATCTTAACACTCACAGCCTGAGAAGAGCCGCTCCCAAGCCCTCTGCTAACAGTCAGTCTCCAGACCCTCCTGGTTCCCTCCCTCTACCGTTCAGCTTGAACCAAGGACAAGGTACAGAACCGCACCTTCTCTCAGCCATCAGATCGGTAGCTGCCTGGCTAACCAAACTGTCCCTCTCTGCAGAGAGCCCTCGTGTGACCAGTCCCGGATCTGATCCCTGCATCTGTCATCTAACTCAGTGTTTACAATTCATTCCAGAAATCTGTGAATCATCATTGTGCAACATTTTCAATAAATCGTTTGAACTTTTATTCTGACTCCTGGGTGTTCTGCATGTGGGTTAGATTCCTTACTCCCAACATGACAATATCAAATCTAAACTTAATTGCAGGTGCCAGTGTTGTGTCTATATTATAATGTTCAAAAGTCAGCAAACTTACATCCAAAAGCTAATGTGACCACACAGTAGATAGGCATAGGGAGGGAGAGTCTGTGCACATATAAACATATATGGATCGACAGTAAAAGTAAATTAGAATAACTAAGAGAGGAGAAAAACGTCTGCGCAAGCCAGCTGAGGGAAGCATACCATCTTATTGCTGTTAAACTACAATGAAAAACAGCAGATTCATTTTTACATTTGGGTGCATACGTTATTTTTCTAATACACTGTTTCATGTGTGCTTGTTCTCCCCCACATTACTTGAATACCAGTCCCTCTAACAACTAAAAATGTTTTACATAACCATGGGGGTCAGGAAAAAGTAACTTAAAGCCTAAAATGTTATTTAATAAAACATTTTGCTTGCAATACAGAAAAATTACTTAGTTTTGATTTTATGTTTAATTTAACCTGTCACAAAGCTATTAATCATCAGTTGCATGAAATGCTGAATATACTTGATAGGCGCACTTGCGGGTTCAAGAGAGACCTGGATGTGGATATTGAATTGGTTATTTAAAAATGTTACAATGTTACAAGGATGTTTTTTAAAGATTATGAAATTGCCCTTTTGCATTCATGAAACAGCAGGATTAAAATCAGAATAATATATAAACATACACGTGTTGATGATATCGATAGGACATCAAATATGAGGTCCACTGCAAAAAAAAAATTAATTTTAGTCAAGCTTTTGTTGAAATAAGTGTATTTTTTCTTGAATTGAACAGGCTAGGGAGACACTTTGTTGATATAATAATACTATTTACATTTAAAATAAGAAAAATAACAACTGCTTATTTGAGGGGCATAATATCTAATTATCTTATTTTAAAGGTAAAAATACCATTTCCACTGACAGATTATTTACCTACTGAAATTAAGGTTAAATAGAAATACACTATATTGCCAAAAGTATTTGCTCACCTGCCTTGACTCACATATGAGCTTAAGTGACATCCCGTTCCTAATCCATAGGGTTCAATATGACGTCGGTCCACCCTTTGCAGCTAGAACAGCTTCAACTCTTCTGGGAAGGCTGTCCACAAGGTTTAGGAGTGTGTTTATGGGAATTTTTGACCATTCTTCCAGAAGCGCATTTGTGAGGTCGCACACTGATGTTGGACGAGAAGGCCTGGCTCTCAGTCTCCGCTCTAATTCATCCCAAAGGTGTTCTATCGGGTTGAGGTCAGCACTCTGTGCAGGCCAGTCAAGTTCATCCACACCAGACTCTGTCATCCATGTCTTTATGGACCTTGCTTTGTGCACTGGTGCACAGTCATGTTGGAAGAGGAAGGGGCCAGCTCCAAACTGTTCCCACAAAGTTGGGAGCATGGAATTGTCCAAAATGTCTTGGTATGCTGAAGCATTCAGAGTTCCTTTCACTGGAACTAAGGGGCCAAGCCCAGCTCCTGAAAAACAACCCCACACCATAATCCCCCCTCCATCAAACTTTACACTTGGCACAATGCAGTCAGACAAGTACCGTTCTCCTGGCAACCGCCAAACCCAGACCCGTCCATCAGATTGCCAGATGGAGAAGCGCGATTCGTCACTCCAGAGAACGCGTCTCCACTGCTCTAGAGTCCAGTGGCGGCGTGCTTTACACCACCGCATCCGACGCTTTGCATTGCACTTGGTTATGTATGGCTTGGATGCAGCTGCTCGACCATGGAAACCCATTCCATGAAGCTCTCTGCGCACTGTTCTTGAGCTAATCTGAAGGCCACATGAAGTTTGGAGGTCTGTAGTGATTGACTCTGCAGAAAGTTGGCGACCTCTTCGCACTATGCGCTTCAGCATCCGCTGACCCCGCTCCGTCAGTTTACGTGGCCTACCACTTCGTGGCTGAGTTGCTGTCGTTCCCAAACACTTCCATTTTCTTATAATACAGCTGACAGTTGACTGTGGAATATTTAGGAGCGAGGAAATTTCACGACTGGATTTGTTGCACAGGTGGCATCCTATCACAGTTCCACGCTGGAATTCACTGAGCTCCTGAGAGCGACCCATTCTTTCACAAATGTTTGTAAAAACAGTCTGCATGCCTAGGTGCTTGAATTTATACACCTGTGGCCATGGAAGTGATTGGAACACCTGATTCCAATAATTTGGATGGGTGAGCAAATACTTTTGGCAATATAGTGTATTTTAAGGCAAGGCAAGGCAAGGCAAATTTATTTGTATAGCACAATTCAGTACAAATACAATGCAAAGTGCTTTACATGATTAAAATACAGGAAGATAAAACAAAATCAAAGCAAGTAGGAAAAAATAAAAAATAAAATAAAATAAAAAATGCAGAAACAAAAAAAGAATATTAAAAACAGTTGGAAGTTTTTGTTAGACTACAAAAGACATTTTTACTAATTTTTAGATTTTTTTTGCAGTCTCAGCACCAATTATAAAACATATAATACATAAGCATGGGGAGCTAACCTTATAAAATGGTAATTGCTGTGGTATTGCTGAATAAGGGTTTGTGTCACAAACTGGGGCTGCTGTCAATTGCACAGAATACAAACCCAGTATATGTGGCAGGAAATCCAAGTTCTCTGCATCATCTATTTTCCAAATATCTTAATGCACTCCCTTTAAATTTTATAGGGCCAGGCATAGGATGCACAAAGTGTGTCCGAGGTAATTCCTTTTTTTTCTTCTTTTAGGGGCAGAGAATCAGTGCTACAGCAGGAAGAGAACGTTGCATTGAACTGGAGACACAGATGAATAACCCATGTTCAGACACAATCAGGAACACTAAAAGAGGGCAGAAATGAAAGTGATGAGATGACACCACCTACCCATCGATAAATAGCCTTCAGGCACGTACTCATCGGTGCCTGCAGGATTCTGTAATCATAGTAGCTCTAGATTTCATAGCTGAAGCAGCTCCAAATAAATCGACCTTATCAGTGAAGAGGGAGATGTCAAAGTTGAGAATCAGAAGAGGAAAATTAATTTTCTAGCTCTAATTATTGCTTTTTGTGGGATTCCAGCTTCGCTATCATCTTTTGTGTTAAACATTTAAGTCAATATATTGACAAACCTAAAAAGGCATATACAGTGTAATGCAAAGGGATCGAAACCTCTTGAACTTTTCTCATTTTTTACATTATACCTTTTAAACTCCTGTGCATTTATAGGAATTTATATAACTTGTTTTTCAATTTATTATTTTACAAATACCAATTTGAAAGGTGTTGCATTTAGTCACACTAAGCCAAAACAATACGTTCCATGCACAAGCCTTTTGGTATTTCTTCCACCTTCAGGCATCTAGGAAATGAAACATATAATAGATATTTCTTTGCAATGAATTCAATTAAATTCTATTCACTTTATTTCTATAGCACCACTTCACAACACGTGTCATCTCAAGGCACTTTACAGTTCACCAGATCCTACAGTCAAATTGATTCAAAGTTTTCTATCTAAGGAAAACCAGTTGATTGCATCGACTCATTAACTTGAAGGCAATCCCTCACACTAACTAACTGCTTGTAGCGACAGTGGAGAGGAAAAACTCCTTTTTAACAGGAAGAAACCTCCAGCAGAACCAGGCTCAGTGTGAGCGGCCATCTGCTGAGGCCGACTGGGGTTCAAGGAGACAGAAGCAGAGATACAAAAAGCAACCGTAAAAGGCGGCCCGTCCAGGAAACACACAGCCAGGCAGACCAGTTCAACGCCAGCTCCCATGTCAGAGGATGAAGCGAGCACATCGAGCCAGTCACAGTCAAAGAAACAGGACTACACTGGAAAAACAGGCCGATCTCCAACATCTATAAACAAGGTTGTTGATGGCAGCAGCACAGCTGATATTTCTCTCCAGAATGGCATCACAGCCAAACAGGAACAGACGAGGCAAAGCTACTATGAGAAAAACCAGAGAGAGCCGAACGTTAGAGATTGAACTAACAGATTCTGCAGAGTGGGAGAATAGACATAGAATGAAGCAGAATGAAATGGAGGTCCCTATGTCCTTCAGAAGTCTAAGCCTATAGCAGCTCTAACTAGAAGCTTTATCAAAAAGGAAAGTTTTAAGCCTAGCCTTAAAAGTAGACAGGGTGTCTGCCTCACGGACTAAAACTGGTAGTTGGTTCCACAGGAGAGGAGCCTGATAACTAAAAGATCTGCCTCCCATTCTACTTTTAGAAATTCTAGGAAGCACTAGTAAACCTGCAGATTGAGAGCAAAGTGCTCTGTTAGCAACATAAGGAACAATCAAATCTCTGATATAAGATGGAGCTTGGCCATTTAAGGCTTTATATGTGAGAAGGAGGATTTTAAATTCTATTCTTGATTTAAAAGGAAGCCAATGAAGAGAAGCCAGGATAGGAGAGATATGATCTCTCTTTTTAATTTTCATCAGAACTCTGGCTGCAGCATTTTGGATCAGCAGAAGGCTTTTAACTACAGTTTGTGGACTTCCTGATAGTAAAGAATTACAATAGTCCAGCCTTGGAGTAACAAATGTATGGACTAGTTTCTTAGCATCACCCCTGGACAGGAGATTTCTAGTTTTTACAATATTCCTCAGATGAAAGAAGGAAATTCTAGAAACTTCTTTTATATGGGATTTAAAAAAATCAAAAAATGAACTCAGTCCAGCAGATCAGAGGGTATCTGTAACCATCAATTGGCAAGTCTTTTATAACTTTTCAGTTGGATTTGTGACTCAATTATAACTGCGCAATCCCAACATGTGAATATGCTTTGATCTAAAGTGGGATTCCTTAACCCTCTCCCTCAGGGCTCACTGTTCTGCATGTTTTAGATGTTTCCCTGCTTCAACTTGTTTGACATGAATAAAAAAATTGATTAACAGGCCTTAGAGACATTTGATGACAACAGAGAAAGTAATGCAAACACTTAAATCATGTGTGCTTGAAAAGAGACACATCTAAACATGTTGTGGAGATGTGGTGGAGAACAGCAAATACTGAGGACCAGAGTTATGAATCCCTAATCTAAAACATCCAAGCATCTTCTCATCAACTTTGTGCAGCTTCCCTGACTCTGCTACAGTGAGTATCTCCAAAGCATGGTGCTCTTACTCCAATGTTTTACAGCTTAAGGAGATGGGTTTATTCTGACTATATCGAATTTTACATAAAGGTAAATAAAGTTACATTTGGCTCTTATCAGCGAGAGATTTCATTATTCTATTGTTTTCTGCTTCTATTGTTCTTTTACTTGTTTCTGTCATCCAGGAGTCAAGGCAAACAACTTTTTTTTTCAACTTTATCCCACTCTTTCGTTAAGACTGTATTTAGAACACGATTGTCTTATTCTGCAAATTAAGCAGTATATCTCTGCAGCTCCTCCAGTGTTAACATGGCCAGCCTATTCCTGATTATGCTCATCAAACCAGTGAGTTTAGGTGGACGGCCATGTCTTGGTGGTTTTGCAGCTCTGTCCCATTTTCAGAATGAACGTAACAGTGCTTTGTATGTTCTGAACTCCCAATAAAAACAAAGAAACATGCTATTGCATCTGCTAAAGTGTAACATCTGCAAGTCCTGTTGAACATTGTTGTTTATTTCTTAATCTAACAAATTATTTTGTTTGTTTGCTGCAGTGAAGAGCAGCACAACAGCTTTCACTCAAAGCTAATCTAAAGACATTTAGATGTTACACCACAACATTTAATGGCAGGAAATACTTCAAAGATAGTTTCCTATAGTGTAAACAGTTACCTATATTCTATCAAGAGTAACAAAATGTTGTCTAACCTATGACAGGATCATGCACAAGTGGTTTTCCTACAGAAAACCCACTTAATGGAGGCTGAACATGCAAAACTAAGAAGAGGGGTATTAAAGCACCTATTCTACTCGTCCTATAAGTCAGGACATAGAAGAGGATTGGCTGTTCTTATTTCAAGCCAGTGCCGATATAAACATATATTAGAGATTAAAGACAAGGAAGGTTGATATACATTCACCGGCCAATTTATTAGGTACCCCATGCTCGTAACGGGTTGGACCCCCTTTTGCCTTCACAACTGCCTCAATTCTTTGTGGCATAGATTCAACAAGGTGCTGGAAGCATTCCTCAGGGAGTTTGGTCCATATTGACATGATGGCATCACACAGTTGCCGCAGATTTGTCGGCTGCACAGCAATGATGCGAATCTCCCGTTCCACCACATCCCAAAGATGCTCTATTGGATTGAGATCTGGTGACTGTGGAGGCCATTAGAGTACAGTGAACTCATTGTCATGTTCAAGAAACCAGTCTGAGATGATTCCAGCTTTATGACATGGCGCATTATCCTGCTGAAAGTAGCCATCAGAAGTTGGGTACATTGTGGTCATAAAGGGATGGACATGGTCAGCAACAATACTCAGGTAGGCTGTGGCGTTGCAGCGATGCTCAATTGGTACCAAGGGGCCCAAAGAGTGCCAAGAAAATATTCCCCACACCATGACACCACCACCACCAGCCTGAACCGTTGATACAAGGCAGGATGGATCCATGCTTTCATGTTGTAGACGCCAAATTCTGACCCTACCATCCGAATGTTGCAGCAGAAATCGAGACTCATCAGACCAGGCAACGTTTTTCCAATCTTCTATTGCCCGATTTCGATGAGCTTGTGCAAATTGTAGCCTCAGTTTCCTGTTCTTAGCTGAAAGGAGTGGCACCCGGTGTGATCTTCTGCTGCTGTAGCCCATCTGCCTCAAAGTTCCACGTACTGTGCGTTCAGAGATGCTCTTCTGCCCACCTTGGTTGTAACGGGTGGTTATTTGAGTCACTGTTGCCCTTCTATCAGCTAGAACCAGTCTGGCCATTCTCCTCTGACCTCTGGCATCAACAAGGCATTTCCGCCCACAGAACAGCCGCTCACTGGATGTTTTTTCTTTTTCGGACCATTCTCTGTAAACCCTAGAGATGGTTGTGCGTGAAAATCCCAGTAGATCAGCAGTTTCTGAAATACTCAGACCAGCCCTTCTGGCACCAACAATCATGCCACGTTCAAAGTCACTCAAATCACCTTTCTTCCCCATACTGATGCTCGGTTTGAACTGCAGGAGATTGACTTGACCATGTCTACATGCCTAAATGCACTGAGTTGCCGCCATGTGATTGGCTGCTTAGAAATTAAGTGTTAACGAGCAGTTGGACAGGTGTACCTAATAAAGTGGCTGGTGAGTGTATATACTGACTATAGGAAGAATCGATGGGGTGATGGACACAATATTTAGTACCTATGCATCTCCTGGAAGTGACTGGCTCTTCTTTTAAAAATATTTCACATCATGTCAACTGAATCTCAGGGGTTTTGATATGTGGTGCGATATGAACATAAAATTGACAAAAAATTGACTCATTAGGTCTTAGTTTGTTCTACAAAAGAATATTATAAACTAAATTAATTCTACCATAAAAGAGATTTGTTTATCTGATGTTTGGAGGGACTTAAACCCAAAAAGTCATGATAGCAATCAACCTACTAGGTGGGCTCTGTTAGACGATTAGACGTCACACAGCGCATCTGCCGTCCGCACACCGGAGCAGACAGGTGCGTATCAGAGGCCTTTTAAGATGAACTTTTAATGTCAATTGGCTTTCGTTAGGGTGTGGTTAAATGCTGATTGGCTGTGTCGCAGGTGGATGAAGGAAAGCATTGAGTTTCTTTAGTTGAACTTCTACCTAGGCTCCATTATTGGACTAAAATGGGACAAAAAACCAAACACAGCTCAATTATCAACCACTATTTCTGAACTAAATCAAGATCATGACGGACCGACCAGATCTACCATAAAAACCCTCATTCAGGTTATTTAAGCCGTAAATAATATTCCTGAAGGCAGAATTAAAGTATTTGGAAGCCTCTCAGATCTTTCATATTAGAACATTCAGGAAGGCAAGGGTGCCCATGCTCCCACTGCTCTTTGCCCTTTTTATTGAGCTTCTCGGTCAACACATTAGACAAACTACAGGGATTACAGGAGGAAATATAGAAAAACAACACAAATTATCTCTATTTGCAGGTGATTTTTTTTCTGTTTTTTAAACACAGCCATTAGCATCTAGGACAAAATTAATGTCACATCTGGAAAAATTTGGTCTGTTATCAGGCTACAAGTTAAACGTTAAAAAAGCAACAGATTTTAACTCTTCATTTTGACCATTTATGGAGAGGCAGAGTCTGAAATGTGATGCTAAATTAAAGAAATGCTTGGGAAGGAATCTTACTCAGGATGTTGCTAAATAGTTTGAATCCAACTCTACCGCTTTAAATTTGAAATTAAAATCCGACATGTCTAGATGGAACTTCCTACCCTTCCTTTATTTAACTTCAAGGATTGACACAATTATAACGATTATTCTACCTTGTCTTCTATGCCTCTTTCAGATCCTACTGATTGAGATAAATCAACAACAATAATCTGAATAGGATAAATTAATATTCCATTATATTTGGATGCTAAAAAACAAGAAAAAGATACAAAGTGATGCAGTTGTTGGAAAACAAAGGGGGCGTGGCATTATTGAATCTAAGAGATAATTATTATGCAATACAAATTGGACCAGTGGTGAGTATTTGTGACCCACCATTAAAGGAAAGATAGAAAGAATTGAGGATTCAGAATTGAACCACCACTTCAAGTTATAATAACAGATATAATAACGATTTTTATAGTCCTTGGATAAAAGTATATCTAAAATCATGCCAGAAGTTGTTTAAAAACCACAACAGATTCATAACTGGTTAAATGACAACAAGGCTGAGGGATCAGAAAAAATGAGCAATGAGGTATCAAATATTTTAACTACAGCTTATAATATATATGGGTGCAGGTGTGGATTAATATTCAGACTCTACAAAAGCCTACAGGCCTCTAAACACCAAAACACCCTGCATGTTAAAAATAAATGGGAAAATGAAGGACAGGTGCTGACATCTGATGAAGAGTGGGGGAACGTTTGTAAATCATAATGGAGAACTACACTATATTGCCAAAAGTATTTGCTCACCTGCCTTGACTCACATATGAGCTTAAGTGACATCCCGTTCCTAATCCATAGGGTTCAATATGACGTCGGTCCACCCTTTGCAGCTAGAACAGCTTCAACTCTTCTGGGAAGGCTGTCCACAAGGTTTAGGAGTGTGTTTATGGGAATTTTTGACCATTCTTCCAGAAGCGCATTTGTGAGGTCGCACACTGATGTTGGACGAGAAGGCCTGGCTCTCAGTCTCCGCTCTAATTCATCCCAAAGGTGTTCTATCGGGTTGAGGTCAGGACTCTGTGCAGGCCAGTCAAGTTCATCCACACCAGACTCTGTCATCCATGTCTTTATGGACCTTGCTTTGTGCACTGGTGCACAGTCATGTTGGAAGAGGAAGGGGCCAGCTCCAAACTGTTCCCACAAAGTTGGGAGCATGGAATTGTCCAAAATGTCTTGGTATGCTGAAGCATTCAGAGTTCCTTTCACTGGAACTAAGGGGCCAAGCCCAGCTCCTGAAAAACAACCCCACACCATAATCCCCCCTCCACCAAACTTTACACTTGGCACAATGCAGTCAGACAAGTACCGTTCTCCTGGCAACCGCCAAACCCAGACCCGTCCATCAGATTGCCAGATGGAGAAGCGCGATTCGTCACTCCAGAGAACGCGTCTCCACTGCTCTAGAGTCCAGTGGCGGCGTGCTTTACACCACCGCATCCGACGCTTTGCATTGCACTTGGTTATGTATGGCTTGGATGCAGCTGCTCGACCATGGAAACCCATTCCATGAAGCTCTCTGCGCACTGTTCTTGAGCTAATCTGAAGGCCACATGAAGTTTGGAGGTCTGTAGTGATTGACTCTGCAGAAAGTTGGCGACCTCTTCGCACTATGCGCTTCAGCATCCGCTGACCCCGCTCCGTCAGTTTACGTGGCCTACCACTTCGTGGCTGAGTTGCTGTCGTTCCCAAACACTTCCATTTTCTTATAATACAGCTGACAGTTGACTGTGGAATATTTAGGAGCGAGGAAATTTCACGACTGGATTTGTTGCACAGGTGGCATCCTATCACAGTTCCACGCTGGAATTCACTGAGCTCCTGAGAGCGACCCATTCTTTCACAAATGTTTGTAAAAACAGTCTGCATGCCTAGGTGCTTGAATTTATACACCTGTGGCCATGGAAGTGATTGGAACACCTGATTCCAATAATTTGGATGGGTGAGCAAATACTTTTGGCAATATAGTGTACTTATTCACCCAGCTGGAGTGAGTTTGGGCGGAAAAGTATAATGAGATTTTTTATCATCCCTTTTCAGACAAGACACCAAGGCGTTGGTGCAGGTTGATGGAGGTTATGTAGTTCTGATAATGCAATACTTTCCCGCAATATATCTAGAAACAATAGTACCGCGTAATCAACTGCTGGAGACAAATATTTAATGAGCATACTACATGTGGGAGGGCAGAAGGCCCTGACCGAAAAAGTGGTTAAAATCAGATATCCCATATACTAAATGATTGGTATAGAACTATATATGACACCTATACCATGGAAAGAGTAATATTTTCAAAGAAGTGGAAAGAAATTAATCAAGCTATTGGTCCGCAGAGACCCGATTTACTCTAATTACCTATTTATGAAATATTGATGAAGACACCAAACACTTCTGAACAGACAGATGACAATGACAGCCAAATGTCCTGTTCCTAGTTTCTATTTGCTTTTTGTTTTTTTCCCCCCTCTATTTTGGAAATAGTCAAATTTAAAATGTTTAATTATCTCTGATAGTTAACGAGGGAGACAGTAGTAACGAGGATCAATACTGTTGTCACTGCAAAAAAATTGAAATCTAAATAAGTCATTTTTTCTTGCAATAAGTGCATTTTTTCTTGAATTGAGGAGGTAATTGAGACACTTTGCCAATGGAACAAGACAATTTACATTTAAAATAAGAAAACACAAATGCATTTTCTTATTTCAAGTGAATATTAATTAATTATCTTATTTTAAGACTAAAATACTCATTCCATTGGCAAACTATCTAATTTTCTACTCAAATTAATGGTAAATACACTTAATTTAAGACAGTTTTTTCTCATTTTATGATGGTTTTTGCAGTGTGGAGGTAATATTTGAATGATTTGGATCTGATATGAACGTTGAGGTCTGGATGTTCTTCCAGAATAAATATGCAATATTAAAAAAAAAAATCTACCATCAATATATACAATAATAAATATACAACTAAACATACAATGATAAAAAAAAAAGGACCACCGTGGCTTCTTCCTTCCCGTGGTCCTACTGCCATTTGTGAAAATGTCTTGCTTGCAGTCAGAAGCAACCAATCAGATTCAGGAGGAATAACTTGTAGTGTCAATCACCCAGTTTGCGCACTGCTCCTGCCCTTTTCCTCCTCAGCACGTGATGCATAAGAGTTGTAAATATGTCAAGCTCAGGACTTCTGGTGTGCCGTAGCTGTGCAAACGATGGAGAAACAACCTAC
Organism: Cyprinodon diabolis; assembly: GCA_030533445.1. NCBI lineage: Eukaryota > Metazoa > Chordata > Actinopteri > Cyprinodontiformes > Cyprinodontidae > Cyprinodon > Cyprinodon diabolis. Next base: position 42,744,102 of record CM060081.1, on the reverse strand, counting down.
AATAATGTTAAAGGAAAACTGCCAGTTTTCTCGAGTGGCACAGGCTCCAAAAACAGAGCAATAAACAGGATCCAGTCTGGGCGATCACTGCAGAGCCTGCTGTGAACGCTACTACAGCAAGAACTCACATACTCAGTAAGAACCAGTGAAATTATACTTGTTCTCATGGTAGCAAGAAAAAGATAGTATGCTTTGCCTGAGAGTATTTACACTTTGCGGGAAGCTGAGTGGTAAAACTCTTAGAAAATCCCCTGCATTGTCGCTTACAATAAACAAGGACAATAACAACACAATGGCAGATGAAGATTTTTTTTAACTTGGTGGAGGAGTAGAGCTAATTATCTTGGATGCATATCATCATACAGTTTTTATATTTCTTGCTACCTTGGCCAGCTGATCCTCCACACTAACAACCAGTTTATTGTACTTATTTCTGCATCTGAAAATGGATGGACTTTTCCAACCCAAAAACGAAAGTGGTAAATTATCTCCACTTTCCTACTTAACAAATCCTGACCAATTGCACAACCTTTCATCAGACAGCAAACATTGTTTTAAGAAATGTTTTGTCAAAAACAAGCAACAAGAATCTTCATAACAGGGCTGGGAAACTGAAAATACACCATTTTGCCGCCATAACTCTGGGAGTACAAACAAATTATTTCCTTTCTTTGAGTAGTGGCCTTGAGGCGTGCTTGTTCAATTTTTTTAAGTCCACGTTTTTTTCAGAATTCCTCACTGCAGTGTTAGTATTGTTCAGGCACGTTGCCACACACATAAAAAAGTCTTAAATATGAACATGACCACATAAAAAAAGAGATCCAAGTCAAATATGTCATTCAGTCACAAATGGGATTTTCTAGCCTTTTTAATGATTCCCTCACTTGCTTTCAATGAAAATGTCCTTGAGTGATAATGATCATTGCCACTAACCCAGTAGGCATTTGTCTGGGCAGGAACCTGCAGATACCCATTATCAGATCTAATGACCATCTGTCTACATTGGACCTTGTCTGGACCAGCGCCAAGACAAGAAAGAGTTGCAATCAGAAGCAGGTTCTGGCCATGGATATGAAACGGACCTAAATCATTTGGGTCGAGAGCCTCTTGCTCCCACTGTGTGCTGCCTACCCAACGATAACTTAAGAGATGTGTCAATAGGACCCCAGAGTGTGCTCAGTTTTCCTGCCAGCTCCCTCTGGGGAGGCTGGCAAACCACACAGCTCTGGCTGCTTAGGCCAAAGTAAAAGCTAGACTGGATGGAGAGAGCTGAAAAGAAAAGAAAAGACAAGGATGAGGAGCAAAGAGATTTCAGATCCTGCTTTGTGTAAACCCACTCTCTCTGCAAGCGTAATGCGAATGACACACAAAGAGGCATGGCTGCACAAACTGTATTTTGGACAAACGTTTTGTTGCCTCTCTGGTAATATAAAGACTGCTTCTCTTCAGTCTTCTCCATATCATGTAATGTTGGAGACATGCTGGCTCATATACAACCTGTTTGCAGCATTAAAAAACTATATAACATAATATGAACATGATGAAAAAGACTTCCCTTTTCCCTCATACATTGCAAAATAACGCCAATTTACCACTAAAACCTGCAGCATAAAGTACACATGTAGAACTACAGTACAGTTCTGCAATAAGGGCTGTAAATAAACAAATGTTTATATTCTGCAAAGGTTAGGCATGGTAATGCCTTTTTCTTTGTATTTTCTTTTTTATACAGTTTGAATATACAGTTTTGAAAATGCATATTTATCTTTTTTGCAAACTTCTACCTGTTTTTCTGAAAACACATTCCCATCACTATCGTCTAGGATTCAGTCAGTATTTGATGTTATTAAGGTTTGTTATTCAAAGCACGAAATGGTTCATCCTAAATTAATGTGTTAAAGATTTTTTATTAACAAGATGAACTAATGAGTTCTGTATTGCCACACATGGAACCAGCTGTATCCACTGGAGGAGAATACAAGACTAGAAAAGCTCAAAAGGGATGGGAGTAATTATGGATGGTTAATCTAACTGATTTTTGTCTTTTTTTTTTAGGCCTTGAAGTTTTATTGGAAAGCCAGAGTAAGGCAGGTAGGTTTTGTTGCTAATTTCATATGCTGTTTGATGGTGTCATGACTCATGGATACACAAGGGTCGACTAATTTTAAATTAATTCAGTTTATTCATATAGCGCAATTTCAAAACATGTCACCTGAAGGCACTTTACAGAGACAATTCAACCAGATCATAAAGACAGATTGATTCAAAGTTTTCTATCTAAGGAAAACCAGTTGATTGCATCGACTTATTGACTAAAATGCAATCCCTCACACTAAGCATGCTTGTAGCGAAAGTGGAGAGGAAAAACTACCTTTTAACAGGAAGAAACCTCCAGCAGAACCAGGCTCAGTGTGAGCGGCCATCTGCCGAGGCCGACTGGGGTTCAAGGAGACAGAAGCAGAGATACAAAAAGCAACTGTAAACCAGCTCTACAGGTGGGCTACTATGAGAAAAGCAGAGAGAGCAACCGCATCCATCATCTCTGACACCCTCTAGATGTATTTTTGTGTGAGCTGCAGCACAGCCAATGAAATGAACCTGAATAGAGAAAAACAAAAAAACAACTAAACACCAACATGTTCCGAGAAGTAATTTCTGTCAGTTGCTTAAACCTTAAAGTATTCAACAAAAATTAAGTGCAAAATTGAAAACTTCCAATGACAGAGTCAAAGAAGACCAAACCACTACTAATTTTGTCTGACATTTGAAATCGCATAAAAAAAGGCAGATGGTATCTTCATTTTTGTTCCAATGAGATAGCCGACTTTAGCCATCCATGTCTTACTAACACATGTTCAGATGCACTGGTTTTATAATATGTTGAGATAAATACAGATTTAAGTAGAACACTTAGTGGATTATTTTAAAAAGAATCAAAAGGACTTGAAATATGAGGTTATTGACTTGAGATTCGACTCGGCTTGACTGTCTTTTCTTTAGACTTGACTCTGGACTAGAGGAACAAGATTTAAGATATTACGAAACAATGACTTAGTCCCACTCCTGTTATTTAAACTGACCACATAATTAAAGCTGTTTTACGCAGTAGGCTGCTCACATTATCGATGAGCATTGGTGTGCCTTCCTTCTTTTTCAGCAGCTTCTTCAGACGGCTGGATAAGGACCTTCAGTAAGTAAATAAGTTCAGCCTCTCCTCTCTCACATTTATCCAGCTAAGTTGGAGGCTCTAAGGGAATTAAGGGGGTAACCTAATGGTGTGATTTTTAAGAGGATATAGAAGAAAAGGGAGGAATGAAGATAATAAAAAAGTCAGGGCAGAATCCATCTTTTATATTTGTAGGATTTTTAAGCTCGTGCATGACTGTGGCAGTGTCACAAAACCATCAAAAACGCTTAATTTTTAGGAGGGTAAAACAAATACTTCCAGAATGTCACTTAACAATATAATATCTGCTGTGATACCAACTAAGACTCAACACCCCTTATTGGAACAGAGCATAAATTCCCTTCTCATGGTGATCAATAAGAAGGGAAGACTTCATAAATGCTGCCATATTTTCACAGTCAATACTATAGCAAATAGCAATTTTGGACGCGTTATGAGCAATTTCATGGGTGAGTTCTCCTTGCCTTTTGGCAATTTGGTTTCTATGACGGATTTGGCAGCGGCAGTCGTGTGACACATCTGCCTTATTGCCTGTGTTTGTCTCGGCCATTGACTCTGACATATTTCCATTTAATGGTGAGAGCAGAACATAGATTTGTAAAGAGATCTGTTAGAGCTTGTCTGTCTGACCTGTAAACATGAATACACTTAAAACATGGATGGTATCTGTATGCACCTTACTGGACAATGTTATACTCTATATGTTATCATTATGTGCATAGAGATCTGATTGGGTTTGCCCTCTAGCCTGTACAGCTTAAATGATGCCCTATGTTTTATGTCTGAAATTTTGTTTTGTGTACATTCTGTGTATACAAAATGACAATAAAATTTGCCGAACTCTAAGTGACAGCTGATCAGTTAGGAATACCAAATTTCTGGTTGATAAAGGTTTATCATATTATTCTAATGCAGAAGTTTACATATACTATGACAATTGTGTCTTTAAAAAACCTGAAAAAAGGTTAGCCCTCATGCCACCTCAGCATTTTTCTATTTTGTTACATTCTAACCAGCAACTTCAAAAAGTTTCCTAAAAGTTTTTTTATGTTTCACTTTTACATTTAAACTCTGAAAATAAAAATTAAGCAAATTCCTCCAATCAGTTAAAGGCTATTGAATTAAGTTTATCCAACTTAAATTATTTAAATTTTCAACTTATAAAATTCATTAATTTAGTTTGATCAACTTGTTTCAATTGCTTAACTGTTGAAGCAATTAATTTAAGTTGGAGTTGCATTTTCTTTTAAGATAGTATCATTTATAAACAAAAACACCTGAAATGTTTTCCATGCTGTTTTTCCATTTAGCATAAATTAATTCTTTATAAATAAAGGTGTATTTTGAATGCATAAGAAGTGTTTTTAAGAATAAAAACAGCATGGGAAAGAGGAAGAGAAGCAAGGAGATTAAGGAGAAAGTTGTGCAGAGGTATAAAGGAGGGTAAGTTTAGTTTCTTAAGATCTGAACAACTTTCTTCTTTCTGATCACAAAGCTTTCATTTTACAAAATAATAATGCAAAATACACAACCAGAGGAAAGTTTTAAATCAAAACGTATCCACAGGTTAGAATGGTCTAGTCAAAGTAAAACCCAAAATGTATCGACTGCGACTTCAAAGTGTGCATGAAGAAGCTCTCCATCCAACCTGACTGAGTTAAAGATTTTTTTTTTTTTTTGTAAAGAACAATTAGGCAAACTTCAGTCTCCAAATGTTTAAAAATGCCCTGAAACACTTGCAGCTGTTAGTGAGCAAATATTTCAAGAAGATATTGCCTACGGGTGACAAATTATATAGGGACATTTTTGAAAGGCATCTTTAATGCCACAGAATGGGTAATACTTCTCCAAAAAAGTTAAAAACAATCCACAGCACTTTGTTTCCAAGTTTGAAGACATTTCGCTTCTCATCCAGGAAGATTTTTCAATTCAAAATGTCGGAAGATGAGATCCATCCATCCATCCATCCATCCATCCATCCATCCATCCATCCATCCATCCATCCATCCATCCATCCATCCATCCATCCATCCATCCATCAGCAGCTTTAGTAGGGAGGCCCAGACGTCCCTCTCTCCAGCCACTTGGGCCAGCTCAACCAGGGGAATCCCAAGGTGCTCCCAGGCCAGCAGAGAAACATAGTCCCTCCAGCGTGACCTGGTTCTCCCCCTGGGCCCCCTCCCGGTGGGACGTGCCTGGAACACCTCACCAGGGAGACGTCCAGGAGGCATCCTAATCAGATGCTCGAGCCACCTCAACTGGCTCCTCTCAATGTGGAGGAGCAGCGGCTCTACTCTGAGTCCTCCCCGGATGACCGAGCTCCTCCTCTATCTCTAAGGGAGAGCCCAGACACACTATTAAGAAAACAAATTTCAGCCGCTTGTATCCGGGATCTCGTTCTTTTGGTCATGACCCAAAGCTAATGACCATAGATGAGGGTAGGAACGTAGATCGACCGGTAAATGCAGAGCTTTGCTTAGCATTCAGTTCCAAGCTCTTGAATTGAAAAAGCTTCATGAATGGGAAGCGAAACGTCTTCAAACTTGGAACCAAAGTCCAGTGGATTGTTTTTTAAAAACTTTTTTGCAATGACTATGACCTGAATGACTGAGAATCTTCACCAGTGTATTAAAATACTCTTAATAGGATTAAATCTGAGGCCACTCTGCAGGCAAAAGTTATTTACATTTTTTTTTTTTAACCAAACAAAAATTCAGCAAATGGTTTTCTCTTCAAGGCTGACTACCATTTTTAAACTAGGGATTACAAAACTTTAGGTCAGGGCTCATATAGTATCAGAAAACTGATCACAGACAGAGTAGTTTTACTCTAATTGATGCTTTGAAACAAACAAAGGCGTTGGAGTCGTTCAGTGCGCCGTCCTATCACAGCTCTCCCCTGTTTGGGACCAATAAACCAGGCAAACCAACCGCAGCTGCTGGATCCCCTCTGAATTCAGGAGGAAAGGTGTTCCAGGCTGGGATAATTCACCCAGGGAGCCTTGGCACATTTGTTTTTTTCTGCATAAACTTGGAAAACATAGAAGGGGTGCCAGCATATTCCGAGGGTTGATTCCTGCATTGTTTTGAAGGCAGTTCTGGGGGGATGGATGCGAGCAGAGGCGCACCGAGGCAGCGCTGACACAGACCCGGCTCAGCTGTGGAAAACCCAGGAGGACAAACCGACGACTGCTTTTAAAACATTAACAGGCCACAGATCGTCGGCTGCTCCTTATTCTGCACGTGTTCGGATTTCATATGAGGATCTGGAAGAAAAAGCACGTTTCCAATCTACTCTCTTGCTTTGCAATGAGAGAGAAAACAGCAGCGCTTTGATTTCTTAATTCCCTTCTCTCCATCTCGCCCTGGTTTGTTTCCTGCTCTTCCAGCTGTGATTATCTCCTGCTTTCATGTTCTGGCTTTGCTGTTGTCGATCACTGTGGGATCAACTCGTTTAGATTTCAAAAGTGTGCAAAAGAGAGGACAGCGCTGGCACCCATCCATGCGCGCTGCGCGCCGTGTTTTTATGATTAATATGCAACTGTGACTTTAAACGGAGGCAGAAAATATCGCATGCTTCTTACATCTGCAGCTGCACACTGGAAGGAATCATTTCTTTGATGCAAATTTCTGCAAACGTTCTGGTTTTGAACCTTTTTTTTTTAACAGGCTGTCAGTGACGCAACCTCTCACAAAGACTGCACGAGAAATCCACGCGTGGAAGGGCGTGAACTTGGCAACATCCTCTTCATAAATAAAGCATCTTCTTATTCATAATCCCAACTCGCGCAGTTTGTAGCCATCTAAAGTCATCCTGCTGGGAACGATGGATCTGAAAGCGGACTCGGAGGACATGGACTACAAGCAGCCGGCTCCCATTGAAGTTTTTGCCACCAGGTCCACGCTGCACGGCATCTCGCACATGTTCACTTATGAACGAAAGTACGTGAAGCGCAGCCTGTGGATCGTGTTCTTCATGGCCTCTTTGGGGGTGTTGGTGATGGTCTGCGTGGACAGGGTGCAGTTTTACTTCGCTTATCCCCACGTCACCAAGCTGGACGAGGTGGCCGCGTCCATGATCGTGTTCCCAGCGGTCACCTTCTGCAACCTCAACTCCTTCCGCTTCAGCCAGGTGACTCCTAACGACCTGTACCACGCGGGGGACTTCCTCGCCCTGCTCAATGGAAGGTGTGTAAGTCTAATTGAAACTAAGCCTCTGATGGTTTTGGCCATAAACACCTTTGACATCTTGTTTCAATCATTAAAACCAAAATATCAAAGTGCAATAAAGGGTTTCTGTGGAGTAAAGTTTTAAACTCCTGTTTAAATAGGAATAAACTCATGCACTCCTTCTGAAATACTAAAGAGGTTAAGTAATTGAAACAATTTCAAGTGTATCTCAACAAATAAGACTTTCACTGAAAAGTGGATTTTTTTCAGTTTTTTAATTAGATCTAAAATTATTAACAGACATTAAACTCCCAAGTTTCTCAACAACAACAACAAAAATGTCACAAAAAAGTCAGTTGGCTCTTTACACATTGACGTTGAACAAACAATTACTAATGCTTAAAAAGCTGGATGTGCAAAGTTCTGTATCCAAACCTGTTAATGGAAAGTTGAGTGGAAGGAAAACGTACACCAAAGTTGGTTAAAGTCGTAGGGAAGCGGCTGTTCCAACGGTTGCATTTCCGAATTCTCCCGAGTGGTGCACAACTTTGCACGAGTGAATAAAGTGAATGTGATTGGTCGTTTATCAAAAGGGTGGGATTGTTGTGGCAGAAGGTACGCAAGCAAGTTTGGTTGTAGCCGGTTCCTCGAAAGCATCTTGCTAACCAGTTAGCAACTTAGTGCTAGTAGGTTCCCAATTGGAAATTTCATTGGGACCATGTAGCACTAAATTGGTGACTTAGAAACGACACTGTCAAGGAACGCTATGGACCGAAGAAACATGCAAGAGGAGGAGAGTTTTGTGTCGGAGGTCGTGGATGAGTCTCCTCCATCATCCATTTTTATTTAGATGAGGAAAGCGGGGATGAAGATGTTGTGGAAGAGGACGCCAGGGCGGCAGAAGCTTGGTTTGGTGTAGAAGGCTTACAGTCGTACATGTTTGAGCCCTTGCCTCCCAACGCTGCCAGTTCTGTTAGCTCTACGCCTGCAGAAGACACAGACGCTGTGACGTATAAATCAAGAAGCTATGACCAAAAAAATGTGATTGACTGATGGACGTTGATTTATGATTGGCCAAATTTAGGTGTACAGGCTGACGTATAACTACCTGGCCTGCATAAGATAACGGAAAAAATAAACCAAAAACACAGATTTTAGGACAGGATTTTTTGAGACAATATGATCTGATAAAGAGTACATTTATATACATGTTTAAGCCAGAATGATTTGACATTTAACACTGATTTCCCTACAACTTTAAACAGTGCTTGTATGAGTATTGCTACAGACTCAAAGTCACATGCTTACTAGAAGGCGAAATAACTGTAAAGTGGATGATTTGATCGTCTAATGGCTTGTTTTATATGTAACTGAGCTTATTAGGTCGCTCCTGTACCAGAGACAGTCCAAAAAGTCAAACCTGGGTGAAGGAGAAGAAGAATTGGACTTTTTCTAGGTGGCATCAGTCCCCTTTGAAGATGAAGGCAAACTTAGGATTTTGTTCAAAAATGAAGATCAAAGAGGTTGGAGGAAGATTGAAGAAGTGCAGATTCCATGACGCTTGAGATCCTTTAAGTTTCTTTGCTTGTTGATGATTTAGAGGAACCCTGTCATCTGCTATTTTTGGACCATCATTTTTTAGTAAGTCAGCTGATTCTGATTTTATATTTTAGTGGAACATGGCACACAATAGCATTACCATATGTATTAATACCGGCTTTGATGACATAAGTGGCCAGTGGACCGTTCCGTCCAAAAACTAATTGTTTACAGGCATTTATTCATTTAGGGTCACAAAGGGGGCAGGTGGCAAACCCTGGGGGGCCGGTGAGAAAGACCCTGAACTGGTCACTAGTCCAATGCAGTCAGGCCAGCAGACTAGACTGACCTTAACCCCTATGCAAATATGTGGGTGTTTTTATAGAGGAAGATGAGGGGCTGAGGAAGAGTTGAAGCCATATGAAGGCCTCCTCATCATCTTAGCAGAGCAACAGGCGTATTGCCTCCATGCCACACTGCACTACTGCGTTAATGCAAGCTAACAATAGCAATATAATTGCAAGTCACTGAAAATAATTTTCTAACTGCAGAGGCAGTTAGAAACTTTGGTCAATTTAGATTTAACAACAGTTTGACACTGAGCTTTCTCACTCCAGCCCTTTATGCTTAAAGTTGGTTTAACACCACAACTGCCATCCCTGACCATCCCTGGACCGTAAGTGAAATGTTATTTTTGGGCCCCCTGCAACTCGTGCCACAAAGTTCTTTTTTAACAACAAACTCACAATCAAGTGAAGCAGAAGTTTCCCTGTGTTTTACGTCTATTGCTTGCACCAAATTCCTGATGCCGCATGGATGACGTGTTGATGTGTCATTGCTCTGCATGAGAGAGCCTGTCTAAATTTGCACCCACCATGATTGGTCAGATGTCGAGAGCTGGTCATCAGTGAGAGGTCAGATTAAAGGTGGTCTCCTTTCTCGCCTCCCCCTTACGGTGTAGAGCTTATGTACAACAGTGCGTATTCATTGCACATATGTGCTATCACATCCTAAAAGTGGCCCCGTTGCGTCCCCACGCAGAGTGCACTTTCTGCATTTAGGTAGGGATGCAACACAGAAGGAAAGAGAGTTGCAGCTAGCACACAGATTCATGCACTATAGGGCAGAAGTAACAACTTTTCTACACACCAGTAACAGTAGAATCCTGCCACAATGGACTATGAGAGGAAAAGCTTTCAGGGTTATGAAAACAATAGTGACACATTATAAAAAAAGTATCTAAATATGTTCACAATCACAATATTGGTTAAATATATTTACATTTTTAACTAAATATTCCTGGATAGATGTTTAAATGTCTTCAGAAAGAAGCTGAGGGACATTGGTTGCTTTCCAATTTAAGCCTGTTGTGTTTGATTTTTCAGTCCTACAAAGGACTGAGTGCATTTACTACAGTATGATATAATATACTAGGCTGGCCAGGCAGATTGATATGCCGTGTATATGTCGTATCAGTGGCGGGGATCTCAGGTGACTAACCCAAAAACTCAGTTTTTGCAACTTGCTCTGTTTTTCTCATTTTGTTTTCCATGAAACATGTGAAGCCAAGAATAGCAAATACATCATTTTTTAAAAAGAAATGACAATAATGCTGCTGTCGTTTAGGTTTTAAAGTTAGATCAATCATACTTAGGCACTTAGACATCTGAACCACTAATCTGCTAAATCTGTGCCCAAGAAAGCTAGGGGAGTGGTGGCCTAGTGGTTAGGGCACAGAGCTTGGGATCCTAAGGTTTTGAGTTCAAGCACCACTCCCACAGACTGCCACTCTGGGTCCCTGAGCAAGACCCTTAACCCTGGGTGCTGCACAATCGCAGCCCACTGCTCTCCAAGGGGATCGGATGAATGCAGAGAGTTAATTTCATTGCTCTGTACTTGTGACAGTGTAATGACAAAAAAAAAAACTTAAAGGGCATAATATAAATGCCACTGCGTTGTGGTCGCCATCTTGCTGTCATGCTAACAGAAACACAGGACGCATCGTAAAGTCCTGCCTTCCGCGCTTTGATTGATCCGGCCAGATCTGATTTACCAGACTGAATTACACCGACTGTAATTCGGTTTGGTTTTGCCAGGCTACAGTAAAAGTAGATATTTTACATGATACTGAACTTTTCCATGATTTTTTGATCCACTGAGATCCATGTGTTAATAAAACAGCGTTGCATTTAGTCAGAAAACTGGACATTTCTTTACTTTGGTGAGAAGATCCCCAAAGCTTCTTGGAAAAAAAAATCATAAAATATTTCAGTTTAGTATTTCACTAAAGTCCTGCAAAACATCCCTTTAGTGTCAAACCCTGCCAACAGTATAGAGATTCAACCCATATAGGTGATGATTTCTGAATTGTCTTGGGTGATGCCTTGTCTGCCAAACAAGTTCAAAGCTCTGTGAATATTGGTCTGTTTTCACTGTCACTATAGGAGCAATGGGAACACTGCAAAACAACATGGACAAAGCATGCAAAGCCTTTTAAAGCTCCGGACTCCACTGGCCTTCTGACGCAACTAAGGAAGATGGAGGGTCATGCATGAAAGGCGGCCCCTGAAAGCAGCGTGAAAGCAAATTAAAGCATTAGCATTCGAGTTAATAATGAAGAGAATTATGATTCCTGTTATATGAAGCTCTCATTTTTCATTCATCCTGTTATCTAATGTCTTTGAAATAAAATATGCTTCTAATATCAGGGTTTGATAAAGAAAAAGTAGAACTTAGAACTCTCTCAGATACCTGATCCTATCTGTTTCTAAGTTCACATTTGAGAACATTTCCGCTGATCTAATTTTATTTTGCCATAATGTTGCATAAATATCCATACATGCATTTTAAAGTCTCCTGCTCTTTGTGACAGTGTAGAGATGTGTGTTCTTCAGTTGACACCCTCTCCCTCCAAACCTGTTGCTCCCTACCGTGCTTTGATCATATAGTTTTTTAGCAGCCTGTATAAATTCACTGCATCATGTTCAAAGTGTTTTGTTTTTGAGTGCCACCCTTCTTATTCGGATCACAGTCCCTTGAAGGATACAAATGAAAACCCTCACTTTGTTTTGCAGCAAACAAAACTCACACATTGGAAAATAGTACTTCACTAAATCACAAATAAAATACATACTAAAACCGGAGTTCTAATCCCACCTTGAACACACCACTCTTTTTATTTTTAGCATATTGATCCACACAGCTCTGCAGCCTAAGGTACAGAGTACATCTTGTGCATGCTGTACATGCTCAGCTAACATGGATCCAATTCCCCATTCTCAGCCTGACCATTGTTTGTCTATGACCCACATGCATGCATGCATATCAGAGGTGACATTCCTACTGGGAAGTAATTTCCTTTATCGAAGCTGTAGCACAAATGCTTCAGGCTCTTTGTAATATACGCATCAGTGAGTGTGCTTACTTTACATACGTGGATATTCTTCTCCGCTAGTTCTGGTAGCCCTAATTAAATATCAGGGTGTTATAGCTGTTATGTAGAAGTATAGAAGAAGAGGGAAGATGTGAAACAATTCATAAAAATAAAAACAGCAAAAGCAAAGAACTAAAGACACAAGACAAAGGGAAAAGGAAACTAAACATAGCTGCATTTGCTCCAAGTGACTTTGATGAGCTGACTTTAGATAGAGGGAGGGGACTACAAGCTGAGGCAATTAACTTGTGTCTCATAAGCTGTGTGATGAACATGCCTTTATCCCTGTGTAATTAGTGCTGTTTGTTAAGCTACAGAGTTGTCCCTCTGATTAACACTCTCACATCTCCCATTGTTTCTTGCCCTCTCTGTTCTTTCGGCTTTGAGGCGACTTCCATTTTCATTTCTTGCTCTGAGAAAAGTAAGGTTTAAGACATTTATTCTGAAAGAAGACACCTTTTTGGCTAGTTTTTCTCTTAAGTTTGTCTGAAGTATGGTAGAAACCATGTTGAAAAAACAGCTCGTTATTAATCATGGCACAACAAAAAATAAAAAAAGCAGAAGTAACTGAAATGACAAAACAGACCTTTCAAAAATATTTCATTTTGGCCCTTCACAATTTGGCCCCCATTTTATACCAATGCATTTATTGTTACCTCATACTATATACTAACTGCAGAATTAGATAACAGTTTATTTTTTGCCTGTAGTCTAGTAATGTTTGTGAATTATGAAGAGTAATTTCCGTAAAAAATATCGAATATGATTTTCAATTGTGTTTTTGTTCAATTTAGTTTATTTATATAACACTAATTCACAGCACATGTCATCTCAAGGCATCTTGCAGAGTAAATTTATCCAAATCATAAAGTCAGATTGGTTAAAAGTTTTTTAAATACCTGAAAGAGGATTCTGTTGCGGTATGGAAGCAAATCGTCACCATATTTAAAATGAAAAAGCATTTCCAGAAATGCTTTTTCATTTTAAGAATGTGGCTGCATTGTTTGACTCATAAATAAAAAATAGTAATCAATCATCCTATTTGCATTTTCATTTTCTTCTTCAACACTGCTCATTCTTTTACTTAATTAAAATTAAAAAGAAAAAGACATTTGAGATTTATTTTTTAAAATGTACCCCAGCAAACACATACCAAAATTCAATTTGAAATGTAAAATTTGAAAATGAAAAAGAATTTCTGGAAATGCTTTTTCATTTTAAGTATGTGGCTGCATTGTTTGGCTCATAAATGAAATTAGTAATATATTTAAAGGAGAAAACTAGACAAGACTAGCACAATTTGAGAACTAGGGATAACGTAAGTCGGTACAGTCCGGTCCTGCCTAACAAAGTCAGAGGTAGTACGCAATACCGGGAACGGCTGCCCACTCAAAAGCGTCATTCAGAACCAGTCACTGCTGCATATTGAGTTTGAACATCTATCCTTTACTAGAATGCAGTCTAAATGGTTATTTACACACATTCAACATTGCTTATGAAACATTTTTGGTTCTCTTGGAGCTTCAATGTCCTTTCCTTGTTTCTTTCCAATCCCCTCCAAACAGGGGCTGTTGACATTGCCAGCCTTCATGGCGTGGTTCACGAACTTAATGTCTTTCTGCTGCATGTAGAGTTCCGGACTAAAATCAATTAGTTAGTTAGATAATAGTTGTTTTTCATATTATTTGTTCCATTGAACAGCTCAGGGGAAAAAAATATTATGAGTCAAAGAGAGTTCACTTAGCAGCAGGCAAGGCACCGACTTCTGAAACACGCAGTGATGACTTAGGGGAGGGGTGCGTTTGATTTAATGCATTTTGTTCGTCTTATTCAACTGGTCTAAAAACATTGAAAAACGAAGCTCTCAATGGGACAGGAGGGACAATCAGTTATGAAATTTCAAACATTCTTGTTGTTGACTAAATTATGGTAAATATGTTTTAAATAATAAAAGGGAAAAAAAGAGGGACAAATTTCGAGTATTTTAATTCTGAGTCACGGGGTGATGGAGACAGCGAGGGCTGAGTTCTTCCTGAAGGCCACAACCATCTCCCCTGTTTTTAGAGCGTTGAGCTCCAGGTTGTTCTGCCTGCAGCAGGTCGCCAGATGGTCAACCTTCCACCTGTAGGCGAACTAGTCACCATCAGAGATAAGTCGGATGAGAGTGATGTCGCCCGCGAACTTCAGAAGCTTGACAGACTGATGACTGGAGGTGCAGCTGTTGGTTTACAGGGAGTAGAGCAGAGGAGAAAGAACACAGCCCTAGGGGGAAACACTGCTGATGAGCTGTGAGTCAGAGACATGTTTTCCCAGCTTCACCTGCTGCTTCCTGTCAGACAGGAAGTCTGTAATACACCTGCAGGTGGAGCAGGCACACTCAGCTGGGAGAGCTTCTCCTGAAGCAGAGATGGGATGATTGTATTGAAGGCAGAGCTGAAATCCACAAACTCAATCCTGGTGTAGATACCTGCTGAATCCAGGCGCCGGAGGATGTAGTGGAGGGCCAAGTTGACAGCGTCATCTGCAGACTTGTTGGCTCTGTGGGCAAATTATATGGGGTCCAGAAGGGGGTCAGTGATCTCTTCCAGGTGTGTAAGCACAAGGCGCTCAAAAGACTTCATAACCACAGATGTCAGGGCGACAGGTCCAAAGTCATTAAGTCCTGTGGACCTATATGTGTAGTCACTCACATATAGGGTTGTTATGTTTAATGCTGTTTGTAGCACTGTCTCCTTACAACGGGAGGAATTTGATCTTAAGCCTAGGCTTTCTCTGCATGCAGTTTGCATGTTTTTTGTTTGTATGTGTGGGTTCTCCCTGGGTGCTTGCCTTTCCCCCACAGTCCACAATCTTGACTGTTAGGTTGATTGCTAACTCAACATTGGTGGAGATTGCTACCAGCTTTCCGTGACCCTGAAGAACAAGTGGAAGAAAATGGATGATTATTTTTTTAATCTACATGTCATGCTTGCCAGGACCCTAAAGATATATTTAAAAAGTGCTTTTCATTTCTGTCTTGTCCATACCAGTAAAATTATAAAATGTAGAGCTGCAACGATTGCTTATCTAATCTTTTTTTAATTAACCAAATCCTAATCAGATTGTAAAAGCTCCTTAGGAGAATTTTACAGAGTTTAACCTAGATGAAGCTAAAATAACACCACCCAAGGAGATAGGAAAACACCTATTCTAAAAATAATATTTAAATAAAACATCTTTACTTGTGCAGTTTTTCTTAATTACTGCTGAGGGCTCTGGCTTCAGTAGGTCTACATGTCTGAAAACACTCACACATTTTCCACCCACATAGTAATCTATCAAACCTGAAACTGACAGTTTTTGCATCTATATTAAACAATTTAAAATTCAGTTGCAAACTCATATGCAAAATTTTCTGGGTTAATTTTTACCACAAATAAGACGTTAGTATAATGTACATAGAAAGAGATTCTATGTGCATGTGAACATATTTGTACTGTGATAAATAACAGTAGAATAATATTAATAGGGATAAGGGCGTCTGCACAGGACAGATTAATGCAGTGGAAAACCAACAATCCAAACGCAATTAAACCAAAACAAAAAAATAAACAAAACAATATGACTGAACTTAAAGGGCTTAAATCATGTAATATAAAATTTCATTTAGTTTTTAAATATGTTTTCATCATATTCCTTCATTGAAATTGTGCCAAAAACTGGTATTTCACTTGATTTGTGCATGCCAAAGTCAGCCAGGAAGCAGCACCTCAACTTTCTCTGATCAGCAACCAGTAGTGTGAGGCAGGGCACAATCATTTCTGATCAAAATTGAGATGAACAGGATTTTTTAGCTCCTAATCTTCACAGTGACAGCAATCGTTCTTCTTTTTATGTTAAAGCCAAGTTGTGAAAATATGTTTTTTCAGCTTCCAGATGTCAAATTATGTCCAGCCTTCCTACAGAGGAGCATTATTGCCAACAGTGCTGTGATACTATGCAGCAGAAGCTCTAGGACGGCCCTACAAATGAACAGTAAAACAGGGAGAGGTGACGTCACTGTGAGGACAAGTGTATCTCTTAAATATTAAATAAATAAATAAAAACAGTCGTTTTGTCTCCGTTATCCATTGTACAATACACACACTTACTTTGTAGATCACCTGCCATGTGTCTACTTATTATAAAAGCCTTTTTTAAATGAATGAATTGGCATGCCTTATTTGGAATCTTTAAAGATAATTTCCTGTGATTTTGATATAAAGCCTGATACATATATATATATATACACTCACCGGCCACTTTATTAGGTACCCCATGCTAGTAATGGGTTGGACCCCCTTTTGCCTTCAGAACTGCCTCAATTCTTCGTGGCATAGATTCAACAAGGTGCTGGAAGCATTCCTCAGGGAGTTTGGTCCATATTGACATGATGGCATCACACAGTTGGCGCAAATTTGTCGGCTGCACATCCATGATGCGAATCTCCCGTTCCACCACATCCCAAAGATGCTCTATTGAATTGAGATCTGGTGACTGTGGAGGCCATTTGAGTACAGTGAACTCATTGTCATGTCCAAGAAACCAGTCTGAGATGATTCCAGCTTTATGACATGGCGCATTATCCTGCTGAAAGTAGCCATCAGAAGTTGGGTACATTGTGGTTATAAAGGGATGGACATGGTCAGCAACAATACTCAGGTAGGCTGTGGCGTTGCAACGATGCTCAATTGGTACCAAGGGGCCCAAAGTCTGCCAAGAAAATATTCCCCACACCATGACACCACCACCACCAGCCTGAACCGTTGATACAAGGCAGGATGGATCCATGCTTTCATGTTGTAGACGCCAAATTCTGACCCTACCATCCGAATGTCGCAGCAGAAATCGAGACTCATCAGACCAGGCAATGTTTTTCCAATCTTCTATTGTCCAATTTCGATGAGCTTGTGCAAATTGTAGCCTCAGTTTCCTGTTCTTAGCTGAAAGGAGTGGCACCCGGTGTGGTCTTCTGCTGCTGTAGCCCATCTGCCTCAAAGTTCAATGTACTGTGCGTTCAGAGATGCTCTTCTGCCCACCTTGGTTGTAACGGGTGGTTATTTGAGTCACTGTTGCCCTTCTATCAGCTCGAACCAGTCTGGCCATTCTCCTCTGACCTCTGGCATCAACAAGGCATTTCCGCCCACAGAACTGCCGCTCACTGGATGTTTTTTCTTTTTCGGACCATTCTCTGTAAACCCTAGAGATGGCTGTGCGTGAAAATCCCAGTAGATCAGCAGTTTCTGGCACCAACATTCATGCCACGTTCAAAGTCACTCAAATCACCTTTCTTCCCCATACTGATGCTCGGTTTGAACTGCAGGAGATTGTCTTGACCATGGCTACATGCCTAAATGCACCGAGTTGCCGCCGTGTGATTGGCTGCTTAGAAATCAGGTGTACCTAATAAAGTGGCCGGTGAGTGTATATATATATATATATATATATGGATGTTTTCTGAAAAATGAAAAAGGATGTCCTCTTACATGGTATTAGGTATTTAAAGATGGTTGTATAAAAATACTCTTATATTCACTCGAGAGCACCCATTATCCACTTTAATGCATAACTGCACTGCTTGCTTAGACTTTCAGTTAAAGAAAAAGTAGTAGAAAATCTAAATTCTAAGCTATATCTCTTTGTAAAAAATTTTAATGCACTTGAAAATTAGTTGAATAACTGCCCAAGCCTTTGATTCATATGTAATTTAGTTGAAACAAAGACACAAAAATCATTTTGGATGGAAATGATTAAAATAATTTTTTGCCAAAGTTTTCTAAATCTTGCACTTCTGTTTAGTTACTGAGTGTCAATAGTTTCTAGAATCGACGTTTCTCTGCAATTACAGCTGAAGGCATTTTTTAAGTAAGTATTTTCAGCTTTTCACCATTTTCCTTTTACCTAGAGCTGAAACCAGACATTTACATACATTTAGTAATATTAAAAAAAAAAAATCCCCAATATCTTTCATTGTCAATCATTGCTCCTTATGTAGCATAAAAAAATGTAAAGTAATCATCGAGCGCATGACGAAGAGAATTTTTTGCACACGAAAAATGAGATTATAGTTTGCAAATGCAGTCAAGGACAGAGACATTAGCTGCTTTCAGACATGTCCTGGTGTCTAATGAGGTTAATATCTAAGTGTTTAGGTATAATGAAGCCCTCTTGGAGAAAACAGGACGCCTGTCTGCATAGGAACACTATCAAAATTCTGAAGTGAAGCGTCGTCTCCACTCACAGCATCATGTTGGTGTTTTGCTGGTGACAGGACTTGTCACGTCACAAGCTAGTGCATCATCAGGAAAGAACATTTGGTAGAGATATTAAAATAATGAATCCGTCAGCCAAGAAATAAAAGCTTGGAGATAAATTAGTCTTCAAAATGGCATATTGTAATTTGAGCATATTGACAAATTAGTCTCAAAGTGACTTGAGGACAAGAAACATGATTGTGTTTGAAAGACCATTACTAAGAAATTTAAAAGAAGCATAAAAAAGAAGCAAAAAACTCAAATGATCTTGTTCGTTTTTTTTACATGAATGAATATCTGTTACAATACTTACTGACCCAAACGAGGACAAATATTTAGTTTATGTGAATACCTTGATTTCCATATTAGTCAAAGCTAAACAGAACAGATACATATCATGTATAAAGGGAATTATAAAGGCTTGCCTTAGACTCTCTCTCTATTGTATTTATGCTCGAACTTTGAATCATTCTTTTTTCACACAGTTGTTTTTAAATTTTCTTTTATGGACATAAAAAAAGCCCATAACAAACACACATTAGTCATCCATCTTCCCTGGAACCTCAAGTTCACTTTATAACTTTAAAGAAAATTAAATTGACACATTACAGCTTTTTGCGACACGTATCTTCAATTTCCTGTAGCTATTTAGCTTAGCCTTAAAAAAACAAAACAACAACAAAAAAAAACCCTTAAACTAACAAGCATCCTTCTTCTTACAGAATCTTTCAACCTATTGTGAAAAACATTAAGTACGCAGAGATTGCTTTGGTACATCATGTTCAATCAAGCGAGAAAATAACGTCTTTTCATTAAGTCTGTTGCCTTTTATCTGTATCATATTTAACACAAACAACGGAAATATTGAAATAAAAATTGTACTTTTTATAGAGGTGATATAGGTTCCAAGTAAGGATTTGTATTTTTGCTCAACCATAAGCTTGTCTTAATAGTTTTTGTTTGTACTAACAGGCATGAGGTATTTCATTAATTCTCAGAAAAAATCTGTTTCTAGATCAGATTTCCATGTTTGCAGATAAGAAAAGCTGTTTTCCTCTGATGACAGAATTGACTGGGTCTTTCTAACACATACGTATTCTCTTGCCATGGATACCTTTAGGCTGTATTATCTATTTACTGAACAGTAAACATCAACCACAATCTTTAGCTGTCTTTAACAGCTTTATCCGCAGTTCACTTTTTTCATGCCGAGGAAAAGCATCTTAAGAGCATGATGCTGCCTCCACCATGTAGATTTATCACAAGTAATTTAAAATGTCACACAGGCAAAAACACTTTAAGATTGTCTGTAGGTCCCTGATCATTATAATAGACCAGAGGTTCATGGATTAGAGGACCGCGGTCCAGATCCGGACCAACCTGCTGGCTGATCCGGACCCGAACTGATTCAAAACGATATGTTGTCCGACGATAGTGTCTAATTTCACTTGCGCCGTTTCTCCTTTTAATACGGTAAAGCCCTCCAGAGCTTCCAGGACCAGGCTGCACATGATCCACATTAGCCAACGAGCTGTCAGTCTGGGTTGCTGCTGCTGCTACTTTTAGACTCAGCAGGCAAACCTGTGGCAAGCCGGGCGATGGGAAAGAAGGAGAAGACGATGAGAAAAAGAGAGCAGGGAAAGTGTGGACTGCTGGAAGAACTGCAGTGAACTGGTGACAGAAAAGTGAAATGGCGTGCTCAAAGATAACCCTGTACATTTAGAGGATGTTTGGCTCAACCTACTGCTGTGAAGCAGGATTCTCCACCATGAACAGAATCAGAAATAAATATGGATCCAGGCTCAAAATGAGCACCTTGATATGTGCTTTAGAATGGCTTAGTCTCCATTCAAACCCAGGTTTAAAGCCTTACAGGGCAGCATAAAGCCCACTGCGAACATTAAGCCATAAATAATTAAAAACGGTCAGTTCAGGTGTTTTATAAAATATGTGAATCAGGAAATTGTCTAGATTTCATTTGAGGGGTCAAAGCATTTGTTTGCCAACCCTCGCCTCTGCCTAAAACTGGTGTCAGGCTTAATAAATTACCACTATATCTTCTGATGTCAATGTGTACCTTTGCACATTTTTTAATCAAAGCAAAAACAAACAAACAGAACAAATCAAGTTTAAATCCTCTATATAAATAGACAGTAAATCCATAATAATTCTAATAAAGGTTTGGAGAAAATTAAGATGCAGGATTTGTTCTGAAGAATAGAAGTAAATTATTACCATCTGAAGAGCTTAGTGTTTCAGTTGTCATTATCACTGCACAGGTTGGAGACTGGAATAGAAAACAACAGGTCAGGTATTATATAGTGGTGGGTCTGTGTTCATCAGTGTCTCCATCTGGCAGGTCCCACTGTTGTCACACCGTCGTACACAACATAAATCTTATAGCTGAGCCACTGCAAATTACACCTACTCCACTCTTGCGATGTCTGTACTCAGAGATGGGGGGTAAAAAAATCAATCTGTTTTCCATGGCTTATTTGCAGGTTGAAGTCACACCTGACAGTGCAGAACATTGCAAGTAAATTGCTCACTTTTATTTTGATTATGTTGCAAAGGCAATTATGAGATAATTAAGAAAAAGGTCATTTTGGAGTAGGTTTTGCCAGTAAGATGCGTTGCACCGAGAAATGCTCGATCAGCTCATGAAAGTCACAGAAGCAGGTCTTCTGCTTACGCTGGAACCTGGTTTGTTTCCTGAGCTTGCAGACATTTCCCCGATTCACATGAGGTAAGACTGCAAAGCCACAATGTATAAATTCTTGATAGCTTTCTTTATTTTCTATCTATTTCAGCATTAATATGGGTCTTTATGTTGATTTGAAGATACAAGTTTAAAAAAAAGGGGGAGTTGGAAGAAGAAGCAAGAAAAAAAGCTTCTTGCTTTTCAAATATTGGTACATTAGCAGTGTTTTGTATTTGAGGGAGATGTGGGCAGGAGGAAGGGCAGACATCAAAAGCAAACAGTAATGACACCAAACAGGACTCTGCATGAAAATGGGTTGCATTTTTTTACTGCGGTTTGGATCGTTGGTTTGTGTAATTGCTCATTAATATTACAGAGACTTGTTTTGGCTTCAGTTGACAGTGGCCCTCGTTTGCATCCATATGACCTTGTCCAAAGTAGAACAGTAACAGAATTAGTAATATCCAATCATGTTAGTATATATACTCCTTTACTTATAGAAAAATAATGTCCCATAATCTGTTTCTCACACTAAAGTGTTAAATAAACAGATTATTTCTTTTCTTTTCCCTTTTTTTAACAAATGAATTCAGTTTTTTTGTGAGTAGAGCGTCACTGTCATCACATACAGAGGAGCTGTAGCTGTTTGGACTTACCCATGAGGTGGCAAAGTTTTGCAGATAAGCTTTCATTTCTTTTAGTTCCCACAAGAAAATTAAAGTGCTTGTGGCCCATAATCCAATTTTGTCTCCCCCACCCATACACAGAGAGTTTGCAGTGATTGCTTTAGGGAGCGGTGGCAGGGCAATATTAAAAATCTTGCCGTATTATTGTGATTGTATGCGCTTCAGCTAAAGCCTCCTGACTCTGGGATGTGAGCAGAGCTTCTTAAGTGCTCTCCTGGCAGCTTTGTGTTGCTTATAAGACAGGAGCTCGGGATACAATTCAATTAAGTCTGTAATATACCACAACAAGCTGTAGCTTCTTATTAAATTGTGACAGGGTAGTGATGTAGTTCTAATGTAGCGAGAGATCTAGGCTGTGATTTCATGTCTTTTTTCAGTGAGTCTGTGCTCCTCTAATTCAGTGTCTTTTTCAGAACCACTGATTAGGTTAATCAAAGCTTTAATGATGCTTGTTGTTTTAAACTCTAATATTTCTAAATGAAAGACATTATCTTGTTTTGTAGTTTCCTGATTTATTCTAAGATTTTTTTTTTTATGTTTTTGTTCCTTGATTATAACTTTTATTAAGACAGTTAAAACTCTGCTGATTAGACTGGAGAAACAAACATAACTGCATGAAAACTAAATGAGCAAAAATCATAGCTTGTAAAAATGCATTTTAAACAAAAGGGGACTCCTGTTAAAATATAACAAAGTAGAATCTTGAATGTCAGATCTTTAACTGCAGTTTTAAGGAGTCTGATTCTGTACTGAACTGCGATGGATTCTGGAACAGAAGCACTTGTGTAAGGATAAAATTCCTAAAATAGGTTTTTCGTTTGATCAAAAATTAATAGGGTAAACATGCACTGGACTTACTGAAGGATGCAAACCTGACAAATAATGTTAGAGAAACTTAGAGGCTTGCTTCAAAACTCATTTGTCAAACGAAAGTTTGAAACAAAATACAAATACAGAGGTTTCAGAAATGAAGAAAAATTATGAAAAATATAATTGTTCGCTCAACAATTCACTTCAGTTCTAGTTCTGCCGCTTTGATCATGAATTGAAGGTGCCGTTAATGTTAGAAAATCTCAGGAGGATGTTATGTTTAGAGTTTTTATTAAATGAGTAATGATATGTTTTTAGGAGCTTGTTTAAATGCCCTACAGACATACAGTTTTAACAACCTTTTTTATTAATTTGTGCAGATAACTATTAAAGATAGGTTAAAGATAGGAAGAAAACCTGTCGTTTCATTCTGTGTTTTATAACCAGGCTTGCATTAAGGCTCATTGAACAGCAAATATGCCATTTTCAGCCCAACCAAAGTTACACACCCTATTCAGAGACCTTAAGTACCAGCACCAAATACCCTATATAATCATTCTATGACCCCTTTAATTAGTTCAAAAGGATTTAATGTATACAGTAATTTTTTTTCATTAAGCCATATTTAATTGGTTTGTTCAGTTAGTTTATAACTTTCCTTTGCTGTGTTTGCAGGAGATCAGATTGAAAGGGTCTTGAATTCTGAAAAAAAAATCTTCTCCTTGTTGTAAGATTGTCCCATGAAGACTTATGGCTTTAAATGATGTCATGCCTCTTTGCAGTCAGGTCAGCTGACAGCCTCAGATCATCTGAGATGGACCCCTTCTCATGATATTCTGTAACAAGTGGTGAAATTATTCATATTCAGCATTTAAAATAAGATAAATACTGTAGCCTGTTGCGTTCTTCCCCCATTCATGTTCTCCTTCATCCCCTCTACCATGGGCCTGTATTTTTGCCCCCCTGTTGGCAGGTGTGTTTGCAGGTAGTCATAGTCACCTCTTCTATAATAAACATTATATAGGGAATTATATTTTAGAAGAGACAAAGAGTAATGAAATAACACTCAAAGTGTTTTCCCCAAGTGTTTTCTGTTCTTGTTTTCCTTTTAACATCAGAATTCAAACCGTCTTGTTTTCACCCAAGTTTGAGGCCTTCAAAAGTGACCTGAAACGACACAATTGCAGAATGCTTTTTTTTAAATACATTTTTCTTTTTTTTTTTTTTTTAGTTTGTACATTACTTTGTTTTTTAACCTTATGGATCACTTTGATGCCAACAGTGTTCCGAGCAATGTGGCAGCTTTACCCAAACACCATTCATTTGTAGTCTGAACATAGAGGAGCAAACAATTTGTGCCCTGACTGGGAGGGACAGCTATCTGAGGAATGGGCTGACTGCACATTGGGACAGTGCTTGGCAGGGGCCCGCAGTGGCATCCACTGCGCATAGAGAACGATATGAGCTCTCTCTCATTAGCCTCCAAAAGTCTCTAATAACACCAGAAAAAAAATAAAAATAAAAATCTTCTGGATATCTGCCAAAAAAAGCAAAACGAATGTGGGCAGATGTCACAAGCAGTGATATCTAAACATTTAGATGGGGTATGCAGTAAAAGCAGAGATAGTTTGCAACCTCAAGAAGTCAACATCAAAACTCACACTATGGCAAATGCACCACATATGGCTTTACATGAGCAGAATAATTTCATTGCCTTGAAAAATTACTCAAAAGGCTCATATTTGACACATTTTCTTAAACTAGATAGCAGGTTATATAAAAAAAGGATTTTAATTTCCTGAATTTGCAGCCATTCTAAGCCCGTCATCTTTGAAGAGAAGAAAGAAGCCACTTTAGGAGAACCATCAAAAAAGATCTATGTTAGACAGAGCAGTAAAAGAAATGGTGCATCGGCGGTTTGACATTCAATGGAAGAACAAGCAGAAGCAGAACTGACTTGTTACTGCAGACAGCTTGTGATGTTTGAAGATCCCTGCAATCTGAGAACATCCCTCAATAAGCCTGTATAGGAAATACAAAGATTAGTTGTTTTTTTTTACCATTTCATGTAATGTTATAGATGGATAATATATTAGATTACAAAATTATCCCTTTTTTCCCCCTGAGATATGACATAAAACGCCTTTGAAACTACATGTTTGATAAAGCAAACCATTAAAGGGAAAATGAAAAGGATTGGAAAGGATTATAACTAGATTAATAGTTCTGGACAATAATACACATTCTTCTTTGGATTAAAACAGAAACACATTTAAACTTGTGCTGTACGTATGCTCAAATGATGAAGGTAATACATAACTGCTGTGTTCAGTATATGAATAGCTGGTGGTTTAAAGCCAGCAGAGCCATAAAAGGCTAAAGAAGCTCTAAATAAGCCTACCCACCTATAAACAGCATATATCTAAAAAACTGCAGAGCAGCATTTGCTGTTCAGTAATCTGTAATGCTTTATTTATCAAATACATCATTACAAAGTACTCAATGATAAACTTGGCCCAAAAACTAAACATTAGGCATGAAAAGAACATTCCTTTATGCTTTATTGCTGCTATGTGGCAAGAGTCTAAATAAAAACAGTGAATGCCTGTCAGCTAAACATGCTGCACTATTCTGTATACTAAAATAGTTTTGTTTGCTTAAAGTTTTTCATTGCAATGATGCTGCTTAGATACTTTACACATGTGAGAGCTGTGTACTGGAAGGATCATTGAGGAGGCTCACTTTTAGAAGAGTTCAGTTTTTTCTTTTATTCTAGTTGTTTTCTCAGGGTGTTTAACAACCACTGAGACAATTATTTCTTTCTCTCTTTAAAATGTAACCAGACTAAATGTTTCATGTTTTAGGTCAATTTGGATTAGAAAAAAAGAAATAAAACAGTACTTGTACTCATCGTTCCCTCTGCACAGACACCTCCTCCGGCTTCCTCCTCGCTCCGCTTGGGGAAGCTGGAGGGGCTCCCAGGCCAGTCGACAGATGTAGTCCGTCCAGCGTGTCCTGTCCTGTCCCCTGGGCCTCTTCCCAGTGGGACATGGCTGGACACTTCCCGAGGGAGGCGTCAAGGGGCCGTCTGAAGCCACCAATTGGAGAAAGCTAATTTCAGCCGCTTGTATCCAGGATATTTGTCTTTATCCAGATATCATGACAATATGTTAATGTATGAATGTAGGTTGACCAGAAAAGCCTGATTTATACCCAGAAACCAGGTTGTCTGTGTGTCGCAGTGAGTGCAAATGTTCCCCCGCCCCTTCTGCAGACACTCTTCTGCACCTCTCCAAAATTCTAGGTGACCTCAGACAGGTGCCGAAGGGAGGAGGCCTCTGATTGGTCAAATCTACCTCCACTCTACACTTTGCGTATTTCCTGTATGGTACCTTACTGGCTTGTTTTGTTTGTATGACCGTCATTGTGGAAAATGACTTGTATAGTTGGACCAGCTAGAAGAGCGAGGTGCGCGAGAACGCTGGGACCCTTTTTCCACCTGGATCCCCGCTCTTTTTCGCCCTCATGTCCCTCGATTGCTGGACAAGCTTGCCCCAACTTAGAACCACAGCAAATTCCTGAGTGTCCCTCTTGCGTTGTAGCATAGGATAACAGCGCAGTTCACGCTTCAGTATTGGGCATAAAGCAAAAATATGTGCCACACTGCTGCAGGATGATAACCAGCCCTTAAAACCAGAGCTTTACCTTTTTCTCATTTCTCTCTTTACCATGACAGACCAGTGCAGCGTCCACATATTAGCAGCAGTCAAAAAAATGTATAATGGTAATTTAAAAAATAGTTTTGTTGTCATTTAGAAGCTTGTGTACATTCCCTGATACTTGATAAAATTACCCTTTAAGCTGTCAAACATTTTTTCCTTTCTCAAGGTTTTCACTGTGATTTGCTAGAGTTTTGGCCCATTCCCCTTATAGTGAAGGTGTAACCTTTTGTTCTCCCACATAATAGAAGAGAATAGAATACAAACACCACTATTGTCCCACGGTGGGAAAATCTGATGAGGATCCTGCCCCTTTTGCAGCAACATACCCCAGTCATCTTTTTTTTTAAGGAATGTTTATATGAATTAAACTCTTAATGTATATAAACCTTTAAAATTAAGACATAAGAAATCATATTTTTAATAGATTATTATCATTTGTCTTTTATAAAATACCTTTGTATACATAAGCTGTTTACGGGCCAACTAAATTTCCATCTAGAGCGTCTGAAAGTTTATTTTAAGTTACATAGAGATAGATTGAATAATCGTATTTTAATCCATATATTTATTAATCAATTCATTTATTTTAATCCAAATGTTGAATTAGCATTATTTTATGTTTTGTTTTTTAAAGTAATTTACGTAATTGTTGAAGCAAAAACAGGCGGACCAAACAAATGGATCCTTCTGGTATCCTTTGTTTGGTTTGCTCTGCCCGGTCTCAACAAATATACATTTTAATCTTCTGTAGTGACATTATATCAAACCTTGGCTGTGCATGTTGCAGAACATGACATACTTCATGGCATTCAATTCATCTGTTAAAGTAGCCCCACTGTTTTCACTTCCAAACAATATTAACTTCATCCAGCATGAAGCATGACTGAAGCTCTGTTCAGTTACAAACATGGAAGAAGAAAATTATCCTCCTTTCAAATGACACCACATTGCACACGGTTTTTCTTTTCTGTTTGCAGCTTATAAGCGACACAGCTTTATACACAGTGAAACATAAGATTCTTAAAGTTAGTTGGGATCTAAAGTGATTTGCAGTTTGACATTGATACTTTTACTATATCCCCCATTTCTTTTTTAAGCCAAGACTTGGTTAAATTTAAAACAATCCCTGTGACTTATAGAAAGGAAAACTGGGCAAGTTGTTCCAACTCATTGTAGGTTGGAAAAAATAGGTGGGGGTTTATTCTCCCTAAAATAAACCTGTTTGTGAAGCAAATGTAGGAGTATTATCTAGATAGTATTATCTAATAGATCTGTCTTCTAGCTGTCCTTGCAAACCCCCTCCCCCCACCCCATCTCAAACACAAAGATGTTTTGGCCAATGGCACCAAATATGATTTAAAGTTCATTAAGCCCCTCCAGTAAATTGCTAAATTATCTGTGTGCTGCAGGCAGAGCGGGAAGAATACAATGCCTCCGTCTGTTCCTCCGCTCTGTGACGGGCAGCTGCTCCATCACTTCAGATTCAGTCTGAGACCTGTTCTGTATTGTTCTTTGTGGGAGTTGGATTAAAACATTTTAGATAGGTAACGTTTATAGACTGATAAGTGTCGGTGGCTGCACTGTTTCATAAATTTCTCTTGATGCTCCTCTGATCTGGGGGGGCTGATGCTCAGTTATAGAGTCAATGTTTCAGTAAAATGGTGATTTGCCACACATTTCCAGTTTTATTCCATTTGTCAAAAGTGTGTGCTCCATTAATCAGGGGACCACACATTGAGTCAATATTACTCCTTCGTAGACTTGCCAAAATGTCGCTGGATGTCCTTATAAGTGTATTTAGCCTGACTTATTGTAGATTCTTTTTTCTCATAGCTTTACGCAGCAGGAAAATCTTCTAGAAGCTGTTTTGAGTATGAAAACAAAAACTTAAAAGTACAGGGATTACTTGACAGGAATGCATATTTTGTCTATTATCATTTACAAACAAAAAGTCTCAATCTTTATGTTTGTGTTATCCTAGAAATTCCTATGTATAATTACGTGGGATCGGGTCTCACTTTTATTGAGACATTTTTACACTACAGCTAACTAACTTGAATGTGACTGCAGCAAGTTAGGCTTATAAATTCCACATCCTGCACAGACTAATAAAATACTATTTTTAAAATGATCTATCTAAACAGATTTTGTCATCACTTGACAGCATAGGTGATGCGGGTGTTGCCACTTTGTACCGTGACAGCCTCCGTTTTGTTGGAGGTGGAGAAGCGGTGGAGGGAGGGGTTCATGCACTGGAAAAACGGTCTAGAAATTAAAAAAAAATTAAATAAGGTGTATTTCACCTTAATTTGAGTAGGTAAATGAGATAGTTTGCCAATTGAATTAGCATTTTTACTCTTAAAATAAGATAGTTGGATATTATTCACTTGAAATAAGACAAAGCAATTGTGTTTTCTTATTTCTAAATGTAAACTGTCTTGTTCCTTTGGCAAAATGTCTCTTTTGCCTCTTCAATCCAAGAAAAAATGCACTTACCTTAGGAAAAAGAAGTTATCTAGATTTCAAATTTTTCCAGTGTGTCACTGGGAAATTACACACTGTAGCTTTAAGCAGAGTGGAGGAAGAAGATTTAAAATTATACGTAGTAAGGGAGAAGATAGAAAGGAGAAAATAACTAGGAAGGAGCATCATTCATGTTGTTAAATGGTAAATATTCATTTATTTTTCACTCGTTACAGAGTGTTGTGGGTGGGGTCAGGCACGGCTCTCAGTTGGACTGAGAAATCCCATAAATTTTTACCACTTTGTGCTATTCCCCATATTTATAAGAAATGAGCCAAGTGTCAGTTTCAACAATCCCATCAACAGATTTATTGTTGGAGCCAAATGCTTTGAACTTTGCCTTTGGTTTTTATGTCTAATTTTGGATTCATTGGTTTTAGTAAAAAGACTTATTGATGTGTGCAAGTGTAAAATGAGACGTCTAAAATGATCCCAATAAAATGAAACAGGAACCATTTAATGAGACTCCTGCCCGTGTCTCACATTACATTTTTTTCTTTCAATGCTTAAATTAAAAGCAATCAGTTATTTTGGAGAAAAATACACAAATCATTTTCCTTGTTATTCAATCTGCATATTTCACACATTTACTTCCATAGTGCTTACAATTAGCTCTTCATAATTTGGGTGCTTGTATTACTGATGGGTCATTCTCCTGAGGGTCATAAAAGGGCCTTCCTGGTTAATTGATGTTCATTTGTTTCTGTCACTGATATTGTTTTCCAAACTAAGCCCTATTATAAATGGTTCCCAAGGTATTTAGACAAACAGATTCATCATTTTTGCTCATGTACCGGATAGAAAATAAACAGAAGCAGAACAAAAGAGGGTAAATGATATTAATGTTAACTCATTCTAAACGTGTAGGTAGTTATAGAAAATTAGTTTAAAGCATTGGCAGTCAAAGTGGTTAGAGAATGTTCCAGACGCAGGTATTAAATCATTTATGGTCAGTTAGAAGCATTTTTTTGGACGACTTGTTTTTGTTGATGAGGCAGATGAATAAAAATGATTAAAACTGTAAAGGTGTACATGGGCTTCACTGCTTGGCTCCTGGCTGCTGGAATAGCTGGTCACGTTTATTAGAGTCGCTAACACCTGCTGCCAGCCGCAGACCATCCCCCCCCCTCCCCCTATAGTGTACGCCAGGGGTCACCAACATGGTGCCCTCGGGAAAGAAGGGGCGCTCAGGGGCCATATGGGGTGCTCACAGTGTCTTCTAAAAATGGCACAACTAACCAGTCGGCTACAACAGAAACCTTATGTTATTCTATTGCTCTTCGTTTTTAATCATTTATAGAGCATGTCATAATTTTAATCATGCAGAGCATTTAAGGGATTTCAAAATGACATCATAAAGAAAATTAGGAGTTAGAAGAAGCAAAAAAATATGTTTATTATCTATAAAGTTTAGGTGAAAGCTAATCCCTCCAGTTCATAGGTCAGTATTGGTAGCCCTTCTTGTCACTCAGTATTCATGAAGTGTCCCTCAGCCTTAAAAAGGTTGTAAGTAAGGAAGTAACTTGATTAAGTAAGATTTATTTATATAGCATCTTTCTCACACAAGCGTCACAATTTGCTGTTCAACATGAGGGATAAAATACAAAGCAGCACCATATAAAATACATTGGTTGGTGACCTCATGATGTATGAAATTGACTATTTCTGGCTTGAGAATTCAAACTCCTTCAGCATTAAAAGGCCGCAATTCCTGTGAAGCAGCAGAATTCACGTCAGTTTAGGTCTAATTAACTAATTAAAAATCATAATAAAGAAAATCAACAACCAGTAAAGATCTGGAGACATTTTTATTTATAATCCATTACCTTAAACAGCATTTCACACTGAAACACACTGAAATAAAATGCATCCATTTATTTATTTATACATTGACTTTTTAAATAAAAAAATATAAAAAATAGAAATTTTTTCCATTTTAAAATCGAAATAGTTTTTGAAGTAGAGAACAACGATCGTTCAATTTGGTATATAGAAAATTTAGTGACTCACTTTTTTTTATAAAACACCTGAACTGACCGTTTTTTTTTTCTTTCTTTTTTTATGGCATAATGTTCGCAGTGGGCTTTATGCTGCCCTGCATGGCTTTAAATCTGGGTTTGAATGGAGACTAAGCCATTCTAAAGCACATATCAAGGTGCTCATTTTGAGTTTGGATCCATATTTATTTTTGATTCCGTTCATGGTGGAGAATCCTTGCTTCACAACAGCAGGTTGAGCCAAACATACTCAAAATGTGCAGGGTCATCTTTGAGGATGCCATTTCACTTTTCTTTAACTACAGTAGTTCACCGCACTCCTTCCAGCAGTCCACACTTTCTTTGCTCTCTTTTTCTCATCATCTTCTCCTTCTTTCCCATCACCCGGCTTGCCACAGTAGTTCTGCCTGCTGTGTCTAAAAGTAGCAGCAGCAGCAACCCAGACTGACAGCAGCTCATTGGCTAATTTGTATGACGTGTAGCCTGGTCCTGGAAGCTCTGAAGGGCTTTACCGTATTAACAGGAGAAGCGGTGCAAGTGAAGTTAGACACATGCAGTAATTTATAAATGTTTTAAATCAGGTTGGGTCCAGATTAGCCAGCAGGTGTGTCTGGATCCAGACTCTGGTCCTCTAATCCATGACCTCTTTTTTTATTTAGTATATTAAATAGAAAATAGGAAAAATTACAGGGACACTTTTATTGTAAGGTTCTCTGGTCTTATGTTTGTTTTTATCAAGTCACGTGGACCCAGTGATGGGTTCAGATTAGAAGGTTCACATATTCACTCTAAATTATTAAATGAACTGTCAGTTACTACACTGATTGAGGTCATTCCGCGCCAAAAATCAAGATTTCAACTTATGACCTCTTTCTGGCCCCCCTTGATGCATCAAATGATTAATTGTTGCCCTGTTTTTTCATTTTATTATTTTCTCTGTGGCCACACTCTGGCCCCCTGGTGAATAGCCGCCCCTGCTTTTCAAGCTTGTATGAAAATGTTATTTGATGATAATGGATTTTGTTCTTGTGTTATTCTCTTAAATTAGCTGCAGTATTCTTCCAATAAGTAAATTATGGGTAAAACTTTTTAGAAAACACAACTATTTTCTTTTACCACTATTGTTTATAAAGAATTCCTTAAATGAATTACTTTAATGTAACACAGAAACTCAGATTGTCTAACCTCCCTTAAAGCACTCAGTTTGTATTATCAATAAGTGCTTCTAAAGCTGGAACGATTCTTATAGAGTGATTGTTATGAAATATTTTGTTTTGAAAAATGTCTTGTTTTTACATGTTGAATAATTAAATTTATCATCTCTCTGTCCAGGTATGAAATCCGGGATCCACATCTGGTAGAGGAGAGTGTTCTGAAGACCTTAAAGGAGAGGACAGACTTTGACAACTATAAGCCTCGACCTTTCAACATGCGTGAATTCTACGATCGAACGGGCCACGATATTAAGGAAATGCTGCTCTCCTGTTCCTACAGAGGCATGGAGTGCAGTGCTGAACACTTCAAAGTGGTAAGCCGTGCATTTCAATGGTTTTATCTGGAAGGGGCCCTGCTGAGTCTTATTCTGAGCATTTTTGCAACACACGGTTGCCATGGTCGCTATTATTCAACTTTATCTGGTTTTATCTTTTAAACTTCTATGAGCTTTTTGGAATAATGCTCACTTGAAAGCACTTTAAGCATGTAAATGGGTCAGGCTTCATAAGTTTCTGCTCAGCGTTTGATATGAAATAAGTGACAAACTGAGAACAATGATGGCTTAATATACGCTTTAATGGTCTATGAGTAATCACTGCAGATTTAAGTGCTTCAAATCTGTCAGAAGGGCTGAAAGGTGTCATTTTGTGTCTCCTTAAAACCTTCAAAAAGATCTATCATTAGTGAAACTTCATTTTTATTAGGCTCTTTTTTATTTGTTTAGAACATCAGGGATTTTATCATTTTCTTCTCTCATTTCTCAGCAGTTATAATAAGATGCCTAATAGGGCTTGTTAGACAAGGGCTGCTTATTGCTATTGATGCAGGACTGATAAGTGCATTGATTCTCAATTAGACTTTATGTATTTTCTGTAATGATATTTGCTGATATTTGTTTGCACATTTGTTACATGTCTTAATTGAAACTCTTAAATCGTATGAAGTAGATGATTTAAAGCTACAGTGTGTAATAATTACAGGGATATACAGTCAGAAATGTAATATATTATACATAACTATGTTATTTATCATCATCTACAAGCTCAGCCTCTTAACCTTAATATTTGCGTTGCCTTAGAATTCGTTATTTATAATTACATAGGAGCGGGTCTCGCAGCCATGGAGGCAGACATCTTTGTGCTACGGCAGCGCAGAGCCAACAAACTAGCGATTGCGAGATCGCCCATTACGCTCGAAAGTAACTACGGCAAGTTGTTTAAGTCTACATGAAATCTATACCCTACACAGACTAATGAAATACTATCTGTAAAATTATCTATGTAAACAAACCTCATCACTTGAGAAGGTAGTTGATGTGGACGTCGTGGAAGACATTTTGTCCCGTAACGCTCGCCGTACTGTTGGGGGGGAGAAGCGGTGGGGGGGAGATGTTCATGTTGCTGCGGTCTGCAGTCTGGACGTTAGATGTCGCTAAAAATTACACACTGTAGCTTTAATTTTACTTATCCAGTCTATATAATTCAATTAAGTTTCTATTTACAGCAAAAAAAAAAATGGCAAGAAAGATTTTAGGGAGCTTTAAATGATTTTGAAATAAAGCTTAACTTCCAGGAAAACATTTAGGCCAATATTTTTTTGGCTTTAATTTTTGTTACGCATACTTTTAGGGCAGAGGAGAGATGAAGGTAATGCCGAAAAAAAGTCTGGTGTAACATTTCACTATGCAGTGTTTAGTTTGATTAGCAGCAGGTCGGTAACATGAGCATCCCTCAGAGTCAGTCCTGAGCTAAGGATAAGGAGTTTAACATCAAGTGACATCCTGCAAGTATAAATAAAACATTTCATCAAATTGTCTAAATATGTACTTTTCTACTGTATGTGTTTTCTACACATTAGCAGGAACACAAATGCATTTTTTATATGCAAAAATTTACAACTTTTGAATTAATTAACTTAATTTTCTATATATTTTAAACATTGGATTAGGTTGCTTTTAAATCTTTATATTTTTGGTAACTAAGGACACTTTCATTGCAGATAGAAGCAGAAGCAACGTTGACTACATCTGCACCACACTCGTTTCCACATTGACAGGAATTTATTATAAACGATATATGGGTGTTTAGTTAAAAGGAGTGTACAATACAACTGTCCCATATAATCTAATTTTAGGAATTTCATCCCGTTTTGACTGCCTCACATTCCTTGTCTTGTGATAGTTTGTTCAGAGGTAAGTTGTCCTGATATGAGCATTCCCACATTTGCTATAAAACCATGTAATACAGCACTACCCACATCATTTAGCTGCTCTAATCTGCTGATGTGACCACATTAAGTCTAGGTAGTTCTGTTTTTGGCAGATGGTGCATAACATGGCTGTAGTGGATTAGTGCAACTAAGGGCCTGGATGAACAACTCAGCAGAAAGTATTAATGGTGTGGAAAGAATCTTCAGTGTGATAGAAAGTGTAAAAGGAAAGGAAATGATAGGAATTTCCAGTTGCCAAGCTGATTAACACTGTCTGCGACTTCTGCAGGTTTTTCCTCCACTTTAAGGTTTGCCCCCTCTCAAAAATGAAAACAAGGGACCCAAGATGTTTGACTCTTATGGTGTTGATGCCAAAAACACTCATCACTATGGACATAATGATGCACATTTTTCAGAAAAAGGCTACGAGCTGCACATGTGTAAGGCCTCTTCCTTTTGTGTTAGCCTGATCAAAAAGGTGTACCTGACAGTGGAAAAAAGGGAGCCTGCATTGTGTGCATTCATACACTTGGTCAGGGGTGGTCCTAGCCCAATTGGTGCCTCGGGCTAATTACCCACCTAGCGCCCCAACCCCGTACACCAAGTAACGCATAAAAAAAAAGCAGATTACAGTACAGTATCTATGTACTGTAAGAGTATTGTTATTTCAGGACAATATTACATAAGTACAAGTAAAACATGTTGAGCATTACTCTGTCATGTTGGGGTCTAATCTTCTAACCCACATGCAGAAACACTCCAGAGACAGGGAAAAAGGTTAAAAGGTTTATTGACAATGTTTTCAGAGAAATGTGAACTGGGTCTTGGTTCGTCAGGCTGGTCACGGGAGGGAAGCAACTAGAGGAGGACAGATTGGTTAGAGTGGATCCAGGAAACTTGCTGCTTAACGGAGGTTTGGGTTAATACCTGTTCAGGGGGGGTATTCTGACCTTGAGGGTCCAGAGGCTGATCGGCAGGCAGAGGGCTGAGGGCGGAGACGGAGGCTGAGGCGGAGGGCAGACAGGCAGGTTCCAGGCAACGAGGGTTTTCTCCAGGAGTTGACAGATTACCGGATATGTCAGGTTCTGAGAGGCAGAAGAACACAGAGTTAGAGAGGTTCTCAAAAAATCAGGAAAAGAGATCAGAATTTGCTGGCTCAGTTTTGCTGGTACCATTACTGGCAAACACTCTGGCAGGGAAGTGTCAGCCTCCTCCTCCTTAAGAAGGCCTCCAGACGAGCAGATGGAAAACAGGTGTGCAGAAGTCAGCTCACGCCCTCAGGAGGAAGATCTCAGGCTCCCTCTGGTGGCGAAAGGTGACAAGCCTCCAGATCCCAACATACACTACTTTTAAAAGTAAGGAAGATTATTAGGGACACTGAAAAAAAAAGAAGTTGACAGATTTTTAAATTTTATTTCAGTTTAATATCGGAAAAAGGTAAAAATTCTGACTTTAATCTGAGAATTCTGACTTAAAATCTGAGAATTCGGACTATTTTTTCAGAATTCTGACTTTAATCTTAGAATTCTGACTATTTTCTAAGAATTCAGATTTTAATCTCAGAATTCAGACTTTTCTCTCAGAATTCTGAGTATTTTTTCAGAGATCTGACTTTTCTCTCAGAATTCTGACTTTAATCTGAGAATTCTGACTTTTGTCTCAGAATTGTGGATCTTAATGTAGATGGGCATCATGCATAAGAGATGTGAGAGCACTCAGCTTCACTGACAAAGATGTGAATTATTTGGAAGGGCCAGTGACACATTGGTGGAAAATGACGCAATTATTCAACATTTTACGTGCCGAGGGGTCCCCGGTGATGCTATTTCATTAATGGAAGAGCAGAAGGGGATTAAAACAAGAGAGCTAGTCTCTAATACAGACATGGCTACGGCTTTATGCTAACATGTTTGTTAGCTGTCAGAATTCAGTCAGAATTCTGAGAAAAATGTCAGAATTCGTAACATCCAATGCAGGTCCAGCAGATTCCGAAACGGTTTCTTCCCCATCGCCATCATACAGCTGAACTTTTGAAAAAACTGTAAATCATTGTCACGGACTCTACATCACATTGAC
The DNA here is from genome assembly GCA_030533445.1 of Cyprinodon diabolis. Classification (NCBI taxonomy): domain Eukaryota; kingdom Metazoa; phylum Chordata; class Actinopteri; order Cyprinodontiformes; family Cyprinodontidae; genus Cyprinodon; species Cyprinodon diabolis. The sequence goes on along the minus strand of CM060081.1, from coordinate 42,707,564 downwards.
AACACCAAACCAAAAACAATGCATATTTGCATCATATATATTTAATGCTCTGAACTTCCATATTAATGCATTTTTTTGCACCATGTTTTTCCTCCCACACTTGTTTACATTCAATCACTGCTGCACTTGAAATGGAAATGTCATGAGAGCTGTAGAAAACAAAATGTGTATACAAAATGACAATAAATGTTGTTTACATGTAAGTCTAAATCTGTCTAAAAAAAACTCCAAAAAGATCCACAGTTTGTGACAGTGACAAGTGATCTATTACCCCCTACTACACCAAATGCCACAGGCTGCAGCTTTAAAAAATAAAACAGCTTCAACATTGTATCACAGTCTCAGTGTCTATCACTGTGTTTCTATGTAAATGACATGTGCACCAACACAAAGTCAGTTATACAGCCTCCCTTCAGCCCGGAGGAGTTTGCTTTAGATGGTTTTCCTGTAAGTGTTTTTCCAACCCGAACACTTGAAGGCAACATACACGGACCTCATTGTGTGGTGAAAGTCTAACTTTGTGCGGCCCACCCTCAGGATATCAGCAGGGACTCCAAGAGAAAGATAGATGGCTCATGAGAAAAAGGAATAGAGGAAGAGGGGCAGATATACAGAAATCAGGCCCCAGGTAACAACAAAAGACTTTGGATGTAACTGAACATAATGGTCAAGTGCTCCAAAGAGGCACAAAGGCACAAAAAAACAGCTACCACAACAGCAGCAACAAAGGAGTACTATCGGTAGAGACACAGCTTTGTGCTTATTTAACCTTCCAAAGACTACAGAGCTGCAGTGTATCTCCTTTCTCCAGCTGTCCTTTGGTTTTCCCCTGAACACAATCTGGTGTAGCATGTCCCCCATTTCCACTCATTTATTCCTCAAAGTGTCTGCTTCTCTACAAATCAAGGAAACGGAAATGTTTTCTAATGATGAGTTGCAGGGATGTCTGGCTGAACAGATTATAAAACATAGTGTTTGATACGACGTAGACTCCATGCTTCTCTATGATATATGAAGTCATATAATTTTCTCTTTAAATGGCAGAGACTTTTATCTTTGTGATCAGCATCATTTGTCCTTCTCTATTTATAAATATGGAGAACTGCCTGCCAGGATAAAAGCTCCAACCTTTACAGATTTAAAGACGATCTCAACTCTGAAAATAATCAGTTTTCTGCCATTTTTTTACCGATGTCACTCTGTCTTTTATCCCTCTTTAAAGCAAAGCTAAATGACAAAAATAAAAAAATTAAAGCCATTTTTAAATCTAAGCAATACGTTCTTTTAGACCTGCCTAGTTCATATGATTTTCAGTTGATCTTAACATTACAAAAATATTCAGTTTAGATCTATACTTTGGTTCAAAAAATGGTCAACATAAGTATGCCATTCCTTTTTTTAATACAGCTAGTCCTTCAGTACTAGTCTGTACTTATTCCACCTTTTGTGAAATTCACCCACCCTATAAGGAGAAATTACTGCCATTCGTTTAATCAGAATGTGGGACTGTCGTGTTGAGCTGAGTTGGGGGGCAAAGCTCTCGATTTACCGATCGATCTACGTTTCCACCCTCACCTATAACCTATGAGATCTGGGTAATGACCGAAAGGACAAGATCACAAATACGAGCACTGAACATCTAACAGGTGAAGCAAACAGGGACTCATAAGCAAAAAAAAACCCCCAAAAAACAACCATACCTAATTTTAAAAAGATATAATAGGGAGTTTTATCATTATGGCTATTTAGATTATTTAGATATTTTATTTGTTAGATATTAAAAGCACACAGAAACAGAAAGAGAATGGTAAATCATTTCACTCTCTTCAGTTTCTCTCTTCTCTAAAACTATTAACAAAACCTTGCTTTTGATCTTGCTGTAAAAACTCGATGTTTCTGACACAGTAGTTAAACTGACCAAAAAAGTATGTATACATGTGTGTTATTCTCCGAGGTCCAAAGCAGGACCTCGGAGAATATTATAAAGAAGTAAATTATAATTTTATATGTAGTTATTTTCTGCCATTCCAATGAACAACTGGCTTAATCTCATCTCCAACTCCTCTGTTGTTGGAGTAAAGTGTCCGTAAAGAAAAAGGATCAGAGGAACCATGCTGTTGGAACAAAGTGATTCGCCTCATTAGTTTAATTTATTTTTTTCATTTCATTCATTTAAAAGTCAAATGCAACAACAGAATCAGGAATGAAAATGAGCACGAAGAAGCAAAGGTGTTTTAATATCTGCCCAGTTCTAGATCTTTTTATATTTCCAACACAGCTGTATCAAATCATAATATGATGACAATTTAAAACACAAGTTGACCTGCTACTATGCAGAGATATATTACTGTTACTAGTGTTGCACCGATACCAATCTGTAGAGGGGGAGAGTGATGGAAAAGACGACTCACTGAACTGTAAAGCAGTTTCTGCATTTCCAGAGAATAACAACAATGCATGCTCACTCTCACACCTGGGCTCATTTTAAAGTTGCCATTTAACCTTCTGCAAATGTTTGGGGCTATGGGTGGAACTAGTTCCCTTTAAACCCTTAGGTTATTATGCAAACATACACACTAGGCAACCCACAACTAGTATTGGGCGGGGCCCCCCGATCCAGCACTGAAATGGTGGTATCGGTATCAGCGAGTACCAACAAATAGAGCACCGATACCATTTTGAGAGCTTCATATGCACACACACACACATCAATTTCAAACAGATGGTATCGGTATCGGCCAATAATGCACAGCCAGGTATCGGGTATCGGTATTGGGGCCAAAAAATTGCATCGGTGCAACACTAATTGTAACATCAAAAAATATCACATCTTTTTCAAACACCTAAATGGAACTTGGATGTTTTGCTTTTTTAGTTGACACTGTTCCATCGTCTGACGCCGTTGATTAAAGTACATCTTTTCTTTAAAAGTAGTTCTGAGCCCAGGTTTGGAAAGAAAACAATCTGCTTTTTTTATATTTACTTCCTGTCTATTGAATCTGTTTTGAAGGTTTTCATGTACATTTTCCATTGAGCTTTACACAAAGTTTTTCCATTAACTAATTGAATTCAGGAGTTTTATTGAATGACTGTTGTTTTATTTTGTGTTTCTTTTCTTTGAAAGAAAAGCTGGATTAAAAGTTTTACAACCACTTCCCCACATTTCAGTACAATAGAGTGAGTTATACAACAGAGGCAGTGCAATTTTATTTGTGGAATCTTTAACCTTGTAAAATAAAGCTATAATTTGGGAAACCTTTACTTTGACATTATGAAAATGTGATTTCAATGTCAAGTGTTTACCGATCTAAAAACGTAATAGAAACGTAATCTTGCGTTCCCTCTCAATTCCGGTTTCTTCAGCAACTGAAGGAAATGTTTGTGAATCAGGAAGTCTGGGCATTTCTTATATAATTTAGCTTTAAACTTTGATATTAAAACAATTTCTGGTCATGGCTGTTGTTCCTTTACATTCATTTAACATTTTTATAAATCAGTGAGGTGGTTGTCAATAGTTTTTGTTTTTTGTCAACGCATTTCGTCCATTACAGGAACTGTTCACAAGTCTCAGTTATCTTAACTGTGTCGGTTTTAAGCTGTAGGCTATATATATATATATATATATATATATATATATATATATATATATATATATATATATATATATATATATATATATAATTTTTTTCCCCTAGGTGTAAATCAGCTGGGATCTGATAACCTGTGTGTCTCAGGATCTTTAACTCGAATTGTTATGTATAAATCCCCACTGCACACTGTTAACCTCTGCTTATCATCAACTGTTGTTGACATATTTCACCTTTGTTCAACTCTCTCTTATTTATTTGTATTCCAATCTCATCCATCAACTTAAAGCCGATGATTCTGCTTTTTCCCCACCCCCCACTCACACTTTTCTCTCCTGAGGATAATTCAATCAATTTGCTATTACTGTAGAACTCTCTGACATAGATCCATTAGGTTGTTGCTGAGTAATGAATGAATTTCAAATGCAAATAAAAAAAGAAAATAACTTCTCTATTAGAGTAACAAGGCTGCTGGCTTACCCTGACACAGCTTTTTGTTTTATTCTCATCTAAAGTCAGAATCCACTTGTTACCTTATAATTATTTTATATTTTACATTTAATTATTTTGAATCATTCATATTTTCCTAAAGGGAAGCTTAATATAGTTTAGAAGAGAAACATTTAAGCTCTGATGCTTCATTTTACCCCATTTTTTTGTCTTTAAATGTGAAACTGCATTAGTCTCACGATTCAAGCAACAAAGGTACTAACGTTGAGAAATGATTTTACCAGATAATGAACAACTGTACAACAACAATACTCGCTTGTATTGAACTTTCTAAGCAGTGAGGGAAGTAATGATAACAGGCGACAATTATCCGTCGAAGAGATTTGAAAAAGCACATCCCCTGCATAAGTATGCTGTTATGCACCCTCATCTGCCCTCATGGTCATACTTTTAATTACAAGACGAAGGCCATTTCTTTATTTATTTAAGAAAGGCTGGTGTGTGGAGCAATGGATGAAAGGGGGAAAATGCAGCTGAAAGCAAATTTAAAGCATGAATGGATGTAAGAATCAATTTAATCCATGTAACCCTGGTTAGTGTATGTTTATAAGGGCGAGTGTGTGTGTGTCTGCAGAAGGGGAGAGTGATGGAAAAGATGACTCACTGAACTGTAAAGCAGTTTCTGCATGGCCAGAGAATAACAACAATGCATGCTCACTCTCACACCTGGGGTCAGTGTAAAGTCACCATTTAACCTTCTGCAAATGTTTTTGGACTATGGGTGGAAGCCTCTGCATAAGGAGAAGATCCACCCATGCATGGGGAGAGCATTCAGCAACTAGTTCCCTTTAAACCCTTTGGTTAATATGCAAACATACACACTAGACAACCCACCCCCAATGTGCCTGATGCGTTAAGCTTGGAGCGCTAAGTATATATATTGATTATGACCTTTCTTTTAGGTTGCAATGATTGGGACACAATTTACTTAAAAAAAAAAAATATATATATATATATATATATATATTCACTGTTTTCAATGTTTCAATATTTTATCGCCTGCTAAATGGTGTGCCTGACCTTCATGGTAATAGGGCTGCAGAAAATAAACTCTTAATCTGAATTTCTATTTTCCTGTTTGGAAGATATTGAATAATAAATAAGCAGTTCAAAGAAGTAATTGTTTAGATGCTGCTGGAGGAGATTTCAATTAGAGCATAATTGATGCATCTTGAGTGAAATAATTCTCCCATGTCATGAAATTTAAATACAAGTTTTTAAGTTATACATCTTTATTTTTTTTATTGAACTGAATTGCAGTATCTCTTTGTTAGGCACTTCTAGTTTAGATGAAACATTTCTGAAGCTCCTTATGTAAACATCACTGGAATAAACCTAGTATTTTAGATGTCAAGGCCTTTATGGTGGAGTCTGAACTGTGATGATTGACAAAAAATAAACTGGGGTTATTCATAACCCCACTATTTAGCTGTAATGCTTCACTGGCATGTTTCCTGATATTCCATAGCATAATTTTAATTAAATGTCAAAGGATTACACCAGTGTCCCTTAAATTAAGTGAAAAACTTAGATTAGAGTTACTTCATTTTAGCCAAAATGATCTGTTATCCATCTTGTTTAATGCAGAGGCGACCAGTTCAGTCCTCAGGCGCTGATCCTGCAGCTTTTAGATGCATCTCGTTTCCAATATATAGATCAACTGAATGGTTTGTCATAAACCCCCGCTAAGCCGAATGATGTGCTGATTAGGGAATTAATTCTATTTAGTCAGGAATATTGAATCGGAGTTTTAGCTCTAGAGGAACGGTTTAAGGCACAACAGTGTTAATGATCTGCTCCAAAATGACGTTACATAAAATTCCCTTTGTTAGCTTATGGTCTGTTTCAGCAAGATGCATGCGGACGGCAAGCATGCAGAGAGTCTGAGGAATTGCTGTTCACCAGCTGAATATGAAGCAGGACACTTTGAACTGCCACGCTGACAGTTGTCCCTGTATGCCTGGTGTGAAAAGCTCTCACTGTGCTCCAGGCCAGTGCACTAACAGCGGATGTAGGGGTGAAATTCTGTAGATAGACTCAGTGATTATTCACATAGTAGTGACAGGTGGCAGCCTGCTTTATTAGGCAGCTAATTACCTCCCAGAGTCACGTTAGAAGAGAACCCCCCCCCCTTCTCTTTGTCTTCATCATATTTGTATAACCTGATAGTCTTTTATGGTATTTTGCATTTGGAAAATTTCCTTTTCTGTACCGGTTCTAAATTGGTTCAAGAAGAAAGTGATTAATGCTTTCGGCATTTGAATTTGATAATTACATCTGCTGATAGATTACCGTTGCCATAGGAGTCCATGCTGTTCGCTCTGATTTTATGATATGGCTTTTGTCCTAACTGTATTATTAAATTTTAGACTAGAGCGGATCAATGACATGAAGGTTAAAAAGATGTTTCTTCATCCTGACGATGACAGGGTATAGCTGTTATCTCGCGCTTCACTGTCAGGGGAGAAAATGTGTGAAAAAAAAAAAAAACTGAAGACGGAGCTGTTGTGTGTTATGATGGATTTTTGTCCAGCCAGCCATTGTCTTTATTTTTAGATTTTTTTTCTTATAGATCTTCTAATATGCAACAGTTTAATTTCTCTCTCTGTTTATTTTTTTTAGATAAAATCTGAAATCATAAGCTGTGATAAAAAAAATATAATCTTTGTATTCTTCTACAGAAGTTTTATAGATAGATGTTATCCTCACTTAAAAAAATCTATCCATTGAGAAAATGTTATAGTAGATAATTGATAAATGGGAAACAGAAAAACATTTGATATATTTATTTAAAATTGTAAGCATAGAGTTTGCTGGTTAGAATATATAATTTAAGGACGCTCCGTTAAATGCAAAGGTTGTTTACATCAACTGAAGAAACTCTAACAACAGAAGGTGAAGAAGTAGCTATAAACAGCGCAGTCCCTCCACTGATAAATCCTATTGTTCTCTTTGTAAAATCCATCTGTGGTTTCCTGACTCAGACGTCTTATGAGGATCTGTTTTTGATGTTGCTGCAACAACCGAATCCACATGTTGTCGCTGCCCCAGTTACTCAGCGCTTCAGTCACTCAGCACTGGTTTCATCTGAATTAATAAAACTAGCTTCAGATTTCTTTCTGATTGGAACAGCGACATGTGACTTAAGGCAAACACAGTCCCTGTGTTTATCATTATCAGCTGCACCCCTGTACTGTCATGAAGGCCTGCAGGCAGAAGCTCAGCCATTGTTTGCTGTTTATGCTGCTCTGTGCTTTAATTGCACGTTTTTTTCTTCATTCAAACAAGGCTTTCAGATTAGCGGGAGAGTGTTTTTTGGCAGCAGGTGCTTTTGCAACTTGTTTCAATACCAGACAGCTTTCCCAAATTAAAAAAAATAATACATAACAAACAAAAAAACACAAATATCCTCAGTAAAAACTATGAAAATAAGTAGCTATAAGCAAATCAATTGATCTATGATTTTTTTTTTATTATAATATTTTGTGTTTTAAAACCTAATGAAAATTTTGAAATAAATTGCAAAAAAGTATTTGTGACCATAAGATGCCAGTTTTTGCTGCAGTTTAATTTTGATGAGCTTTCAAGTTTTTATTTATTTATTTGTTTTTCTTTTGGCTTTCTTACCATTTTCCCAAATGTATGGTCAAAACATAAATTAGGTCAATGCCTGGTCCTGTTTTTCACCATTCAGTTTGTTTAAATCTGGTAAAACTTTCATCTAACATGAATAAAAGAGTATCTATTTTCTTGTAGCACTTCTGTGACCAAGGATTAGTGCTTTCTGTTTTACATGAGCAGCATGATGTCTTGTTTGTTTTATTTTGAAGAGAGACGAGGTGATGAGGGGTTTCTGTATTTATACCTCAGGAAACAGGAAGTTCTGAATAATTAATAAGCACCTTGTTTATTTCAGAACCAGTGTACAGAAAACAGGGATTTTTTTTGTGTTTATAGAAATTGCTCAGAGAAAAAACGTATTTTCAGTCTATAGGTTTTCTGGAAATCTTGGGTCATTTTTGCTGATAAATAGATACAATTTAAAAGTTGAAATTTTAAACATGCTTTTGGAACTAAAACATTGTAATTTTACTGCAAATGGTATGAACGCCTCTTCCAGGCAGTTATAGGCCTTGCATTACTCAGTTTACAGTGAAACACATTTAAAAAATTTGTTGAATAATAATAAAAGAATAAAGATTTATGACCCTGGGGTCCAATGCCCCTTTTATTTATTTATAATTATTTAAGAAATATTCCTAACAATCCTTGATTAAACGTGCTATTTTTCATCAATGCTTACTATTTCACTTTTTAAATGCTGGAGCCTATTAGTCGGGATAAAAAGTGAATATTAAGGAAGTTAAAAAAAAAACATGAAGAATGACAGGAATATGAATTATTAAACAAACTTCTTACTGGGTATTTTTAGATCTTTTGTTCTCAACTTTACTAGGCTATAAAATTACTGATAAGAAATGGCTAATATTAGGGTATCAAAAAGCGAGGAAAATAGTTTCAGATGCCTACTATCAAAGTGCCTCAAATGATGCATTATTTAAAGATAAATTTGGGCCATAATGCAGAAGTAAAGGCCTGATATTTCCTCTTTGAGCAGTCTTTGATTTTTCAATCCAGAGCAAATCTGCAGGCAGAAAGATATTTCAACTTAAAATCATTTTTTTGTGCATTGTCTCATACTCTAGAATCAGGGAGCCTTTCCAGGCTGAACAGTCACTGCAATAAGAATCATTTAGGTGAGAAGAGATCTTAAGTGGCTTGGAGTGCAGATCAGTGAAACGCTCAGAATACTGTGGGTCAGTCTTTCATCTTGTGAAGACATAGAAACAAACTCAGATCTTTTTTTTATTTATTATTTTTTACATTGTTTGAGCATTCAGCCTCTCTACTCAGAATCTGTGTTTATCCTCTCATCTTCATCTCTGTTTGCTGTCTGAATCTATTTGATTCAAAACGTCATGGTACTGATCAAAAAGCTATAAACATGATTTTATTGGAATAATGTTGTATTCTGCTTTTCTCTTTACTGAAAATTACGTCATCAGTTATCTTTTAAATCCTCTTCAGCATGCTGCTTTTCTCAGTTTGCCCTTGATAAAAATTCACTTTTATTTTTTTAATCATTAGAGGTGCTGTTGGAAAAAAATTTGAAGCATCAGACATCCCTTTATAATATTTCTGAGTCCACACTTTGCTTCAACCCAGATTATCATATACAGACCACAGAAAGGCGCAGGAAGCACATGCATGCAGTCCATCTAATTTATATCTCCATTCAGGATGGAAATCGTCTAAAGCTGGTTGTGCACATATTCCAGGCTTGTGCAACAAACAGTTCAAGCAGTAATCAGTGAATTTCTAGACTAGATATTCAACTTTTAGAGCTCTGCATTCGCTGACGAGCAACTTTTTTAGTTAAATCTCTCAAAAGCAAAGGTCATGTATTTTTTTTTAAATATAGCTCTCTTTAAAGTGCTAAGACGCAGAAGTTGCCAGTTTTTAATTTACTAATCTGGTGCAGTTCAGCTGCTCCTGCCTTTTTTCTGCCTTTGATTCTGCATTACCCTGCTGCATATGCATAAATAAATATGTAATAATTTCAAAGCTGCATTTGTTATTTACAGGAAAATCTGTCTATGTAATACAGTTAGTGTAGCTGCTGCTGCATTTCACTTTTAATATTGGAAAGTATTTTTTGTCGGAATGGCAGACTGACAGTTGCAGCGACTTGGCCAAGGCCAGGTTACAAATCAGTGCCTTGAAGCCGACAGCAGAGATGAACCCAAGCTTAAAATACAGCTACTGCACAATTAATCTGTCACCAACTTTATGCTCCTGCTTACTGAAGGAGCAAAACAGCTGCGTATATAAGTACAGAGATGATTGTTTATGGAAGGAGGAGGAAGGTTGTGTTGTAGTCTTCATAACCATATATATAAAGTATACTCTGCAGTGCATGCATGCTACTACAGAGTTTGCTATTACCTAATATTTGACCACATGTGTAGGTAGGCGTAGGTAAGCATGTTAGGCTTAATAACTTCAGGAAAGTTGTACTTTTTCAAGGCCTCACAGTATTTTCTGTTTTTAGAGATTTAAGAAACCTTGTGCATAATTACTGGTTCGATCTAAAAGTGTTTTCAGTCAACATTTAGAAATGAGGTTATATCGTCGTTCTCAGATAGTGCAGAACATCTTTGTTTAATATTTTACACCTTTTCTGCTCAGCTAAAGCAAAAATTGCACAAAGGGGTGGGCTCATCTGGCAAGTGTATATTTTCAAATATAAAATTGCACTCATTTACTGTTTTATTGACTAATAAATAATATGAAATATTGACCAAAGTTACCATAATCTAGGCTCTGCTGTCTGCTTCTCAGCCTCACTGCATGAGGGCCAATTATGGTGCTGATTAAAGAGGCAGAAGGTTAGAGGTAACAAGGTGACTGGGGAGGTGTGATCTTGTCTTTTCACTTACTAGGTAACATTATTAATGATTTTATTTTATTTTTTTAAGTTTCAGTGGAGGAAAAAAAAAAAAAAAAAAAAAAAGGATAAAAAAAAGAAATTGGCCAAAACAGCAGTTGTGGAAATGGAGCAAAAGGGGTAGGTGGTCCGGCACCATCTGCCCCCCTCTCTGCAAGTGTCTTGGGATTTTGGCTAAGGTCAGAGACATACGGACAAAATAGTCTAATTTTAGCCTCAGCTTGAAATAAAAAGAACCTCTGGCTTTCTGGGGTTTGGACTCTAAGGCCACTACTTTGAATTTTAGAAGTCGGCTCAGATCAGACTCCCAGATTTAGCTTTTTACTGAGGGATGCCAACGGAGTTACTAACCCCAGAAGCTGAATCTGTTTTAGAGATGTTTAAAAGAAGTAAAGACACAAAAATCAATGTTTTACTCCTCTTTCTTTCCCCCAATCAGACAGTGTCTGAAGTAAGTGACATTTTTAGTAAACGTTTCTAAATTCTGTCATCAGAGTGGTGGGAACGGCTTATCTTAAACTAAAATTGATTAGTGTATTAAAGATTGTTGCGTTTGACCTTTCACATTTGGAATTAACTTTTGTGTTTGTTGCTTCATAAAACTGTAAAATCACTTGGTGCAGACTTACTTTGCAAAATGTGTGAAAAGCTGAACTCATTCAATGACATTTGGGTTTTATAAGCATGTCTGATTAAAAAAAAAGTGTTTTTTATGGCATTTGGCTACTGAATATAGCAGCTTAGTTTTTTTATCTGCAGTCTGCAAAGTCTTTACTAAAATATGTTGCTTTAAGGCTGTTCTACCTTTAATCTTTTTTTAGGTGGCTTACAAAGTAAGTACTCTGCATTTTTTTTTAAAGTATGTCCGACTGACTTTTTAATTACAGACAAACGCTAATACAATACTGTGATATGGAAGGTAAGGCATACATGGTTGTCAAACTGTAAATTTTGTACACATACCATTTTGAATGCAGCCTAAATGGTTTAATTTTAGTCTCATCCACCCTGAGGAGCTGCGGTCGCATGTCTGAGGTCTCCTTAGTAGCATGTAACCTCTTATGGCTTCTGTTTAAGGTTCTTAAATCATGCAAAATCAACTTTTTCGAGCTGTTGTTTATGGTATAATGCTATTCCTTAATCAATCTCTTACCCAAAGATGCGTTTCCTTTGATTCATGCATGTTTGAGTAATCCTCATGAAATCTGCTCTCTGAGCAGCAGCAACTACCTGTCCAGAGAAACGAGTGACCATCGTTTTGTGTAGAGCAGTGGTTTCCCACCCCCTCCAGGATGCCCCTTACCTTGAACGCAGCACGCTGCCTAATTAACAACCTGCCCCCTTCAGATCCACAATCTAAGATGTGAACCAGTTTTACTGTTTCTGCTTGAAGCTGAGAGCACATAATCTGCAAAATGACATTTCCCTTTTAACTGTCTAAGACACATACATGTATTTTTTGCCTGTGAGAGCATAGACTTTCTTCAGCCTTCCTAAAGCAGCAGAAGTGAAGAGATACCATGCTGCAGCTTCTCTACGGTGACGCAAGAAACAGGGAAGGGTAGCACTGTGAAGGCAAGTGCCTTTCTTCCATGTTGGAAAAATCGTACCCGAAAACAACAAATAATTCATAACAAATGAACACTCTACCACCCGAAGTAATAAATCATCATTAACATGTCTGCGGTTGATTTTACAAATCAACCGCAGACATAAAAACAATATTGTGTTTTTACAAAACACAATATTGGACCTTTACTAATGTCTTTTTGTTTCGCCACTCTGTCTAAAATGCCAGACTTGCGTCGCTAATGCTTTTTTGCGTCGGCTGTTACTTTTCGGCTTAAAATAAGTCACAGTCTAACAAATCACTTACCAGTTGTTAAGATTTTTCTGCAAACACAGTATTTCTCACATATTTATTTAAATCAACATGTTTCCTTCACATGCCTGTTTTGTTAGTCTTTGTTTTGACTCCACTGAAATAATAATTTGGCGAGACGGCATTGCCACAATTAAAGGTTAAAACCTCCTATTTTGAAAAGGTCACTTTGTCCTCTGCCACTTGCTACTAAGTCAACACAAGATGAAAGATATATCTTATAGCCACTATTATCAGCACCCTTTAGAAAACAAAATATTTGGATAAATATTTTATAATTCTAGTATTTTGGGGATTTTGTAGTTTTTTCCTGTCTGAATACCATCTTAACCTAAATGTCTCAATGTTCTTGTTGTCTTCTTATCCTGTTACCCATCTTTAAAACGTTTTAACAGATGTTTCATAAGCTACCATTATTGGCCTGATTTTTCCTCTTCTTCATGATTTGATGACTGTTTTAAGGCTGGACCCATCAGGACTGTAGACAAGATGAGTGTGCTTCAGCTGCAGCATGGACTCTTCATATTAATAGTGTGTTCACTGATGGTGTAGCAGCCTGTTTTCCAGTGTAGTCCTGTTTCTCTGACCGTGACTGGCTCGGAGCTCGTCCGCCTGGCTGTGTGTTTCCTGGACTCTTTTACAGCTGCTTTTTGTATCTCTGCTTCTGTCTCCTTGAACCCCAATCGGCCTCAGCAGATGGCCGCTCACACTGAGCCTGGTTTCTGCTGGAGGTTTCTTCCTGTTAAAAGGAGTTTTTCCTCTCCACTGTCGCTACAAGCATGCTTGGTGTGAGGGATTGCCTTCAAGTCAATGAGTCGATGCAATCAACTGGTTTTCCTTAGATAGAAAACTTTGAATCAGTTTGACTGTATGATCTGGTTGAACTGTAAAGTGCCTTGAGATGAAATGTGTTGTGAATTGGCGCTATATAAATAAACTGAATTGAATTGAATCCTGCGCTCTAATCAGGGTGCATTTGTTCTCACGCAATATGTTTTATACTAACTGGCTTTTTAAAAAGGAAATCAGGAAATAAAAAAAAAATCATAAGCAATATGTGACGGATTAAAAATAACTCAAATTCAGTAAAAGTCACCTTTACTTGTAGAAAACACTTTTAAAACTCAGTTCTCACCACTGTGACTCAAAAACCTTCGCTTTCTTATCCAACATGCACCACAGAGTCACAGCCAGACTAATCGCCTTGTTGAACAGACTATAAAAGCTGGTCTGTACTTAGCAAATCAGAACCTTCTTTTTCTATTTGACCATTTTCTGAAAATCCCACTGATGTTAAATCTGGTTCTCAGTGTCCTTTCCGTTAGAAGTATGGAGAGGGCCTTTTTCTCGGTTTAAAGTCTGGCTCGGCTGGGCAGCAGTGCTGCACTTGATGTGCTGAGGAAATAAAAAGGTTTCACTTAACAACTGCTGTGCATGACTTCATCTTGTAGATTATGTTCAATCGACTAGAGCCTGAAAGGAAGGGTTGCTGTGTCAAAGCAAAGGGTAGGTGCTGGATATGCCACTAAGGTGTCAGCATGGCACTGTGTAAAGTCCGTGCTAAGGGAAAAATGACAGAAGTTACTTTTTAATCAGTTGAATGACAGGAAAGTGATTTACTGTGCCAGCGGCATGAGTTTTCCCTCATTCTGTTATGGGCTGATTTTCTTGTTTGCTCTCGGAGTGATCTTTGTAAACATTCCGACTTTCTGAAGCTTTTCATTGGTTTTCTTTCAAACTTGGCTGTTTTTCAATCATCTTCTTTGTTACACGTCTTTATTGGATTTGCTCTCATGGTCTGGGGAATGTTCTAGACTGAAACTAAGTAAAAAAAAGGGAACGAAATGAAAAGCAGAGCTTGGAAAAGCCTCAGAAAGCCCAAAGTAATCCAAAGATTTTAGAAGTCTTAAACAGCTATTAATTAAGATAATTTTGAAGCATTAGTTTGAAGCCTGCCTCCTTGGAGGAAAAGTATAGCAGTAAAAAAAAAAAAAAAAGGTATTTTAAATCTTACATACAAATTATAGCATTAGTATTCCATTCCACAATCCAAATTATTGAATGGCACAAGCCATTTATGCAGAAAAAAAAATACTTTTCCAAACTTTATTGGTCTAATTGCTTTTAATTGTGCAAAATAGTTGTTAAGTGTAAATCTGAGAGCTCTCTTTAATGGAACATAAAAGTGTTAACCATGTGACCTACATCAGGAAGTTATTCTGCTATCAATGCACTGATGTTATAGCTATGTTTTATTTATGTCATCAGCCACCTAGAGAAGTAGATCTTGGTGCAAGTGTATGCATAAACATTACGTGGGCACTGATATGCATGATTACAAGTATGTAGATAGCAGGGCCTCTCAGTAGGGGAGCTGCAGGTCGGTGCTCTCTAACCTGAAATGGATGTCAGATTTTATAAAGGTGGCAATAGCAGGTACATCTTTTTCCAGGAATACAGAGAGATGCAGTAAATAGCTATTACTACGCCCTGCCACAGCCCGGGCCAGCATCATAGTTACTGCCTATATTTTGTGGATCTGCTTGGCCATTAGTGTCACACTTTAAAATGTGGCCTACCAGCAGAAAATGCATATTTTTTGCAGTTAAACAGGTTTTAATGAATCATCTGGGTAATGGTGCGGCGAGCCATGAGGCAGGGAGGAACAATGGGGGAAACATGGCAGCTTGCAGTGGCTTGTGGGTCCACTTTGTTATCTTGCTGCCCTTGCCTGTCACTGGGAATAGGTTTCATTTCCTGGTATTAATTCAGATATTATTCCCTTCCTTTTGTTCACTTACATCAATATTACACAGGCAAGTCATAACGATGATGTATGTGCATTATGTTTTCCTGGTTAAATTAAAGAAATGTAGTCGGCCATAATTACAATCCTAGAAAGACATTTTCCACAGTCAGCATGTTAGGTACCAGCGATATTGGCACCCCTGATAAAGATGGATATAAGCCCTACAATAATCCATCTTTTACTGCAGCAGCATAAGCTAACACTAGTAATTTATGAACATTCCAGTTTTTAATTAGACTCCATTATTTGACAGGAAAATTATTATTATATCACTTCTGTCAAAATAGCACCACTACTGCCATTGCTTTGTGAACCTTCTTTTGCCTTTTATACAGCTGTTTTCTGTAAAGTGCTAATCAAGAAAATACCCAAATTATCACGGACTATTTATGGGAAGACATTGCTGCATATATAAATTAATACGCCAAACAATGAGAAATATATAATAAACTGCCACATGCACAGTATTTAGTTATTGCACAATTAACCGACTAATGAATCTTTCTGTTGTCCAATTTATGGCAGTAAAGGGGATCTGTTTGTGTAAAGTGTGTCATAAAGAGCTTTTAAAACACAATTCAAATATTAAATATTGTCTGCACTAAATGGTCTCATTACAAAACAAGCAACAAACTGTTAAGACTTTTCTCTTTTAACAAAGTGGGCTTTTAACCAAAAAGGTTAAAAAGAAAGATGGTTTCAGCTCTCAGGCATATAAAACTCTGTCCTGCATCTCATTCCAATCATTCTGATTCAAGTTTCCAAACAAAGAATATGGAAAACAACAGACTCCAGCAACCCAGGAGAATGACTGATGGTTCACTGATTTGTATCTGATTTGGAATGTGCTCAGAAAGACTTTCCAGGTGCTTAAAAACATCAGTACCGGTACTCCTATTATAGGCTGCTTTAGTGTGGGCCGAGAGAAATGACAGACTCCTGGATAGGTGTCGAAACACATTCAGAAAGACTTAGTCCTTTCACAGTCCTGTTTCCTCTTGCTTTGTGGTAAAGGATGATTCCATATTTTACAGGACAGAGGGCAACTTTAATGAAAAAGGAAGATTTGTACTGATTTGATCTTTTGAAAGACCAAATAAAGAGGCATTCCAGTTTTGTGGAGGTATTCCAGGTAATGATGCCATGCAGAAGCAGGTCCACTTAAAGACTGATTGTCCCCTCTCAGGGCATGATTATTGTTTTATTTTTTAAAGCATAAACGTTTTTTTTTTTTTTGGCGAAGAACCTTATTGTCTTTTAAAGCTCATTCACATTCTCATGTCCAGCAGTTGTGATCCTCAATAGTCTTTTTATTTGTAGCAGCGCTGCAACGTGTCGAAAAATTGTCAATCCCTCTGCTACTGTTGGGTTAAAAAATGTAGGTTTTGTCAAAGAAGAATTGAAATACACAGTAAGGGCTTTTCATACAGCTCCTGCAGGAGGAGAGACAGTTGAACCCCAGACTCAAACATACTGTCTCCCACTGGACCTCCTTTGCAGAGCATTTTATTAACAGAACATGACACATGGTTACAAACAGAGTATTGTTCTGACAGAACAATTGATCAGTTCATAAAGACAGGAGGCTCCACTAGAATGACAAGGCAGGATGGTCTCCTGACTGAATCACAAGACACAGTGGAGCATCCCCTTGCACAAATGTTTCATAAGCATACATTAATTTTATAATCATCATTGAATAAACCTAACAGCTACCTCCATAAAACCTTCACATTTCCCATTGCTCCATCAAGCTGCTGCTGTTTATTGTAGTCTCCTGTGATGCACAGTTAAATCCTGCACCTTATCGTTGCACCAAGGGTTAGACTTGCTAGTTGCTAGAAAGTTTGATAATTGCTTTTATGTTCAATTATTATATGGCTTATCTTAGTGTCCCTGTGTCCAATGAGTGAGTCTTTTTATGTCTCATTTCGACCCTGTCTGGCTCATGGGTGTCCTACCGGTTACAAGAAAGCAAGTATAGAGCTGGAAAAAGTTGTAATTGAAACAGTCAAACCAGTCAAAAAGTGTGAAGCCTCAGAAGAGCAAATGGAAGATGACAGTCTGAAGAAAAAAACTTATCACATTATTAGTCCCATTAGAAAAAAATGCGTTTATTTATAATCTTAGACACACAGAAAATGTTTTCCTTCTAGAGTCAGTCCCAGCCCACCCCCGTTGGTGTCTAGATGTCTGAATAATCTAAAGATGTTTTATGAACCCTAGGTTGATGACATTCAGAACTCTAACACTGAGCTTTGGAGAGTTTTTTTTTTTTTTTATAATTACCCTGCTCATTGTGTGTGCAGACAAAAATGGATCATTGTTCAGCCTAAAACAAATAGACTTTTATATCACATCATATCTTTACCACAGGGAAAGTGCAATTGATGGTTTACTAATTAGACATCCTTAAACCTCAATCTTAAAAAGTCTTGCAAATATTTAAGAAATAGTTAAGTAGCATTTATTCTGCTCTGACTTTATTGTTCTAAGGGTATTTTCTTTGTACTAAAAACAAATGAGGGGTTCTAAAAATGTCACAATTTTGTGCTACTGCTGTTAAAGGCATATTTATTTGAAAGTTTTTTTAAGCAGCTTTATCTTCCTCTGCATGTAAGCGCTCAGCCACAGACGATTTCAACTTTATCGAAAAACTTGCAGTATATACATTTAAACGTATCTTGTGAGTTGCTCAGGTTTTTTTAAACATGTAGGTGATGTTCGACACAGATTTCTATCTATGTTGAAGTGCAGTTTACAACATAGCTGGAAAATTTTAAGCAATGCTTTTAATTTAAAAGAAGCCCTTTTCTCCAGAATCTTTAATCTTATTATTGAGTGACGATGATAAAATCCAAAGTCTCCTCAGTAACTCAGTAATCAGGGAAAACACTGGTAAGCCTGTAAGTGCAGAGGAAGCTGTGCCATAGGGAAGAAAGACAAGCCGATGTAAGAAGATGATGAAAGTTTTTATCATTTGTATTAGGAGTGTCATCACTGATAGAAGGATGTCATCATCTTCAAACAATTTCTAAGCTCGCATCTTTGGTCTAAGAAAGACTTCCTATTGAAATTTTATCCTCTAATTTTTATCTTATATCTGGTATTTCTTTTGAAGTGATGAAATAAAAAATGCCCTTTCAATTATTGTGAACATCTTATGCACTATGGCTGAAATTACAATTTGCTTTTTAATTATCAATGAGCAGCTGTGTTGACGTCTTCCAGTCAGGTTTCCATGCTCACCACAGTACTAACACTGTTCTTGTAAAGTTCTTCTATGACATCCCTATAATTGCATGCTGTGAAAGAACCAGAGTGTTCAACGCTTTAAAATACTGGAGTGACTCCAGAACTGGAGTCGACATTCTGGTACAGTAAGTGATTTAAGTTTTACTTGAAGGATATGCAATTCTTTGTGTGGATATTTAACTTTACATCTGAGTAAATAGAAGACCTCTAATATTTGATATCTATATGCTCCCATTAGTCCAGATTAGAGCAAACAACAAAATGAGTTACCATAGCTACAGAATAACCTGAAGCTCTACATCACAGTGTCACCACTTTCAATCCAATCAAGCGGTGTGTAGCTGTGTACAAAAAACAGTGTGTGGACGTTCCATGATATCCATTAACAACAGAACTCAGACCGGTTGTCCTTTATTTGGCATATAAATGCTGTGTCCCATACTGAACCAATACGTGTTTTTTTTTACTACCCGTCTGAAACCAATCCGTGCCAAGTTCGGAACGAGCTTGGATCAGTTAACTGTGCCAGGCTTGGTTCTTACGACCGCTTAAACATCAGGGTAGC
Organism: Cyprinodon diabolis; assembly: GCA_030533445.1. Lineage (NCBI taxonomy): Eukaryota > Metazoa > Chordata > Actinopteri > Cyprinodontiformes > Cyprinodontidae > Cyprinodon > Cyprinodon diabolis. The sequence continues at coordinate 42,688,448 of CM060081.1, read as the reverse complement.
ACGGTTCCTTGCCTTTTATCGGGTGTCCATGATACTACAGCTCTCAATTAATAATTACACACAAAAAAAAATGGTGGCACCTGTAACATTCAGGATCTTATGTGCCTGGATAGCGTCCACCGCACAAATTTCAATGAGAGCCTCGGTCTCAGCATCATTCAGGGTCGCATCACGCTCTTTTGATACATTAGATTTAATAGGCTGAGAGAAGTTTATGTTGTAAACAGGTGAAGACTTCTGTGAATTCCAAACATGCTGGAAAACCTGCAAAATGAGTCAGCTGACCGTAAATAGGTGATGAAGCTGTCTGCTCATGCACTCTTTGTTGTCAGTAGAGATGGGAAGTAACGAAGTACAAATACTTCGTTACTGTACTCAAGTAGATTTTTCTGATATTTTTACTTTACTTTACTACTTATTTTTATGGCGACTTTTTACTTCTACTCCTTACATTTTTACACAAATATCTGTACTTTCTACTCCTTACATTTTAAAAAATTGTATCGTTACTTTAGTTTTGAATCATTTCAATGGAACAAGATTGTGAAAACGGAGCCGTTTTCCCCCTCTGTTCCTAAAGTGTAGCCGCCATCTCTAACACACAGCGTCGCGTCCTTTACTACATTTCCCAGCATGCACCACAGACCGGCCGTCATGGCGGCGGCAGTTCCAAACAATTCACCCGGTAATTTACACTAGTTCCGAAATTACAACGTCACCTTTCATTCAACACTTTACTTACTCACCAGCGTAGCAAACTCTGAAGGTACCCACTGCGACAGCTTTAATATACATTCCGTAGTCTGCAATAAAACTTCCCAGTCAAATTACACATTCTCGCCCTTAGTCCGTCAGCATACTGGTCCGTGTGGAAACACGTACCGCATCGGAGCCAGTCTCTTATCCATTGTCCCAGGGCATTGGAAAAGACTATAAGGGGGCAGGGGTGTTAAGTGGGATTTCAATGTATGTAATAATTGTTTGCATGGTAATTAGTAGGTGAATTGGGACTGTTAGCATGGTTAAACTATTTCATAATTATGTATGTTTTTTGTATGAATGATGCTATTGTCTGTATTTTGTTTTCTACAATGTTAACTGTGCTTTATTGGGGATTTGCCTTCCTGTTTAGTTGGGCTGTCCCAATTGGCTGATTATTGGTGGGTCTATTTAAGGGGCACACTCACAATGGCTTAGGGGGGCTGCTTGGAGAGACTGGTTGGAGAAGCTGCTTTTGAAGGTCTGCTTAGAGAGACTATATTTAAAGTCAGCTTGCTGTGAGGCTGTCAGTGTTTTGTATTGCCTGCAATGGCCGGTTTTGTTTTCTTTATTTGAAAGTATTTTGTTTGTTTTGGGGTTTTTTTTTGTCTTCACCATCACACCAGTAAAAAAACCGCTACACACTTTTGAACTGGAATTTTGTCGTCCGCTGGTTCTTACCACCTTTTTGCAAGTCATCTGCTTACAGCTCCTCAAACGTGAGACGGGAGCTGGCGAGCCGTTTTCTCACAAAGATGAATCGACAGATTCGGCGGTATTCATTCGCGGCAAATCATTGCAGCTTGGTGGCGGTGGCGTTAGCATAGTAGCATGGACGACGAGATGATTGAAAATGAACACAACGGAGATCTAGTCCTATTGGCAGACATCCATTTAAAATGTAGGCAACGGCATGAAAAAAGTGGTTTCTACTTTTACTTTTATACTTTAAGTAAATTTACTAGCCTGTACTTTGTTACTTTTACTTGAGTAAAGAAGTTTAATCAGTACTTCCACTTTTACCAGAGTATTTTTTAACACAAGTATCTGTACTTTTACTCTAGTATGGAAAGTGAGTACTTTTGCCATCTCTGGTTGTCAGACAACGGAACCACAACTGAACAGTGCAGAGCCCTACTGTTGAACTAGTACTAGATTTAGCACCATTCTGTTGTGTCCAGTTTGTTTTACACTAAAGAGTTATCTTGGTTACCGTGCTTGGACTGTTCTCGGCACCATTTCAAAAGGGTAGTGTAAATGCGATTTAAGACAGGAAGGCCAGCAAAGTCGATAAGGTGCGATCAAAGCAGGACCTCCTCTGCCCGTGTTTAGTGCTGTAACAATTACCTGGGGGTTGACACCTCAATCCGGTGCTGCTTTCTGTCACCTGACACTCCACCACATTCTCAGAAGCTAAGATGCTTGCAGAAATGCAGACATGATGGGAAAGAGGAAAATCTTTGGCTAAACAGTGCCAGTGGGGGAGATTGCAAGGCAAACTGTGAAATTTGTTTGCAAATGTTTTCAGTGGTGTACAGCTGACTGTTGAATGGCTCAGGAAAAAAAAAAAAACACTACAAACATACATAACACCCAAGAATTAGTCCCTCATACTCCAATCCCTGCCTGAGATTGACAGGGTGAAACTTTTTGATGATTGTAGTTCTAATCATTGCTTAGGATGTTAACTTTGAATGACCATTTATTTAATATATAACAGTATCAGCAAATCTACTTATACAAGATACAAACGATGCTAAATTGTGTTTCTTAAAGTGTATATTACCTAAATAAAATATGTTTCTAAACCCTTCTGTACAATCCTTTATACAGAAGATGAATGTTATGGAGAAGGCATATGGATCTGTTACTTATCTCATAGCTCCTAAAGAATTCATGTGTTACCATTTAGTTCTAATATTATTAGTCTGTGGGAGTGGGTTTCGAACTCATAACCTCAGGATTCCAAGCCCTATGCCCTAACCAATAGGGCGCCTCTCCCCATCATAATAATTTTACTTTATTGATGCTACAATGGAGAAATTCACTTCTGCTTCTTAACCCATCCCCTTGGGGAGCAGCGGGCTGCCACTGTGCAGCGCCCGGGGAGCAGTGTGGGTTTAAGGGTCTTTGCTCAGGAACCCAGAGTGCAGGCTGTGGGGATCAAACCGGGTACTTACAACTTTCCCAGAGCACAAACGCACTGCTCTAACCACTAGACCAACACTCTCCTGATAATGAAGAATATAAGCTTTATGTATGAATTATCGCTTTCTTTATCACCCCTTTACAAACAACATAGGCATACAAGGCTGCCTCACTGAACTAAGAAATCAGAGGACATCATCCCAGTTTTATAGTCCTTACACTGGTTCTTAGAGAATTGACTGAGAAATACTTCTGATAGTTTCTAAATGACTCCATGGCCTACTACCAAAGTAAAATTACGTTTCTTGATTGTATTGACCTTCCAGACCACTTAGGTCTCCTGGTTTTCTGCCCCCTCATAATCAGAACCAAGCATGCAAAAGACGCATTATGTTCCACTATCCTGGAATAAACCTAGAGAAAACGGCAAAAACATACTTGTCCTTGACTCTTCTATTTAAGCTATTAACTGAAACATCATTAATTTAAATGTGAACTGCTGCTGTTCTTTCCTTTAATTGTTTATGCCACTGCAATTAGGTTTCATCAAGTAAAGCACTTTAGATTGTTGTGTTGATGAAATCTGCTATGGATTTAAACATGCCTTGCCTAATGTATAAATGCACTGTCTGTTACAGTCTGTGGGAAGGTATGATAAAAATGGGCTGTATTTCACTTCTACCAATCTGAGTATTTAAATAACAGCTTGTGCTTCTGTGAAATATATACTCTTGTGGCCTTTTACAGCGAGATGTTGTCAGTGCATAATCTCCTCTGTGGCTCTGAGCTGTGCAATGAAGAAAGTTCAAATAATACCTTAATCGATGCCTCCTCTAAGTTGTTTAGTCCTGCTTTTCTGAAACATCAAAGACATAAATCAGATATTTAGCTTGACTTTCATAACCAAACTGAGTTACTTACTACCTTATCTACCTATCAAATAATAAGGTGTTAACATTATTAAGTTTAGTCCCAAAACCTCCTCTGCAAAATAGTGACAGATTAAACAGGTAATGGAGTCAAGTCTTCTCTTCCTTTAGCTTCTTTTTCATTAAAGATGAAAAGGAGTGTTTTAGGTCCTCTAAAATACTTTCCTGACCATTGTTTACATTTTAATTGGGATTTTGCTGGAGAAGACGGCGATTATATAAAACGTTACCCGATCAAATGAAATATATCCGTGTGTATAAAAAGACACCGTCTAAACTGTTATTCCAGCAATATTCAGCTTTATTATGGTCAGTTGTTATTGCTCCTCAGCCTACAGCCATATGAACCTTGCATTGTGTCATAACTATCAATGACAACAGTAACTAAAGCTTCTAGCATGCATTGTTGCCGTTTCCCAACATGCCTTGGTGCTCTGACATCACACCACAGGGTAAAGAATTTCCAATGATGATCTCCGCTGCTCACTGTATATTTACCTGATCTTCGAATAACTCAAGTTACTCACAGTGGAGCTCCTCTGCTCTTCACCTGACCCTAGGAGACTTGGAGTAGAAGAACACCCACATGCAGATACTGTTCTTGGACTTCAGCTCAGCTTTCAACACCATTATCCCACAGCATCATATATTAATGCTCTTAACTTGAATATCAATGCATTTTTTGCACCATGTTTTTTTTTCTCTCACTCTGTTTACATTTGATCACTGCTGCACTTTATGGAATTTAAATGTTCATTTACTGTCTAAAAACTGTACTAAACGAAATATCATTTTGTAAACACTCTGTGTATACAAAATGAAGAAAAAAAGTTGTCTAAGTCACAGTGTGCAAAGTAGAATTCAATACAAGTGAGCTTTTTTACTCAAGTTGGAGTAGTGATTGTTCAACCCATTGTCAGAGGCTTTGGTCTTCGATGCGGCCCACGCAGGTTTAAAAGTAGACACACATTGTTTAAAGAATAATCCAAACCTGCCTGCTGGCTAATCCGGACCCAACCTTATTTTAAACATTTATAAATTACCTCATGTTGTCCGACGGCAGTGGCTAACCTCTTTCCTGTTGGTACGGTAAAGCCCTCCGGGACCAGGCTACACGTGATGCATATTAGCTAATGAGCTAGTAAATGTAACTAGTTGCTACCCACCTCTTCATAGTTAGCATTCTTACCTTGGGTATTCGCTTCAGCTTTTTGGTCAATCGGTCTTTGTCAGCCAGACAAACTTTCTAAAGCTGCTAGGGAACGATATTATATATTATTATTACAGCAACAAGGCAGATGTTGTGGACAGTTGCACAGATAGCTGCAGTTATTAGAGTAGTTTGTGCTGCTCATCAGACTGAACGGAAAAACTTGTCATAATTTTTGCACATTGATAAGTTGCACACTGTATTTGCTGTTCACTTTACCCAGGCCTGTTTTCACTGGGATCTGCAGTCTTCTTCACAGATATCACCCTTTAGGTAATATCTCTACAGAAGACCACAGTGACAACAAGTCCAGGGAAAATGAAAATCTTCTAATTTAAGCTAAAGAGCAATCTGCTATATACGAGGAGGAAGACAAAGTAAAACTTTTGAAGCTTTGCACTGTTCTGCATTATTTATGTATTTGAGATTTTGTATTGCATTTTCATAAATTCTCTGCTTGATTGAAAAGATAACGCTTGTTTCAAATTTCAAACTCCACTCTTTATTTTACACACATTTTTACAACTTCAGAAACATTGTTAATATTTGAAGTGATGGTGAAACTTATATTTGTTTTGCTTTTATTTTTCAAAAGTAACTTTAAAAAAAGCAAAATTCTATTTGTGCGAAAAGAAGATTAAAAAAAGAAGAATAAAGTTGAAACAGTACTTGATCTGGCATTCATTTATTAGTTGGTTTCTCTGTGAAAATTTCAAAACAGTGAATAATCACTGTGACTCTATGTCCAAAGGCCTCCACAAACTGATGAGGCATAATTTTGTGCAAGGTGTCTCTATCTGGCCACACAATTGCACGCTTTAGATTTGCATATAAAAATGACACCATTTCATTGAATGTTCTGTACACTGTCTTTGGTGAAACACGGAAGAGAAAAGCAAGGTGTTGTGAGGGCAGATCCAATGTCAGACGCATGAAGGTTAACAGAAGCATTTGAAATGGACTGAGAATTTTATTTTGAGCAGACATGAGAGGCAGCAGAAAATTACACAAAGCCATAAAGGTTGCCAAGTTTGGTAGACCCGTATAGTACTTGACTTTTTCATTACTGTCTCCAAAGAAGCCATCAGAGATCCGCAGCTCATCAAGTTCACGCCGCAGCTCTCTGTTTTCTTCCAAAAGACGGTTCATCTCTGCACACCTGAGCACACACAGGTTACATTCTGTCTGTCCTTCCTGACGACCACCTTCTGTGTCATCCTTGGTGTTTGGCCGGCCAACGTTTTCAGCAGCCTTCTGCGTGTCAGTCTGTTGCTGGTTAGGGTTCTCTGTCGCCTCATGTGTAACTTCATCCTGTCGCTCAAGGATTTCATCAGCCTGATGGAGCCCCGTTTCAGTTGCTTGCAGGGCATTCTTTTTCAGCTGTTCCCGATAACCACGTCTTAAAGAGCGGTCTGTGTCTGTTGGTCTGATGTCAGTGTGGCCCAGATGCAGGGATGGAGCCCAGTCTTGGTCAGTCTCCATCATCTCATATGCGGGTTGACCTGCAAAGTAGATGAAAGGTTGAGTGTTTTACACATCTATTCAAAACACTATATAAAGCACCTTAATAACAGAGCCCATTAGATTAGATGTGTAATAAAATAAGATAACCTTATGTCCCACAGTGGGGAAATTTGCTATACCAAAACAGCACAAGGACATCGGACTAGTAAGGCCAGAGGTAAATAAATAAACTGAAAAGCTTACAGACGAACAAAGGATTATAATAAATAAACTTAAGTAGATTGCACAGGATGAATAAATACAGTGAGTTGGCTGACGAGTGGGTATGTACAGTTTTTTTATATGTACAGTGTATTTATATATATTTATTCATAAAAAAAAAATGTATTGCAGATTGTGTAAATGATTATATACAGAGAATGCATTATTTATTAAATTTTAGCGGTCTAAAAAGAAATAAACAAAACAAACATCACTTTCCGCTTCTCTTCCACAGCATGTTTCAGTAGGTTTACATGAACTCCTGCAACTTTATAAGCAAACCATTTCAGCGTGTTGATTTCTATTAGTGTATATTTATAAGGACTTACCTTTGTGAAAATGCCGAGAGCAAACACGAGCATGAGGACATATTTTATGGAACGTGATGTCTTTCCTTCTTACAGCAGCGACCCATGCAGCCCGACGCCTCTTTAAGTCCTCTGTCTGCGGTCCGTTTTTTTTTTTCCAAGTGGGGAATACGAAAAACCGTAAGGCACCATCTGCTGTTTTCTGTTTAGAATTACTATTGCATCCTTTGACGCAGCACCAGTGTCCCATTATTTCCAAAGGAAGCAACTAGAACACTTCTACTCTCTGTTAGTTTTCTTTTGTTTGTTGCTGCTGTCTGTTCACCACAGAAATGGCGCTAATTACCCTAAATGCATTGCGCTTTTGCGGAAGTGACGTACACTGTCACAGACCGATAATGAAGGTAGATTTCACTTGATGGCACATTGTTGGGAGATTTTCTAGTTCTTGGTGATAAACTGAAGATTTAATTTGGTAACTAAAACAAGGTCATTTTAACAAAATGAAGAAAAAAAACTTTAAATTTTCTTTAAACAAGAAAAATTAAATGCAAGTTCAAATATCTTCATTTTACTACTGAACAGGGAGGATATGTGTTAGACAGAACGGTGCACATGGGTGCAATTAATATGCCTACTGAGCATCAGGTGGTGTAAATGTGATCCAGCATACTCCCCAGGCCAACATGCACATCAATACCATTTCAGCCGACACACTAGGGGAAAATATAGGTTCCCTGTTCTCTGCGAAGACACGGTGATAGGCAATTACACAGCTCATCCAATTGAGGAAAAACAAGGTTGTAGGAAATAAATGATGCATTTAGAGTTCGACTAATTAACACTGGGCAGGGAAGTCATGCTGTCTATGCTGTGTAATGAACTAAGGTAGATGAAGAGTGCTTCTGAAAAACTGGAGCATAAAAAACTGACTTGTATTGCATTTTACTGACACTTCTTTAACTGCAGTATTGTTCATTATCCTGTGTTTGAATGCCGATCCAGTTCCATGGAATGGCATAATCGACTATAATAGCAGTACTCTTGGTGTGCTTCACACTTTATTGTCTTCATTTAAATACCAATTAGGTTTTCTTATAGGTCAGAGTAAGTATTTTACTGTTGCCTTTAGGCAACAGGGCTGTGAAAATGTGAAACAATGATCATTGATCTAACACCTCTAAAATTTGCACGTGACCCATGTTAGCTTGTGTTCCACAAGCTCCAATTTGCAGTGTACTTTTTAGGATTACAATCATTTTTCTAGCCCCTAACATAAAATATCTGACAACACATTTAAGTATACAGGGTGGAAATGAACATTTTAAGGAAAATAAATCTATCAGGCATTAGTGTTGGTATATCTTCCTGCTCCCCTCCACTGCTGCCTCCTCTCCATTTGCTTGAGCCAAGAGCCTTGCTACATTAACCACCCGGGACTAGATTTACTCCACATTCCTGTAATTAGAATTCAGCCACACCAGCTGAGAAACGACCTGGAGCTTACTCATTCTGGATTTGATGCCCATGCAGCTGCAGCTCCTTATGCTCAAAGATATACAGTGAAGGCAAACTTCAGGATGTGAATCACCAAGCCCTTTCCACTGGGTAAATTGTTTTTTTGTTTTTTTTTTCTTCTAGACTATTTAGGCAGGCATAAAAAACGTTGGTTATCACCCAGTTTATTACACAAAACTGTCAGAATGTTTACTGTCCACAAAAGAGGCTCAAATCATAGGCAACCAAACTTTATCTTCTTTCCTGAAAGAATTTCAACACCTTTTCAGGAGTCTCAGTCACTTCTCCTGATTCATTTGAGAGTAACCTGTAGTTGGAGCGCTATGGTTTTTAAGTGCTTTAGGAATCTTAAAGTGCCTAAAAACATTGAGGAAACGCTAGATCAGAGGTCAGAGATGTCATGATAGGCTTAAAGGACTCAACCCACATGCAGAACACCAAACTGGAGACAGGAAAATTTAACAATGTTTATTAAAGAGGAAACACAGAGTAATATGGACTGGTTCTGGTACAGGTCCGGGACTGGTTTCACAGATATCTGAAGGGATCAGAGTTTGATTAGCCAGGCAGTTAGATGGTTTGACGAGTGAGTAATTTCTGAATGTACCTTGAAGAGGTTCTGACAGATCCTTGAGATGGGGAACTGGTTGGGTCCAGAGATTGTGAAGGTAGCAGAGAGCTCAGCAGCAGCAGCGTCTAGCTTCTGGTTAGTGAGACTCTGACGTGGGTTTTGTTCCTAGCTCTTCCCTGAGAGCTGAGGGAGGAATCCAGACTGAGATCTTCAGGTTTGGCTTCCTTGGGCAGGCAGGCAGGTTTCCAGGTAAAGCTCATCCAGAGCTTCAGACTTCAGTCAGGCTTTCTGTGAGTAAAGAAGACAGAGGCAGGTTAGAATCCAGTTTCTCTCTAGAGTCTACTGATTCTCTAAGATTAACAGAGGCTTAGGTCTTGCTAACCAAACTTGGTCAACACTCCGGCATCGAAGGAAGGTCTGACTGCTGCTTATGTAGGAAGGTCTCCTGATGGGCTGATGACTTCAGGTGTGCTGGAGGCTCCAGCCCAGGAGACCCACAGCGCTCTCTGTTGGAGACAGATGGTAGATCTCCAGATCCCAACAGTAACCCCAGTCCTTAACAGAAAACATATAACAGAAGAGGATCCTCGGCGCCCTCTGGTGGGCAAGCCTCAGGATCCCAACAAGAGATTAGGGGACCGCGGTCCGGATCTGAACCCATCTGCTGGGTAATCCGGCCCCAACCTTATTTTAAACATTTATAAACTGCTGGAAAAAACACAGTGAACTGGTGACAGAAAAGTGCAATGACGTGCTGAAAGATGACCCTGCACATTTTGAGTATGGCCCTCCTGCTGTGAAGCCGTGTTCTCCACCATCAACATAATCAAAAATAAATATGGATCCAGGCTCAAAATGAGCACCTTGATATGTGCTTGAGAATGGCTTTGTCTCCATTCAAACCCAGTTTTAAAACCATGCAGGTCAGCCTAAAGACCACTGCTCTCATTAAGCCAGAGAAAAACAACCAAACCCCCCCCCCTCTCTTCAGGTGTTTTATAAATTATGTGAATTCAGGAAATTGTCTATATACCAAATGATTTTTGTTCTCTACTTGAAAAAAAACTCTTTAGATTTTGAAATGGAAAAATGTTCCATTTAAAAAAAAAAATCATTTTTTTATTTAAAAAGTCAATGTATAACATGGATGCATAAAAACCTAATTTTATATAAGTGTTAAATTCTGTTTAAAGTAACAGATTACAATTCAAAATGTCTATGGACCTTCACCGGTTGTTTATTTTCTTTATTTGGACCCCGCTGATTTTTAATTGGTTACCCCTGGTCTAGATGTTATTGTCATGGGTTTATAATTTGGGATCTCCATGATTCTGGAGATTCTGATCTCCAGAATCTGAATCTTTAAAGGCCTGATAATCCATGGTAAATTGTCCAAGCAAATATATGAGAGATAAACACAATGAAAGCCGTCATGCAAATTAGGAGGGAGGAGTAGTAAATAATGTTATTTAGTGAAGATGCTATCTATAACAGGCAGGAGTGGAACATTATCCAAAGAAAAACCTGTAATCTGATCATGTTAGTTCCTCAGGAACTAAATTTTGGTTGAAATCTTTTTGCATATTTTAACTTGAATGAATTAATAATGCTGTTTCAGACAAAAACAATAAATAAAATATACAAGTTTACAATGACAATATTGTAATACATGACATATAATTGTAATATGTATGACTTAGTGTGTCTGAAAAAAAAACATGAAGAAATTAAATTATAAAGTGAGCAAATAAATATGTTTATGTACATAATGTTATATAATATGTACACATCCAAATGTCCCTACATTAGTGATGGGTTGATGAGGCGTCATGAAACGTTTCGACACATTACCAAACTGTATTGATACTGTGTCGATACTGTGTCACTGAATACTGACACCTGCTGGACATTAAAAATCCCTACAGGCAACCTAGTTGACAGTCAACTGACACTGATTTGATGACCTATTATATACACTAATATGATGCAATTCATTGTATGATGCATTGTATTATTATTAAAACATATTTGCTATTTTAGACACAGTCAATGAATAATGAGAACCTGCATCATAATGTAATAATCTCTAAGTAGACATGTAGTAAATGAAGATGCTTGTTCACTGGTATTTTTTTTTAACAATTTTTATAAAAAAAAATAAGTTGTTGCAACGTTTTGAAATTCAGTCTGTTGCGCTTTTTTGATATTAGTTCTCCAGCTGTGGAAAACACCCGCTCACACGGCACAGATGAAGCTGGAGTGCACAAAAATTTTAAGGCCAGGCAGAAGAGGTTTGGATAAACCGTCCTTTGGTTTTTCCAATATACAAGAGGATCCTGGGACCTCGCAATATTGCCCTCTACCATGTATCTCTGCACCTCAAGGATGGCATCAGCTGTGGCACTTTTGGTCTGCCTCCCCACTTCGAGATCAAAATGTTCCCAAAGGTCATCTTAAAAAAAATTTAAAAAAAGTATTTTAGTACATGATTTACAAACAACAAAGAAATGATGCTCAATATCATGCCTGAAGTGGGGGCAGACAGCTGTTGTGAAGATGTTCCCGGCTGGGGCTCATTTGAGCTTCCAACTATTGAGGCACATTCTGTCCGCAGCCTGCTGTACTTCCATTTACACTCATTCCTGTTCCTCCTCGTACTTTTTGGCCAACAGTTGTTTGATGGTCTGAAAACCACACCAAGTCAAACCAGAAGAAAATCAATATATTTAAAATAAATTTGATGAATAAACTACCACTTTAGATAATTTCCACACAAACCTTTCTGGTTGGCAAAACATATGAGGGCTCAAGGAGCTGAACCAGCTCCCTGAACCCTTCATTCTCCACAACAGCGAGGGGCTGGCGGTCCTTTACAATGAAATTAAGCACAGCCTCATCAAGCATCTGCTTCCTGGAAGCTTGATGGTTAAAAATGAGAAAGTGTAAATTATTCAGAATTATCAATAAAACAAAGTCAGTAAGTTGTAAAACACCTGTATACCTGAGTTCATCATGGGTGTATCATGGATTTCACTCTCATGCTTGGCCCTATAATGCCTCAGCATGAGGAGGTGCTGTTATTTAAATATGCAAGCTCTGTTGAGCAATTGCGACATTTAACCTGCAGAAAATAACACGAACAGTAAACTAAAGGTCACTTTGAAATGAAGTTCTACTCAGAAAATCAAGTGGAAACTCTGAGAGGAACAGGATGAAACAAGGAAATTAAAACAAATACCTTATTTTCCGAGATGACATCAAAGTGGTTCCACACAGCAGAAACCTCTCTTTTTGCTTGAGGAAGCTCCATAATTTTTGACTAATTTTATATTCACAAAACACGCAAGATTGTTTTGGCAGATGCGCTTCGTTATAAAGGCTTGTCAATCAGTTCGAAACATCGGTCACGTGACCGATACAGGAACTGTTTCGGTCACGTGACTTTTCCGTAGCGATACACACGTCGACACAGGTTTCGCTCTATAAGACCGACACATGCGCCAACGCATCGGTGTTGCCCGACCCATCACTACCCTACATACATTTTCATTCATACAATTATTATTTATAGCCCTCAAGTCGTTTAGTTTAAAGGTTTAATAGTAGTTTTCCCACATGGCATTTGAAACATTAAAAAATTGAAACACAACAGTAAAGCTCTCATCAGCACCGCCTGCCACAGTGTTTGCTAATTGCTCTGTTTGTGACCGACATGACTCTAAACAGAAAGACCCTCTGGAGAGCGAAGGAATGGGAGACAAAAAAAATTAAAAGTGGAAGAGAGCCAGTCAGGAATGGTTGGTATACAACTCTGGGAAGTTTTCCGATTTCTTATTCTCATCCAGATATCTTTTTTGGCTGCGTAATTATAACTGTCATGATGCGATGGTTTTACTAGCCCAGATGCAGAACTCACAGACAGAGAGGCAGGGAAAAGTCCAGTATTTTATTGGAACCGGTTGACAGACTTACAGGTTGGCAGATTCAGACAGGCATGGTGGCACAGGAAACACAACGATCCAGCTCAGAGGGGAGTTCACACTCAGCTTATATAGGGAGCTTCCTAATCAGCAGATAGAAAACAGCTGTCCATGCTGAGCCCAAACTCCCCAGGCATGGATCCACGGCGCCCTCTGGTGGGCAAACCCTCGGATCCTAACAATAACATTGTAAATAATATTGAAACAGTTTTTTCCCAGTTTTCATTCTCTATGTTAATGATATTTAATTTTTTGGGATACTTTAAAAATTATTCTGTTTGCTGATGATGCAACTGTACTGTGTACAGGAGATGGCATGCAGCAGGTTTGGAAAAAAACTACATCAGGAAAGAAGAAGCTTAAAATATGGTTTTATAGAAACACATTGCAGCACAGACATTTGGGTGTGAGTGGAAATAGATGATGTAACTATTGAAATAGTTTATGATCAAGAATTTCTTGGTGTAGTAATTAACCACAGAATATGCCTGAAGTGACATAAATCATGAAAAAAAACAAAAAGGCTAGGTAAATGTAAACATTTTCTTCACTGTCTTCTGTCACTGTCACAAGTATAGAGCAACAAAATGGACTTTGCATTTTACCCTTCCCCTTGGGGAGCAGTGGGCGGCAATAGTGCGGCACCCAGGGAGCAGCGTGGGGGTTCCCTTTGCTCAGGGAGTGAGGAGTGGGGCTCGAACTCAAAACCTCAGAATTACAAGTTCTATACACTAACCACTAAACCACCGCCAAACAGGGATCATTTACATTGTTTTAATTGTTGTCTGTCTAGTTTACCTAAACTTTAGTACATCATACCTTTAAACATTTTAAACAAAAGAACAGAATTGTGGCTAGTAAAAATATTGTGTGGCTACTAACCTTGGAAAATGACTTGCCACAATGGCTGTGAATCAAAGAAATTAAAGGCAAAGCCCTCTTACCCTTAATGGTCAAGGATAACCATACCGCCCAACAATTACAAAGAGATTTAAGTGTAACTGAGCCAATGCTTTGGTTAGTACATCTCAAAGCCTATATTTCAGTCCCATAAAGGATTTGTGGAAAGAGCTGGAAAGGTCTGTGTGAACAAGGCGACGGACACACACGACCGGGTCAAATTTTTCGAAATAATATATAAATATTGGGCAGAATTCCCAGAACGAGTGGCCTGGGTGGTGCAGTTTAAAGCCTAATTTTGCCAAATAAAAGAGAGAAATATCCTTCAGTATTTGAAGATAGTATTTGGATTTATGATATGAATTCTCTCAGTCCCTATTCTGGGATATATTAAAGAAATAATTTTGAAAATTCTTAATGACATAAAAAATACACACATATCAAGTCATGAATTGAGAACAAAACTTGACATGTTTTATACATATTAGTTTTTTTAATAGTCAAGCTTGAACTAAATTTCACACAATAGGAATTGACAGAGTTCAGACATTTGGAGTTTTCATCCCATACCTGCTGCTCCTGCAAGACTAATAATAAGCAATAAAATGAGGGGATTGAAAACAAAAGATCAAACATTTCATTATAAACAGTGCATACTTGTTAGCAGGTAAATTAAGGTAAATTAAAAATGTTTTTTATTGGTAAAGATTATTGTTTGCTTTTACAAAACTATGCAAGTCCAGTTTGCTATCAAGATATAGCTGTTACTGCTGTTTACAGTGACCCACTGCTTTGTTGATTTCTAATGTTGTTGCAGCTTGGTAAAACTTGGGGTTGCCCTCTGTTTTTCAGTTTGCTAGGTGTAGATGTCACTCCACTCAGCCAGAGGTGATCCGGTCAAATCGTCCATTAATTGAATTGGTGTCTGTGGGTTGACCGATCTGATCCTGTCCTTTTAAAGTTGACTTTGTTAAATAAATATCTTTACCCCAGAAAGATACATAACCAGACAAAATAACATTTCCTACAGTTGTATTTTATTTTTTCAAAAGCTGACAAAACCTTCTATATACTGTTGTTATGGGGAATCTCTCTACCTTCAGCCAAGATCAGAAATATTCAACAATGTTAACCAACTGATAAGGAGTCTAATCAGATTAATGGAAATGTCTCCCAATCTGGTATGTGCCATTAGTCTAGTGTTTTGAAATAATTTCTTTTAAATATCATTTCAGTGTAGGAGTAAAGCTGTACAGCTGTATTTTAGATTGGGAGTTAAACTGGACATTTGAAAGGAAGAATTTCTTTTGTAACTTTTTTATTGTCATTACACTGTCACAAATTCACTCAGTGCATTTAACCCATCCCCTTGGGGAGCAGTGGGCCGCCATTGTACGGCGCTCAGGGAGTAGTGTGGGATTAAGGGTCTTTTGCTCAGCGACCCAGAGTGGCAGTCTGTGGGAGTGGGGCTCGAACTCGGAACCTCTGGATTCTGAGTGTAATGCCCTAACCATTAGACCTGCACTCCCCTAGGGGAGAGTCAGCTCCTACCCATTTCGCAAACCACAGTTAGGGGTTATTAAAAAGCAGAGTAAATAATGAGAAACAATGATTGACATACTACATATTATTATTTTAACCACATGACCTCATCTGCACCCAGACCCTTTACGGTCTGTTCACACCTAGTTTGTAAAAAAACAGATAATTTGTCTATTTGGAGGGTTTGGATGAAAATAAACAATACATTAAATGAAATGCTTCACACTTTCAAAATCAGTTTACCTTGGTCCTGCAGACTCTACCTGTGAGCCCTCTAAAACAATTTGTCCAAACAATTTGTGCAACTCTAATCTATCTTGAGTGATTTCTAACTTCTTAAAACAAATATTGAAATTGTATTCAAGGTTTTGTGTCTGCCTTTAAATTAGTTGCTTCCTAGAGGAAGAGTATAATAAAACACAGGATTTTAAACATTATTTTTCTGCAGTGTCTCTTTAAGGAGAAACATTAAGCCTTGCCTTGTTTAATATAAATTTATGCATGCCTTTTAGGAAACTCAGTACACCTTAATTATACTGCCGTCGCTCTTTGAACCACTTTCTTTGAGGCCATGTCTAAATAGGAAGTTAGCAGCCAGAGCTGCAGCAGTGAGTGCTCTCCCCGTGTGTCGGTACAAAAGGCTTTTAGGTAATTATGTTGACTGAAACCATTTCACACATTAGAGACGCTAGCCTGAAACATGAGCTGAACCTTTTTACTGTAAACAAAGTAATCTGTGTGGCTTGTAATACAAAATCAGTGTCTACATTCCCAGCCACAGTGAAAATATTCTTCATTCCCAAGGGATTGCCTGCAATACAGCATAGATTAACATTTGTACATTTTTTTCTCGAGTTTTTTAAAGTGGTTTAACTTTTCTTTCTTCTTTTAACTAATTTTATACACACTAAAACATGTTGCCTCTCTTTAGATCTGCCTACCTTTTCCCCCTCTTTTTTTCATTTACTCAACGTTCCAGGGAGCCAGCGAGGAACGGAGCGAACAAATCCGGCCCGGTGATGGTAGCCTGGACACAGGCGACCCCGTGCTTCCCCCTGACTGCCTTACCGGCCCCCTGAAGACGGACGGCTCATGGCTCTCTGCTGAGGTCCGGTCCAAAACCAAATAAGGCAACATCCCTAAGTTTACGTCAACTAGGGGCTTCGTTTGGATTGGCCCGTTTTATGGTGGAAGTTTAGAATTGTGAGATTTGCAGAGAAAGGAGGTGTCGATGGGGTTTGAACTTCTCTGTACGTCCATTTCACTCACTGAACTATCGTTATTCATCTATGACAATGTAAACTCGGTTTTGCATTCTATGACCCCTTTAAATATTCTATGTTAGCTGAAAAATAATCCTGTTTTTTTTTTTACCAATCTAAATATGTACAATTGTGATTTGGAGATGGAAAGACTCACATTTAAAAAAAAAAACGTCCTTTAATTCAGCCTCAGTTTCAAATCATAGACAAAGTTTAGCATAATCATTCATAGGTTATGGCTTGCAATAATTTTTTTATGGTAGTAGACTATAAAATTGCCAGAACAAGCGAATGAGCAGCAGTCAAATCCTTAGAGGTCCAACTGAAGATACCATTTTAATTAATTTTTATTTTATTTCCATATATTGTGCCACCATTAGCAATGAGCCATAATGTATATACCGAGTACCACCACTAATCATGCTAAAGTCCAACTGTTCTCAAACTTTCCCCTTTTCCTCTCAACCTCCAAACACTACACATCTCTATTGAAGCTCTTCCAGTTTTTACCTCATATTGTTTTGGTATTGCTCTTTTGGTTTCCTTTTTATTCTTATGATACTAACTGGCTACTAACTTGCATTGGAATATTTTTTGCTGTTGGCTACAGTATCCTTGTGTTTGCATCACTTTAAATAGAAGTTCACACAGCAGCATAATGTGTGTAAGAAAAATGAATTTAAAGAAAAGATAAAGGAAGTTATCAATTGCAGTGAAATTGTTTTTGCTGTTTTTATAAATACACTAAATATGCATTGTTTCAGGTATCCATCAAGCTTTCCTCATAATTCCTATTTTTAAGCCAAATAAAATGACAGCACAAACATTAGTCATAATCCCTCTAAAGAAATAAGGGATTATGATTCCCATGGTGGACAAATAGCTTTCTCTTTGTTTCCCCCATTACAGCTAATACACTATGCTGCAAAGAAACAAATAATGACCAAACAATTACTCCATTGTAAGAATGCATTCAGTCTCATCTTTACTACAAGGTCAGACATGTGTGGCATTGTATTTTGCATACAGGGCGATTTATTTTCTATGTTTTCAGCATTTATCAACTCACCACACTGTAGCCTATGCAATCAAACTGAGTGATTATATTGCTATCGCTTCTGTGTATGGATTAGAGAGAGGTGAAGAGGGATAATGTGCTGATTTGTGTGCCGGACGTGATACGGTTGGTCTCAGCCTCTCCATAAAGCATTTTCTTAGCCAAAACAGAAAGCTAAGACCAAATGAAATAAAACCCAACAAAACTCCCACTGCGGGATAAATGTGCAGTGTAGATGCACGCACTGTTGCATGCAAATGGAACTGGCCTGCGTGTAGCCCTGGCTTTGATGATGATGACGATGATGATAAGGTGCAAATCTAAAAGCCATTACACCTCCCTATGAGTTCTATTATCACCCTGACTGATAATTGGACTGGGCTGTAGTGCTATGAGAGAGACAGCCTGCTGCCTTTTCTTTATGGGGAAGCCTGATTTGATCTTCAAGCGCACTGGTGCGAACACTCAAGACGTTCTATGATGTCCTTTTGTGCCACAAGGACCAGACGGAGCTGAGACTGTGAGATAGTCAGAAGTTAATGTTAATTAAGAGAGAAGAATGTAGGAGGGAAGAGTAAAATCAAATCCCATTTATGAGAATATTTACTGGTCCCCCGCTCCCCTTTTATTCGTCTTTTCTTTAAAGAAGAAGAATGAAGAGGCTAGTTTCAGTATGAAAAGGAAGATGGTGAACGAAAGGACGATTTAAAGGAGAAATATGAACGTTATAGTATCGTTCTAAGACAACTTATTTAATGTGGTTATTACTGATGTAAGTGCAGCTTCATCTCTTTACATACATTGCAGGGGTCAGTCATTGATATTTAACTTTAAAAAGGCTTCTTTAAAAAGCCTCCCCAGGGAGAGGGAGGGTATTTTCAACAGGAATTCATTCTCGAACAGAAATAATGAGGCGGCTGTGGACAAGAGTTGAGCCTAATAACCTTGTGGTTTTCTGTTGAGCCTCAAAACCTTATAGCTGTGGCTGCAGTCACAAGATCAGCTGCGACGGAGATGCCTTTAAGCAAGTCAACAGATTTAATTAATCCAGAGGCACACCTGTGATGTGTAAAGCCAATGATGCACCGAGTGCTTTTCAGGATGAGGTGTACATCAAATGTGTGAAAAACCAAATAAATCAGGAAAATCAACACGGCAACTATTGTTTCACCCTGTTAGCTTAGCAGGATGCCTCTTACTAAATCATCCCGACTATGAAAACTTGTCTGAAACTAGATGCAGTATTTTAAGTTTGTTTCCATTTGTCTGTTTTCACACAGCCTGCAGCAACATCATTCACAGTTACATGGATCTTGTGAAGCACTCAGAAAATTGCTCATCTTCCTGTGTCTTTATCTCTCAGGGGAAAAAAAGATGCATCTGCAATTATTTTCCCTTCTTTCCTGCCTCATTATTGCAGCCGAGATCCCGCATACCTCTCCCATATCTTCGGTTCAGAATGTCCATCAAAGACTCGGCTTTGATATTCAAGAAG
This sequence comes from Cyprinodon diabolis, assembly GCA_030533445.1. Taxonomy (NCBI): domain Eukaryota; kingdom Metazoa; phylum Chordata; class Actinopteri; order Cyprinodontiformes; family Cyprinodontidae; genus Cyprinodon; species Cyprinodon diabolis. The sequence goes on along the minus strand of CM060081.1, from coordinate 42,669,044 downwards.
ATGCATGATTGAGATGCAAAAGAGATTCTTGCAGGGTCCTAGGTCATTCTGTTCTCATCTGTTTCCTTCTCACCTTTTCTCCTGCTGTTGTTTTAACTCTCATGTCCTTCAGGGGTTTTGTGAGTTGGTATAACGGAGGATGTTTGAGCAAAAAATATTTTTTGTTTGGTTTACCAAAGAACACCAAGTATTAAACTTGCCTTAAGGCTGTATGAAACTAACAGTGTAAGATAATCATCATTATGAAGTCTGTACCTGTTATTTTACCATAAAAAGCCTCTGCGTGTTTGACTGTAGGCTCATGGATCATTAATTTTTGTTTAAAATAATCTAAAGATTCTTTTCTGACGTTGGATGAATGGAAAGTTGTGACCCTTTGAGAAAAAAAAACACATTTAAGAAACAACTGAGGCGAAGCTACTGGATCCAGCTTTTCCAGAGATTTGTGATTTCTTCCTGCTGACTGAATTAAACTAAACCCCTCTGCAGTTTACCTCTAGGTGAGCCTAAGCTGACGTTCTGGGACATACCTTTCATTCAGTTTGTCACACAGTAGGTTGGATTCATTTTTAACTGATAGTAACAGAATGTTGTCCAACTTATACCTGTAAAAATGTCTAATGGGCCAAACCCTTTGATGCGTATCTCTGACACTCACCTGCTCACTCATCTTGCCACAAAAACAAAATGCTCTCGTCATGCAGCTGCGCTATACTGCAGTGCCAACATGCCCTTTGGAGGCCTTTAGATACCAACCCCCCCACCACGCCCCCACCTACCATCCCTCAGTATTTACACCACTGACCTTTTCAGATTGGAAAGCTTGTACTCAGCTACGACTATGTCTGTAAAGCCAAAACCAATATCCAATCCCAGGCAAAGATAAAGCTGCAGCCTGAGCCCTGCAGGGATGCTTTACCCCCCCACCCCACCCCGCCATCATCTCTCACCCACTGTCACATCCCCTTTCCCGTACAGCATTGCACTGCAGATGCAACAGTTCAGGACAGGGATCAACATTAAGATGTTACTTGATTTATGACACGTTGATGCTCTGGGTTGTGGACACATGGACTCAACAAATTGAAATGGCGAAGCTTGCACAAAAATAAAAAAAATACAACAGATAAAGGGGATAGTTGTCAGCAGGCTGCTGTTCCCAGGTCAGATGTTTGGGATTCAAACCCTGTTTTACTTTTTATTATTGTGAACAAGTGTAAGGAGGGAAAGAGGCAGGGTGTAGGGGAGGCTTTGGAGGACATGAACCCGTAGTGCTTTGCCTGCAGCTAAAGCATTTGGTATTCACCCTCAGGGTTCTGCCAGCAAACTCTCAGAGGTCAGCATGAAAAAATGCACTCTTCCCACACACTCCACTCTCTGAGTTTGGTTAAATATCAGAAAGTCTTTCAAAGAGATTTTGGATTCTGATCTTATGTAGAGATTGTAAATGTCATTAGCTGTTTCCTGATTTTGCGTAGCTTCATGCTTGTGTGGTACTCTAATTTTTTTATTTAGAGGAGATTTAAAAAAGCCATTTTTTGCATCTTCAAACTGTTTTAGAGACATCTTTATAAATATGTATTATAATTACGGATTATATTTATTTTAGGTCAATATTAGGAACAGTTGCTAGTCCTGTTTAGCATAGTTTTTCCCCTACATTTAGTCTAGCATTGAAGACTGCATCTGCAGTCTCTGTCTGATTATATAAAACAAATGGAGAGAATTTAAATGTGAAGAAAGCCACTTTGAAGTTTATACCCTTGCTTTAGGTGCATGGCAATAGATAAAGTCTTTATTTTGAACATTGTCATTTTTTCTACGGCCTGCATATAAGAGCTGGCAGAAGAAGAATAAAGTTCATTTTTTTAAAAGATGTAATATTTTCAATCATTTCTCATGTTTAGCTTTGCATGTTCTTAAAAAAAAGGAAGATGCTTTCATACTTTATCTGTTTGGCAAAAGCCGCTCCCTGTGTGTGTGTGTGTGTGTGTGTGTGTGCAATGGCGCATAAACAGGTAGTTTACGACCAGTTGGAACAACATTTCATACCCCCACAGAGTTCACATGGCCCTGAGGATAACCAGAAAGTGTTTTGGGGATTCTTTAAATCTCCTTTTTTCTTCCCTGATCTTTATTTCTCTCGTGCTTCTCTTAGTTAATTCATTGTCGATCGTCTAAGAGTTGTCCTAGAGTTTCTCTCTATCTGCTGCTGTTAATTATTTATCCCTCCCTCAGCTCCTCATGCTGTTTCTCTTCAGCTGTTTCTTATTCTCACCTGATTGTTCACACCTGCTCTCCATGCCTTTTCTCTTCACTTCCACTTATAAGCTCTCTGGTTTCCATATTCCGTTGCTTCTTACCTTTATTGCCATGATTACTCTGTGTACTGTTGCATCTGATTCCTCCCATTCTTCATCGCCAGTTTGTTCCTATTGTGTAAGTTCCTTCATAGTTATTGATAAATATGTTTTTCCCACTCCAATCAGCACTTGGTCCTTTATCACAACCGGACAGCAACTCTGGAGGAGCTGTAGAGCTGAACAGTAATTACGAATTGAAAGTTTGGACACACCTTCAGTAAGCTGTTTTTATTATTATTAAAGTCGAAGGGAAGTCATATTTAAATGTCAAATCATTCTGGCTTAAACATGTATATAAATGTACTCTTTATCAGGCGATATTGTTCCAAAAATTAGAAAATTTCTATTTTAAATAAAATTCTGTCTTAAAATCTGTGGGGTTTTTTTGTTATGCAGGCCAGTTAGTTACACATCAGCTTGTAAACTCGGCCAATCATATATCAACGATCATCTGTCAAATTTTTTCGGTCACAGCATCTTGATTCATATCTTGCAGCTAATATACGCAACGGTTGAAATAAGAATCATTACTTTCCCATTGTGTTACATCCCAGTGTTCACGGGGATTGACGTCTGTGTCTTCAGCAGGCGTAGAGCTAACAGAACTGCCAGCGTTGCGAGGCAAGGGCTCAAACATATAACACGATTAATGTTTTTTTTATTAATAATTCTGTATACCTTTGCTTCATAGTTTTACATCTCTGGTATGTATGTAGCAATACAATAAAAGGTAACATTGTAGAAGTTAGTAAGCAACTAAGGAATTGCCAGGTATATCCAGACTGTTGACTGGTTGGATATATCTAACCTGGCAGTAATATTTTTCAATGATAAACCATGCATAGCACCCTTCTTGTGTCTGACTTAAGAGATGTTTACATTTTTTTTTCAGCAGGACAAGCTAATTTGAAAAATAAGGATTCATTTCAGTTTTACTAAACATAAAAAAAATGTTTGTTCTTAAACATTCCTCGAGTCCAGATCTGGTGTCCTGCAACTTTTAGATGTGTCTCTGCTTCCACACACCTGAATTAAATGGCTGAATTACCCCAACATTCAGTCAAGTTTTCCAAAGTCCTGCTGATGACCCAGTTATCCATCTCTGGCTGATAAAAAAGTAGTTTTTGTTTATGTTTGCAACACCTCAATGAATTGGAAACTTTCTTTGATATATTATTCTTTTATATATTTATTATATATATTTACCAAAGAGTTGGAGCTGACTATTAAGAATAAACGTCCTTAATATATTATTTGACAAATTGTTGAATATAAGCAGATATTATCTGCACCAATATGAACTGTTAAAAGAATTACATTTATTACAGTGTAGCTCAAAAGTATATATGAAATTCAGAGGGACCATTTTTTAGATATACTTGAATTTAAATTCTCTCTCTTTAGGAGATTCTGTTCTTGAAACAAGATTCCCCTGACCCTGTGCAAACAAACTGTTTTTGCCAAATTTCTCTTTGAATCCAAATATCATCTTTTGATCACTACCAGCTGCCAGATGTTTTATTTTGCATTTTTTTTTCCCCCTTGTGAAATAGTTACACTCTTTAGGCTGAGGAAATGTGTTCAACGGTTAAAACAACATATTCGCAGAAGGAACAAAATGTTTTAGGAAGTGAGGAAAAGATTATAACAAAAATACAAACAGAGATAAAGGAATAAAACTGTAGTTCCAGTGGTAAAATATGTAAACATCTTTTAACATGTTCACTTAAAAGGTTTAATAAGAAATTCACATCACACTTAGGAATAACATGTCATAGAAACAAGCATTTTATTAATTTAATGCTTTTCTTGCATTTCACCCTTACTTTGTGTTGGTCTGGGGCTTAGCACTCAGCTAAAATGAATTGCATTTTATGGCAATAGCATGACAGAGTTTGACAGACTTGAGATTTTAGTTGTGATAGTTTTGTTTCACTGTATTTATGAATGTAAACCAACATTCATTTAACATAATCTTTCAGAAGGTTTGCATACCTTAAGTCTAAGTCATAAGTCTGATAGAAACACACACTGAAATGCTTTTGGTTTGCTTTAATAACAGAGAAATGTATTGAGAGAGATCATCTGGTGATGGAATGACTAAAGCCTTGCTTCCTAGTAATAGTGATGCTATGGTTCTTCAAAATCATAGTGACCTGGCATATTATGACTGAGAAAAGGGATGATGGTTAAATATTTATATGTGTGTGTTAAATAGGACAATCTCAATTTTTTCCCTTCAGTGTATCTGTTGTTAATTTGATTAATGCCAAATTAGCTGATACTAATAAACAAACCCCTCTTCTACTTAAATGACCAGATCAATTATACCTTCAAGTGTTTGTTAAACATCAAAGTTTGACTTTTAAACTGTTGCACATTTTGAGAAATGTATAAAATGTAATGCAGCTCCAGTCCAGATTCAATTCATTTCAGTAATTAAATTTTTTCAAGAGGTGCAATTTCAAGGCACAAGAGTAGGAGCATAAAACAGAGGGAAAACCAAGTGTTTGTTAAACATCAAAGTTTGACTTTTAAACTGTTGCACATTTTGAGAAATGTATAAAATGTAATGCAGCTCCAGTCCAGATTCAATTCATTTCAGTAATTACATTTTTTCAAGAGGTGCAATTTCAAGGCAAAGAGTAGGAGCATAAAATAGAGGGAAAACCAGTAATGGACATTAACAAAGACAATGTAACTCATAAAATAAATATATGAACATGTATAAATGTCCAAAGTTTCAATGCAATTGTTAGTATGTGCAATGTAGAGTTCTTATGTAGCCTGAAGTGCAACAGGAGTTCATAGGGTCAGCTGGCTGAGCATTGAGAAGAGTAACGGCCCTCAGCTGTATGTATCCTTGGTCTAGCACACTTGAATCAGATGGCTGAATTACAGTACATTTTCTATTTGCAGGTGTATGGTAATAATCTTATCATTCAATTCAGGTGTGTTGAAGCAGGGACACATCAAAGAGTGTCAGGACAGCAGGCCTTGAGGTATATTTGGGACAGTCTGTTTTATTTTTACTTCGGTCCCACCATCCTACAAACCCAAGCAAGGTCAAAAATTTGTATTGGTCAAATAAAAAAATAAAAAAATAAAATAAAAGAAAGATACAGATAAAAAAAACTGTCTATCTGGCATCATCCCTCGTCAATGTTCTAGTTGTTGCAAATTATTTTTTTTCTAAATCGGGGGTCTAGAGTAAAGTTGGAAAAACCTAGATTAGAGGTTGCACAAATGAGTTAACTGCTATATATTAGTGCCATGCAGTTACTTTTTATGTTTCACATTGACTAGTTAATAATCATGTGACTAAATTCACAAAGAATAATTATTTAAAAAAAAAAGAAAGAAAGAGAAGAACTGGATGGAATATCAAAGAGGTTGAACTGCATCCTCAATGTGTATTACTTACCAAAGGGTTACGGCAAACCTGGCAAAGTCTAGTGAAATGATGTTTGCCATGTTTCTTATCGGGATCTCTTTTATCAACTGGATATCAAACTGATTTTTGACACAATCAGCAGAAAGATTCTACCCTTATTCTTTCTTGCATGTTAGTTTCTAGCTTTAAACATGTAATTACCAATCGAAAGTTTGGACACACCTTCATTAGGTTCTTTTAATTATTAATAACAATGGAAAATTCTTCAAAGAGTGTTGTTGACACACGGGGGGGGGGGGGTTCGATGAACTTATCTTTGCCTCATAATTCTGTATACATTTGCTACATAGTTTTACATCTCTGCTATGTATTTAGCAATACATAAAAATATAATACAGAGGTAACATTGTAGAAGTTAATAAGCAACTAAGGAATAGCCAGGTGTATCCAGACTGTTGACTGGTCGGATACATCTAACCTGGCAGTAGCCATATCGATATGTGTAGAACTGAGTTGAGTTCTACCTTATCAACCTGGAATGGCTGCCGTTCAGTCTTTCCTTCAAAAGGTGGGACTTTTAGTACAATACTTGGAGCTGATTGGGTGATGTGCCAGCTAGCACCTGCCTTCCATAATACACTTTCAGTCAATCGTAGCAGTCGAGTAAGCTGATAAATCAAACTTTTTCCAAATACTGTCAGAAGAAAAGCATAGACCTCATTCCCATCTACAAATGCACAAAGTGCTTCTCTTTGTTCCTGTTTTAAACAAGAAATGGTCGCTATTTGAGCTTAAACTGAGTCAGTTGCGGTAAGGCCCTTCTGACTGTCGTCATTCCTACATGTCCCGCCCCAAAAAACACTGCTGGCGGGTCATTGGTCCGACTTGCTGGTTTTTATGAGAACAACGTATTACCGGAAGTCTTTCAACATGGATTTGTTGTGAGAAACTAAAATTCTTGCGAAAATCCAGCTTGCAGCGAAAGTTTAGGGTACATCTGTGATCAGTTCAAAATGTATACAGTAGTATAGGTCAATTTTGTAACAGTTAAATTGACAAATTTGTGGTCAAATGAGATTCATGCATTTTACTTCTAGGTGCAGTTGTCCAAAGTAGGGATATACCAGATAACGAGCGGAAGCTGTATTTCTAGGAGAAAGCCACATTACCAGAGTTACAGGGGCAAAGCTGTCATGATTGGTTTTAGTTCAAACCCACATGCAGAACACAACGAGGCTGAGTAAAAGTTTAACAGAGTTTATTAAATATAGTTGACACAAAGACATGAACAGGATCAGGAACTGGTCCGAGTTGGGTTCACTGAAGTCTGTAGAGATGGATAGTTTGATTAGCTGGGCTGACAGATGATCAATGAGTCCTTTAAGATTATTCTGAGTCTACCTTGACGGAGTCCAGGCTTCTCTTATGAGAGAGGGAACCGTTGGGTCCAGAGACTGTTGGTAACAGAGGCTCAGGTTGCTAACCAAACTAAGGTCAACACTGCGGCGTTGAAGGAAGGTCTGGCAGCTGCTTATGAAGGGAAGGTCTCCTGATGAGTAGATGCGTCTCAGGTGTGCTGGAGGGCTCCAGCCCAGGAGACCCACGGCGCACTCTGCTGGTAGAAGGTGGTACATCCCCAGATCCCAACAAAAGCTTTATTATATCTGGAGTCCAAGACAAATTTTTATTTTGGCCATTCTGACATTACTATGTTTTTTTTTCTTTCTCTTTTACATATTACCGTATCTTATTTGCAGTCTTATGTTAAAGTGTAACAGCATGCATATAGATTACTTGTGGTGTTTGTGAGAATAATGGTAATAATGCTTTTCATTTACACTACTATAAAGCCTTTTTTTCTGTGTTTCCTTGAAATGACTGTGGCTGATCTGCACTAACTTGACTTTAAAAAACATTAAGTTGTGTAACCCCGGCCTCAAACCATGCCCTCCTGCTAACAGGGTGCACCCAGACCTTTCTGTGGCGGGGCATCGCTCATGATGGAGAAACAGCAGGTAGGCCAGCAGAACCAACACATGTGCCATAGTGATTGTAAAGCTATGCATTACATTTTTCGACAGATTTTCTTTAAGATATCCGAGCAAATTTCTTTCTATTTTGTAGCTTTTTAGGTTTTTTTTCATAGACCATGAGTCCTCAAACATTTTCCTCCAGAGCTCTATGTGAGTTAAAGGTAGAGCTTTTTCTTTTTCAATTGTAGTGTTTTTTTAGCTTTAAATGCCAAAAGTTTGAATCTAAAAACTGTCAAACTGCTTTTTCTGGATAAAATTAGAGTTTTAACTGCTTTTAAGGAACTAAAAGGCAGCAGAGACGGATAAATGTCATCGCTAGCATCGCCGCTGTGATTATTTCCATTTTAGTAACATTCACGGTGGCCTTCTTTTACTTTGTGGGTTCATTACATTTTTTTCTTCATAATTTCAGTTATAACTGCAGGCACCTCTCACTTCACTCTCTTAGTCATTGCATTCAACAATTAGGTGGTGGAAGAACAAAGTGCCTTCATTCAGCAGACACCTTGCAGAAGCTGTAATTCACACAAGCAGATGTATGACTTGACATTAGATCTGCAGGACAGCTTCAACTACAGTAAAGGAGAAATGTTACTCTTTAAGACTTCACCTTCCATCACCTATAGAACAGAACATTGACTTATGGGATTATTAAAATCACTTTATTGATTTTGTGATATGAAAGGAAAAGCTCACTAGATTGTTATAGAAAAGTTTATTTATTTTTAGTTGTCAAAACTGTGACTAAAAATTCTTATTAACATGACCGTGTGAGTTAAATAATTAATTGAAAACTAAATTGAGGACTTAGCAGGAAACCACTAACAGCACACCCAAGAACCACTGGAGTAAGAAAGTAAGGTTAGGGGGTTGGGAAGGAACTTGAAGATTGGAAAAAGTTTGGTAATAAACCGCACTCTCCATAATAAGTGCTATCCAGTATGCTTTGGGTTTCATATGGAGAGCTTTAGCCATTTGCTGGATTTTCTTTAACTTCTGTTGTTTTTAAAAACATTTCTGGAAGGGTGAAATACCAATTTAAACAAACAGCATTCATATGCAAGTAGATTGCATAATGTTTTTAAGGAGGTCTAGATTTGGCGCAGCAGTCTGAAGTTATTTTTCTACCCTGGGTTGTGTTCTTTTTGTTGACCCCATAAAAAGTGAAGGGATAGGAGTAGGAGTTAAGAGCTTAGAAGGAGCCTGAATTTTGTTTCCTCTGTCCAATGGGCTGTTGACAGCAGAGAGTTTTAAATGTAAAGTGAATCTTAAGTTGAACAGGTGAGTTTTTCACAAGATGCTCAAGTAGCAAAGCACAAAGGGGTAATTTTTATGGAAAATAAACCTGTTGAAACGGTATATCTGTCAGACTAGGAAACAGAACCTGGATCAAAGCTCTGTAATCACAGACAGATAACAAAACCCATGGAATATGCTTGAATCGGTGGTCAGGGCACAAAACAAGGTCAAGGACAGGGAGGTAGAAAGGAGCTAATGAATCCAGCGGCAACGCAGGAGATGGTAACCAGGAGACATAAGCAAGGCCAATGCCAAGGGATGAGGAACCAGGAGAATGTCTGATATCAGGAACGCAGGAAAATACAGGAGGTAAATACAAGATGCAGGCAGGGTAACAACGCTGGACATTTAATCATCAAATGCTTTCAATAATCTGGCAACTCCTTGCCAGCAGAGAGAAGAATATAAAGGCAGGGACATAGGTGGGATGAATGGGACATGATACAGGCAGGGGAGGTGCAGGTGAAAACCATGATCCAATCAACATCAGTACAGAGAAGAGCAGGGACTGACAGGGGTGGTGCAGCGAAAACAGAACAGAATGATGAAAAAAAAGTTGTTATTCAAGAAAAATAAAAATAATTATTCGGGTCAACAAGACTGTGAAAGTGAAAAAAAAATATTACACTATTACTGATACTATGTTTTGTACATAATTATTATTTCTGAATATCTCTGGATTTAGCTCCTACTTTTTTTTTTGGAAAATCCATCTTGCAGATTATGTGTTAAATAAACAAATGTTCTATACTGATGCATTTGCCAGAAGAGGAAGGTCAGGTTGCACATTTTGTTTAAACTTCAGGCTCAAATTCAGTCAGCTGTTATATTCTGTTAGTCAGAGCAGTTTTATGCTTTATAACAAGCACCTAAAATTTCTCTTGCAAAAAGGAATCTGGATAAATTAATTTTCCGGCTCCTGCCTTACCAGCCTCCTACAGGAAGGCCCTGTAACCTAACAATTCCATCAGCATTTAGTTTTTTTTATATCACCTCCTGCTCAGGCATGGTAGTATTCTTGTTAAAGGATAGAAAGAATAACAATCTTAGGATGTGTATTTTTTTTAATAACTACACATTGTTTTCCTTATGTCCCTACTGTGCAGTCTCTTATTATCTCAGTTTTGCTGTTATATTTCTAACCTTTTTATAAATGCATGTTTCCATTTGCCTTCTTTTTTGCTGCTGGTACACCTCAGTTTTCCAACTGGCAATAAGGGATCCAATAAACGATATTATTATTATTATATTTTGTTCTATTCTTTTCTGTTCTATTCAAATGAGAAGTCTCCTATCTGACACTCAGCAGTGGCAGGGTCAACCATGGCTGCATGGCTGACTGACAGTTAGGCTCGATGAGAATAACCAGCATGCTAACATTCCAAAATTACAATTCTAACACCATCTTGTTAACTCTCCAGTTTGATTCTTAGATGACTTTGTAAAACAATTGTCTTGAAACTCAAATACTTTGTAAAAAATTGTATAAAGCATGTCGTCATGGAGCCATTTACAGTGTACCAGTTGCTCAACCCTGTTTCAAGTCGACATATTTGAATCTGCCCAAGTATTTTTGATATTTTTAGCAGATTAATGGATAGGATGAGCAACGTGAACAGAAGGACAATGCAATGTTTTTAATATATATGGCTCACTAAATGTTTCTTTTAATTATGCACTGCAGAATTTAATGAATTGCTGGGACTCAATTAGTGGATCAAGGTTTAAGGGATAATTACATATTGCTTTTATTGTGAGTACATCCCTCTTTTAATTATTTCGACAAATTAATGATGGAACAGTTAATGTTCAGCTCCTTTCCAGTTCCAGTCAGATTTAATTGGACTAAACCTAAGTTTTTTTACATTGTCTTTAGTAAGAAATGTTCATTTCGAGAATTGCTATGTGTGTTTCTAGAAGATATTTGGCCCCATAATTTTCTATTGTTAGGAATGGCTATTTTTTTCCCTAATCATTTTGGCACAAGTTGACAATATCAGATTTTTCCTCCACCTAAACCTAAAAGCCTTTGTGGTCATATTTCTATAATCTTCCAGGCTGGTTGACACTTAAAGTACCTTTGCACTTCGTGCATGGTACTAAACAAAACAGCTTATTTTATGCTGAGTTTAAATAATTCTACCTCCGACTTGATTTACTAATTAGGCGATAGCTAAAGGAAACCAGTTGCATTATAAACTGCCTTTTTTCTGTATTTCAACAACGTTGCCTTATTTTCCATCCATTTATGATTTTCGTTTCACAAAAAACACTGACAGAGAGATACTATGGTGTGTTTGTTGGAGTAGCACTTTATCTACTGCTGTTAGTAAAGGTTAGATGAGCTTATCAGGAAAACAAACTCAGTCTCAGGATGATCCCTGGACACAGGGTAGGTGGTAGGAGACAGGGCTCTTGCAAAACTTAAGAGTTGGAGGATCTTTCATTAAAGGACTTCAGCCCCTTTTGTTCACTAAAGCCTGGGATACATTATTTTCAATCGTTGCTTGCAGCCCCAACTCATATTGTGCAAATCAGTTGCAGAGTTCAAAAGCTCGTATCTGGAGATGTATGTCCTCACACTGTACGAACCGACGCTGGGATGCAATCTGACTATTCATGCTGTAAGTGCTAAAAGACAGATCGGGGTTTTGAACAATCCTGACATACTGTGCAAGAAATAGAGCTAGCTAGTAATCGAAGAAGATGCTTTACTTATGTTGTTGTTTCTTCCATGCGTAATTTGAAAAATCTCAGAGGAAAAAGCTCTTTGTCTGCTCATATCATGGCTTCAATATGGGATTCAGTCACGAGACACGGCAGTACAATAACGCATAATACACGATTTGGCCAGGAGTCGACCTGATCTCCAATATTGTCATACGACTGGAGAGACTAGAGATGTTTCAAAAATGATTAAAAATCTCAAAGTGTCTGCCGGAATAAAGGAAAATCCCAGATCTTTCCTCCTAGCAGCTGTTAGACTTCTTCATCTACTCCGTTCCAAATAAGCTTGGTAAATTTAGAACCCTGATTTGCAGTTTCTTTCCCATTTTTTTGTTCTGTTGTTTTTTTTTTGTGCACAACTAATCAATCGATTGCATATTTCATTAAAGCTGATTTTTTTAATGTTTGAGTATAAATTTTTTTAAACTTCACACTATTTTTTTTTATTCTTTTGTAAACTGTTTTCCTCACTTTCCATAATATACCTGGATTTCCCAACTTTGGGAAAATGAAAGACTTTTCTATTCTAAGTTTGTGGGCCTTTAAAAGTGAAAACTTGTTGAACACCAAAATATCAGGGATGACATAAAATTTTTATGCCTCACCGGGGGAAACAACCTTTGTTTTTTGTTAAACTCAGAGAGAACGGTTACCCTCAACACCATATTGTGCTGGATCATAAGGAAGAATGTAAGCTATTCAATTGTCTTTTATGAGGCAGTTCAAAGGCATCAGTGAAGATGTTCCCTCATTATTGGTTCTGCTACGTCGCAGACAGCCAGTGATCTCCTTAGGGTGTGAGACCACCGTGCATTCATAGATTGAACTTCATTAAAGCACAGACGATTGCACCAGACAGGGATCACTGAGTCCCTCTTCTCTGTGTCTCTTTCCTTACTTTACTCGACCCTACATCGACAGACTGAACCAGTGTCCCTACGGCGGAGATTAAACACAAATGGAAAAAAATAAGTATATAAATAAATAATATAAGCGGGAAAATTGGCCAGAGTTATCTTGTTAAAACTTGAAAGGGGCCTGAAAGAAGAGGAGGTGCAGGGTGCTGGAAGTGGCAAATATTTACAGCTGAACTTCAGTCGACCAGAAGGTCATACAGAAGGGTGACAAATTAAAAGAAAAACTAACAAAAAGCAATTTAATAAGTTGTTTCACCCCAAAGTGCTGCAGAAATCTATCAACTGTCATTTTCCATTGTATCTATAAATCATGCAAATAAACATAATACTTCCTAAAATACTCTTTTGTTTAATTTTTTGATCAGTATTAGCACACTCTATCAATCTCCTTTACAAAAATTAGACATTTCATCCAACTGAAATATTTTCCAATGATAAACCACGCATAGCGCCCTTCTTGTCTCGACTTGAGCATTTTTTAAATTTGTTTAAAAATATTTTTTTTCCAGGGCAAGCTAATTTGAAAAATAAGGATTCGTATCAGTTTTACTGAACATGGACAAAATGTTTGTTCTTAAACATTCCGAAAGTCTCTGCTTCCACACACCTGAATTAAATGTCTGAATTACCTCAACATTCAGTCCAGTTTTCCAAAGTCCTGCTGATGACCCAGTTATCCATCTCTGGTTGATAAAAAAGTAGTTTTTGTTTATGTTTGCAAAGGCTGAAAATTGTGAGCAACACCTAAATTGATTGGAAACTTTCTTTTATAAATCCTGACAGAAACATGTCTGTTGAAAAAAAAAAAAAAAAGATTTTTGAAGAATAGTTTTTGTCATGATTTATTTAAAGATCTGACCCAAAATGCAGAGAACCACTCAGAGAGCAAGGCAAAGGGTTAAACAGGTTTATTTTGGTAAGGGTTGAGGGGTTGGATCTGGTACTCAGAGGGCTGGTGAACCGGAACTGGAAGGGAGGAGGGAAGTTCACAGAGGTGAGTTCAGGTACCGTGGGAATCTTGGATGCCGTAAGGATAATTCTATTGAGCGACTCACGTTTGGAAGGGTTCTTCTCTCGCTTTGAATCGAGTCTGTGTGGGTTGACCTAGTGAAGGGGGGACTCGTTGGAGAGCGGACAGATAGACCTTCGTTGGACCCAGAGGAGTATGAGAGGACTCACACTCGGAAATCCAGGAGAACTTGAACGGAACTTGTGGAGGTTAATCCCCTGCTCAGTGTGAGACTCAAACATCCTTCCAGGGGAAGAAGGCCAAAAATCCAGCTTGCAGAATAACTTCCTGCCGAAAAGGCAAAGACAAAAAAAAGGTTAGGCTCAGTGAAACAAAGACTCAGAACTCAGATAAACTCAGCTAGAGTACCCTAAACTGGCAAACACTCCGGCCTCGAGGTAGTGACAGTCCACTGCTTTAGTACTCCTCCCGATAATGATCCAACGAGAAGCAGGTGTGCAGGGAGGACCAGCGAGGACAGGGCACCACCTGGTGGTGGAGGGAGAGACAAACGCAAACAACAGACCACACAAATTCCTGACAGTTTTAGGAGGAACATCGCTATCATTAATATTTAGTAAGGAACCTGACAACTCAGCCACTGTAATCTTTGTTATTTACCCCATAGTGCATCTAATGTGAATTATTTTTTTCTGCTTTAATTCCCAACACCTCAATTTGATTTGTCATAGTTTTTTATAAATAGCTTCCATTGTTTTCTTTTTCTTTAGTGCTATGTCCTTCTTTATGAATCCCTTTTCCGTTCCCTTCCATTTACTAATGGGTTAGAGCTGACTATTAAGAATAAACCTCCTTAATAGATTATTTGACAAATTATTGAATATAAGCAGATATTATCTACAACGATAAGAACAGTTAAAATAATGACATTTATTACAGTGAAGCTCAAAAGTTTATTTGAAATTCAAAGGGACAATTTTTTAGATATACTTGAATTTAATTATCTCTCTTTAGGAGCTTTTGTTCTTGAAACATGACTCTCCTGACCCTTTGCAGACAAAATGTTCCTGCCAAATTTTCCTTTGAATCTAAATATATTTTTTGGACCGCTACCATCTGCCAGATGTTTTATTTTGCATTTTTTCCCCCCTTGTGAAATAGTTACACTCTTGAGGCTGAGGAAATGTATTCAACAGCTAAAACAACATATTCACAGAAGGAACAAAATGTTTTAGCAGGTGAGGAAAAGATTATAAAAAAATACAAAAAGAGATAAAATAACAAAACTGTAGGCGTTGTTTTGGAGAAGGCGTCCCTTGCTATATGTTAATATATGTTTGTAAAACACCTCAACTGCTTTAACAACAGCTGAGTTCGCTTTAGAAAGTTTTATTTTGTTGTTATTACAGATGTATATGCTCTTGTATGTCAAACTGATGAGCTAACAAGGGTTCTTGTTGTGGGTGTAGAGGTAATACAATAGTAGCCCACAGGTGGCCATCTGTTCATTTATTTCAGTTTCATGCTGTGGCTTCTGTTTATCTCTTTTGGCACTTTGGTTTTGATCTTGGTTCACCAGCTCCTGGTCCTTTGCTCTCTTTTCTCACACAGTTAGGGAAGGTTTTCTTGGAGACAGAGTTGCTTTCAAAGCAAGAGGAAAATAAAGTGTGAGGAACAGTTAGTGATCTAAACACATTTTTTCATGCACTCAGCAGGGTGATGTTCAGCCTACATATTCCAGCTGTAAATTCACAAGAACAGGATAACATGAGGGGAAAACACTGCAGAGCAAACTGCAGTTGGACCTTATAAATCATTTTTTTCTATTTATTGTCTTATCTTCTGTTCTCTTTTAGATCCTCTCCTCTCCTCCTGATAGCTGATCTCACCGTCTCCCTCAGTTCTAAAGGCCATCCTGCGCTAATTCCCAAACTAGCAGTGAGTCAGATGATCACATGACTCCACCTATAGGGAAATTGGAACCATGCATCACCTACTGGTGGAATGACGATTCAAAAAAATTCCATTACAGTTTCTTGCGAATCTCTGAAGAGATACCAAAGTATGGAGCTGAGCGGGAAGCTAGAAATCAAAAGCAAGGCGTGAACATTTTTAAAGAGACAAAGAGAACAAGGGGATATTGTGATTAAAAATGGCCTCCTAGGGGGGGAGACGGGATAAAAGGGGTACTGGCTAGAAAGTATCACCATTACAATACATCACTGTCAAAACGGCTGAACCAGAGCAGCAAAGGGACCATTTGAACCTTTTCCTCTCAGTTCCCTGGGGAACAGTGGCACTTGTAAGCTACATAGATGTTGAGGATCTTCACTTATAAAAGAACATTTTACAGCACTCCATATGGTTTTTCTACAAGATCTAAAGTAATTCAAATGTGCTTAAGCCCCATTAGACCTTAACAATTACGTACCTGATGCTCAATATCTTTAAACATCAAACATCCCTGATTTGAGAATGCATTTTTTATTTTCACAAATAAAAGGAACATTTAGATTATGATGATGGATTAGCTTTCAATACTTTAGTATATTTTGTATTATTTTTATAACTGTAGATTTAATCAGCTTCTTTTTTTTTTGTCTATAAGAAGTGATTGTAGCCTTTATATTTACTTTTTCTTGTTTTGGCTTCTCTTTAGGGTGGCTTAGCATCTATAATAAACATTACTGGATAAATAAAGAAACAAAGCATATAAAATCCACAGATTTCACATACCCCACTAGCACCAAATCAGAATCGCCCTCAACTCATCATGCTGATGGATCCATTTGAAGCAGTTATATTATTTTTGTTTATTCAACATTCAATAGGAGCTTTCACTTATGTCAACATGGGTTAGATATACAGTTACATATTGCAATCTATTACTTTTAAACATATTTACATCTACACAGCAAACAAACACATTTTACAGCATGGTTTCGTATCTTGTATTTAGGTTGCTTAATGCTCATTACTTCTTTTAGCCCTCGAAATGGTAAAAATGTGAGTTTTTGCCATTGGACACATTTGAACTTAGCTTGAAGAAAGAGTTATAAAAACCAATTTTTGCACATTTGATTTTTAACCCCATCAGCTCAGCAACACACAGGCATCTGTATTTGTCTTTCTGTTTACATATTTATGCTTTTTAACCATAATTTCACTTTTTTGTAGAGTGAAGCAACATCTTCTTTACTATGTGGATTCCAAGAAATCTTCCTCAGGGTTTATTCTGTTTTTGTTTAGTTGTGCAGCTTAACTCAGAGCAGTTTTTACTAGCATGTAACTGATCAGCATAACCCATCGATCACATCTGTTAAAAGCTTGTTTTCTATTCTTTTTTTTTCTTTTTTTCTTTTTTTTCATGTTTTCAAGAAATAGATAATCCATCTCAGAACCATAACTATTAGTGTCATCTCTAAATCACTGTCTCGTTTGGAATCTGTCACATTTTCTATGCTTTATCACAGTTACTGGTTTCTGAGCTAAGTCTGTGAAGAGAAGAAACATTTATTTATAACAATTCTTTTAATGTAAGCTAAACAAGTACATGAGAACAATCTGTGTTTTAATCGACAACAACTAAGTAAGGCTTTTAACTAGGGCTGAAGCAATTAATCTGATTAATCATGATTAATCGATTTTTGAAAGTAATCGAGTATAGAGAGTATAGAGATTGTAAAACAAGCCTTTAGCTAACAGAATGAACCAATTAGTGGAGGAATTATATCAAGATTGTAAAAAATATATAAACATTTTGCCTTTAAGATAAAAAAATTTTTTTGTCTGTCAATATGCTCTATCCACAACTCCTCAAGTGGAAAATATCTAGTTTCACCTGGTTTGATTTAGTGAAAAGTGCTCTTTAAGAAACCCTACGATTGACAGATTAATCAATTTGCAAAATAATACAATAGTATCCATAAAGGCCTTAATCCAACCTGCCAATTGTTTTGACAAGAGACTGAATAAAGTAGCCGTCTCTTGCAATCTAAGCATTATGTTTTCTATTCCAGGTTTCTGTCAGCGGTTGATGTGCCCCTGTGCAAGGCACTCAACCAAGTTTATATTACACTCTATAAATGTGTGTATTTGTGAGTGCAGCTGGGTAAAAACAGTATGGCCCCAGTGTTACTGGAAACGTGCTACATAAAGTGAGTTGCCATCATGTTTGACAAATAAATGGGGTTTTCATGTATGGGGGCAAAAATGGCATAATATAGGTAAATAAGAAGGTATTACTTAAAGGGAAAGAAAAAATAGTTTTAAGGAAGTATGTAGGAAGGAATTATGAATTAAACAGATGGAGATCAAGGAGGGGATTAACTCAGTCTGCTGTAGGTACTTAAGTCTAAACCAAACTAAAAGGAAATAGAAGCAAGTCTGTGTTATAGTTGTATCCACTACGTAGCAGATCATTGGAAAGGAAATCTGTTGTTTGCTACAACCTTGTGGGGAGGCAAGCAGCCAGTCATATTGGCAGATTATGGAAGCGATAAAGGGAGCAGAAGACACAGATGGGTTGAAAGAAATCAGGAGGTGGAAAGACAGACGCTGAGGAAATCAGATGGGCTGGGACCAGACAGGACGCTGCCGAAGGTTTGCTCGGCAGACGTGGGGGAGTTGATGCACCTGCTGAGATCCTACATGAAGGACATCTTGTCAGTGTGTGTATGTGACCAGGTGTATGCTTGTGTGTTTCAGGTTGTATTGATGCGGTGCCTTGTCTGAATATGTCTCCTGCTCAGCATTTGCTCTGAGGTTTTATCTGCACGTTTGGTTGTGTCACTATATCTCTCTTAGCTTCTGCAGCTGCTTATCTGCTGAGTGTACTGAACGTGTGACCAGATGCTAAACATCCTACGTTGGTAACATACTAATGCGGACAGTCCCTTGGAACTTATTTACATCCCCTGAACAATTTCACATCTTGGATTTTATAACCAGCAAATTCAGTTTACAGCTGTTTTAATTGACTGAACAATACAAATTAGTGATAAATAATTGAGGGCAGGGAGAAAATCACTTTTTTTAATATCTTCAAATTGCTGTGTCTTTAAATTGATTTGCCCTGTATCAATACCTGGTAGGATGTCTATGTATTTGCTATTTGCCATCATCTCAGCTTCTTTTTTTTTCCTGAATGACATTTAGCAACTAAATATAGCGGTAAATATAGCTTTCTTTCATCAAAAGAGTTTTTTTTTTTTATTCTCACACAAACTACTGCTTAACTTTTTCTTGCCAGTTTAACACAACCTTTTCTATTATATAAAGGATTTGTAGATCATTGCGTTTATGTTCCTTTAGTATGTCTGCTTCTTTCCTCTTGAAACCCAGTCAACCGGTAGATGGCCGCTCACACTGAGCCTGGTTCTACTGGAAGTTTCCTCCTGTTAAAACGGGGTTTCCTCTCCACTGTGGCTGCATGCATGCATGCTTGGTGTGAATGACTGCTAAAGAGCTAACCACAAAATTCAAGTGAATATCTACAGTACTTTCTGTACATCACCTTCCAGAAGGAGAGAATCCTGCAAAGTCAATGACTGAAAGCAATCAGCTGGTAACCCGTAGATAGAAAGCTTTTTACAAAGCTGTCTATATAAATAAATAAATAAGAATAAATAGAACTTTATTGGCAGACTGTTTCAAACTCACAACCTCAGAATTCCAAGTCCTCTGCCCTAACTAATACGACACCATTCCCTCAAATATGATCATATCTAAATATGATCTGAATGAACTGTTTCTGTAAAGTGCCTTGAAGTAACATATGGTGTGAATTGGTCCTATATTTAAAAAATCAATGAAATGGAGTGGAACCTTCTATTATGTCATCAAACTACTGAATGTAGCCTATAATTATTTGCAGACAATGTAAAATGTAAAAAATTAATCCTGTTTGACTCCATTATTGATATATGGGCGACAGTGGCGTTGAATGTAGGAGTCTGCCCTGAAATCAAAGGATTGACGGTTCAAGCTCTGGCTTTCAGTGTAATTGTGTCCTTGGGCAAGACACTTCTATCATGATTTTATCTAAAGCTCGGACCCACATGCAGTGAAGCCAAACAGAGAGACACAGAGTAAAAGTTTGAACGGGTTTTATTGAAAGGGATTTAGAGTTCGGTGCAGAGTTCCTCCGAACTCTGCTCGGCCAGAAAACTGAAAGACGAGGGGAAGACAGTCTGTTGGATTCAGGCTCAGTGGGGAATTGGAGTTGTTAATCTTGAAGGAGAGGATTTGTTGCCACTCACGTTTCCAGAGAAGAAGAGACACGTACTGTAGACTCCAGTCTGTGTGTCGGTCTTCCAGGATTTGTTTGATTCGGTGGAGGGCGGAACAGGGTTTACCCAGAACTCGGACGGAGTGGAATGATGCAGCAGCTGGTTGCAACTCAGTTTTCCTGTGGTCCTTGTAGTGTAGAGTGCTTTGGTCAAGTCTCCTGACTTGAAAAACCTCTATATAAGCACATGCCATTTACCATTCAATAACCCGTCTGTGTTCTGCACATGTTCATGATACTATGTTCATACTATGTATTGTAAAATTATAAGGTATGAGGACTATTTTCAAAAGATGTACAGCAAGGAGACTCTATTAACTGATTACGTATTTTTGGTTGCATTGGATTTTATTTAGGATGGTAGAGGCCCTTAGCACAAATAGAAACCACTCATTAGAGAAGATTTTATTTAAAAACCTTTGTGTCGGTTGAATTATTGCGAGGTTTTTGGTGATATTGAGACATTTAATTAGGGAATTTTGATTTTCAACTGTTTCCTAAGCATCAAAATGAAACTTCTAAAACTTGGATTCATTATGTTTACCCCCATGGATATTTATAAAGACTCCTGTGATAGAATTGTGAGAAAAGAAAAGGCTCTAAAGAAAAATTTCCTTGTTATTCAGTTACAAATCTATTGACAATCCACTGCAGTTCGACATCAGTTTGATCAGTTTTATGTATATAAGGATGGCTCCCCAGTCAAAGCTAACCTCTAATGCAAGACAAATTTCAATGTCAAAAATAAAGACCCCAAGAGCCTGACAGCTGTAGGGAACTAAGATATTTTCCTTTTTTAGAAAGGACCCGGAGCTCTTTTTACATTAAAACAATATAGTCGAATTTAGTCAAAATGAACCTAGTTTACATCAGGGTGTGCATGATAGTCAGCTGCCTTTACTGTTTCCAATTCGAACTGGAAAACACATTTTAAATTGTTTAAATCAGTAAACAGAATCTTTTATTATTTTTTTTCATACTTTAAACAAAAAAATTCTTTTGCCATGTCATGAGCTTTGAAGAAGATTTGCTCTGCATAATAGTCACTTCCTCTGTGGAGGAGGGCTTGTATTGTCTTGTCCACAAAAAATTGATAGCCATGCAGCAAGCAAACCAAACCTCTCTAAATAATAAAAAGTTGTTCTGGGTGGCAGACTTTAAGCTTAAGAACTCCAACAAGAAGATTGTTAAGATTGCAGTAAACACCCTCATGCTACTGTTGTGTCATGCTACAAATTATTTGCACCTCTATCCCAGTGGTTACGAATGCGTGCAGCTTGGAACCAGCAAATTTTCCTGCCTTCAGCTACACTGTACTTCTTTCAATGGCCCACTGCTGGGTATTATCTCTATCACTGCCATATGCCGAGGTACTTTGCTGGCTCTGAGCTGTTGCCTACCTCTTCACTCACACTGTGTCTTTATGATTCCACCGTTTATGCATACTTACCTTTGTTGTACACTCAGGTATAAACATTGCTAGACAAAACATTAAGGAACTTTTGTTTCTCTCTCTTTGAATTTATTCTTTTTCTATAAGTACAAACCAGAACTTTTCCTCTGATTATCATCCAACTGAGTCGTCACCCCACAGATGTCATTCACAGGGAGATGCAGCCAAGTGATGAACACCGTGGCCTGCAGGGGTCGCCGCTCTTTGTGTTTAGTGCCAGAAAATGAGAGGAGTTAGCCGCAGTGATGGGAATGCAAGAATGGTGGCTAATAATGGCTTACAAGGTGCCACAGACTCACAAAGGTTTCAAGCTTGCAGATACAGTATTATGGGGACATTTGTGGGGATCAAGTGTTGTTTGTCAAGAAATCCATAGATTTCAATCAACAAGTTAATGTTACCATCAGACGTTTAATCTACATATTTAGCTGGACCTGCTGGTTGCTCACCAGATTCATAATAATTGGTGGAGTATTAATCTGGCCTAGACTTTGTGCTGAGTTTCACGTTTTTATTTTCTGGAGGACCTATGTGTTTCTACTTGCCTCTTCATCAGAAACAGGAGTTGGTGGTGAACAAAAGGCCTCACAGATTGCATCTCGCTCAAATGAGTGAGTCCTTTAAGATTCATATTTCATGCTAGATTCAATTTATGTCTAAATTCTGCAATTCCTGAATTTCACATCCTGAAAATCATAAGAGTCCTAGAAAAGCTTTTGTTGCAGGAGGTTATTGGACAACAGGAGTTTTAGACCAAATTAGCAGGGTGCAAGAGGCAGAGCCAGTGATTTTTTTTATGGGATCACAGAACAAAAGAATGAAAGTAAACAATTTGTCAGAAAATAGTTCATTATTTGATCTGTTGCTGAAGCTAAAAGTGCAACACCTTAACTTGCTAAATCAAAACCATAAATGCAACAAATAATGTTCTAAGGGATCCATTTGTTTCTCTACCAGTACATATAATCATAATTTGATTTATAAATCATTTTCTTATGATAACAAGGTTCCCTGTCATTAGTAAAAGGGTCAAGTCCATTTTTACAAAGTCACTGTCCCCTGATGGCCACAATTCAGAACTGCTCTTGGTCTCAATCTTTGCTTGGACAAATCATTGACCTAATTTGAAAACATTAGAGACAAAGAACCACTTTCGGGCTGGGATGTGGGAGAGTTGGGCAGTAAACAGTCCGGTCTTCAACAAACTGAATGTAAGCTTGTTTTTGATGCTTTTTAGATACATGAAACTGCCAACAGTTTACATTAACAAAGGCAATTAGGCAAAAGGAAGGCCCTGCCTGTGCAATGGCGTAGGGACTAGTGGTAAAGAAACCATCGTAGTGGCTTTGTAAGGAATCGGAGAGATCCCTTAAAAAGCGTCCACAATGTAAACGTTTGTCTCAAGTTAGTAGTCGTAAAAAAACAGCATGGCTAAAATATCTTTTGCTAGTCAACTTCATAACTTTACAGAAAAGCTTTTTATGAGAAATAGTGTAAAAGTAAAATCATTATCGGGCACAACACAACTTATTTTCTGCATACCTAAGAAATCCAAAATCGATGAGAGAAACATGCACAGCAGCTTTAACTGTATTATGAGAAAAAAAAATGCAACAGGGAAATAAATCATAAAAAGTGGCATAAACAAAACAGAACCATTTATAATAAAAATATTATTTGTGTTAAGGCATGGTGCAAATAATCTTTCAGATTTAATTTTAACAGAATGATTTGAGTTATATATAAACCCTTAACAAACTGAAATAAATCAATTTATATCTTTGATTTAATCATATACAAAACATCCTATTGTTAAGACCCTATTATTTATATATAATATAAATAATATATGAGAAATTAATTGCTGTAAGTTTTGTTACTAAATATCACTGCTAATGTTATTTTAGTGCTCAGCATTCCAATCTATTTTCTTTATTTAACAAGACCTAAAATCAAACATTTAAATTAAGTGGAGTAATGCATGCAGGGAAATGTAATAGTTGTTACTATACACTATTAAAATAAAAGTGTATTTTATGTAATACTCCTTCTTTATGTACGCAGTCAATGACGTCCACCAAGGCTTCAAAATGTACACTCAGCTAGTGCTCCAACACTAACACTAAAGGTTGGTAGACAGGCAGTCAGTGTCTGACTCCACTGTTGTCCCTGAGGCTGCCAGTCTGTCTGCTGGTCTGTTCTTAGAAACCTGCTGGGAGGTACTGGGGAACATGCCCAAGATATATAATACCTCAGCCAGTGTTTGTGTGTGTGTGTCTCTGACTGTGTGTTTCTTTTTACGAGCGTGTCACAGACAGCGGTGATTGATAAGGTACCGGACTTGGTTGATTAATTACTCTCCAGGTCGATGTAACATTGCAAACTCTGGCAGAATTCATAGGTCTACTCATACAAGCATATGGCAACTCGCCTTCAGGCTGCTTCACAGACTGTTCAGATGCACAAACAAACATCGTTTTACGTGTTTTCTTCTACATCCTTTGCTCAAGTGTTTTTTATTTTTTAAATAAATGTATTTTCTGTCAAATAAATGTTACACAGTTATTTGGCAAAACTGAGATTATTATATATTAGTTTTCAAAACCTGCTGGAGTCCAATCAGTGCAGCTTTTCTTAAGTTTAGCTTCCCTTAACCGACCAGCTAGCCTTTTCACCCTCCTCACCGGCAAGTCAGCCATCTGAAGTGATAAATAGTCTTCAATTAAGGGCTTGCTTCGTAGACTGCAATGTGTCATCTGTGCCTAGGTCGCCTTAACATTTATTCAATAAAGATTCAGCAGAGAGCAAAGGAGAGGGAGGAAAGACAAATGGATCCCAGAGATAACAGGTCATGTTTGTCGGCTATCTGGGAAAGAGCCTCCCATGATCGTTTTATTGGTGTCACTGCGGCGGTTTAGCATTGGCATTGTATTTATCAAAACAGGCTTGAAGGCAGCTTGGTGTGATTAGGTTATTTCTTGGTTAACTAATAACTAATATTCTTCATGGCAGGAGATTTACTCTGTCAGTGTTTACACAATGCACAACCTTAGGCTCATGTAAGCTTATGCTTTCTCTGGGAATTTAAGCATTAAAGAAAACCAACAGTTTGTACTGGTAAAATCTTTGGGGAGCTATCATAGCTTCATTTTAGGCTTTCTTTGTGTCTGTTTTGATAGTTTCTTCTTTTTTCACTAAAATGACTGCTTTGATGATGGAAACACAGTGAATGGGAAGAATGAGGGTTACCTGTCCCGGCTTTGGCTCTAAACTGCTCATTACTGTCACTTGGTGCGGAGCAAAGCAGGTCACCTTGGGGAGAATTGCTTTTCTGTTAAATTTGATTAAAGGCCCACTATGTCTTGTGTCATTTTAAATACCATGAAACTTTGTATCAGCCACAGACAAAGAGACATTTCAGGAGGAAAGGGTGCTGTCATACATGATGATGTTGTAAATATTGAGAGACGGAAGGACGTGGAATTAATTTTTTTTGGGCCTAGCTTTATGAGTCACTTCAAGAGGCCTATCATCAGCTATATTCATAGTCAGTACTAAATAATGCAGGGAAGTTTTAATCAAAATTACATTGAAATCGAAGGTACACAAACTGTGGTATACATATGATGTTTCTAAAGCTGTATCTACAGGTTTTCATTCATCCACTGGAGGGTACGTAGAGCTGATGAGTTTAAAATCTTGTTTTATTTATTTACTGAATCATTTTGATTTTGGCTTTGAGTTTTTTTTATTGTGGTTTTGCTAGTTAGAAAACTTGCTAGATTGTGCTCTGCCAAAGTTTGAGTGATGTCTCATGTGTAGACAAGGTAGGAAGTAAGCTGGGCAGAGGCTACAGGCAGGTCAGGTCAGATGAAAAATGAAGGAAGCACTGTGGATTCAGAAATAAACGTGATAGGCTGCAGCAGAGCCTGAATGGCAAACTGATGTAGGATCTTGGCATAAAGAAGCTTTAGTTTACTTTTCTTTAAATCAGTTTACATTTGTCTGTGGGGTTTAACTTCAAGGCTTGTAGCATCTGCACGGATGGATGTCAAATAGGGAGCTCTATGCTAGTCTATGTTGTGTATTTGTGTGTTTATTTGCCCAAATATGCACTTAGAAACACTGTGCATCATCAGTTCCCCCAGCCCATCTGTTAATTTCCAGCTTCTCTTGCATCTCAGCTTGCCTTGTTTTGGTTCCATGTCCCCCTGCAGGCAGTCATTTAGAGACATGCATCCTTGTGAGTCTGGCTCACCTCTGCTGGATCCGCTCAGGGTGGCTCAGCTCTGTAAGAGAGTTGACCTGTGAGCCCAGTGTTGGGGAGGTGAACTTCCCAGAATGCCTGGTTTGAAGGCAGTCCTCACTGGGCACCTCATTATTTTGGCTGAGGAGACTCCAGAGAGTTTTCGGGAGCTGCTTCCTTCTGGATGTGCTTCATAGAGTTTTTCTGGCACATACTGTCTAGTAAATCCTGGTGTTTGTTTCTCTCTCTTCTCACAAAATGTCATTGTTCCACCGCAGTAAATGAAACCATTGTGCAAAATACAAATGTAGAGACTTCATTAGAGGCTTTTGCCTCTAAGAAACAATTCTTCCAAATTATCTGGATTGTTCTTCAACCCTGAGGTCTGTGTTTAGCGTTAATTATCTGAACTCCAACAAACAATTAACCACATGGTTGGTGCTGCATGTGTTGGAGAACGAAAGCTTATATAGAGATTGGGAAGGCTTTGTAAAGCACCTGAAATGTGTATTACAGATATTTCAGAGGTATTAATGGGTCACTGAGCACAGAGGGCTTTTAAATTTATCCTGACCTTGGATGCAACACAACTCTATTAAAGTCTATTGTGGCTGCTGTAGTAAATCAACACCAATTTCAAATGTGTTCCAGACTCATAAGATTAATGTATCCCTGAATGAAATCGAGTTAAAACTTGTTGTTTAAGACCATTAAATAACATAATTGGTATTCATCTCTTATACTGTAGGTCACCTAACTTTGAAATTTGATGATTTACCATCAAATAAATCTGAAATGAGAACATATAAGAAAAGAGCACAGCATGAGAAGTTTGTCTGCAACATGAATTTATGTCAGACAGTGAGGAGGTTTTCCTGAGGCAGTGTTCCCGCGAGTCCTTAAAAAGTCTTAAAAGGCATTGAATTCTTCAAAATAAAACGGAAGGCCTTAATTGGTATTAAAATGTCTTAAATCAGTCTTTCGTAGGTCTTAATTTTTAAAACATCATAAATAGGATTATTTTTATTACGATTTATTTTTGTAATCTAAATAAAACATTAAAATTCACAATTCTTTTTTTATTTAAAAAATAATAACAGCTCGCCATTATTGGTTCCGTCCCGACAGCGGAACCAATAAAAGCGTTGTTGCGGCCGGGACATTTGGGAGATGCGCCATTAACTTTTTGTCTGGAAAATATGAGCAAGTGTAAATTTAACCAAAATTGTCTCCAGCCAAGAGTTTTCTCCATGGCTAAAACCAGGGAACATACATGAGGCTCAGTGGATTTTGTGCAAGAAGCAATTCAAGCTCGGAACGATGGGAATTAAGGCAGTGGAGTCACATGCGAAGCGCAAAACACAAATCGTCCAAATCGAGTTACCGAGAAACAGCCGGTATTTCTCAGTTTTGTTCCACCCTTGTCTCTGCAACGCCTCCACTTATCATCAAATCAAACATACGAAGAAAACCATACAAAGAAAAATAGCTGCGAAAAAGACTTAGCACTGGTTATTTGTGGCTTTAAAACTGATTTGTTTTGTTCCTTGCTAAAACAAAGTTTGTGAATTCAGTTAAATAATTATTAAAATATACCTGTCATTTGTGTGTTTTTAGCTTTCTTCCTGTATGGAAATTTGTTCAAAATTTGAAACGTTTGTGCAATGGTTTATGTTAAAATAAACCTTTGCGTAAAGTTGTCGCAAGTGGGTTTTTCTTGTGTTTCTTGTAAATTTGGTCTTAAATTTTTATTTCAAGCGGCATTAAAAAGTCTTAAAAAGTCTTGAATTTAACTTTCCTTATGCTGTAGGAACCCTGTCAGGAGTTTAGCGGGAGAAGTGATCATTCAGCCAGAACAGTCATCTTGTGCTGAACTCTTTAGTTTATTTCAGAGCGCTTCACAACAGCTATTTTCACCCGTTGTAGTGATGAGTGTTTCAACATTTGTTAATGAAAACTGGACGTTTGGATTTAATTAACACCACTGAACCTCCCCTGTTACCCAGAGCAGCCACTGATTAGACTCTAATCCAGACCTATGTGCTATTAAACAATTTATACACTTCCTCTACTTGGTCTCCTTCTTCCTTCAGCCATGCTGATGTCAAACTGAAAGTATAAGACATGTTTAAAATTACCAGAACATACAACATTTATTAGAACATACACCATAATACCCACTCATCTTCCCACATACAGTATGTTCTTGTTGATCCTGTCTTGACAATGCTGTGATTAACACACCTTATTTTCTCCTTGTAAAACAGGAATGTCTGATTATAATTGCCAGTTATAAGCACAACCTTTAGTGTTGCTCTCTGCTATAAGATTTAATTAGATTTTGTTCAGAAATAAAACCAAAAACAACAGTTGTAGATTGAGCTGTATGGATGTACTTTGCTCATTTTTATTTGTCTGTGTTGTTGTAGACAAATAGCTCGCATGTTTCCAGACAGCATCTGTGACCTTTTTAAGCATCCAAACATCACCTTCAGCAGTTTGTCATGACCTTAGAAACATGACAGCCTACCTACTGCGCTGTTGGAAGCTTTAGGCTGAACAAGAATGATATTAGGAGCTGTTAGTGCCTTACTTGTTGGCTCCTTTCCATCATATAACAAACCCAGTCAGTGTTTGAATTAAACACACATCAGGTCAACTGCTGTTTGTAAATCATATGATTTAGTTTTCCAGCTCCAGGATATGAGGTAAACTAGAAATATATAAGAATGGTGTCAATGATTATTCACTGACTCCTTTCAGTGTGTAAATAGCATTTCAAAATCCAGTAAGGACTGTAGGCTTTTATAAAAAATGACAATGGAGATATGTGTAAGTCACTTTAGTCAACTAAAAATACCTTAATCAAATGAAAAATGGATTGTAGTTTTCTAGACTATAACAGGAACAAGGGCTAATTTCTTTCTTGTTATCACCGAAACCACCTATATGCACCTGAAATAAAAGCTGCATATTTGTTCAGAACCACATTTGACAGCATAGCACCAAATTCTTGGATCTTCTCAGACAACCATCTCCAAGATTTGCAGAAAATGGTCAGAACAGTCAAAAAAAGAAAAATATTCCCGTTGGAAGACTTGGTTGAGATGACAGAATGGTGACATTAGTTCAATTGTTGTAGTTTGTCAAAGATCATTGATGACTTTTTACTTGGTTAGATCCTCCTGGTAAAGACTGCTCAAGGGAAGTCAAATCATTTGTCTAAATAAAGTTGTAAACAGCCAACATTGAAAATGAAACACTAAACTTTTACTATCACAGGTATCATTATCAACTTATTTTAGATACAGATTTCGCAATGTTTATTTCTGTGAATTAATTTGATGAAATTGAAACAATTTGTTCACTGTCACCTGTTGTTATGCACAATCAGATATTGAAGTTATGGCTTCCACTGTATTTCATATACAAGTTGTAAAATATCAGAAAATCTGTTGTCAAAAAAGAAGTGTTATTTATGATCTTAGCTGACCCCAGTCGTGCATAATGTAATCAAGTAAACTAAAAATTCCTTCAAATAATAGAGAAACCAACTTTAAAATGTCATTGTTTAAAGTTTTTACAGATTATTTTACTGTTTTTACTAAGGAACTTAACAGTGTTATCAAAATTGTTTAATTGAATACCTCCCCAAATAGATTATTTGTTCAGTTAATTTTCACCATGCCTGCCTAGAATTACACTTTGCATTATATTGATAATATAATATTACTATTGTTAAATCAGTGTGAATGGGTGAATGACTGAATGCAGAGTAAAAGGCTTTGGTCAAGACACCTTACTTGAAAAATTGCTATACAAGTACAGGGTATTTACTAGGGGTGTAAATAATAATCATTTTGTATCAATGCATCGATAGAACAGCCCACGATCCAATGCATTGACACGTCCGAAAGAGTATCGATTCATGTTTTTTTTTTTTCCTCCGGTCTATTTTTATCCATTTGCTCCTGGATGTAGTTCTGACTCTTGTGCTCCGGTAGCGCTAAACCTATTTTGCCCTACTACCTCGCTTCCTTTAGTTACTACCCTCTTTCCGCTTGCACACACACACTCCCGTAAACACAGAGGCGTTATTATTTTTCAGTCAATTAGGTTTTCATAGGCCTAGGTGGAGTACTGTAGAAGCAGTTTAATTGTCTTATATATCCTTACACGTGGCCCTATATTTACTTAGCAACAAAACAGTACATGCTGAAGGTCAAGTATGAGTCTTAGCAATAATAAAGCCCCTAATGCCTTATTCGTACGCAATTAGATGATGTATGAGGAGGTTTGGCATAAACAGAGAACATCTGTATAAATATTCCTCCGAGTGTCAAATCATCCGCTGGCGTCGACCAGCACACATGAAATCCAGTAAGCTTTCGACATGATATTCCTGTGCATGTGCAGTTATGTAATGCGATGTGGAAACTATAAATGCAGCCTAGAATGGACTGAAGCTGGGGGGATAACTGAATTGTGACGATCCAGTGCTGAATGTATGAAGTGTTTAAGACAGCTGTATGAATTTGGTTTGTAATTAAATGTTTTCCCCCCTCCGGATGATAAAATGGTGTGAATCGTGGCCTTCTTTCCGTCATAAGGGAATTCTACCAATGAGCTTCCATAAGAGAATCGATTCATGTTTTTGTTTTTTTCCTCCGGTCTATTTTTATCCATTTGCTCCTGGATGTAGTTCTGACTCCTGTGCTCCGGTGGCGCTAAACCTATTTTGCCCTACTACCTCGCTTCCTTTAGCTACTACCCTCTTTCCGCTTGCACACACACACTCCCTTAAACACAGAGGTGTTATTATTTTTTAGTGAATGAGGTTTTCATAGGCCTAGGTGGAGTGCAACTTAGCTACTTCTGTTATTTACTGTTGTTTCTCAAATAAAATGCATGACGATATTTCAACTTTCAGTTATTTATTTCAAATCTCAAACATTTTCTAGCCTGTCAGATAAAAAAACAAAATAAAGTTAAAAAGTAACCAATTAATCGAATCTTATCGTAGTTTATTCATGAGTACCGAAAATAATCGAATCGTTGGGTCAGGAAATTGATGCTGAATCGAATCGCCATGATGGGTGTGATTTACATCCCTAGTATTTACCATTTAAATATTTAATTATATATCTATATTATAATGAAAAATGTAACAATATAATTACATATAAAGCGCAAGCTTTTCTTTTTCTGCTGTATTTTCCAGTTATAGTGACTAATCTTCATTAAGTCTGGCAGTTTGTAGTTATTTTTGTTTCTATCCTTGTATAAAAATCTTTAATTCCTGTAAAATAAACCTGCTCAATATGTTTTAATCTTATGAAGCAATCGCCGCCATTATCTTGATGTTTTAGGTTCAGAATGATACAACTAACTAGATCGTGTTATGCTTTCAGGATGTGGGAAAAAAATTAACGTCACATTTTAAATACAAAGCAGTTTCACAAGGGAAAGTCCTTTCATCGGGGATAGAAGGCATTCAGAACTGTATAACGAGCCCTTTGAAAGTCCATATTGGGGGGAAAAAGGCTGGACTCAGCAAAACTGTCAGCTGCTCTCAGAGGAGCTCCACAGCCAGGCCTCAGAAGAATGAAAATGCCTTTTGTTAAAATTTTATTACTGTAAGAAGGGACAGTATGCTTTTTTCTTTAATCTTAACCAAAGAAAAATTTTACCTACTTGAGAACAAAAGTATTTACTTTTGCCTCTATTGATATTACTGTACCCATGGTTCTCATATTCATGTTTCCTTTTTTTAATTAACTTCATGAATGAGCCAAAATGGGTGCAGTTGGGGAACATTTGGCTTATCAATGTGAAACTATT
Organism: Cyprinodon diabolis; assembly: GCA_030533445.1. Taxonomy (NCBI): domain Eukaryota; kingdom Metazoa; phylum Chordata; class Actinopteri; order Cyprinodontiformes; family Cyprinodontidae; genus Cyprinodon; species Cyprinodon diabolis. The sequence goes on along the minus strand of CM060081.1, from coordinate 42,637,512 downwards.
CAAAGACTGAGTGGCAGTTCTGTGGAGGATGTGTTTTTTTACTGTTGGAGGATGTTTGGAAAAATGTTTTTGCCATGAAAAAGCTTATTTTAGCTAAATCTTTTTTTAAAAAAAGGAAGGAAACATGTTTGGCATGGCAAAGAGTGGTGGGTGAGTGGGGAGGACAGCGCTGTTGGATGGTTACCACTTCTGTCTGCCTCCTCAGTTAGATTTATTTTCAACTTTGATTCAGTCTAGAAAGATCCCAGCAGGCTATTTAGGTGGAGTCCAATAAACATTCCCTCACCCATCAATCTGTCTATTAATCTCGGTTTCATCTAAATTTATGTGCTGCTTTACCAATGTTTGGAGACTATGTTTTAGCGGGACTGTTTTTGTTTCTGGGAGACAAAACCGAATTTTAATGTAGAGGCAAAAGAAAACAAGACAAATTCATGCAGGCTTTTATCTGACAAATAGAGCCACATGCACTCTTTATCACAGGAAATCCCATTTTGGCATTTGTTCAGCTATCTCCCCAGGTAAGCGGGGCTCTTTCTTCCTCATTGTGACTACTTTTGCAGAGCTATGCAGCCAAGTGGCACAAGCAGTTACCAGCGAGGGCTATTTCTGTCGTTATGAACTCATACAGCTATCAGGTAAATCAGGTTAGTCAAACAGGGACTGACAGTCATACCTCTTGTCAGGCTGTTATCTAGCCGCTGCTTCTCCTGAAGTAACGGTGCCTGTCAAATCTTGCTGTCTGATTTACTAAGATAAAAGCTGTGTGATGTGTCACATCAGCTGTCAGTCTTTAAAAAAAAAATCATTAAAAAAAACTAAACCAAAACCTAATTTTGTCATTATGCTGTAGGCAATTCTTTTACTTTTACTGTGCTGAGAAAGCAGCTGACCTTAGTTTTGTTGTCATGGTAGTTTTACTTTTTTAGGCCTCAGCTCTGCTAAAGTAATTATGTTGTTGAAGCTAAAATGGCCCTATTTGTACTTTAATAAAATATATTTTCTAAAATTGCAGAGGCATATAATTTGAGATATATGTTTTGTTACTTTTCTGACTGTGCTCTTTAAAGGGGTCATAGAATGCAAAAACCAAGTTTACCTTGTCATAGATGAATAACGATAGTTCAGTGGGTGAAATGGATGTACAGAGAAGTTCAAACCCCATCGACTCCCCCTTTCTCTGCAAATCTCACAATTCTAAACTTCCACCATAAAACGGGCCAATCCAAACGAAGCCCTGAGTTGACGTCAACTCTGGGATGTTGCCTTATTTGGTTCTGGCCTGTACTTTTGTCACACCCCGAAATTGACCTACAGACCAGCCCACTGGTTCACTGGCCCAAGGGGGGGGGGGGTATAGTGTCGACTCCTGAGCCACTGCCTGGACACAGAAGAGAGCCATGAGCCACCCGTCCTTAGCTGGAATAGGGGGGCTGGGGGCCGGTAAGGAAGGTGGGGGGAAGCATGGGGCTGTGTCCAGGCTACCATCACTGGGTCGGGTTTAGTCACTTCGTCCCCCCCTGGCTCCCTGCTCCCGTTCGCCGGGGTTCCCAGAACAGCCCCAGAGCTGACGGCTCGGTTCGAGTGCCTGGTGTGTTTCGACTATGTGCTTCACTGTAGTCGACCAAAATCCAGGACGATTTTGAAAAGTAAGACATATCCTGGAAAAAGAGGATGCCTGGTCACCCTACTATATCAACAATTTGATGTTTCAGTGAGTGAGTGCTTGTTGCTATGATGCGTCTTTGCTCAGCAGCTTTGCTCGTTGTAAACCAACCAATCAGAGCACAGCTCATCTAAATATTCATGATCATACCATAAAAAGAAGAAAACCTGTCATTTAATTCTAGAGCTTTTAACCAGGCTTGCATTAGGGCTCATAGAACAGCAAATATGCCATTTTCAGCCCAACCAAAGTTACAGAGAGACCTATTCATAGACCAGGACCAGCACCAAATACCCTATATATTCATTCTATGACCCCTTTTAAAGGTCAAATATGTACTTTTTATGGCTCTGGTGTTTACCTTTCAAAGCCTTTAGTTTGTTCATACTTTCAAAAACATAGTTTCAAGACAGTTTACAAAAACAAATATCCTTGAATTTAGGGACATGTCATTTGATTTTCTAATAAAAAGACAATATAAGGGGTATGTTTTTTATTGTTTTTATATTTTCCATTATATAATACATTCTGGTCACTGCACAGACCTGCATTCATATGTATTTATTGTGTAAAAGAAAATAACATTCAGGAATGGTGCAAATATTATACCCGCTCATTGTTTCCAACCAACCTGGCCATTCTCTCATTATAACTAATCGATTTTTTTTTCATTGATACCAGAAAAACTCTCAATCCCTGACATATTTATTCTAATTCACGCTTCTATTGAATTCTCATGCACAGAATGGGCGTTTTTTTGTCAATGAAAGGGGAACTTTAATAGTGTAGGGTCCCTGGGCACTCACCCACACTGGTCTCATGTCATCACTATCAGCGTCTTTACCTTTTGCTGATTGTGTTGTTTTTAATTGGACTCAGAGGTGCTGTTGGTATTGTTGGGTTGATACACAAAACATAAACCTAACAAGATTTTGATCTTAGAGGTGCCTATTTACCAAGATAAAGTATGTGATTTGTGATGATTTATATGTCGTTCTTTTTTCAGAGAGAAGAGACTTTTAGTGATACAATAAAAAGGTTCTGCAGAGACTCTGATTGTGAAAATGTTTTCTTATCCCCTTTTTCTTTTTTTCTGTATTTGTAAAACCAACTGAAATCACAGCCCTTGTATGTAAATAATATGGTTTAAAACTAAAAATAGAAATAAACCTCCAACTGTGAATGACCAGCAATACACATATTGCTGGTCAAGGAAAATAAATGTGATGCATCTATGCAGGACACTGAAGTATATTCTGATACATTCTCCTGTGCTCCTAAATGTGGGTGAATTTATGTGCAAGACGAAACAACAATACACACTTGTGCATCCTTGCTCGTCCAGTAGAAAGCTTACTTAACTGGCCTTTCATAATTTTTTATGCAGCATACAGGGGAGAATGCTGCACTTCTCACATTAGTTAGATGCAGTATTATTACCACAATCTATGCTTCTATCCTACCCCCTCTCCTTTAGGAATCTCTTACACGCACGCACACCAAGGCTCATATTTCAGTCGTTTTAAAGGACATTTTATTGATTTCCATACATTTCCTGGAGCCACCACTTGCCTAACCCCAAACTTAATCGGGGTCATAATGTGATCGCAAAACGGATTTATGTCCTTGCAGCACAAGTCATATTTTCCCAGACAAACAGACATACCGTAGTTCATAGTTTGCTCTAAATGTTCTGTTTGGTTGCATCATGTTACATTCCCACAGTGTAACACTACCAGAAAAGTACAATTTGCACACCAAAAAGAAGTAGAAATAATACACAGAGACAGCGACTCCAGTTTTCTCTGCTCCATAACTCACAGCAGAGGTGCACTCACACGCTAACGTACAACAAGATGCAAACACAAGCAAAATGCCCCTAGTCGATCCAGCTTGTTTGTGACAGATGATTCCACAGCCTCCGGCACTGTTGTGATCTAGCTGGGAGGAAAGAATCTCATAAAAAGTACATTCATACAGAAATAGAAAAAAGTTTGCAATGAAATGGGCTTAAAAACATACACTTATGTTGTTTCTGTTATTTTCACATCTTTTATCCCAAACCAGACTCCCTAACTTGTCTTGTCAAGTAAAACAGCTTTAAGGGGCAGATCCTTCAAACTCGTGAAGTAGATCCTTACCTTGTTCAACCTTCTAGTATTTAGCTATTCTCAATAATTTGCTGTTCTTTTGAAATATCCAGCTTACAATGCGAACACATTTGTTTGCCTCATGGTAGGCCAGAACTCAAGTTCTCAATAAGAGTAGAGAATGATTAATAGTTTTTCACCTAAAGTGTTTCCTGCATCTCCAAAAGTAATTCAATCATCTCACTTTCCACCCAGATGATCGTAACTGACATGCTTTTTTTTATCTACAGATTTTTATATAATGTTAGCTTACCCTTGTGGCTTTACGAGCTTTGACTCCACTGGGAAGCCTTTTTACAAAATTTAGCAGGGTGTTTATGGAAATATTAAACCAAAAGCTCAAAATGCATGTTTGCAAGTTGCAGACCAATCAAGTTTGCAACTCACAAACAACTTCCACACTAAGGTTATACATGTCTCGTTGGACTATGCTTGGTGCAAGCATCTACAAATTCTACTCAAAATGTAAGAAGACTGAAATTTCTGAAATGTCTTGGTATTCTGAACCATTAGGAGTTAATTTCATTGGAACCAGGTGGAAGATGCCAACTTCTTCAAAATAGAATTACATGATAATCTGCCCCAAACTTAACGTTTCAAAACCACTACTTGTCAGGTAAGGACTGTTCTCTTGGCAGCTGTAAAATACAGACTTGTCTAATATATTTCCAGGGAGAAATGTTATTTGTTACTCCAAAGCACACATCTACACTGACTGAGTGATGTAACGGTGTGCTTTACAGCACAGCATCCTCCATTTGTGATTTAAGGCTTGAATGAAGATGCTCAGTCATGGAAACCCATTCAATGAAGCTCATAGACACACTTTTCTTAAGCTAACCTGACGGTCACATGAAGTTTAAAGGCTTGTAGCTAAGTACTCTGCTGAAAGGTGGTGTTGTCTGTGCACCTTAGCTTTTACTGATGCTGCTCTGTTTTACCAGTCCTACCACTTCACATCTGAGCTGCTATCATTTCCAGTTCTTCCTAATTTGTTTATAAAAAGACAAAGAGTGGACTGTGGAATATTCCCTAGAGAGAAAACTACATGAATTGACTTATTGCACAAGTGGATCCTATAATGGTATCATTCCAGAATTCATTTCTGAGAATGACTCATTCTATCACAGTCTTGGCATGCAGACTGCTTCTGGAAAGCAGTCTGCATGCCAAGATACCTGATTTTATATACCTGTGAGCACTGAGATGATAGGAGCACATGAATTCAATGACTTGGTTGAGTGAGCCAATATAGTGTATCTCAAATACACTAAGGCCGAGGACAATAACTTCTTGTAAGTGTAACAGATTGCCAAACAGTGGGGAAATATTTTAAAACACAACTGATAGGTAAAAACCACAAACGGATACAAGAAATTTATCATCTAAAAGAATGGTTTAGTTCGTTCCTCTTAGATCAGTACTTCAGTAATACTTTCTCTTTACAGTTCTATTGAATATTAAATATCAGTGGATGCAAAAAAATGCTTAACGGACATTGCTACCACTTTGTTATGTGTTTGTTTTTTTTAACTGTAGTAACTTTCAATGTGTTCAATTCAGCACCAATATAGGATCCATGTTCAGTTAAGTGGAAGCCAGTGTTTATCACAATATATATATATATATATATATATATATATATATATATATATATATATATATATACAAATCGCAAGTTTTTCCAACTTTTTAAAAGGTTTTAAAGATTACAGTTGCAATTAGTCAATTATTACTAATATTAATATAAATATAAATATGAAACAAAATCGTCATGCTGCCTCTTTAAAGATTTCAAAATGTAAATCAATCTATGAATCTCTCATAACTTAGGTATTAAGAAAAAAAAAAAAGAAAATCTTTGCAAGAGTAAGCAATTTCTTTTCGCTACACAATACTGTCATTTAATGTTCAGATGTACATCTTGATGACAATTCTTTGCAAATGCAGAAAGCGATTAAACAATTTTCAGTTCTTGTTGTGTGTAATTACATTTTATTATCCTATTTGTCCCAACAGCAAGTGGGACTACAGTAAAGCACAAGGCTTATTTTCATTTGCTCGTTGTATTTTTCTTCACAATAACCCCACAAAAGATGTGAGGAAAATGTGTATTTTAGAAATGCTTTACTTTCCTTTTCTCTTTAGCCTGGTATGTTTTATCGAATGGTTTTAAGGAGTTTCAGCTCCTCCGGTGCTCAGAAACAATGCTTGTTACTGGGAGCTTAGCTATTTACATTGGTATTCAAAATGTATAAATGTTAGGGTGACACACTAAGCCAAGCTTGACCTTATAAAAGGAAGTTGTCGATGAGGACAGATGATCTTATTTGTTGGGAAAGGGCAGAAAGAAACAATAATGGCCTCTGTGTTGCCTTAGGAATGGTATTACATCTATAGCACATCTGTAAAAGTAAAAAAAAATAAAAGAATATTCTACTCTTTAAAATCTAAACCGAGTAAAAAGGGAATAACTAAAATTAGAACCGAATGACTGAATAGTTTTTTTTTTATTATTATTGTAATTAGGCTTTTGTTTATTTTTTATTTATTAATTAATTGAAAATGAGTGCTGAGCTGTTTTTATGTAAATATAGTCTCTATAGTTTTGATATGTTTCAGCCCAATATTTCACATAAACTCGGTTAAAAAATTAATTAATAAGTTTGTTTCTGATCAAAAATGACAAACATCTCTGATAAGACCCTAATAAAATGCCAGGAATGAAACAAAGTGTTTCTGTACATGTTTTTATTTACATCATTTTTAGTTTTAATTATCTATATATACTTTCTTTAATCATCTGTGTTGCTTCTATCCTACTTCAATGTACATTTTTCTTCATGTACAGCCTTTTGAATTGTCTTGCCACTATGGGCTATAAAAATATATAAAATATATATATATATATATATCTATATATATATATATATAGATATATATATATATATATCTATATATATATATATATATATATATATATATATATATATATATATATATATATCTATCTATCTATCTATCTATCTATCTATATATATATATATATATATATATATATACTTGCCTTAAATATATGTTTTATTTCCTTTATAACTGGTGTTTTAAATTTGTTTCTTTTTTCTAAATAAAATTAGAAGCTTTACCAGGCTTTACTAATTAGCTCTGCTTGTCATAATATTTATACCCACAAGCAACACCCCCCATGCGCACACATTTGTTCTGCTCTGACTTCCATTGATTTTCAGTCATTTTCAAGGTTTTCTATGCCCTTACCCTAAAGCTAACCCTAAACCTAACCATGACCAGTGCATACCCCACCATAACCCTTACCAACTTAGCCTTAAACCTAACTATTAGCAAAATACCATGTGAGGACCAGCAAAACGTCCTGACTTTACAACAACTTGTCTTCATTTTGAAGGTGAAATTGAAAAAATGGTCACTATAAAAGTACACACCCACACACATACCCAGAACCACAGCCATAAGATCCTTTCCACAACGGCAACAAGGTGTGACAAAGCATACGGGTGATCACAGACTACAACACACACTACCAAGACAAGTCGTACAGTGTGAGCTCACAGCTCACGATTTATGTTCAGCCCAACGCTCTCATGCAATCTATCTGCTCACACTGTACGACTAAAAACCATGTTGGATTCAGCTCCGCAGTGAGACTGAGCTGCTCTGTAGCGCTCTATCCTGAAGCCAAACATTTAGAAAAGGGATAATAAGCTCACTATATTGAACCGCGCTGCCTTGTCAATTTGTGCAATTGTGTGCAGAAAGCCCTGAAAAGAATTTTCAGGGCTGCGCCCTGAGCGATTTGCCCACGACGGTCGGGAGAAAATCAAACACCTCACGATTTCTGATCGGGAGATGGTCGTGAGAGGCTGATCGCCGCTCGTCACCCGCTGTACACCACACGACACACGATCTGGCTGAAAGTTGGCCCGATTGAAAGATTCTCGCATGACTGGAAAATCGCATAGTGTACGCCAGGCTTTACTGAATGGGCTAAACATCTTCTTTGGAAGGTTCAAAGCTCTAAATACGGGTCCAGCACGGAAAGCCATTCCACATCAGGGAGAGGAAGCCCTCTGCTTTGACACAGCTTATGTGAGGAAGACTCTGACGAGAGTCAACCCAAGAAAAGCCCCAGGCCCCGACAATACCTGGGCGGGTATACAAGAACTGTTTAGTTCAGCTGGCTGGTGTCCTCACAGACATTTTTAACACCTCATTGGGCCAATCTATAGTGCCAGCATTCTTTAACTGTGCAGCCATCATTCTGGCCCCAAAGAAGCCTCAGGTCACCTCATTTAATGACTACTGGCCTGTCGCACATTAGAGACGACAACGACCAGAACTACAGAGAGGAGGTGGAAAAGCTGGTGGACTGGTGCAAAGACAACAGTCTGATCCTGAATGTTGAGAAAACGAAGGAGATCGTCGACTTCAGGAAGAACTGACCTTACAATGCTCCACTGCTCATCAACAGCTCAGGTTTAGAAGTGGTCAGCAGCACCAAATTCCTGGAGGTGCACATCACAGACAACCTCACCTGGACTGTAAACACCACCTCACTGGTCAAAAGGGCACAAAGGTGCATGTATTTCCTGTGGAGGAAGAGGAGAGCCAACTTGCCCCTTGTCAGGGTTACGGTGGGCTGGTGCTTATCTCCAGCAGTCTATGGGCGAGAGGTGGGGTACGCCCTGGACAGGTCACCAGTCTGTCGCAGGGCAACACAGAGTCACACATATACACACAACCATGCTCACACTCACATCTAAGGTCAATTTAGAGAAGCCAGTTAACTAACAAGTCATCTTTTTGAACTTTGAGAGGAAGACAGAGTGCCCGGAGAGAACACACACATGCACGGGGAGAGCATGAAAATTCCATATAGAAAGACCCTTTGCAGGAATTCTTGCTTAGGCAACAGTGCTACCCACTGCACCATAGAGCAGAGTGGTTTATATGTGCTGGTTGAACAGAAACAGATTCAAAGTTCTCCAGGATGCTTTGAAGCTTTGTTTTATTGTGAACACAGACTCTTTACAACAACTCTGTACATCCCCACTTTAAAGAGCTGAAGTGTCCCTATAGGTCATCAATATTCTATTAATCAGTGGTATACAGGCCACTGCATTATTCAGTACACAGGGAGACCTTAAAAGCAGACTGTAGAGGGTGAACATAGCAAAGTAATTCATGGAGTTTAAACATGAAGTAATAAGATGCGGTCTTGCTCTTTGTGTTTTCTTTTCATCTATAATATGCGACTCGCAGATGAGGAGAGGGCTGTTTCTGGCCAAATGAGAAACATATTTCAGCTGGAATATCCGGGATCAGTTAGTTGCCGTCCTTACAGACATTATATTTTACATCAAAGAACAAATTATAGAGTGTTATTTATAGACAACAACTAAAAGCCATGAAGAGCAGTCATTGCTTTTATTGCTAATCATACTTTATAAGTTCATTCGTATAACAACTTTAGTTAGAAACTGTCTTCTGCTGGCTGGAAGAAAATAGTTTATTTATCATTGCTGGATAATGCTGGAAATCCTTTCACCTTTGTGATTTACCATACATTTGTGTTTCCTAACAAGGGAGTTAAACTGTAGAGGCGTCACTCTTTAGGGCTGCATTATTTCTATATCAACAGTCATTGCTGACAGACAGCCAATCACTCACAGAGTATTGCTATTATGTCTTGACATATTGTTCACTGACCTATTCACTCAAACCAGCCCAGCTTAGCCTCAATTTATCCGTGATACTGCATTAATACTACTGAACAGGGACTCGGCAGGGACTCACACAGGGCGCAGGAACTGCAGGGGCAGAGTGGGTGACTGTAAGAAATGTGCTGATCCTCTCTGTCATAAACGGGACAGGTGGACCAGATATTCAAGGCGAGTCAGACAATGGGAAGATTTAAAACGTTTAATGACAGAAATGATAAAACAGAAAATAATTGAAACGCGGGCTACTGAGGATAAGCGGACCGTAGCGGCTGTAGGTGGGTGGGGTGCAACCCATCACTGGCCCTCTGGATGTGGGAGAAACACAGGTAAGTGACCATGATCATTTGACAGGAGATGATTATCAGAGTGAGTCACTTACTTGGTTTAACAGTTCAGTCCATCCTATCTGAGGAAGGCAAGATCCAGTGGATGGACTGTCAAACGAGAAGCTGCCCAGAGCCGTCCAAAGTTTCCTCGATGCAACAACCCCAGTGAGCAGGCAGGAGACCGATCCAGGTCAAAGAAACAGTTAAGAACCGGACAGTTCTGAGATCCAGTAGTCTGTAGCCCGACATATACAGGAACAGACATATCAAGGGTCCCAGGAATCCTCAGAGCATGAAGGCAGGTTCATTGTTCTGTGAGTCCAGCAGCGAGCTCAGACAGACATGTTTCCAGGATAAACGTCAAACTTTAAACTGGTCTACACCTTGGAGTCAGGCTTACGGGAATTAAAACTGACCTCTCCCATGATCCAAGCAAAAACCCTGAGGGCTCCATGGAGAAGGACCAGAACCCGTGCTGCCCCCGCACGCTGAACCAAAACCCTGAGGGCTCAGCGGAGAAGAGTCGGGACATCGCCAGGAGACAGGAGACAAACACCAAACCCTATCAAACCACTAGCTTCCAAGACTCAGGACATGAACCAGGAACTTAACTCTCATGAAACAAACATGAATAACTGACACAACAACATGACACAAACTAAGAATACACAAATAAACTAAGCAATAGACGAATAATGATCTGGCCCCTATAGCTGGGCTGAACCGTATATATAGCAGAGAGGGTTTAACACAGTTTTTAAAAAGGAACAGAGAGCAAACTCTGATTCTTAATGCACTAAAACATTTTAAATGAACTGCAGTTAAAAAGTTTATAAATACCAATATTAACTAAAAATGTTCAAACGAAACATAAATGTTTTGGCGAAACATATTCGATTGTATATTCTTGTTATTAAAGTTTTTACCATGAATCTTAAAAAAACACTTTATTTTCACTTCAGCCACCCCCGAACGGCATCAGAAAATCTTTGACCGCCTGGTCATCTTCAGAGACTTTGGTTGGGTGATCCCACGGCTGCCCACTGGTGTGCGGTATAAGAATAAAGCCAAGCTTCTCTCTAGTTTACAAAGACAGAACAGAGCAGATAAACAATCAGGGTGCAGAGCATCCAGAGCGTCAAAGCATTTTGATCACCGTTTGACCCATTGTCAGATTTTGGCATTCAAGCGTTTTTTGACGCCCACAACACTTTCAGTGTGTGCGCACTTCTGCCAATTTGCAACTGGAGCAAAGGATTCCCATGTTACCTTTATGTAGCGGGTGGATCTGGAGCGAAACAAAGTGGGGCAAAGCAGAGTGAAGCTGAGTGAGTAGAAGGTGGCGAATTTAGTGAGGCAAACAGCAGGATATTGGTGAAGTTGAAACATATGAACTTTTGTTTACATTTGCATCGTGAAATCCACTCAGTAACTAGATATAGCTGTGAGCTACAATGAAAGAGTACATTTGAGACAAGCTTTCTTTGATTAAGAAAGAAAAAGATAGAGAAAATAATGTTGAGAAAGAATGAAGTGAAAATGCTCTTAAAGGAATAGTACACCCAAAACATGATTAGCCTTCATTTTCTACTCACCCCCATGCTGAACAACACTCTGGAGTACTTTTTTGATATCTCAAATGCATCTGGAGATCTGGGAGGCTTCTTGCTGTCTGCTGACATTCAAATAATGGAGGTCTATGGCTCCCGAGGCAGAAAGGTCCATAAAAGTCCACAAAAAACATGTCAATATTCCTCCATACTGCTCGTCCAATGTATTCCAAGTGTCCTGAGTGGGTAGGGTCCATAATTTACTCGAAACGAAGTCATTTAGAATAAAAGCGTGCCCCTGCGAGTTCACGAGCCTACGGAAACCGCGGCAGACCAAACCAGATGAAAGTGCGCATTCAGCTCGGCAAAGAACTCATGCTCTTCCTCAACACTGAAGTCCTCAGACATTTTTCTTTCGTTGTTTCTTTCTTTGCACAGGTAAACAGCAAATTTCTTCTTCTACGCTTGCATTATCAAGAGCAGACGCTGAATGCGCACTTTCTATTCCTATTCCTTTAAGAGGTTTTAAGGTCTCTTTTAAAAAAGCTGCTTTAACCTAACTCTAGAACTGGGGGTGTCAATCTGGTTTCAGAAAGGGCCAGGTGGCTGCAGGTTTTCTTTCCAACCAAGCAATAGCACACCAGACTCCAGTCATCGCATTCAGATTGGACTCAGTTCTCTGTACCACTCTTCTACACCCAGGCAGTCGTAGTCTCTACCCACCTAACGGATAGGTGGAAGTCCCGCTGAAAGCGACTGTCATTCAGACATAGCCTCTGGAGGAGGTGGTGGTATTCCCAATACTGAATCTGTCTCTGGGAGTCTGATGAATGTTGACAGATTTGTTGGGCTTTCTAAAGTAAGAAACACTGCCAGTCGCTTTGTAAACCCATGTCCGCCGTGATGAGGTGAAACCAATGACCAGCAGACTCCATGAAGTAGGAGCCTTTTGTCCGCTGAGAGAATTTACCTGCCATAAGAAATGCTTCCGCTGGCCAGTTGAATTTCAAGTCTAGCAAAAGCAGACGAACTACGGAATTTCTGTAGATTTCGCATTTTTTGTGAATTCACCCTTTGAAATCAGATACTTCAATCCAACTATCATCTTAGACGTATGCTTACTGGAGAGCTAACAACCTAGACAATGGTTGTTCTGCCTAAAATAATGATGGCACTAGTTTTTTCAGGAAAGGGAGGGGCTTCTGCTCAGAGCGCATATTTAATGATGATTTCTCATTTTGTGCATGGTTTAGAAATAGGATTTAAAAATAATTAAAAAGCTAAACAAAGTTGATTTGCATGAAGTAAGCTCTTTAAGATTTTTGTTTTCACTGCAGTTATACTTATTACCTGTACCCAGGTCCAATCACAGGCATAGGCCACATAGGTAGCCCGGAGGCTGCTTATGATGCCTCCGATGCGACATGTTTGAGAGAAAAACCCCAATACAATGCTAAACAGATGATAATCTGCAGCCCTGAGACTAAAAAAAAATTAAATCTAAAAATATTTGTTTTCTACCTTCTCACTCTCATTAATTGTTGTCTTACTAATGTTAGATATATTTCACAAATAGAAAGAAATAATTCTTCTCTTTGACAGACTATTAGTTGTAATACATGAGGATGTCATAATAATCAAAATTAATCAGCCACAGTATTGCCTATTGGCCCTAGAATGGGTGGGACTGGCTATGATTGTAACCTATTTCTTGTGACAATATGATTTTACACAGCTTGCATCATGTCTCACAAATATATGGAGGATAAAGGGGAAATTAAACCTTAAAATATACATGTCCCATAAAATGTACCCTAAATACATATTTTTTTTAATGAAATACATGCACCATTTAATGTCACATTTAACAATAAAATGTAGTTAGATATTTAAATGTGTATTTCAATGGTTAAATGTGTTATTAAATAATTGAATGTTTAGGAACGTATCAAATTTATATATAAAAACCCATTGTTGAAAGATTGTGTTGAGTTTTTACAGCGTTTCCCACCTTTATGAATGCAAATCCATCATGCCTTGAGTGTTTGTTTGAAACATTTGTGTAAACATCTTTTTTAGACAACCTTTCCCTTCTAGCCTTTTTCTCCACCACTTGTCACTATTTTTTAAACATGCAGTGCATATATCAACACTAGAGGACCTCCAAATACAATCAGGAATTCTTCTCAGCAATGACTAATTTCATTGAAGGTGTAACACAGGTACCCGTGTTGCAGATATGATTGGCAGTGTGGGACATAGCGCTTTTGACCCAAAACAATATCTGTCACACACATTAGACCTAACAGCAGCACGGCAGATGCCAGATGACTTACCACACTCGCATTCACAGTCTGTCAACTCAAATCAGTTTTCATTTAGAAAAAAAGGGAAAATGGAATCCTCAACAGGGGGTTGTTTTCCATCTAGCTATTGATTGCTCCAGTGTTTTTAAACAACAAAAATTGTTTTCTGTCATCCCTCGAGGCAGTAATTTGTCTACACATGTGATGTATTGAAGGGTGAAACTTTTTCTTCTGGAATTTTAATGCTATAAACAAATGCCATACCCCATTTCAGAAATTAACGTAAGATGCTTGTGAGTTTTCTCAGTGGATTTGAATCTTAGCCAATCTAGACTTAATTGACTGAACAGGTTCACATCACAGGTCTGTGCAGGCATTTGTCAGACTCTGATCACTGTTTTAACATATTAGTTTAGTACAATAAAGGTAAATATGTGTTTTTAACTTAAGAAATGTTAAATATGTTTAACACCACATTCATTGATTCACTAATTCACCCATACTTTCATTCTGATGGTGGTAAGCTACATTATGGCGACAGCTGCCTTAGGGCAGACTGACAGTAATATGGATTAGAAAGCAATCTAGGGGGAGATATTGTCATTGAGCAACGAAATGAACCCTCTGTATTCAAGAGGAGCAGGGGGCTGCCATTGTGCAGTGCCCGGGGAGCAGTGTGGGGGTTAAGGGTCTTTGCTCAAGGGAGTCTGTGGGAGTGGGGCTGAACTCAGAACCTCTGAACTCCAAGCGCAACGCCCTAACCACTAGGCTGCTACTCCCCCAAATGGCATTAGGGTGAAGGGTCCTGTCTAAGAACCCACACTGGCGATATGAACCCAGGCTTCCTGTTTGCAGGACGGGTGATTTACCTAGGCAGCCAGGCTGGTTAGCCAGCCTTTACTTGAATCTTTTGTGTTTTTTTTTTGGGGGGGAGGGGATATGGACTGATAAGTTTTGTATCCAAAGTATTTCTGCTCCTTCTTTCTTTTGGTTCTGCTGAACTTTTTTTTGGTCAGGATTTTGTTGTGGCTTGTTGAACCAAAAGCGGAGGCAGGGAGGCAAAGGTGAATTTCTCGTGGATTTAATGATGAGTTAACTAAACATAGAGGCAGGTAATCCAAAAATCAGAAAACAAACTTAAAAAAAAACAATAATCCAAAATCCAAAAATGAAAACTAAGTCCAAACTAACAGGTAACCAGAAGTCCAAAAATCAAAACATGAAAACAAGTCAAACGAACCAGGAACCATGGAGACATCAGGGGGATAACAATTACAAGGAGGAAGGCTCAAAAGAGATGGAGTTAGAGGAAGTTAGATGAGGAACCACCACTGAAGAACTGCATAGAGAGAGTATTTATGGTAGACTGAAACAAAGGGAGGGATAATGAGCCGATTGGGAGCAGGTGTGAACAGAGCAGAAACAAGGAAAGGAGCTAGGGAAAAAGGAGAACACAAGAGGGCAGCAGAGGGCAACAAATCAAAACCTGAGAACTGAAAATACCAGAACTCAGTTCTGGTTTTGTTTTGTTGTTTTGTTGGCACTAGAATGGGTTATTTTGTTGTTTTTGTTTTGTTTTTGACAGTTTTGTTTTCTCTTTTGAACTACAGTTTCAACATGTAAGATAGCAGCCCTTAGCACTGAATTTGGACACCACTGTTTCAAAGATTTCTATGACTTTCACTTTCCAGAAATGTGATAAACTCAGGGTAGATATTGATGGTAGTTCATAAATTTTCTTAGGGTGTTAGCTGTTGCCATGTGGCCAAGTTGTTCATAAGGATGAGTTCTCAAAGCAGAATTATAGTTTCTTTGCGGTAATAGATTCAACCTTAAACATCAATTAACTAGTGAAAGTGTGAGGAGAATCAACAAACTCCTGTTTCTCATTGGTTTGTTTTCAATTAGGAAATACTAATCAAAATAGCTGTTCCTTCTTTCTTTTCTTTATAGGTGGTGTAGAATTTGTAGCATGTGGTTCTACACATCAATATATCAGGTGGTTTCTGAAACTTACAAGGTTCTTTAAATATTAGAAAATGTAATTTGTATTTTTGAATACTTGAGTACTTTAATGCATTTACTTTTGAATACTTAAGTATTTTCAAAAGGAATTACTTTAAGAATTCAACTTGAGTTGGTGTTTCACTGATTCATTTTTACTTGTACATGAGCAGGATTTGACTATAAGTATCAATGCATTTACTCAAGTACAACTGTTGAATGCTTTATCCACCACTGGATTTAACATATATTATTGATTGCTAAAAGGATGAAGAATTTACATTACTATAACTAATGGGCAGCATCTGACCACTTTGTAACTCTAAGAAAAAAAACTGACTCAACATCTTGTGTTTCCACAACAAAATATCTATTAAATTACTATTTTTAAAATAAACAACAAAGTAGTTGTTATAAGAACATTGGTAATATTGTAAAGGTATTCTGTATTCAAAGTTTGATAATAATATCTTGTTATTTGTACATGACAAAAGTTCTTGAGTTTTTTTTTTATTGTTCACGCGGGTTTGTTATTTCAAAAAGGTAACTTCTGTATCAATACAAAAGGCTTGAAGTGAAGCCAGGCTTCGATATTCTGATTAAATCCTTGTCCATCACAGAAATGATCTCAAACAGTATCATTCCTCTTAGGAAATGATCTATTGTCTCACCTACTGTAAATGCTTAAATCTTCTCTTCACTTTGATCTGTTCTTTTTTTAGGATGATTAAATTTATAGATGTCATGCCTGGATAAGCTCCAAAAGAAAAAAAAATCTACTTTTAATTTATTAGCTCAGAAATGATGCCATTTGATTTGTTGCAACAACTTAATCTAAAATGGATTTAATTACTTAAGCAAAGCTTTTATAGAGTTTTGGTTCCCTTCCACATATGCTATGTTAATTCACTTTTAGATTCTCTAATTATATCAAATACTGCTGTGGTTCACAGTGGCTGTGCCTTTTTTGCTTAATGATTTGGAGAGCTATTAAGATGCACATTAACTGCAGTTTTACATACCAGTTGCATGCATAAAAGAATGATGATACAATAAGGGGTATTTACAACCTTTGCCTCTCAGAATTTAGATTTCTCACTTTATCTGCCAAACAAAAATCTATCCTTTCAGTGACAAATTGACCGAATTTTATCAAGGACATCTCTAGTCATAGAAACCACTTTTAACACGCTGGTGACATAAAACATATAAAAATATATAAAGACATATAAAAAGAAAGCAACAGAAATCCACTTATTCAAACTTTTACTGGTAGTAAGTAGAAATAAGAATACAGGATCTGAAAACCAAGCCCCTGCATTTAAACAGCTGACAGAAAATCCGAGGTCTAATCTAGACTAAAATCTCTTCTCCTCCACATTTAGATTAGTAACCAGAGGGCGTTCAATCAGATCAGAATGCATTGTTTTCACCGAGCTTAGAAAGAAAAAAAAGCCCTTTAACTGCACTTTGGTTTCTTCATAACACTTTGAGATGTTGTGCCTAGTTTGTTCATAACCCAATTTCTTAATTTAAAGAAATATATTTAAATGATTTAGGGTTTATATCTCATATTTCACAATAATTAAGTGTTTTTTGGATCAATTTCTCAAAACATTGAAAGATTGGCAGAAAGACCCTAAATATTTAACACAGAAATTAGTCGTCTGACTGTTTCAAATGGCTTTAAATCCTTTTCTTTCTACATTTGAATCGATTTATCTAGAGAGCTGTGGATTTTTTTATAGCTGTGGAACATTAGATTAATTTATAGAAAATACATATAGGCATTAAAATAATTCTCTCGGATTCTTTGGAACATGATTTTTTATTCTATGGTAAATTACTGTATGATCAATCAGCATCATACAGTTGGTCAGTTTTACAAACAATGAATAGCGTAAGTTATTACAAAGAGTCCAAAATGAACAGTGACAGTTCTAATGTATTTTCATTAACACAAAACATGGGGTAAGTGCCGTGAAACTGGTGAATCATACTTTTTACTGTCTTTCTTGCTTATACTGAGAAATATATGTGATTTATCAGCTTATCTTTCAGCTTCTGTGGGTGTTTTGTTGCTTTGAACTGTTTCAAACTGTGATAAGGCTGTGTCCCATTTGTCAGATACTGCCTTTTCTTTCCCCCTGTCTATATCTTTCCATATCCTGTTTGATAACTCTTCTTCTCTTCTACCCCTTTGCTTATTATCCTTCTGATTTAAAAACTGGTGAACAGAAAATAAACTTGTCCACTGATTTATACCATTCATGCATTGTTTATTTATCAAAAAAACATGGAAAATTATATATATATCTATATATATATCTATATATATATATAGATATAGATATATCTATATATATCTATATCTATATATATATATAGATATATAGATACACTCACCGGCCACTTTATTAGGTACACCTGTCCAACTGCTCGTTAACACTTAATTTCTAAGCAGCCAATCACATGGCGGCAACTCAGTGCATTTAGGCATGTAGACATGGTCAAGACAATCTTCTGCAGTTCAAACCGAGCATCAGTATGGGGAAGAAAGGTGATTTGAGTGACTTTGAACGTGGCATGATTGTTGGTGCCAGAAGGGCTGGTCTGAGTATTTCAGAAACTGCTGATCTACTGGGATTTTCACGCACAACCATCTCTAGGGTTTACAGAGAATGGTTTGAAAAAGAAAAAACATCCAGTGATCGGCAGTTCTGTGGGCGGAAATGCCTTGTTGATGCCAGACGTCAGAGGAGAATGGCCAGACTGGTTCGAGCTGATAGAAGGGCAACAGTGACTCACATAACCACCTGTTACAACCAAGGTGGACAGAAGAGCATCTCTGAACACACAGTACATCGAACTTTGAGGCAGATGGCCTACAGCAGCAGAAGACCACACCGGGTGCCACTTCTTTCAGCTAAGAACAGGAAACTGAGGCTACAATTTGCACAAGCTCATCGAAATTGGACAATAGAGGATTGGAAAAACATTGCCTGGTCTGATGAGTCTCGATTTCTGCTGCGACATTCGGGTGGTAGGGTCAGAATTTGGCGTCTACAACATGAAAGCATGGATCTATCCTGCCTTGTATCAACGGTTCAGGCTGGTGGTGGTGGTGTCATGGTGTGGGGAATATTTTCTTGGCACTCTTTGGGCCCCTTGGTACCAATTGAGCATCGCTGCAACGCCACAGCCTACCTGAGTATTGTTGCTGACCATGTCCATCCCTTTATGACCACAATGTACCCAACTTCTGATGGCTACTTTCAGCAGGATAATGCGCCGTGTCATAAAGCTGGAATCATCTCAGACTGGTTTCTTGAACATGACAATGAGTTCACTGTACTCAAATAGCCTCCACAGTCACCAGATCTCAATCCAATAGAGCATCTTTGGGATGTGGTGGAACGGGAGATTCGCATCATGGATGTGCAGCCGACAAATCTGCGGCAACTGTGTGATGCCATCATGTCAATATGGACCAAACTCCCTGAGGAATGCTTCCAGCACCTTGTTGAATATATGCCACGAAGAATTGAGGCAGTTCTGAAGGCAAAAGGGGGTCCAACCCGTTACTAGCATGGGGTACCTAATAAACTGGCCGGTGAGTGTATGTGTGTGTATATTTGTATGTTTTCACTTTTTAAAAAGGCCTTCAATTCTGAGGATGTTTGATTAAAAAAGATTTGGTTTGCACTTCTTTGCCTCAGAAAGGCATACAGGCCTAAGCTACACCAGCAGGTAATAAATGTCTTTTACAGCAACAATGGGCAAAATAAGGAAAGCGCTATATGAAAATGCCATAAAACTGTCAAACGCAGGCTGGTAAAGAAGCAAAGATAAACTACTGATTTAGCTGCCTTCACAGTTTTGAGCCGAACAACTTTTTATGTTCCAAATAGAGTTAGACAAAAAAAAAAAATCAGCTTTTCAGGATGGATCTCCTTGTTTGGCCTTTGGGTTTTTATTACCGCACCCTGCTGGATTGGAAATGTAGTGCAGTTATCTTCAAAATGTCCCCAAAAGAGAAATTAGGCTGATTTACATAAATGTTTGGCAGTCTGTCCATGCAGTGGAGGTACATTAATTCCCCCAGGTGTCAAAACCTGAAGTATTCAATGGAAAAAAGGGGCTTAACTTGTCAGCTGGCGGAGTTCCTGATATGAACTGGAGGACTGCATGAGAAGTGTTGGTAACCATGTAAAGTGGTTCAGGCCTGAAAATTCTCCTTGTTTGACTCCTCTGTTTGGATGATTAGTCAAGACCTTGAGGACATCGCACCATAAGTTCAAGGTGCTGATAATGTACTTGATGCATTCATATGCTTTGCATTCATATGTTAAGGCATCAGCCGTTTCTCCCCATCATGTACATTATGTACTGAAATAGCACCATCACATCATTAAAACCCTTTTCATCTGATATGAAATAAGCCAATAATTCCCCTATTTGGATGGTGTGTTAACTCATTTGATGCAGTGAATTAACTTGACTGTCAGTAATGTGCTCACAATGAATTGCTCTGTGTGGACTGGGATCGACAGCAAAATTGGTACATTAAGTGTATGTCTTGATATAAGATTACAGTACACAGACATTTAACACCAGTGATGGTCTGAGATTTCAAATTAGACCATCCATCCTCAGCTTCACTGTGTGGCCAGAGCCTATCTCTGACAGTCTATGGGCCAGAGGAGGGGTACATCCTGGACAGGTCGTCAGTCTGCTGCAGGGCAACAAATTAGACCAAATCTATACATTTTAAGATCTAGCTCATGTTGTTTAATAGTTTTTTTTCCATCTGAAAGCAGCTCTTCAATGTTAGTGCTGAAGGATGTTTACTGCACCCCACATCATTGAACGACAGACTTGTTGCAATGCTAATTCTTGTTTTTTTTTAGCAGATATATAGTATCAATCAAACAAACTTGGGTTTTAAATTTGGATTATCTGCAGCCTACATAGGAAATACTTAAGTTTAGATTTAGCTGTCAATAACCTTAATCTCCTTTTAGTCATCTGTTGGTTGCTTAAAAATTTGATGCTCAGGTGTTTAGTTTCATTTAATGTGAATATCTACTGATTTTTGCACACATTCTCTTATAAATTAGCTTAGTTTTAACTTCCTGTTAACATATTACTGCTACAATAGGTACAGTATCACCACATGTCATAATCTAAAGATGTGTCAAGCTCAGAAAAAAAGGACCAGTATTAAAGGCGGATAGACAGATTTAACAAAATGTTTTTTTTTAAATACTGAACTGCAGTGAACAGCTTCTGTGTATAAGGTAGGAACCTCTGCTGGAGTAGAAGACAGGTTAATGACCACGTCTATCTGGCAGAGGATGATAATAAACGTGTGAGTCACTAACCTGGTCTTGAAGGTCTTTTTAGTCTGAGCTTAGAGCACGAGGAAGGTTCTAGTCGGTAGGCTGCCAACAAGATGCAACGCGCGCCACCCAGAGAGTCCCAGGCACTGGTCTCTCAGAGGTCGGCAGAAAGGCATGAAATCAGAACTGAGCAGATGATGGAAGCCAGGAGATCAGATTTTCGAAGAGAGGCCGAAGGGAAATCAAGAATAAAGTCGGGGAACAGTTTAAGGGTTCAGTAAACAGGCAGGCAGAAATCCAGCAGGTGTCCACAGACAGGTCAGGCAAACAGATCAGAACAGCGACAGGCAGACTCAGAGGTCCAGAGGCAGAACAGGTCAGAATCAGGCAATTAGAACCCACGTGAATGCTAGAGAACTCTCTCCAAAGGCTCTAATAATCTAGTACTGATGACTGGTTAAAGGCTAGTTAAATAGTTGCTTTTTGTATCTCTGCTTCTGTCTCCTTGAACCCCAGTCGGCCTCAGAAGATGGCCGCTCACACTGAGCCTGGTTCTGCTGGAGGTTTCTTCCACCTTCGCTACAGGCATACTTAGTGTGAGGGATTGCCTTCGAGTCAATGAGTCGATGCAATCAACTGGTTTTCCTTAGATAGAAAACATTGAATAAATTTGACTGTATTATCGTGAACTGTAAAGTGCCTTGAAATGACATCTGTTGTGAATCGACGCTTTATAAATACACTGAACTGAATTGAATTGAAATAGGGGCTCAAGAAGGTGAATCAGTTAAACGGTTATGATAACTGGGCCGAGAAAGGCAGGTGAATGAAATGAGTAATCAGACCAGTCATCAGTGCTGGAATAATGACAAAATGAATGCATAAGCTTCCCTCGGTTCTTAAAAATCAAGTTGTGGAAGTCTGTTTTGACAGTTGGACAGTTGTATTTAGGGAAAACCATTTAATATTAATGTTGGCATTTCCAACTAAACGCATGCAGGAGGGTTTAACCATGGAGATCCTGATTCTCTTGTGTGTCTAGCAATGTTGAGTTGGTAAATGTAGACCTAGGCATTGCTTATGCAGCATTAAACACGATTAAAGAATCGTGGGGGAATATAACATGACTTGTGTTGACGTTACTCCTTCAAACTTAAAAAAGACCTACTTAAAAAAAACACCTCTGGTATATTAATTTTCTAAAAAAAATACATGTTCACAGTCCGTTTATGAAGAAAAAGAGAGCAATATCTTCTTGTACCTGGTGGCTAATAAACACAGTATTCTTTATTGTCATTAGAAGCAGTTGAGCAACACTAGACAATAATGGATGACAGGGAGAAAACAGACACACTATTAGTGATGGTCTGTCAGGAAAGCAATAATGCTCACTTATTTCATCTAATGCACTTAAGCACGGCGCTGTGAAACTCAGAAGGCACTAGCAAGATAAGAAGACCACAGGGATGTGGGTGGCACACTCTAAGTGTTAACTTCAGACTTTTTCTGCTTCAAACTCTGTGAGGGAAGCTTGCTTAAACAGTTGTGACTCAAAGTGTGTTACAATCAATAAAGACGGAGAAGACCAAAGGGCAAGCATTCATCTGACCACTCAAATCAGCATGTTAACCTTCAGCGTATCTTCAGGCCTGGAATGCTCACCTGCATCTCTGACAAGCCGCCGAGGTCATCCTGTGTGCTGGCCTCTGCAGTCTGAACACAGATTTCATAAACAGCGTTAAACACAAATGCTATATGCATTTAGTGTACAAATAACTAGGCTCCAGGGAGTCACGGTGAAACTGACAAAATAATTTAATGCCTTTAAGTTTATTCCTTGTAAAGAATGAATATGCAGTCTTACAGTTATTGTACCACTTCTGCATGTGGGCATAGGGGGTTTTGACAATTAAATGAACGACTGACCAAAGGAAAGATGTTCTGTAAATCTTTCTGATTTATGTCTTCAGAGAACATGCAACATGGATCCTCTTGAGGTTTTATTTCGATTTCCTATTTCGTCTTGTAATCCTCCATGCAACTGTTGTCTTATGCCTTTAGTTATTTTTCTTCACATTGCCTTTTGTCTTTCCTGTTGTTGTTATTGTGTTGGTTCTCTTTACCATCCTCCTGTCTCACTAAAAAAAAAACCCAGTGCCACTGGATATCTCTTGCTCCGTATTGTCCCTCTGCTCAGAGAAATCCGTCTGTTTTTAATGAGCTTTGCGTCTGTGCCTCTCAGCCTGAGGCTTTCCACCACTGACCTGTTGGCATTTGGTTCTCTCTGCCTTCTCCTGTCTCTCTCTTCCTCCTCACAGTGAGACCCTACTTTTTCATTTAAATTAAAAATTAAATGATGCCGGAGACGCTTTGGTGTTGAGTCCTCTGAAGCGTCATATTGGCCATTTTAACTTGAACCTTTTGTACTCCCTAATCATTTTAGACGCAGCTGAAAGGAAAGAATTAAGGAGGCATTTTACCTTTTTTTTCCTTCTTCTGCATATGTACTCTGCTTTCCTATCAGCAGAATTGATTGTTTTACTAAGTAATTTACTTTTACATGTGAGTCTTTCATTGCCTTGCTAAATATTACCACCAATCCCTTCAGCATGAAGGCTGGAACAATCGGCTCAACAGGCAGCCATTTACACGTCTCTCCATCAGACTTGAAGGCAGTGAGCAGCTGATGAGCACAATGACCTTTAGCAGCTAAGCTGCCTTGGTAGCCTCCAATCACAGCTGGCTGGGAAATGGGGTTCAATCCCCAACCAAACTGGCGGTGGTGTGCCGGGTGTAAAAACTAATCATTTCTTACTTTTACTCTGCAGAGCTTGGTGAAATGCTAAGCAATTAGATATTTCCTCTAAGCAGGCATCACGCAACCTGAATGCTTTTTGGTAATTAATTTGCTAAACATCTTTTAGACATTGTATCATTTTCTGTCACTTTAGCTTGAAATGGGTCATTGTAGGTTTTGAAAAATTAAAATGTTCAAACCAGTATTTTTTTGTCTACAGTGTAGAAACCCTCTGAAGACGAAGCATATCTTTTTTAATCTGACTGAATGGAGGATAGAGTATGGCAATGCTGCCAACTGACGGTCAGCTGGCTGAAAAACATGGCTGCTAAATTTTAATATTTAAATATTTTTGATGTCACTGTGGGAAAACTAGAGCCGAGAAACCCACCATTTAAACTGTTAATTTCAGCTTTGTATACAAAGTATTTCTAAACAGTAGATGGTTATACTGCAACATAAACACTTAAAAAAACAACTGAATTTACTTAAATTTTCCTTTTGATTATTTATACCATAACACCATGGGCGTAGGTTTGCATAGGGACCATAGGGACATGTCCCTACCAAAATTTTGGAAGGACCTATTTGTCCCTACCAATAATTGGATGTAAACAACATGTTTATAATTTACTATACAGCAGCCGCTTCTTTTCCTCTTGCAGCTTCTCTGCCTGGTAGCTGCAGCTGCCTGCTCTTTCCTGTCCCTTTCACATAGCAGCGCATCAACTGTGCTGCGCGGTTTAACTCTCTGATTATTCTGCCTTAAGTTCCGCCTTCTCTCTTTCTGATTGCGTGTTTTCTAGTCTGTATGTGCGCGCGCGCGCGGGTGCTTGGAGCGCAAAAAAAAGACGCTAAAATAAATTCATATTGGGCTACGAAACTAGCCCAAATAAAAAAAAAATATTATCTACGCTAAAACAGGCGAAAGCTTCTGACTGGAGTTCTGTAAAGAAGCAGGAGAGAGTTTTTTGATTTGTGGAACTTGAGAAATGTAAGTTAACAACATTAGGATTTCTTTTATTTCATCTTTTAATCAGATAGCCAAAGGCTCCTTAAAGAAGATCTTTTATGAAATGAAACCAGGTGAAACAGAAACGTTTAAACGTTTCCTTTGGAGGAGTTCTGGATGGAGAATATTGACAGACAAAAACTATTTTTTTTTTTACTTCTTAAATGCTAATATTTTTTTACAATCTTGGTATAATTCCTGCTCTAAGTGGGTCACTCTGTCGGCTAAAGGCACATTTTAGTGGCCCTATACTCCAGTTAACGATTAATCAATTACTAAATTAGTTCACGAATATTTAAATAATTTGTTAATATTATTAATTGTTTCAGCCATAGATAAAATACACAAAATTAGCTACACAGAGTAACTACAGCCCAGATGTACAACTTCTAATATTAATATTTTAAATGCTCAGTGTCAGTTCCTCTTCTAGTTCCAGTGCACATGTAAATACATTACATTTATTTGCTGTCCCTTGAATATATTATTTTGCATGATCCAGAGAGAGCATATTAGATAAAAAAAATAAGAGTGGGGTTTACCTCTGTTTACCTCTGCACAATTCTCTATCTTCAGAAGAAAACACAGGATAAATCCACATATTATAGACTATATTTGGTTAAACAGACACTGTCTTAGTCGCAGGTAAATTTAAATGCGATCCTTTTCAAAGTGGAAAAAGTCCTAATTCCACATTCATCAGAGCAAGTTATGCTTTAAATATTGATAAACAGCATCTAGTGCATGTAGTGCTTATAAGATTTGTATTAATGTAGCAAGACATGCTGCTGTTCTCTTTAAACAAAATGAGCCCTGAAGCTCACATTAAGCATAAAAAAGAGCATGCATATTTTTGCAAAGGACCAATGAAACTGAAGAATAGTGTCCCTACCAAAGTTGAAATCAAACCTACGCCCTTGCATAACACACATATAAATGATATAAATAACTAGAAAATATTTGACATTTAATGTTTTTTAAAGATACGTCATACTGCAAATGATACCCTTTTCTCACCTTCTCTCAGTCTCTTTAGTTATTTACATGTTATTGTTATATTTCTGTTGTTTTTAAAAAAACCAGTATAATAAAACAAAAAACTCATGGTCACAAAGAACATGTGCAGTACAAATATTTTGTCATATGTAGAGAGATTTTTATTATTTCTACATAGGTTGGTTGCTGGTTATACTTTAGGTAAACTCAGTCTTTTCTTTCTAATGTGAGATATATTTAATGCAAATGTACATTACTTATAAACAGAGGTGGAAAGAGTACTAAAAAATTGTAATTGAGTAAAAGTATCTTTACTTTGCCTTAATTCTACTCAGAGTAAAAGTAAAATTACCCAACTTAAAATTTACTCAAGTAAAAGTACAAAAGGACTTCATTTATAATGTAATTTGAGTAAAAGGTACTTAGTTACTTTGAGTTATTTAATGCAAAAAAAGGATGAGTCATGAATAGAATTGAGCACAAGGTGTTTTAATCGATTTCAAGGCATATTTCAGTGGACATCCACACTTGCAAAAGTTCAGCTGGGCTAAGGAACATACTTCCTCACAGCACAAGGACAGTCACAACCTGTACCATAAAGTGCAAACAATTTTCAATCCTACTGTCCAACAGACAACACCATGATAACTAACTTACTGCCACATTTTTTCGTAAATTGGATGTTTATGCTGAAAGCTCAGTTTTGCTGGGCAGGCACATGTTGCACTGCATTATCACATTGTTCCCTTTTGTGCATTTGAAAACAAATAATCCTTCCAAATATGGCCAAGGGTTTTTCTGGCTTTCGTCTCCAGAATATGTTTCCTCTTCAGGCCTTTCCTCATCCATACTCCCTAAATTGTGATTAGCAACTGCCATCTTCCGAAGTGCAGCACTGGATTATGAGACAATACAAAGGGAAAATGCAAGGCAATTTTTTCACCATCATTATTTTATTTTTATTTTTTTCACTCAGTAACGTGAGGGGGTTTTAAATGTAGCAAAGTAAAACTACTTAGGTTAAAATTTACTCGAGTAAAAGTAAAAATTACATATTTAAAAACTACTCAGAAAATTACAAATTACTCATAAAAAGTACTCAATTACAGTAAATTGAGTAAATGTAATTCATTACTTTCCACCCCTGCTTATAAATATGTTTGGGCAAGTTAAAGCAGCTCTCTGTGTCAAACCTGTTTGTACGCCTGTCTCTTTCTTATAAAGTACCAAAGCTGGAGTCAGCTTCAGTCAAATATTTGTTCCCCTCCCCATATCTCTGTGCAGCACAGCCCAACCCCTGAACCAAACAACCTAGCTGCTCTTCCTTTCATACTCTGCATCTTTTTTTCATCCCATGTCAAACCAGCTCCCCCTCTTTACATTCATCGTGTGGTTTGACAGAAACAACATGTGAAAAGAGACATAAATGCTCCGTTGGATTTGTTTTACAGATAAACACAGCAAAGCCAAGAGCAAGAGAGACCTGAAGGCTTTTCTTGACAGGATGATTATATTTTAAAAGAAATGCTTTTAAGATTTTGTTATTGGAGTATTAAATTTTATCACTGTGGAATCTGTAACCTGCAGTATGTGTCTTTAAAATATATTTCAGAAGATAAAAGCCTGAATATTTTAGATGAACTGAAAGCATCTGTCAAGTTCACGACCACTACATAGAGATCTTTAAGTAGAACCACTGCCCTACTTGTTCCTCACACTCTATATAACAATACTTTATAACTATAAAATACTTCCCTACCTTATCACACCATTGCATTGTGTCTAAGAGATGGGTTGATTATGGTAAGAAAAAAAAAGCTCCAGCATGGCCTGGCATTAGGGTTGCCAACTTCCTGAAAAAAAGGACCTAATGTGCATTCCAGCTGACCTGATTGCCTTTACCCCTCCTGGCGTGAGGATTTTTTTTTATCACCCCTTTGTGTGTGAAATTATTTACTCAAATCTGCATTAAATTAGATGCATATTTCCAGTGTGCTTTATATTTATTATCGCAGAATTTTTCCACCCAGGTACTTGTTTTTTCCCATTCCTCCCATTGCCATTTCTGCATCCTTTTTTTTTTTTTCAGAGGAGGAGCATCGCTATGGAAAGGTGCACTGTCCGCAAAAGGAGCGTCAGCATTTAAATTATTCCGTTCATCCCCCATACTGCTCTGCTGTCTACCACTATCTTCTCCGTGAGAAACACTTCTATTCTGGATCGTTACATATATGTTATCAGCTCATTGGTCACAATGCATGACAGGGCCTGGGAACAAGTTTACCATAAGTTTAGTATCTAATGTGCTTTTGTTCTTCTTTTTCCACTGGCTATTGTTTTACTCTCACACTAAATACGGGACAGGCAGTTTTATTCCTGAATACGGGACAATTACGTTTTTCAAAAGAAGGTTGGCAACCCTACCTGGCATTTTACACCTTAGCTAAAATGAACATTTTGATCACTTGCTTAGCCAGGCTGCTTGTAATTCATTGGTCACTCTAATACTTTGTTGAAGCGCCTTTAGCTTTGATTACGGCACGCATTCGCTGTGGCATTGTTTCAATAAGCTTCTGCAATGTCAAAAGATTTATTTCCATCCAGTGTTGCATTAATTTTTCACCAAGATCGTGCATTGATGATGGTAGAGTCTGACCGCTGAGCAAAGCCCTCTCTAGCACATCCCAAAGATTCTCAATGGGGTTGAGGTCTGGACTCTGTGGTGGCCAATCCATGTGTGAAAATGATGTGTCATGCTCCCTGAACCAGTCTTTCACAATTTGAGCCCGATGAATCCTGGCATTGTTATCTTGGAATATGCCTGTGCCATCAGGGAAGAAAAAGTCCATTAATGGAATACCCTGGTCATTCAGTATATTCAGGTAGTCAGTTGACCTTATTCTTTGAGCACATACTGTTGCTGAACCTAGACCTGACCAACTGCAGCAACCCCAGATCATTACACCGCCCCCACAGGCTTGTACAGTAGGCACTAGGCATGGTGGGTGCATCACTTCACCTGGCTCTCTTCTTACCTTGATTCGCCCATCACTCTGGAACAGGGTAAATCTGGACTCATCAGACCAAATTACTATCTTCCATTGCTCCACAGTCCAATCTTTATGCTCCCTAGCAAATTGAAGCCTTTTTTCCAGTTAGCTTCACTGATTAGTGGTTTTCTTACGGCTACACAGCTGTTCAGTCCCAATCCCTTGAGTTCCCTTCACATTGTGCGTGTGGAAATGCTCTTACTTTCAGTATTAAACATAGCCCTGAGTTATACTGTTGTTTTTCTTCGATTTGATCTCACCACACGTTTAAGTGATCGCCGATCACCATCATTCAGGATTTTTTTCCGGCCACATTTCTTCCTTGAAGATGATGGGTCCCCACTATTTTTAATAGTTTTTAATAATGTGTTGGACAGTTCTTAACCCAATTTTAGTAGTTTCTGCAATCTCTTTAGATGTTTTCTCTGCTTGACGCATACCAATGATTTGACCCTTCTAAAGAAAGACTAACATCTTTTCCACGACCACGGGATGTGTCTTTCGACATGGTTGTTTAGGAAATGAGAAGCACGTCATTGCACCAGTTGGGTTTAAATAACTTGTTGCCAGCTGAAAGATAATCACCATGCAGTATTTATCCAATAGGAGGCTCCTACCAATTTGCTTAGTTGAATTCAGGTGGCGACTTTTTTTTTGGCCAGGCAGTGTATTTTGCAGCATGAGCATCATGCATGAGTGACTCAAAACGTAATTAACACATATGCCCCACCACTTTATATTTGATGCAAGGGCTGCTGAAATATTGCAGAAGTGACCTCATGATAACAGTTTTTAAACTCACGCTTTGTTACCCAGATGCTCTGTTATTATTGAATTATTTACCAACCAATTAACTGAGTAACCAATTTAACCACCAAGTAGAGAATACATCCTTTAGAGCAGGGGTCTGCATGTTAAATTTAGCAAAGGTATAGTGAGCCATTTATTTAATTAAGCATCCCTGTAACAGTAGTACTTGAGTAAAAGTACTGGTACTCATACTGAAATCTTACTCAACTACAAGTAAAGTTACTTGGTCGAACATTTACAGTATTGAAGTGCTCACTTTTGAAAATAGTTGAGTATTCAATACATGCATTTAAAAGTACTTAAGTATTCAAAAATACAAATGTAATTTTCCAACATCAGTACATTTCTCTATTTTTCAATAGTAATTTTAAAAAACCTGTAACCTTCAGAAACCAGCTGATATATTGTTGCGTAGAACCACTCTGCTACACCACTTGTTAGGAAATTCAGCATAAAAATGCAACAAAAAATAAGGAAACCTATTTTTATTAGTATTTCTAATTTAAAAACAAACCAGAAGTCTTGCTTCTCCTTAAACGTTCCCTATGGAATAGAGGTTTAAGGTCGTGAGATCATACCTCGAAGAAACTATAACTGCTTTGAGAACTCACCCCACTGAACAACTTGGCCACATGGGAACAACGCCTTACGTTTCTTACATTGGTGGAGCGTCATGCAAATCTCTAAAACAGTGGTGTCCAAATTCAGTCCTACGGGCTGCTATCTTGCTTGTTGAAATTGCATTTCAAAAAGAAAAACGGCAACAGTGGATTACAAAGCTAAGCTAAGGAACGAGTAACTAGCAGCTTCCTAGAGACGAAGGGGAGTAGAAAGTACAATATTTGACTTTGACATGTTGTGGAGTTAAAGTTATAAGTAGCTCCTAAAACAATATTAAAGTAAATTAAAGTATAAACCTTTAATACAGTAGATCTGGATGACCAGGGTCCTGCTCTAAAACATACCATTTACTATAAGAACAACCAGCTCAGAGCAATACTTTAGCCAAAGCTATCATGATCTTATGGTTTGTTTATGGTTTTCATTTGAACTTGTGCTTTTTTCTGGATTCTTGTTTTCTCTGATGTTTTTCTTGGTTTGTATAATTATTCTAAGCTCTTCAATCCTCATTTTGCTTTAAATCAGGTTTAAAAATTCCATCTCAGTTGCCTTTGACTGTCCTTTCTAAACTATTTAAGCTTCCAGTCGTACTTTCATTAGACTTTCCTAATTATTTATATTTTTTATTTGATCAACTTTCTTTTCTTTGTACTTTTTTTAGTATATAATCACTTATTTCACTTTTATCAAGTAAACTGTTTGTGTTGCCTCTCTGCCACAGCAATGTAATTTTGTTTTTCTCATGTACAACACTTTGAATTGTCTTTCCACCTAAATGTGCTATATCCTTGCTTCTGTATCTTTCTTAAGATCTAGTCATTCTTCAGGTAACTAATCAATATTATTGCTTTCACCTGCTTCACACGGTTATTATTTTTGTTTTCCTGTCTGCTTCCTTCTATATACGGATTTGATTCACTCATTGTTTTTCCACATCAAGCCTAGCTTCAGTTGGTAAGATCATCTCTATCCATTGAACTGCCTCTGCCTACACACCTTTAACAGAAACCCTCCTAATAGATACTGCACAAAAGACTTATATATACATTTTTCATTCAAGATTAAAAATCTTTTAGATTTAGGTTTTCTCCAAAACTTCCAAGTGGCAAAGATTTGGTTTCACCTGATTCAGGGCCCGTTAAAAAAAAAAAAAAAATCTCATATAAGGAACATTTTTGTTAACCAGCTATTAAATTATCAGTCATAAAATTTGTCAGCAGATTTTTCTCAAAGTAACCCTTAGTTACATTTGCAGCACAGAGGAAGATTCAACTTGTGTTGGGAAGCTGAATCTTTGCAGGAACTCTTTGTTTACTTTGATTCAGTTTATTATTCATTTGACTAATCCTTATTTGGCAGCTTAACGCCTCTCATACACTGTAAGGAAGTTTATACTTCAGGTTACTGATAAAAATAGAAAAGAGATGGTTTTGTGACAGCGCCAATGCAGTAGTTTTTAAAATTGAACCATCTCATTAAAGGTAAGCAACAAAGGAATTGATTTTTCACAAAATGAGCTTTATTTCTTCAAATCAGACCCATGTAAGCACTTTTTCATATGCAAATCTATATAGCTAGATTATAAACATCTTGACATCCAATGTGTTGGCTGTCTTCCTGAAACAAATAGTTCATTTTTCATAAGATCTGACAGCAAGGAATACGTTTCAGTTCACAGTATTTAGAGTTAATGCTTAGCTTTAGCTTGCATAACTTAGGAGCCTGACAGGCCTCTAAGCAATTTTCACACATAAAATGCTGCCTCCCAAATCTGAGGGTTCAGGGCTTAGAGAAGCTTATACAAGCAAAAGGATTTGGGCCTTCCTCCAGCTTACAGGGATAGTCCTTTGGTTGTTTTTTTGCACTCACACACACACAAGAAATGTGTCGTGTGCCAAGAGTGTTTTTTTTATATATATATTTTTTAATAAAATAGTTTGTTACAATTAAAGAATATGTAAAGAACTGAACGGTGTTCGCTTGTGAGCCGTAATATCATTAGGAAAGGATCTCACATTATCTTAGGCATCATTGAACTCTCCACCATTCTAGCCTCTTATCGGCTTCTTTCCTACCCCACCCTCTCTTTCTCTCATGTCCGATGCTATCTACCCAGAGGGTTATGTTACCAAGGGCATGAGCTAGAGCTGCAGTTATTTTCCCCTTTTTTTATAAAATTTGTAATATATTCCAGCATGTCTTGGCAATAACTGATGACCGAGCTGCTGGTCAGTAAAGATGAGCAAAATTAAGCATTCAGGATGGTTGCTGGGTAATCACTCTCTTGTTTAATTGGCCTTATAAAAAGAGTAAATTAGTCTTTTTGGTGTCATGCAAAACTCTGAGAGACCTGACTTTGATTGAAAGTGCAGGGCTAGTAGCCAACAGGAAGCTTTTGATTATGAAAAGTGCATTTTCTTGTTTTGATCTAATGCTGTTGGTGTATCCTACTGTAGGGAAACACTTTTATTGTCATTATTTTGAAATGGATAAATGGATTTTCTCTTTTGATGTTCATATTAAGAGTATACTGCCATATTACACACATTATCAAGTCAGTCACAAGTGTTTATTCTGAAAAAAATCATTAAAAAGACAGCTTGGAAGCATAATGCTTATCAAATAGGTTACTGCTTGCTCATCATCCCCCCCTCAAAGAGCCGTTTCTTTGATTGCTCCATCCAACCAACCCTCTCTCTCTCTCTTTGCCAGCTGTAATAAAACACTAGCAGACCTGTTTGTGATATCGCACATCAAAGAAAAAGTGAGTTAAGCAGCACAGAGCCTCATTTCCATACCCTTCCAAAGCAATCTGGAGAATCTGTCCCTCGCTAATGTAGCTGCCATCATTACAGCAATGCAAAGGTAGGGATGAGTCCATGTTTAATTTCAGCAAAGAGCCTCTGAACTTCATTTAGAAGCAGATTTTCTCCACATTAACTGCATAATAGTGTTAATGCGCAATGGGAAATCTGTGGAGAGACAAAAAGAAAATCTCTTCCAGGAATTAATAAAACATTATCTGTAATTCTGAAAAGCCTTTTTGCTTAGTTTTAAAGCTTACAAGTAAAATAACTAATTCACTTAATCATGTACAATATGATTCCTTTGCATTTGTGCGACAAAACAATCAATGGATGATATCTTGTTATATTCCAGCAACTCATCAAAGTGAGAGTTTTATGGGGCATAATTTTAAGAAAAAAAGCTTTAAGCATTGAAACAGACAAATTTGGAATGTTTCTGAGTTTTAAAAGTACAGTAATCATATCAACAATTGCTTAAAAACAACCTTTTTCAGAAAATAATGCGGGATAAACTGTTGACAGAAAGGACAATGTGGTGTTTTCTCACACTGGCTACTTTTACATGAAGGCAGATATTAATATTGAAGGCCTGATCTGATTGAAAATGCTTCATCTAAACATGGCAGACTGCAGTTTTTTACCCAATCAGACAGAAATTTCATTCCATCATTCCGATGTATCTTTGGTTTAAAGTAATGTCCACTGCACGTGCGCAACGTCAGCACAACTTCTTTCTGCCATTTTCCGGGAAATTTAGAAATTTCTGCAAATAAATAAAGTTTAATCTCATTGAATGCTTGGTACATATATGCACACGTCATAATTAGAGCTGGCTATTTTTGCCAAAGTCATGAATCGATTCGATTTTAATTCATACAGTTCTAAATCGATTTTTTTCGATTCGATAAGCTTTTACTATAATGAAAGTGGTTCAACTGTGTTTCAAAACACTCATGTATTTTTTTTTTTCCTGCTGCATTAACTTCACTGCACAAACCATATTTGAGGCATTGTCTGTAACAACTACAGGGTGCTTGCTGGTCAGCCCCCATTTGTTAATGTCTTCAGTCAACCTATTGGCTATATTTGCAGCTGTCTGGCTTGATGTGTGTTACTTGCATTGGCATTTGCACATACCTGCTCATTTGAATTTGAACGTCATGCGCGTCACTATAAAATAATCAATCTCGATCCTTACACATCGATTTTGCTAAACTGTAAAGGAATTGATCCAAAATCGATTAAATTGATTTTTTTACCCAGCCCTAGTCATGATGGGATCATTTTATTTAGTGTCCATCAAGGGCGTAGGTTTGATTTGAACTTTGGTAGGGACACTATCAGTCGGTTGTCATTGGTGCTATGCAATATGCATTAGGGTTGTCACGATACTAAACTTTTCAACTCGATACCGATACTAAGTAAAATATTCAATACTCGATATCCTTTTCGATACCACAAGAATAAAAACAAAGACTCTAAAATTCAACAGAAATATTTTCATTACTTAAAAAAATAAAAGAAATAAATAAAAAAAACAATAAGAATAATATTTTGAGGTTGTATGCTGTGCACAATATTAAGTAAGCTTAATAAAAAAAAACTTACAAAATTAAAATTAAGTGTTCCTTCCTTGGCTATGTTTTGCAGACATAACAATGACACTGGCCAAACCAGTTAAACAAAAATAATTCTCAGCAGCTGCACCTGTTACAAAAAAAGTCTGAAACTGAAAAATGCACAGAATTATTCAATCACACAGTGTTCAGAAAGTGCATTTTCCACTATTCTGCACTTTAGATGGCGGTATCGATACTTTTGAAAATGAGTATTGTATCCGGATACAACGTTTCAATATCGATACTTTTTTGAGTATCGATACTTTTGACAACCTTAATATGCATGTCCTTTTAATGCACGGTGTGAGGATCCGTACTGATAAGAGGAATTCATTGTTAAAAGAGAAAAGCATCATTTTGCTACATTAATAAAAATTGTATAAGCACTACACTCATTAGATGCTGTTTATTAATGTTTGAAGTATCACCGGCTCTGATCAATGTGGAATTAGGACTGTTTTCCACTTTGAAAATGGTTTCATTTGAACAACTAATAGAGAAGGTAAATACAGTATTTTCTTCTGAAGATATAGAATTGTGCAGAGTTAAACCCCACTCTTATATTTTACCTACTATGCTCTCTCTGTATCAAGCAAAATAATACATTCATTAAAATATTAACTTCACTATAAAAGTGGAACATCTGGGCTGTAGTTACTCTGTGTAGCCCATTTCATGTATTTTATCTGGGACTGAAAAAATGAATCGTATTAATTGATTATTTCAATAATCGTCAACTAATTTAGTAAGTGATTCATCATTAACTGGAGAATAGAGACTCTAAAACATAATAAAAATGTAAAATATGCCTTTCTCCGACAGAGTAACCCACCTAGATCACTAATTATACCAACATTTTAAAAATACAACATTTATATATAATATATAAGATAAAAAAAATGTTTTGTCTGTCAATATTCTCCATCCAGAACTCATCAAGAGGAAATATTTTAGTATCACCTGGTTTATTTAGACATCACCTGAAGCACTGAAGGGCCAGCTGCTTCACCTACAAGCTGCCCTGCATCATTATTACTGGATATCTGTGTTTCCTATAATCAAATAATGTATAAGTGCATTTTTAATAGTAAAGGATTAAACACAACCTTTTATCATTGTCCTATATTGCTTACACAACACTGAGCATTAGCCTAAGTGTATTAAAATATAAAATCACTTTTACAAATTTTAAAAGACAATATAACACTATCTTATCTGTAATTTAATAATATCCAAAATAAACAGTCAGATTCAAGCATTTTTACCAGACATTAATGTTTGTACTAATTTACTTATAGACTGTGTGGAAATCTATGTAAGATAAAATCAATGTTAATATTCTTCCTCTGTTTGTTCTTGTCTTTATCCTATTTCTAGAAGTATAAATAGTCAATTAAATTATTATTATTATGTGGAACCCTAATTATGCTTTTTAAACAAAAAATAGCAGATGTTTAGGCACCATTTCTTGTTGTTATAGGCTACTCTATAAAATAAATAACACCTGCTAATAATTATACCTGAAAGAGTCATCAAAAAATGAAAACAGTAATATCAACTAAATATCGGTAAAAAGGAAACCCTCACATTTTTTTTCTTAATTGGCTGTGGCTAAGAATCAGAAATGTTGATGGCTTACAGCCTTTATTTGCCCATTTTTCCAGCAGTCTTCAGAACACCTGGCTGACTCAGAATATTTCGTTTTAAAAAAGAAAAAAAAAGGTTTTTGTTTTTTGGTGCACATGATATTCCTTTTTTTTTTATTGGGACTAGTTTTGCAGCCTAATATTAATTGCAGTAACCGCGGCATTCTAGTGTGAATAAATTTTCAATTTTGTGCTCCAAGCACAGACGGACTAGAAAACAGCCTATCAAGGAGAGAGAAGGCGGGACCTAAGGCAGAACAACCAATGAGAGTGGCGTTAAACAGCGCAGCACAGTTCCATGCGCTGCTACGTGAAAGGTACAGGAGAGACCAGGCAGAGGAGCTGCGAGAGGAAAAGAAGCCACTGCTGCAACAACTACTGCTGTAAATTATAAACATGTTGCTCACATCCAATTATTGGTCGGGACAATTAGGTTGGTTAAAAATTTTGGTATAGGGGCATGTCCCTATGGTCTCTATGCAAACCTACGCCCATGGTGTCCATGAATCAACAAAGATTTAGATAGGGAAAATTGTGCACATGTTTTTTCACAGGAAAATAAGTTGAATATCAGCTGGTGTCATGTTTTATTTCTGTTTCCATTGTCTTTGGAAGGGACACTTACTTCCAATAAATATCCTTTGTGTTATTATACTGTTTTCTTTAAATAAATGTGAATGGAGGTGTTTGACCTTTTTCCTCTGGGTATGTTTTTGAAGCAAAAGGTTCAAATATTTAAGGTCGAAACATTTTTTGTACAGAGCTACAGATGACATTTATACATTTATCAAAACCTTCATGTATCATGATCTACAAAAGTGTGGTAAAATATTATTGGGGTATTGGGGTAAGTATAATATTACAAGGTGACAACATTTCTCAGAGGAAGGCATGGCTTAGAATAGGCCTGACAGCATATTTTCTCTTGGCTATATAAGAAGGCTGCACCACATTTTAATTATTGTTGAAGTCTCCAGAAAAAAACTGAACCCAACAGAGTAAAATACAACATCTGTGCCCAAACCTTGCTCTACACCCAGGGCCAGATTAAGAGTGCAAGGGTCTCTGGGCACAAAGTGTAATAACTCATTCGTTGTTTGAAATCTAAATTAAATTTATCATTTAGAAATGTATTATTTTTTTCAGATAAAATTGAATAGCCCTTAATTTTCGAGGAGTGCCTCCTGTCTTAAAGGAGTGCAGTGCAAGATCCAGGGTTTTTGCAGAAATCTGCCCCCTATGGCGACATGTTGAAACGACACCACAAATGGGAGAAAATAAAAGAAAGGCCACAGTGTGCTGCTGCGACCGCACAGATCTTTTGTTTAGAGATAGGAAAGTTATTAATATTCAATTTATTTTGTGAGAAGCATCTTGGCAAAAAGAGGGCACACTGTGGATGAGTTTTCATTCCCAGGGCAGATCTGGTTCCCCTAAAAACAGCCCCAATATTTACTCTCCTACTTTGCATTAGACTAAAAGTCGTATTTTTTTACTTGTGCTTGGAGTCTGTGATGGGGTTTCAGGCACACATGTTACTTGCCTTTTGTGGTCCATCTACAAAAACAGTTGTCCCTGTGCTCTTGCTGAAGGGTCAGATGTGTCAGAGGCTGAACAAAGTATGGGAATGAGAGCACAAAGAGCGTAGCACCACTCACTCGGCACCTGTCATGAACTGAGTAATTACAACTATAGAGACTAACCCAAAATATAATGGAAATTGCCTGTTATATGTCTGGCAATACTAAGGGCATGTATAGGAAAAAAATATATGTCATATTTAACTTTTAAACTTTGGCTTCACGATGGCACAGGTAGTGGCTCTGTTGCCTTGGGTTTGATACCCAGGGTCTTCCTGTATGAAGTTTGTATGTTCTCTTAGTGCATGCATTGGTTCTATCCAGGTACCCTGACTTCCTACATCAGTCTTAAAACAAGTCTGTAAGGTAAAATGGTGTTTCTAGGTTTTTCTTCGGTGTGAGTGTGCATAGCTGTATGGGTCTGTGTTGCCCAGCGATGGACTGGCGGTCTGTCCAGATTAATCTTCACCTTTACATTACATCTTACACTGCTGGAGATAGGCACCAGTCCCTGATCCTCAATGATAAGCAGCAGAAGATGGATAGATGGATGGACATTTAAATGTGTGCACTGTATCTTTAATCAAAAGAAAGCCCTTTAAAGATAAAAAAAAATACTCAAGGGAAGCTAGAGACTAGAAAGCAAAAAAACATCTACAACACAAGAAACAAGAACTGGGTGAAGGCTCTGCTGCTCTTTTAAAGCCCAGCTGTCACAGTCTTGGTTTTGTTATGTTTATTTAGAGTATTCAACTTTACTTTGCTCCTTGTTTTAGTGTTTAATTATTATTTTGTTGTTTTCTTGTTAGTTCCTGTCTTCCAGGTTTACCATTTGTTGTCCTCTGCTGCCCTCTTGTGTCCTCTATCCCTAGCTCTGTTTTCTGCTCTGTCCTCACCTGTTTCCAATTCTCTCGTTAGCCCTCTCTTTGTCTCTGTCCCCTTTAAAAGCCCTCCCTCTTCAGTTCCTATTTGCTCGATCCTCGTCTAACGTCTGTCTGCTTACCTCATCTCTCCCTGGCTCCTAGAGTTTGGTTTCCTCTGATGTCTCCTTGGTTTTGGTTTGTTTGTTATTTTGTTGGATTTTTTGATTCCTGCCTCTGTACCTGTGAACCTCATTAAACCCACCTATATTCACCTCTGCCTACTTGCCTCTGCTTTTGGGTCCTCAATCCAACACCAAATCCTGACACCAGCACTCTGATTAGAAAGATTATTTTCACCTCTGTAGGCTACCCAGGTTCTCACCAAAGATTCTCTCTTGAAGTGATGCACAATTCGTACTAACCCACACACAGGAACCCTGACACTTCTATTTGTTTCTCCAGATAACCTTACATGATGACTGCAAATGAAGAGCCCTTTTGAAAGGGAATACTGTGACAGCTAACACTCTCTTAGCATGAGAGCTCACTCATTCCTACTGATTGGAGATCCTTTAAAGCATTTATATACGTCTCCTATATTATATTACTCTTTTTTGCAAAACGTTTATCATTATCACCAGTGAATATGGCATTGATTCACAAGGCGTTTAGCCTTCAAAAAACCCTAGAGCGTACATCATGCTGCATTAAGTTAAATCATACCCATAAAATCTGTTGCAAGACGGCAGGTTTCATTCTTAAAAGGATAATGGTGGATAGACTCAGTGTAGCTATTGTGATGTTAGACAAGCAGGCTTCAGGTCTACATTATAAACCTCTTATTCTTATTCTTCCAGTGCTGTGAGTCTTGCAGGCAGCGGCGTAGGAAGCGGGAGGGACGGGGGGGACATGTCCCCCCCAATATAAAAGCCAAGTGGATATGTCCCCCCCAAAAAATTGTACCGCAAAATATTAGATTTTGAAATTTTTTTAACTAGCGTGCTTTTATTTTGAAGGCACAGCATAGCGTTACGTCACTGTACTCCCCCTCCCCTCTCTGAACTGCTGTGTGTTTGAGCACTCAGAAGGGAGGGAAACGGCGACACAGAAGTCAGAAACTTGTGAATGAGGTAAAATGGTCTGTCGGGAATGCTGCTATGAATATTGCCTATTTATAACGTCTTGTCAGTTCACTTTCATATATAGAAACTGAATCATTTTGGTTTAGTCATCTTAGACTAAAGAGGATTAGGGCCACTGAAAAAAAGGTTAACTGATTTTTTAATTTTTTTTTAGTTTAACATGGGTAAAAAAGTCATAATTCTGACTTTTCTCAGAATTCTGACTTTAATCTCAGAATTCTTACTTTTTTCTTCTTACTTTTTTCTCAGAAATCTGACAGATGATTGATATTTCTAATCAATTTACAGTGTTTTTTTTTTTTTTTTTGGGGGGGGGGGGTACTATACAGATATATAAAAACAAGAAGGTCTAACTAAAAAATAACCAGAATATATGTTTAGAGTAAAGACTGACTACTTGTGTTTACACAAGCACACAATTTCAAATCTGCTGAGCTTGCAAGAAAATGTAAAATATACGTTTAAAGAAATATAACAGGAAGTACTGCTAAAACAAACTAAATGTTGAATAATGTAGATATTGGTTTAAAAAATTCTTCAGATTTGGAAATTTGGAAGGAATACATAATTTTGAAATTAATCAACAAATCTGGTAAAAAATAAATAAATAAAAAATAAAAGTTGCACTTTTTTACTTGAGGAATTTGTTGAATAACTTCATAATTATGAGTTTAACTAGTTGGAGGTAATGCTACACTTCTCTGCTTACTGTCCTGCTCATAAAAGGTAAACATAAACCCACCATTCATTTTCTACACTATTTGGAAAACACAACACAAATGTAATATAACAAAATGTTAGCATCAAGTCATAGCCATGTCTGTTTTAGAGACTAGCTCTCTTGTTTTAATGACCTTCTGCTCCTCCATTAATGAGGGGACCCCTCGGGCATGTAAAAAGTTGCCTAATTCTGTCATTTTCCACCAATGTGTCACTGGCCACCTCAAACAACTCACATCTTTGTCAGTGAAGCTGAGTGCTCCCACATCTCTTCCTTCATAGTGCCCATCTACATTGAGATCCAAAATTCTGAGAAAAAAAAGTCAGAATTCTGACTTTTTTCCCGTATTAAACTGAAATAAAATTTGAAAATCATTTAACTTTTTTTTTTCAATGGCCCTATCCTCTTCCGTAGTCTTGGGCATATCACTCATCCAATATTTAACTGCTAACTTTCTCTAGACGTTTGCCACGCCAGCCAAAATGTTTTTTTTTTGTTTTTTTTATATATCTCATTTCAGTACAATGCCACCACCAACTAAAAGGCTGAAACAGCAGTAGGACTTACTCAGATTTTTTAAAAAGAGAAACGTCAGTGTGAGTAACAGTCACCTAACACAACTTGTGTTGAAATTAGCCCGGTCTGGGCGTGCGTTTTATGAGGATTTTTTTATTTTTTGCGTGGTTTTGATTCCCCGAAATGGACAGATGTTATACCTGCCGTGCTCCTGATCGTTAGTTAAAACCACAGGGAGAATTAATTTTAATTCTTAGCAGCGGCGGTTGCATTGGTTGTGCAACCACTTATTAACCAACTAATTAACTTCTGCACCTTTATTTCCTCAAATAAACTGCTGGCTCCTCTTTTTAGACTATAAACAGATTAACACAACATTGACAACTCTGTAGATTTCTCTGTTCTGTACTGGAAATTGGAATTAAAGGCGCCATTTCTACCAAAGGTCTGGACAGACTGGTGACCTGTCTAGGGTGTACCCCGCACCAGCACCTCCCGACCCCACTAAGTGACAGGGTGTACAGAAAATGGAAGGATAGATGGATTTCTACCAAAGGTTTAGAATGCGTTTTTGAATCAGATGCTTCAAAGCACCCTGTCCATAATTCTTCAACACACCGTCAGCTCCCTCTGTCAGTCAACCTATATAAATTCATTTTTGACCATTATTGCAAGTTTGACAAAATAAAACATATCAAACTTTGCACTTGTGTGGCCTACTGAACTGTTTTTAATCCAACTGAAATATTTGATTTTCTAGTGTGATGCAGACCCTAAATATGCCAAGGGCTGAAGCCCTTGAAAGACATCTCCCTTTGCTTAATAAAAGACTCCAGTCATTTTGTTTGGTTATATGCTCACATCTTATGAACAAATGCATTATGTAAATTTTAAATGCATTATTTTTGCAAGACACATTTATAAAGGAATAAAGTAAAAGATTAAATAGCCTTTTTTTTAAGTAGCGTACTTAAGATATGTTTCTGTTGAATATTTACGAATCTCAGATTTCCGACATGTGTCCCCCCCAATTGTAAACATATTCCTACGCCCTTGCTTGCAGGGCTATTAAACCAAACCTATGGAACTCTTTTAACCGTGCAAATCACACCTCTGTGAACCCATCGCTGACCCTGACATTGAACAGAGAAATGTACCCTAGTATACTTACAACTGCTGGTTGCAACAAGGTCTACCTGGATTCTTGAACAGTTTGCTTGCAGTGTAAATACCTAGAATACCAAAAACAGAAAGACAGGATGTAACTTAAAGGCTGCCCATTAGAGTACAAGTAAAAGGACGAGAAGAGGGGGGGGGGGGGGGGGGGGGGAGCGAGAGTCCACAGACCAGATAGCTTGAAAATGTCTTGTGGGGGTATTTGGTGCAATGAAGAAGTGCAGATGCTAAACTATGTTTGATGGCCAGACAGTAACATTATGTCCCAAAAGAGAGACTTACTCCATTTTTTTTCTTCTCCATCAGCTCAATGCTGGATCAGTATTGTTCTGATACAACCACTGCATTGGCTCGCTATCTTCTACCCCGCACTTCCATCCAGTCCTTTCACATAGAGATAGCATAAATGTCCCTGAATCTAACCTGGAAATGTTTATTGAAACGTGGTAATTTATCAAATCTTTTCTACCTCTCATCATGATCTCAGTGTCACACATCACTGTGTCTTGTGTGTCAACACACAATTAAAGATAATACCATTATTAGAAACAAGGAATTAGATTTGAAAAGAAACTCCCTAATGACTAAAGCCTGTTTATAATGTAAAAGCTGATACTATGCTCAATTTGTTTTTTTATGTTTTTTTCTCCATAGAAATATTTCCCACTTGGATTAAATGGTAAAGTCATGAGTATAACCTTAAAGTCAAGAAACAAGAAGCAGAAGCTCTAAGAATGTGGGTTTGAAGAAACCTAACATTGTGAATTGGTGCTATAATAATAAACTGATGTTAATTGAAGAAACCTATATATACTGGTAATTCTTAAGTTCAGCTTTTTCTTAATCTTCCTCTTACCAGTTTCTAAAATAATTCAAGAGTTTAGAGTGGAAACAACTCAATCTATCCATGATTATCAATGTATTAAGTTTAGCACATAAACAAAATGCCCATAAACTCTTGGCATAGAATTAAAAAATATCAATCTATATGTATGGCTGTTTGGAAATTTGTAAGAAAATGTCCATGTTGTGGAATGTATGATGTTAACTATGCCAAATAGAAAGCGAGCCTTGAAAAGTTAATCAAAAGCTTCCATTGTGCGGAGAGCCTGAGTTCCTTTAAATCAAGACTAAAAACACATTTGTTTAGGATTTTCTTCGACTGTCCTAGTTAAACAGATCAACTGAAACATCATTAGTTCAACTTTTTTATTTTCTTTAGTCCAATTGTTTTTAATATTCTTTTTTGTTTCTGCATTTTTTTCCTACTTGATTTGATTCTGTTTTATTTTCCTATATTTTAATCATGTAAAGCACATTGCATTGTCTTTGTACTGAATTGTGCTATACAAAAAAATTTGCCTTGCCTTGCCTTGCCATTGAACTTTTAAGGTAAGACCTGCTTGTCCAAAGTGATACAGAACTCATGGATGGTGCTTTTCTTTGTTCCAACAGCAAAAAGATGGTTATGTTGTAGAGTTGAGGGCATCAACATGCTTCTGAATCCTTGTTCTACTCTGAGTATCAAAATAAACAAAAAAGTATGGTAATTTGTACATCCAAATTTATGTTTCTTTAATATCTATAGACATTTCAATCCTACCCTTAACACGCACACAACCACTCTTCTTTAATATTTATTCCATACACTAAAACACTGTGTTGGCAGGATCATGCTGTGGAGTTTTGTCTTATTTTGTTTTTTGTTTTGTTTTGTTTTTTTTCTCGTCAGGGACAGGAAAGCTATCTTGACCTTAACTCTAAAAGGAATAATTAAACTTAAGGAAGATAATTACTTATAGACTGAAAAAGCTAAAAAGAGCTATCAAGTGTAAATGTGTTACAGCAATCCAGTTAAAACCCAGAACTAAATGTAATGGTAATACTTGCATATTGATATTTACATATTCCATTTATCTAATCTAAACTTGAGTCATGTTGAACAGCACAGTGGGCAGAAAGCTGTCTTGGCTGGAAGAAACATCCTCATAAAGACTTGCAGTTTTATTCAGTGGAAGGTGGGAGAATGAGAAGTTTAGTCAGCGTGGCTAAAAAAAGATGTGACAGTTGAAGCTT
Organism: Cyprinodon diabolis; assembly: GCA_030533445.1. NCBI lineage: Eukaryota > Metazoa > Chordata > Actinopteri > Cyprinodontiformes > Cyprinodontidae > Cyprinodon > Cyprinodon diabolis. The sequence continues at coordinate 42,592,977 of CM060081.1, read as the reverse complement.
TCACATTATCATTTAAAACAAAAGGAAAAACCTGGTTGATTTACATCAATTTAATGTATTCACAGATTTGAGTTTGCCTATGTCACATGACTAAAATAAACAAATGGAATTAGGGTTATAATTTGACAAAATGTAAAAAAGGTCCCTTTGTGAGTTTTCAAAACATGTTTTGTTTAAAAAAAAACAAACCGTCCCACAGTGGGAGGGTGATTAATCATGTCCTTCAAGTAGCATATTTAGAGGTAGAAATTTGTTGTGTTATTCAAAAAGTGATTCATTATTATTTGAATCTCTTTTTTATTATTACATCCAAGAGCCTGATTTTTGCTGCAGTCTCTCCTGATGGGATTTAGTTTTATATCACATTGGTTGAACGCTTAATGGTTCTGCCGGCTAAGAAAAAACTTTTGTGAATTCAGTTTTATTAGATAAATAATAAAGCTTCAGAAGGAACAAGTATTGTCCATAAACCTTATTGGGTGTTGTTTTGTCATTATTAAACTACATCAGCATATTAAGAGACTACACAAATAACACTGAACCTTTAAGCCATTTGTAATGTTATTTATGCAATATTGTTATTCTTTCTGTTAAAAGAGAGGTTTTCCTCTCCATTGTCACTGCAAGCCGGCTTAGTGTGAGGGATTGCCTTCGAGTCAATGAGTCGATGCAATCAACTGGTTTTCCTTAGACAGAAAACTTTGAATCAATTTGACTGTATGATCTGGTGAACTGTAAAGTGCCTTGAGATGACATGTGTTGTGTGTTAGGTTCAAAAATGTAGGTTTGTAAAAGAAGGACTGAATACACAGAGAGGGATTTTCAACAACAGCTCCTGCAGGAAGGGAAGAGAGCCGCACCCAACTCACTACTCTCTCTCAGACCCCCCTTCTTGCAGTCGTCTTTTACTAACAGAACATAACACATGGTTACAAACAGAGTGTTGGAGCCAAATGCTTGATTTATGATTGAAGATTTATTTCTAGTTTGCTATTTTTATCTGGTTTTGGTATGATATATATGAACATGAAATATTTTGGTTTGAAGTATAAGTTGACTGACTTAATTATGAAATTATGAATTTGTTTAGTTGTGTTTTGCTGCCATTCATAATTTACGTTGTTTCTCGCCTCCGCCCCTTCATTATGAACAGGTGACTGCAGCACCTGGATTATATTGGAGTTGGCTATTGGGGCCGGGTGAGCTTTTGGATTCAGTCAGCGCAGCCATACAGTTTTTGACCGCTTCTGATTATATTGTTGTTTTTCTTTGAGTGGAAAAAAGGCAACGAAATGAGCCGATATGATCTGCCTGTCACGTCATGTTGCGGTAAGAAAATTTAAGTTTGTTTTGATTTTGGAAAATAAAGCGTCTTGATCAAGAGGAAAGAAAGTTTGCTGATTACATGGTCACATTAAACAACATCTGACAGATCTCAAGTGAGTCTAACTTGGATGCTTCTGAACCAAGAGCCAAACGCATCTTTATTGGAAAGATTGCGCTATTATTTCGTCAAAAACTAACTGCATGAGGAACGTCAGCAGCTTGTAGTGAAGTCAAGTGGGGCACACAACAATTCAACTCCAAGAAAATGGTGCAATACGTTTATGTGCACGGACTGCGGAGCAAATGTTTACCTGACAACCGGAATCATGAATGAATGAAGCGTATGGACACGCCTACGCACAGAGACGTTAATTAAAATGAGAATTCTCCACCAATGCATAAGTGAACTCAAACTGAACGCAAACCTATCATCTGTGGAAATAAAATAAATCATCAATGCTTAAAATTTCAAAAGAGGATTTCATCTGTGTCTTTGTCTGAACAAAGTGGTTTGAACAAATGAAAATGGATGAAGATGTCATGGCAAAAAGTCTTTCTAAACCTCAGTCACCAGAGGGCGGTGTTAAGCCACGCACGGAAATGGAAGATGAAACTTGTATGGAACTTCAAAAGGAAAAAAGGGTTATTAAACACACTGCAAAGGGTTTGGAGCTGCTTTTGGCAAACACTCAAAAATCAAGAAACTCAAAATGCAAACAATCCAAAAAGCTAATGAAAACAATGAAAGAGCTCATGCAATCAAATGAAAATGCAACTAGAATAAGAGGTCTTTTGGATGAAATGAACAAACTTTGTGATGAAGCATGTGAATGTCAAAAATCACTGAAGGATTTTCTGCCGGAAAAGGAATTTGAAAAGCAAAGTCAATGGCTTAAGCAAACAACTGACAAATGTACTGATTTTGGACAGGATGTGCAAATGTGGTTATGTGAAATTGGACCAAATGTTAAAAATGGATGTCAAAGGACTTTATCCTCTATTGTTGGACATGGAAAGCAACCCAGTGTTGTAAACTCTGATGACATCTGCCCTAATGACAGTGTTTCAAATGCCCCAACATCAAAGGCTAAATCAAAGTCTCGTGCATCAAGCACTTCAGCCACTTCATATGCTCGCATAAAGGCAGAAGCAGAAAGAGCTGCTATCATAGAACGGGTTGCAGCCCTAACTAAAAAGCATGAGCTTGAGGCACAACAAGAACAATTAAAAAAAAGGCAAGAACAACTGGAACTGGAAACAGAACTTGCAGCTGCAATAGCAAAAATCAATGTACTTGAGGCTTTGGGATCAAAACAAGGCTCTGAAGCATTAGATGGAAAGGATGGGATGAATTCATACTTTGAAAATGCTGTTCAGATTCCATGTGCTCATGAGTCTTTACCAGATCAAGTGCAACAGCCACAAGTGGTGAGACCAAAAATTACACAACAAACTGTCAGGGATGAAAATATGCAGTACTCATGGAGACAAGACATGCAATTGCAGAATAAGACTGTGCAACAACACACACCTGTGATCGTAGAAAAATCTGATTCCATGCCTAAACAAAGAAATGAAAAATTACACAACTTGTCTGAAATCATGGAAAAACAAAACAAAATAACAGAGGCTCTTGTAAAACAACAAAATATGTCATTGTTACCATCGCTCACCATACCAGTTTTCAAAGGTGATCCACTGGAATATCAATTTTTCATGAGGGCTTTTGAGCATGGAATTGAGGAGCGCACAGACAATCCCAAAGACAGACTTCACTTTTTGGAGCAATTTACAACTGGCAAACCACAAGAGCTGGTGCGCAGCTGCCAGTATATGCCACCCAGCAGAGGATATGAGGAGGCAAAAAGACTGCTGAAAAAACACTTTGGAGATGACTATACAGTCGCAACAGCCTACCTAAATAGAGCATTTAACTGGCCAGCTTTAAAGGTGGAAGATGCTGAAGCATTAAAAAGTTTTTCATTATTTCTAAATGGCTGCCTCAATGCTATGACTACTGTGGACTATTTGGAAGAAATGGACCATCCAGCCAACATAAAAACCATAATCTCAAAGCTTCCTTTCAAACTAAAAGAAAAATGGAGATTCAAAGTCTGGGAACTACAGGACCAAAGTAGAAGAAGAGCTAGATTTTCAGATTTGGTGCAGTTTGTGGATAAGCAAGCTCAAATAGCATCTCACCCAGTATTTGGCAGTTTGAAGGACATAACTTCAACTACAAGAGGTAGCTCAAATATGCAGCAAATGCCAAGGGCTGGCAGGGAGAATAGGAGCAAAAGTGGTTTTGTCACTAGTGTAACACCAGTCACAGAGCCCACAACAGAGAGCAACACTTCTCTGGGCACATCTGGTATTAAAGGAGCTAGCAAGCGTTGTTTATTTTGTGATGGGTTTCACAAACTTAACTCCTGCTCCAAATTAATGAAGAAAGCCCACAAAGAAAAGTTGGAGTTCCTCAAGAAAAAAGGAGTATGTTTTGGATGTCTGGAGGCTGGGCACATGAGCAAAGTGTGTTCTCAAAGGCTAACATGTCAAGTGTGTTTACTCAAACACCCCACCACTTTGCATATTACCAAGAGTGAGGCAATAACTGCTCACAAAGACAATAAAGAAAAATCTATCATAAGTGGTCTGTTGGAAATAAAGAATAAAGAACAAGGATTGATTGACATGGGGGCTGATGAATCTGAATCCATCCTGGCTATTGTGCCTGTCAAAGTGAAAAATAAAAGAAATAACAAATCCATCATGACATACGCCTTCCTGGATCCAGGCAGTACTGATTGCTTTTGTACCAAGGCACTGCTCAGACAGTTACAACTGACTGGAAGGACAACTGACATACTTTTACGCACAATGAATAAAGAGCAAGTCATCAAGACAGCTACTGTGTCTGATTTGGAAATATGCAGCTTGGACAGCAATGAATACATTGGTTTGCCTGATACTTATATGCAGACGGAAATCCCTGTAAAAAAGGAAAATATTCCTTCAGAAAAGGATCTGGAACAATGGCCATATCTGAAAGAGGTTAAACTCCCTCAAATTGATGCTGATATTGGTTTGCTGATTGGCAGCAATGTTCCAAACGCATCGGAGCCATGGAAAGTTATAAGCAGCCAAAAAGATGGACCATATGCTGTTAAAACTGCATTAGGTTGGACTGTAAATGGTCCTTTTCGAAAGACAAATGTGACAAAGGATGGAAAACAGATTGTTATGGCTTGTAGAATTTCTGTTGTCAAGCTGTATGAAATGATGCAACAACAAATTGAAAAAGACTTCCCAGAGCGTCAACACGAGGAGCGCCTTGAAATGTCACAGGAGGACAGACTGTTCATGGACAGTGTCTCCAAGTCCATTAAGTTGGTAAATGGACATTATAGTATTGGTCTACCACTAAGGAATGATGACACTGTATTTCCAAACAATCGATGTGTAGCTGAACAGAGGATACTTAACTTGAAGAGGAAGTTTGCAAAGAACAGCAAATTCTATGAAGAATACAAAGCATTCATGTCGGACATCCTAAACAAAGGTTTTGCTGTTAAATTACCACCTGAAGACAAGGCTAAGACAAGCCAGAGCAGGAAGATTTGGTACATACCACATCATGGTGTTTACCACCCCAAAAAACAGAAGCTAAGGGTGGTATTTGATTGTGGTGCTAGCTTTCAGGGTACCTGTTTGAACAACCATCTGCTACAAGGTCCTGACTTGACCAATAGTCTTGTTGGTGTGCTCACTAGATTTCGACAGAAACCTGTTGCTTTCATGGCTGATATCGAAGGGATGTTTCATCAAGTAAGAGTCCCAGAGGAAGACTCTGACCTCTTAAGGTTTCTCTGGTGGCCAGATGGAGATTGGAGCAAAGAACTTGAAGAGTACAAAATGGTTGTCCACATATTTGGAGCTACATCTTCACCAAGTTGTGCAAACTTTGCTCTGCGGCAGTGTGCAAAGGAGAACTTGGTGGACTTCAACTCAGAAACCATCTCTACAATACTCAGAAACTTTTACGTAGACGATTGTCTCAAATCTGTAGAAAATGACGATGAAGCGCTGACGCTCGCATCAAACCTGAGTACTTTATGTGCCAGAGGAGGTTTTAAGCTGAACAAGTGGATCAGCAATAGCAAAACACTGATTCTCTCCATAGCTGAGGAGAACCGAGCCAAGGAAATCAGAGACCTGGATTTTGACCAAGATATCTTGCCTGTCGAACGAGCACTAGGTGTACAATGGTGCACTGAGACGGACTCATTTAAATTCAAAATTCAGCTCCAAGACAAGCCACTTACTCATCGTGGGATCTTATCAATGGTTAGTTCGATTTTTGACCCACTTGGAATGTTGGCTCCAGTCATCCTTCCTGCCAAACAGATCTTACAAGAACTCTGCCATTTAAAGCTTGGATGGGATGAGAGGATTCCTGAAAGTCTCCATCAAAAATGGTCTAACTGGTTAAGAAACATGAATTTGCTGAAAGACTACAAGGTTAAGAGATGCCTCAAACCTGATTGTTTTGGACAACTGGACTCAGCACAGCTCCACCATTTTGCTGATGCAAGCGAAAATGGCTATGGCACAGTCTCCTATTTGAGGATGTCAAATAAGTACCAACAAGTTCACTTAGCCTTTGTTATTGGCAAGGCTAGAGTGGCTCCTCTAAAGCCTATAACCATCCCAAGGTTGGAGCTCACAGCTGCAACTGTAGCTGTAAGAATGGATCGGATGTTACAAGAGGAGCTTGAAGTACCTCTCGTACCATCAGTCTTCTGGACTGACAGCACATCAGTGCTAAAATATATAAAGAATGAAACTTCTAGATTTAAGACCTTTGTCGCCAATCGAGTCGAAACCATTAGATCTGCTTCCAATGTTTCTCAGTGGAGGTATGTGAACAGCAGCCTAAATTCTGCTGACTGTGCTTCAAGAGGAGTTTCTGTACCTAGCTTCTTAAACCATGTGACTTGGATTTCAGGCCCAGCGTTTCTTCAGCTACCTGAATCTGAATGGCCCAAGACACCAGATTCAGATTTGACTCTCACTCCTGAAGATCCAGAAATTAAAGTGCTTGTATCAAACGTTGCTGTTCTGGAAGAGAGTGGAAATGCTGTTAGTAGAATACTGTTGTGGTATTCTGACTGGTACCGCCTTAAAAGAGCAGTAGCCTGGATTCTTCGTTTCAAAGCTCTACTGGCATCAGCTATTGCAAAGAAAAAGGAAATTCTTGGAAATAAAAGGGACAAACAGGAAAAACAAGTTCTCTCTGTGCAAGAACTACAAGAAGCAGAAGATGCAATCATCATGTTCTTGCAGGAAACAAACTTTGCAGAAGAGATGACTGCATTAAGGAAAGGAAATGCTGTGAAATCTAGCAGCCATCTCCTTAAACTATCACCAATTCTGCAGGAGGGACTAATAAGAGTTGGTGGCAGATTAAGCAAGTCTGCTATGCCATCAGAATCCAAACACCCTGTTATCTTGCCAAAGAACCACCATGTAACACAGCTCATCATTAGATACATTCATGAGAATATTGGACACAATGGAAGAAGTCACACTCTGTCGCGTTTGCGACAAAAATTTTGGATTCCAGGAGCTACTTCAGCAATTCGAAAGGTGATTGCCAAATGTGTCCCCTGCAAGAGGATGAATGTAAGGAAAGGTGAGCAGATCATGGCTGACTTACCAAAGGAAAGGGTCAGTCCAGATGAACCGCCTTTTACCAACGTAGGTGTAGATTTCTTTGGCCCATTCAACATAAAGAGTGGAAGGTCTACTGTCAAATGATATGGAGTTGTTTTTACATGTCTCACTATCAGGGCAGTTCACATAGAGATTGCACATAATCTCAATACTGATTCCTGCATTAATGCAATCAGAAGATTTGTCTCCAGAAGAGGCCCTGTTAAAAGTCATGAGGTCAGATAATGGTACCAACCTTGTTAAAGCAGAGCGTGAACTCCGTGAGGCTGTAAAAACTCTAAACAATTCCCAGATTCAAACTGTTGCACTGAAAAAAGGCATCTCCTGGCTGTTTAACCCACCTGCAGGATCTCACCATGGAGGAGTCTGGGAGAGACAAATTCGTTCTATAACACGAATTCTCAGTGCTCTCCTAAACCAACAAACGTTGGACGACGAAGGACTCGTCACCTTACTCTGCGAGGTGGAGGCTATCATCAATGACAGACCAATCACAAAGTCATCAAACGACCCCATGGATTTGGAACCCTTGACACCAAACCATCTCCTACTTCTCAAAACAAACCCTTCCATACCACCTGGAGTGTTCTGCCCAGAAGATTCCTACAGCAGGAGAAGATGGCGTCAAGTTCAGTACATGGCTGAATTATTTTGGAAGAGGTGGATAAAGGAATATTTGCCTGAACTACAACAAAGGAACAAATGGACAAGGAAAACACAAAACTTTGAAAAAGGGGATATTGTCCTGATCATTGATGATTGTTGAAGAAAAATGATTATTTTAGTTTTTAATACAGTTAATCTTATGGCTTGTGTAAAAGGTATGTTGAACACTCTCATTTTGAACATATTTCTTAATTCTGAACAAGTTTGTGAAGATAACCTTTCCTTGAACCAAAGGACTGAATTTAAGTTTGTTCCTGAGAATTTATGGTAGGAAAGAGGCCCCCGCATTCCAACAGCTATTCTGTGAGGTCTTATCTCATTTTCTTTAGCCAGATGTTTGCCATAAATTAGGGGAAGCTCTAAGTTTTTCTGAGTGTCCAAGATAGCTCCTGGTTGGAGGAGCAAAAGCCAGCCTTAGTTGAATAAATTAAATACAAGAGGATAAAACTTTCTACACAGAAGTAACAAATCAGATTTGCTCTTGCAACTCTCCAAAGATGTCTTTGTACGTCTTTGCTTTCTTTCCTTCTCTCCATTTATGTCAGGTAATTGAATGTATGTCTCCGTTGTTCTGCAGTTTCTGGTGTAAGTTTGTGCATTGTCTTATATTCGATTAAACTATGTAATTCTGTGACGTCAACACGCATTGCTGGTTTTCCTTGGGGCCACACGCAGCTCGCCGAGATGAACCTGGGAAAGGAAGAGAGAAAGCCAACCTTTTTCCAAAGTTAACTATTTTAGAATATTTTCTTCCTTAACATGATACAGCTCCAAGAGGTTCTTGGTCAATGGGGCGAGTAACGGAAACCTTTCCGGATGCCAAGGGATTTGTAAGACAGGTGCAAGTTCGGACCAAGACCAACACTCTCCGTTGACCTATAACAAAGCTTGTTCTTCTCCTGGAGGCTTCATTTGGAGACTGAAGTGCGAACATTGACACATTTCCTCCACAGTCTCCCATGATTGACTTGAAGACTTACAGACTTAAAAAAAGAGACTTTGGCTCCTCTATTTTGTTTTATGTAATTGACATTTGTACCTGCATGCCAATTAGGGGCCGGAATGTTGGAGCCAAATGCTTGATTTATGATTGAAGATTTATTTCTAGTTTGCTATTTTTATCTGGTTTTGGTATGATATATATGAACATGAAATATTTCGGTTTGAAGTATAAGTTGACTGACTTAATTATGAAATTATGAAGTTGTTTAGTTGTGTTTTGCTGCCATTCATAATTTACGTTGTTTCTCGCCTCCGCCCCTTCATTATGAACAGGTGACTGCAGCACCTGGATTATATTGGAGTTGGCTATTGGGGCCGGGTGAGCTTTTGGATTCAGTCAGCGCAGCCATACAGTTTTTGACCGCTTCTGATTATATTGTTGTTTTTCTTTGAGTGGAAAAAAGGCAACGAAATGAGCCGATATGATCTGCCTGTCACGTCATGTTGCGGTAAGAAAATTTAAGTTTGTTTTGATTTTGGAAAATAAAGCGTCTTGATCAAGAGGAAAGAAAGTTTGCTGATTACATGGTCACATTAAACAACATCTGACAGATCTCAAGTGAGTCTAACTTGGATGCTTCTGAACCAAGAGCCAAACGCATCTTTATTGGAAAGATTGCGCTATTACAGAGTATTGTTCTGAAAGGACAATTGATCAGGTCATAAGACAGGATGCTCAACTGACTGAACCACAAGACAGAGTGGTCTGCTTGACTGAATCATAAGACAGAGTGAAGCATCTCATTTCTACAATGTTTTATATGAACACGCATTCATTTTATAATCATCATTTAATAAACCTAACATTGTGAATTGGTGCTATAATAATAAACTGATGTTAATTGAAGAAACCTATATCTACTGGTAATTCTTGAGTTCAGCTTTTTCTTAATCTTCCTCTTACCAGTTTTTAAAATAATTCAAATGTTACTGCAGTTTGTAAACTTTCAGAATTAGTTACTCGTGTAATGATTAAAAAACATGGGGACCAAAACTGCAGTTTGTGGCAAATTACAGAGAGCTTACTATCCTACAGTACATGCATAATATATGTCGTACCTTAGAATTTAGTGGGTGTCCTTCAAGACTGTAAAGCTGAGCAAGGTTTGGTTTTAAGCCTTTTGAAACCGCAGTAGAAACTTGTTTTTTTTTAGATCTTCATGTCCAACACTCGTTATAAAAACCTGTCAACATCTGAAATATCTTTCAAGCTGGAAGCATGTACAGGGTTGTTTTCTTTCTGGCTGGTATTTTTAGATGGTCGCAGCTATTCCTTGGGGCTTTTCTCTTCTTTGAGAAACGACAGATGACTGTATAGTTTCACTCAGCTACTGTACCTATGCTCTGCTTTTGGTCTTTCATGAGTCAGACTCACTTTGTTGGTGCTGGGTGCTTGAAAAGTCACACAGCTATGATGCTGAAAGCAAATCTTTGTTGCCTTTTTCTAAGTGAAGGTGAGGACAAGGGCACAGGAATAAAACCCAGAATGAGACAGAATAAGAAGTTAAAGAAAAATGGCTGCATAAAAAAGAAATGTTATATTTGTTCACATTTTCCAATTTTGTTTTTAGTCAACACTGCTGTAAATAAGAAGTAAAAGCTACAAAAAGAGAAAAATTATTAGTAAATGATGATAAAAATGATGACATTAATGTTTAGAAAAAGATGAAACAGCCACACACTTAAAACTGTAATGATCCTCCTTCACACCGTTAATTCTTAATTTGTTTTTAATTGAATATTAAATTAATGACACACAAGAAGTACTGAAAAATCATGGAGGGAAAAGAAAAGGATTCATAGTTTTAAAAAAATGTTCTCGTTATAAAACTGAAAAGTGTGGCATGCATTTCTTGAGTTATGTTCTAGTAACTTCTAAATAACGTATCTATGTAAGCATTGTATTGCTGAAAATTCTGTACTACATAATTATTCCTGACTTTTACTTGAAAAAATTATATATTTTATTTTTCATAGTTTAACTTCTCTCTGTGTGGCACACTTACTCTCAGCACTCATGTTCTGTACTGTTTACTGGCCGGTTATCTATGCTCTTTGCTCTTTGCTCTTGTTGTGACTGTGACTGTGATTTTCCATCATTGAACTGATAAAGATGGCTATAAAGTAGTATCTCTGTGAAAGAAAATACGACAGGATTGATAATATATCAAGCCTCCAACTGGGCTTATTAAACAAATTCTCTACATAGACATGTTAGTAATTGTTAGGGAGCTCTGTTATAAAACCGGCACCCTGCGGTGATGTGTACTTTTAGTTTCCTCTCATTTCTTCACTTCTCCCGTTGATCCCTTCCTGCCTTCATCCCTCATGCGTTCACTTCCACTCTCCATCCCCCTTCTTATTGCGGTGCCTGATTCATTTTCCCAGTAACAGCCTCAGTTCCCTGTGATTTATATGTTTATGGTCATTACTGACGTTGAGTAATACATTTCCGTTTTTCTCCTCTTCTCCATCTTACCCCATCTCTCTTTTGGCAGAGCCTTGAGGTCCTGCGGGGAATATCAATTACATTGTTTGTGTTTAATCACAGTCTTTTACTTTTCTTTGTACCCCATCCTAAGAGGGGGATAGATGCTTTATTTCAAGATGTGTGTTACTTTGTGGTTGCTTTTCAAATTAGAAAATGTAAATACTTTTTTATTTATTTATCTTTTTAAACACTAACGGGTGTAAATTATTTTTCAAAGCAGTATAAGTGTCTCACTCAAGTTGTGTTTCGATAAAGTAGTATAAATCATAACTTCAACATGCATTATAGGCACCTCCAAGATTTCTAAAATATGAAACAATATCAAACAAAACTAAAACTGCAGCCTGAGATTTCATTCACAGATTGGACTCATTATTTACTGTTCACCATCCTGGTTGTTTTGTTTTGTTTGTTTTATGTCTCAGTTGGGGGGAAAAAGAAAAGAAGGCAAGAGAATTTCAAAGGCACAAGGACAGTTTCATATTTTTACTTTACTACACACAGATTAAAAAAATAAATAAAATTTTCAAAGTGTGCATCTTGCTGCTGTGGATCATGTGGCATGCAAGTAGTTTTATATTTGTAAAATAGAAATGGCAATTGGTCTTCTATTTGGAGAATTATGTCGTAACATTACGAGAATAAAGTTGGAATATTACGAGAATTAAGTCGTAACATTTCGAGAATAAAGTTGGAATATTACGAGAATAAAGTCGTAACATCATGAGAAGATAGTCGTAAAATAACGAGAATAAAGTCGTAACATAAGGAGAATAAAGTTGTAATATTATGAGAATAAAGTGGACTGAAAGTGGAAATGAAACTGTAGCAGGCCAACCTATACACAAAAACAATCAAGTTAGATGAGCACCTTCAGTATCCAGGCAATAAGGAACTACCTTTACCTTCTGTAAAGTGAAACCAGTCAACAACACTCTATACATCACTCTAGAAACGCGTTACCTACAATAATAAAGAGGAGGAATCAGAATTACTTTTCAAACCCCCTCACATTCCATGTTAAACATACCTCTGCGGGAATCATCAGCCTGGGATCTGATCTCCTGAGCGATCTACCTGCTTTTAAATGTAAATGCTGATTACCTGTCTCTCTAACAAACCAGCTGTGCTCTGTCACAGCGTCTTCCATATATGGGCAAGAGGAATAAGCACAGCACCATACTTCCAGGGCAAAACGCCCTGGCTACAGATAGAAAAAAAAAAAGCAACAAGCTTGAGTACCGTCAATAAGGTTCACTTTAACTCAAAATGTAGCCCTCTGTTTATGTACAAAACGTGTTTATTCTTTACTCAGTGTTGCTACTCACAGTGGTTAAAGGAGTCTAACCTTTTACCCAAGAGGTACAGTTCTTCTCAATATTGCTACAAAAGTAATAGTAAAACTAAAATGCAGTAAAAATACTAAAATTACATTTTGTTCAAAAAGTTACTCGAGTAAATATTACTGAGTAAATGTAACCGGCTAGCCAGAGCTGCAACACATAGATTAATGGACTTTTAGCATATTACAGCCAATATGTCTTTGCTGCAATTAAGAGCAACTCTGGCAATACAAAGATGTATGGGATGAGTGGCGGATACCATGCTATACAGCTCTGATCTAGATTTGTCATGGAAAAAGACAGCAGTTCAGCATGAATCATTAGGATCAACACCCTCTAACACACATGACCTTTTATGGATATTAATATTATTACTGTGGTCTTGTTAACTGTAAAGCTATTTGGATGATTTAAGTATATTTTGCATCAGTGTGTTCCCTGATATCTGAGTTACACCATTCAAATTTAAAGCAGATGTGCTTCGATTTTATGTGAGACCACCATTCAGATGTGTTTCCAACCAAGTAAATGTTCGAGAGTCACTCATTAGCAGGAGGTATAATGACACCATTTAACATTCAAACTGTGGGCATTTATGTTCAGAAGAAGAAATGAGATGTGGATAAAAATGCAGAGGCATGCACTATCACTGGGCGGAATTACAGTCATTTGATTCACAGAGGATAGATACTGTAGGTTCGGGCAGCCGGGGACAGTTAGGATGCAAACTTATTCTCATCATTACAGAACCCCTTGACAACGAGATTAAAACAGATGATTCACTTTTTTTTAAAAATTGCTAGCGGTCTTACATGGATTTTTTGATTGAAAACATGATAGGTTTTACTTTGTTGGCTCTATTTTTTTAACTAGATATTCAGCTTCACTCTATAATTTCCTGCATTCTCAGCACTAATGATCCAAGCCTCCCTGTGCAGAAAATCCATTCTTTTTTGTGTTTTATTTCCGATGACTTGATATCATCTAGTCAGGTAGGGGTCCAGAGCATTTATCAAAGAGGCACCATACATTTAAGGGAAGATTTATATGACAGCAACTATTGCTTCATATTAATTGTACAACACTGAACACATATGCAGTGTTTGCACAGTTAACACAAATTTGTGCTCAGAATAAATAAAATAAATAAAATTTGACCAGTTTTACCCCCGTAGATCCATTATTTAGGCAAAGACAAGCATCGTATAAGGAGCTTACTAAACATGCAAATGAAAAAACAGCTGAATCAAAGGTTCAAGTAGTGCTGTCCTTATCAGTCTGATAGCAAAAGATAATATCCCTCCATAAGCTGTGTTTTCACTCTGGAATTTCTCTGCTTCTGATGCAAATATCATCGGCTGTGTAAATTGGGCATGGTGCTTTAATACCAAACTACTTAAGCTGTCACTGAACCTCCTCGGGACATTGTTTAATGAGCGCCTCTTGTTGGTTCTTGGCACCATGTGGGGGGTTTTTCTGCATCTGCTGCTGTTTCTAATTTTTAGATTAGATTTTTTTTTTTTTCTCGGCGTTGCACTTCTTGTCACTTAAATCCCCACATATTATTTTTGTAATCTGTGTTTCTCAACAGGCTGCAAGTTAGTGAAAGTAGAAATTGGAAAGTGGGGTTTTACTGGAGTTTTAGTCGAGTGCTTGGTACCGATAAAATGCAGCAAAATTGTCCTTCCTCTGGCTTAATGTTTATATTTGCAAAGAAAAATGGCAGGGAAGCTTTAAAATGAGATGGCAGCTGAACAAAACTGAAAGTGAGGAGAAGATTACTCTAGCGTAACAAAATAGAAGTGACCTTCCATCTCTCAGTTTAGGTCAAATTAAGTTTCCTCATCTTTCTCACCTCTCTGATGTAAGCGCCATAGATGCCACTACACAACCCGGCTCTCTCATGTTTATTAATATACTTTAGCGGGAGATGTGCTAAATCATTGACCCTCTTTTAGTGCCTTGTGCACCATCTGAGCATGGGAACGAAGAGGCTGTATTGATTTTGCCCTCCACTAATCAGCCGGCAGGCCCTTATTTGGGATGTGAAAATGGTAAATCTCATACAGTGAGCTCCTATCGGGACCTTTGTTGATCCTAATCTTTACTGCTTGATGGCTCTCTAATCTTTTCACCAACTACATTTAAAAACTGTGAAAGTAAATGTGAAGAAAAAGCCCTTTACTTCGATTAATATTCTCAGGAACATTTCAGAAAAGTTGCTAACCGTGTCTGGCTGTGTTTAAACCCATCATCTCGATCTTTAGATTCCAACATTTTATAAATCTATCCAAATGATATGGCTTTATGCTTAAGACTCGTACAGAAATCCAATTCTGATATTCCCGCAGTTGCTTCTGTTTTTTTTTTACTAAATCCGATGAAGACTTGCAGGTGGAGGTGATGCTGAGTTATGAATGCAAATCTTATTGAAATGCGCTGTTTATTTGCTTTATTTCCAGCCGTGGTTTAAACCCTTGAAGGCCATTTATATAAAATATGAGCCAGTTTTTCCTGTTATAGAAGAAAAAAAAATCTGAATCATCTCCTTATAAGTCCATAAAAAGAGACCTTTTGTGAATCAAAACTGAAGCTCATTTTCTCTTTCTGCCTTTAAACGGAGTTATCTACATTATGTCGAAACTCTATCTTGAAATAGATTTTGAAGCTGTTTTATAAGCTCTTGAGACCGAAAGTCTTCTCTCATTCCTGTGTATGAAAAAGATGAGAAAGCATCAGATGTATTTCTCTGTTCTTACTTGGAAACCTGAAATCCAACTTGCGCTTTTAAGCTTCATCATCAGGTGAAGACAACAACTTTATGCTTCTGTCTGATATTTTTAATTTTCCACCTTTCGGGACCATCTGATTAAAGTATGATAATGAAATTATCCCCGCTCAAGTCATAACACCAGTATTAAAAAAAGGAAAATTCTGTCATTTGAAAACAAGCAAAGTCTTTTTCTGTTTACATAGACATATTCTACCAAATACAACTACTGAATGCTACTTTAGGTTTGGTTTGTTTTTAAAAAATCTACCAAGTAAGATAACCATTTAATCTGTGGTTTAAAGTATCAGGCAGGTCTGGTCTTTATTACTTGGCACCCTTAAAGATGACATATCATCTACAAAACATTTAAAAACAATAAATTAAGACACTCATATGTGGAAACTGGCTGTAGTTTTATGTTTATAACCATTAAAAACTGTTTCTATAACAATGATGTCATGGTTTAACCGAAAACCAAACCAGCAAGCTTTTTAGACACAAAAATCAGCCTTGGACTCAAACGGTACCCTAGACATTTTGAATTAAAAAAGCTTCCTGGATGGGAAGCGAAACGTCTTCATTATTGGAAACCAAAGTCCAGTGGTTTGTTTTTTTTTAACCTTTTTTTAAAAGAAAAATCAGCAAGTACCCTTCATGCATCACTTCTTCTTTGATTTTGTTGTAATTTTTGTGTCACAATAATGTTTTGAATATTAAGGATTTTTATGTATAAAGAAATGTATACAACCTCTGCAGCTTTCAATTTATTTATTTTTTCAATTTATTTATTTTATTTTTTTTAAAGATGCAATTTATAGAAAAAAATAAAGCCTTTTCCATAAAAGAAATAACAACTTGTTCAATAAAAAATGAGCACTTCAATAATACAACTGCAAAACAAAAAGCATGCTTTTACCAAATATGAAACTCAGACACTCAATCTTGTTGGGAAAATTTGATATTTTTTATATTCAAGTAAAGAGCAAAAGAACAAAAAAAAAAAACAGGGAAGAAAGGAATGGGTGATTTAACCAAAGAAATCCTTTTAGAAAACTAAATGCGTACATACCAGGCTTAGAACTTGGAATCAGTACAATTTTGGTAAAAAGTTTTCCTAAATTCAATAATGTCACTGTAGTGAGGAATCGCTATCATGACAGATATGAAAAAGCAGAGCGCTTCCTACAATTTTATCTTCTTTTATCACATAATTGCTCATTATTCATTGGATTCTGTATTATTTCTGGAGCTTTTTACTCTAAATGTGGAGCTTCGATATCATTATTCCAACACTTTTATTTTGTATGACTTTGTTTTCAGTCTACTATTGCTTTCATCAGGTGAAAAACTTCTTCTTCCGCTACACCTTAGACTTAGACAGACTTTATTGTCCATTTGTACACACAAAGTGTATACATTTTTTTAAAGTGCAGCAGACTGTAAATGATTTACAGTTTCCAACATTCAGGGTTTTTTTTGTTTTGTTTTTTTTATAAACCCCATTTTATGCAACATTCAGCAGTCTAATGGCAGTGGGGAAGTATTAGGTTTAAACACCAAACACCTTATTCAACCTGCACAAAAGAAAGACACAGAGAATTGAGTATAATTTACTTGCAAGGAGAGGGGATCAGAAACTGCATTCAGTTACAATCTCCAACCCACTCTGAAGCAGTCTCTGCTCTCCAAGCTTTTTATTAAGGAACACCCTGGCTACAATGTGGTTCCGACTGCTAAAAGGGAGGGGGGGGTGAACCCAGTCGGAACCAGAATTTCTGTATAACTTCATACAACATCATAAGATAAGGAGAGCTTCCACTCCTTATCCGGTGCTAGTGTGTACAGCTCCCCGTTTTCTCCAGCTTGTGACCTTCAGCATTCTTCTGCACAGACTTAGCAAAACATTAGTACACAGCAAGCAAGTAAAACATTTCAACACTCTGTGTAAGTATAAATGCATAAGTATAATATGATTAAAGGAATATGATTAAAGTAGAATAACTTGTACAATTAATCCAACATTTCCCTCCTGTTTATTCACTTTAAGCTATTTATTTTATCATTCAGTAGTTACTTCTTTTCAGATTTTCAACTATGAAATCATTTTTAGCTAAAAAGGGTACACTCAGAGGTATTTTTCAGTGGGCATGAGGGCATACATTTCTGCTTTCACGGGTTGTATTGCTGTGGTAATTAGTCTATCTAGCAGCGCTCTAACACATGGAATACAACAACATCCACATAAGGTCAAGATGGCGGCAAATACAGCTATAGACATTAAGATAGAAAGCACCAATTGTTTGTATTTACCAAAAATGTCTCCAAATCCATCCCACAGTTTTGTGTCAACTCCAGAATGGTCTTTCATTTTGCTGTTAAGAGAGCGAAGGCCTTCAAGGGCCTTTGTGAGGCTGCCATCAGCAGCGGTGTTGTTGGGAATAAAGGTGCAACACTGATCTCCAAAAATAGAGCACACACCACCTTTTTCAGCTAACAACATGTCAACAGCAATACGGTTCTGGAAAGCCATCAGAGAGGTAGCTGACAATTGTTCATGGACGGCGGAGAAGCCTTGTTCTGTTCTATTTTCCAGCCTCTGGACGTTATAGTGGACGTAGTTGATCCTGTCTACATTTTTATTTATAGTACACCACCAGCATAAGAAAGATTCAAATCCTGCAGAAACTTGATTGGCTAGTTTATACTCATCAGGAATACCTCTGGGTACACCAATGCTATCAATATAAGTAGGGTCATCTCCACTCCATGCATTTTCAGATGCCCTCCTCCTTCTAGTATGCCCTTGGGCAGAAGTAAGAATCCCTTGTATCTCATTTTCTTTTTGTGTAACATTTGCAGGGCACAAATACAATGTCCAACATGGATCGGTTCCACTAGACCGTGCACATATAAATGAGGAGGAACAGCCTTCCTTCTAAAGGGGTTCTGCTGTGGAGTTTATTGTCATAGTGAAAACTTTGGAGACATGGTTAACAGTGAACCCTGATATTCTACTCATCCATTTTTTAGCTAAAGGTGTCCATCCATACGATCCCTTTTTCCACTGTCCAGTGGTTCTAAACACGTCTCCCCAACCATTATGAGTTCTTTGAACTACGCGAGGAAACAGGTAGAAATCATAACCTCGCCAATTTCCCGGGTCATGTTTAAATCTTTGCGAGAATGTTTGAAAAGGAATAGTCACCAAACTGATTACTCTAGTAGAGTTATAGCAGAGATAGATGTCCCTTTTACAAATAGCTGGATCATGGGGGCAACAAGAATCCTTGCCCTGAGTGAGAGCTAAAGACAAAACTAATATGAATAATCGCAACATTATCTAGGTTCAAACTTCAAAAAGTGTTCTATGGATAAGCTTTTACACAATGGTCTACTTCCTATGACCTCTCGGCAGAGTTGTGGACAATCTTCACCAGTTTGAGATGGTTGTATACTAGAAATACAACCCCCTTTGTACGATGGACTTCCTCTGAAGGTCGGTGAAGGAGACCAAATGTGTATTCTATAACAGGCACCACAGTAGAATTACTAGAGTGCTAAGCAGTACGGTAAGGTTCCAGAGAATAATTAAGAAAGTGATTTTACTCATTACTCATCTGATCTAACAATCACTTTCTTGCAATCCATTTAGAAAACAAATCTATTATAACTAAACAGGATTTTTTACCTTCGCTTGGATTTAGTTCAATAAAATCCATATATATGAACTGGAAAGCATAAATAGGTTTAGGGAAATCACCTTTTTAGGTCTTAAATTTCCTTGAAGATTATGTTTAGCACATATTAGACATGCTTTTTAGACATGCCTTACAAAAGTTTTTTGCATAGAATATAAATCCATATGCTGTATAATGATGCTCAATGCTCAATCAATCCTACAATCCCTCCGTTTGAGACATGAGTAAAAAAATCATGACTCAATATAGCAGCCCATTTAAAGGAATTTTTATTTGAAAGGATTGGTTTATGTTCTGGTCACATATAGGTAGGTTTGCATAGGGACCATAGGGACATCATTAACATAGATTTTATCTTACGTGGATTTCCACACAGTCTATAAGTAAATTAGTGCAAAACATTAACGAAATGATGCCACATGGATCTTAAGATAGTTTGGCTGATTAACATGTTTGTTTCGTTGAATGTTATCCCCACTTCACATGTATTTAGTAAGAAATGTTATGTTTAATGCAATGTTACGATAAAATTAGGACAGCAACTAACAATTATTTTGCAAATCGATCAGTCTATCGTTAATTCTTTCGATTAATTGGATAGCCAAAGGTTCTATAAAGGAGATTACTAATGACATTAAACCAGGTGAAACCAAAACAAAGAGCTCCGGACGGAAAGTATTGACAGACAAAAACATTTTACAATCGTATTTGCAAAATGTTTATAAATTTATTTTACAGTTTTGGTATGATTAGTGATCCAAGTGTGTTATTCTGTCGGGGAAAGCCAGATTTTACATATATATTATGTTTTAGAGTCTCTATACTCCATTTAATGATGAATCACTAAATTTATTTACGAATATGCAAATAATCAATTAATATGATTCATGTTTTCAGCCACAGATGAAATACATGAGATGGGCGACACAGAGTACCTACAGCCCAGATGTTCAACTTTAATAGTGAAGTTATTATTTTAATGAATGTATTATTTTGCTTGATACAGAGAGAGCATAGTAGGTAAAAATATAAGAGTGGGGTTTAACTCTGCACGATTCTATATATTCAGAAGAAAGTACTGTATTTACCTTCTGTCTCAGTTGTGCAAATGAAACCATTTACAAAGTGGAAAACAGTCCTAATTCCACATTCATCAGAGCCGGTGATACTTCAACATTGATAAACAGCATCTAGTGAGTGTAGTGCTTATAAAATGTTTATTAATGTAGCAAAATGCTCCTTTTCTCTTTAAACAATGAATTCCTCTCATCAGTACTGATGCTCACGTCAATCATAAAAAAGGGCATGCATATTGCATAGCACCAATGACACCAGACCAATAGTGTCCCTACCAAAGTTCAAATCAAACCTAAGCCCTTGGGTACCATCCTTCATTGCAGCGCCCTTTTTTTTTTTATATAGTTTTTTAATCCAAGTAAGTTTTTCATAGTCTTTATCAGGACCTGGAGAGTCTTTGTACCACATGGTAATGTGTAGGTCATTCGGGTCCATGGACTGCTGTACAGTTCGAACAGACTGTCTTCCCTCCTGAAGCAGCGCTTCTCCGATGTTTAAAGGAGGTTTGTTGGGAAAGTCCAGAGTGTAATGGTAATGTGGGATGCCCAGCCTCTGTATAACTATGGTATTAATGGGTTTTCCCATTCGTTTTATCACAATCCCAGAGTCAGTGGGGATTAAGGCTAAGCAAAGCATGGCTAGAGCATCCCTGCCTATGAGGTTAACTGGAAATTCAGGTAAAGTCAGTACAGACAGCCTGCAGGAGAGTCCTTCAGGGTCTCTCAACCACACAGGCTGGATCTCCTGCACAGCCTTTAAATGACCTTGAGCTGATCGGATTATGACAGTCACAGGTCCTTGGCCAGCACCTGGAATTTGTTGTTTAACAGTTGTTCTGCATGCACCACTGTCACACAGGAAAACTGTTGGGGTGCCATTCACATGTATAGTTAATACAACTATTCCTTATTTGTGCACATTAATTATGTTTTTGATAAAAATGCTTTGGCTAAAATGCCATCAGAACGCTGATAAATAGAGAGGAAAAAGGGACAAGAAGAGAGGGACAAAACCTAGAACAAATAATGGATGTCTATTCTATTAACATTTCTCTATCTGTAGAATGGGACTGTCTTATAGGTTTTCTTGTCAGGGGGCCCCCTGCCTGTCCATGCCTAGGGCCCCAAATTTCCTAAATCCGCCCCTGCCTATAGACCATCATGACAGGAAAAAAAAGGATTTTCAGCTGGCCCCTGACCCGCCAAAGGATTGGGCAGCTCAATTAAAGGAAACACCTCAGTGTCAGGTTTGGGTTCAGGGGCTGGCTGTGGGGAGATTAAGCCTCCCCCCATATCTTTTGACCAAGCCCCCACAGGTCCCCCAGAACGGGTAACCCTTGTGGAGGTGCTGGGCGTAGGAGAATAAGCCGGTGGATTCTCATTAGGAGCTGGCAAGACTGGGGCTGAAGCAGAAGCAGCAGCAGCACCAAGTTCATTTGGGTCTTGCTATAAAGCTGCTTGTGCAGCTGCTTGTGCTTGCTGTAATAATGCTGATTATGGACCTACAGGTAAATCATCTTTACGATGGGTATGTGTGAGGGTATGGGTTCTTTTATTGTGGTTCTGCAGACTCCTGTATCACACAAAATTTAACAGGAGTGCCCTGGACCATCAGAACTATTTCTGGTCTAAATTTTTCTTTAAAAAACAAAACAAACAAATCTTCTAGGTTTTAAGACATCCATATTTTCATCCTCTATCTCTCTAATAGAAAATGGCTGCTCATCTAGTCATGCTGAGCTTCCTATTTTTGTGGTTTACTTCGACAGTGTCTAGCTATGTGGCCTTTTTTTACATGACCAACACAATCTGGAATTATCAGTTGAGTGTGATCCAAAGCCTCTTCCCCTTACACGGCCTCGACCTCTGCCTCGGCCTCTACCTCTGGACTGCTGATAAAACACAGTGTCCTCTTCCTCCTGATAAAACACAGTGGATTCTTTATTGTTATTCTTTTTACTTTTTATGACTTTCTCTGCATGCAGGGCGTGATTTATATACTTTTGGAGTGTTCCACCACTCATCTCTATGTGGTGACGATTTACCCATTCTTGAATTATACATTCTTCCACATCCTTCTTTGGAGAGGGAATTCCTTCTACTGCTTTTCTTTGTCTCTTCTCTCTCTTCTCTCTGTCCTGCTAATTTCATCCAGACCATGGTTTGCATGTAACCTTCTTTTGCCATCATAGTGTCTTTATTTTTGTTTTTTGTTTTTATTTTTTGTTGCAATTCCTTTATGTTTGTGGTGCTCAATTTGCCATTAAAACCGTAGTTTTTTTATCCAGTAACACAACGGTTCTACCGCCGCTGGGTCATCATTTTCAACTGCTTTCCAATCTTTACACTGGAGTTCTTCTAATAACGCCTGTTTTTCTTTACTTTGCCCTTTTCCCATTTTGAACTAAATTTGGGCCCAGTGGGTTTTCAACACCTGTCGTGTTCTAAACACTGGGGCTTCAGACAAGATGGTGATCAACTACTTTTCGTGGTAAAACTCACTTCAACCTTTACAGGTGGAGTTTTCTTGTCTACAAACATCCACAAAAGCTCACCATTTAACCCTTGTCTTTTTGGTATGAAATACAGATATCTAGTGATATCTATATTTCCTTTCACACACACACACACACACACACTGCGCAGTTAACTTTTACCGTTTACTTTATTTTAAACACAGAGGACGCCGCCGTCCTACACAGAATTTAACTAGTTTAAAACTAGGGGAGTCTGTCCTCCCGCGGACTTTAACTGTTTTAAAATTTCTGTTTTACCTGATAGAGTCTAGAATTGTCAGGGTTTTAGCACAACAGAGGACGCCGCCGTCCTACACAGAATTTAACTAGTTTAAAAACTAGGGGAGTCTGTCCTCCCGCGGACTTTAACTGTTTGCTGTTTTTCTCACACGGTTCTCACGCACTCCTCATAAAAAGGAAAAAACTACTCACAATTCTCTGCGTCCTTGGAATGCTTCAACCGTCGGACCCCAGCTTGTAAGGGAGAGACCAGTCCCGTAAAGGGTCTGTTTGCTGCGGCCGCAGGCTTATCTGGATCTCACTCACCTGCTGGGGGTCGTCGGGTATCTTGCAATCCGGCTCGAAGGACCAATTAATGTTAGGTTTAAACACCAAACACCTTATTCAACCTGCACAAAAGAAAGACACAGAGAATTGAGTATAATTTACTTGCAAGGAGAGGGGATCAGAAACTGCATTCAGTTACAATCTCCAACCCACTCTGAAGCAGTCTCTGCTCTCCAAGCTTTTTATTAAGGAACACCCTGGCTACAATGTGGTTCCGACTGCTAAAAGGGAGGGGGGGGTGAACCCAGTCGGAACCAGAATTTCTGTATAACTTCATACAACATCATAAGATAAGGAGAGCTTCCACTCCTTATCCGGTGCTAGTGTGTACAGCTCCCCGTTTTCTCCAGCTTGTGACCTTCAGCATTCTTCTGCACAGACTTAGCAAAACATTAGTACACAGCAAGCAAGTAAAACATTTCAACACTCTGTGTAAGTATAAATGCATAAGTATAATATGATTAAAGGAATATGATTAAAGTAGAATAACTTGTACAATTAATCCAACAGGAAGAAACGGTTCTGGAATCTGCTGGACCTGCATCGGATGCTTCGAAGTCTCTTCCCAGAGTGCAGCAGGGAGAACAGTCCATGGTGTGGTCTGAGGGGTCATTAATGATGTTACGGGCTCGGGACACGCAGCGCTGGGATGAAATGTCTTTAAAGGGGAACGCCGTTTTTTTTTTTTTTTTTACATTGGGCCCTTGATTTTACGTTATTACATCATTTTCTACTCACCCATATAAGTTTTTTGTCATTTGGAGCCGTTCTGAAGATATTCCGTTAGGTTACACTACCGTTCAAAAGTTTGGGGTCACATTGAAATGTCATTATTTTTGAAGGAAAAGCACTGTACTTTTCAATGAAGATAACTTTAAACTAGTCTAAACTTTAAAGAAATACACTCTATACATTGCTAATATGGTAAATGACTATTCTAGCTGCAAATGTCTGGTTTTTGGTGCAATATCTACATAGTTGTACAGAGGCCCATTTCCAGCAACTATCAATCCAGTGTTCTAATGGTACAATGTGTTTGTTCTTTGGCTCAGAAGGCTAATTGCCGATTAGACAACCCTTGTGCAATCATGTTCACACATCTGAAAAAAGTTTAGCTCGTTACTGAAGCTACAAAACTGACCTTCCTTTGAGCAGATTGAGTTTCTGGAGCATCACATTTGTGGGGTCAATTAAACGCTCAAAATGGCCAGAAAAAGAGAACTTTCATCTGGAACTTGACAGTCTATTCCTTGCGAGAAATTGCTAAGATATTGAAGATTTCCTACAACGTTGTGTACTACTCCCTTCAGAGGACAGCACAAACAGGCTACTGTGGGTACTATTTAATGAAAATGCCAGTTGGGGAATCAGTGAGGCGTCTGTTTCTCAAACTAGAGACTCTAATGTACTTATCTTCTTGCTCAGTTGTGCAACGCGGCCTCCCACTTCTTTTTCTACTCTGGTTAGAGCCTGTTTGTGCTGTCCTCTGAAGGGAGTAGTACACACCGTTGTCAACCAGCCACAGGTGTGTGAGAGGACCAAAGAGGACAGGGCACCACCTGGTGGTGGAGGGAGAGAAAGACACAAAAATACAACCCACACAAACTGGAATCCTAACAGAGATGGTGTTTACAGTCCCGGTGAGGTTGTCTGTGATGTGCACCCCGAGGAATTTTGGTGCTGCTGACATCCTCTACTGACATATCAAAATGTGTTTAAATTATAGACGGATGGTTTGATGGATTTAAACGTTTCATGTAGCTGACAGATTTTAATCACCAATCAATGTAATCAGGTTGGCAAATGAGTAAAACCCAATCTTGTTTCAAATACTGGTTAGCAGGTCCCTGTGTGAACTTGTATTAGGCTCTGCAAATAAATCGAGCAACTCTAAACAATCTCGTTATAAACTCCCCCTTGGATCCCTTGTCATCTGATCTGACATGACAAATAGATTCGAGCTACAGCATCCAGCTCCCAACATCTGCCTCTCCCACAGTTTCAGCTCTGTCAGTGGTTTTTCTATTTTTTACTCTTTTTTTTTTATTTAGCTCCACCTTTTTTTTTTTGCTGAACGCTGAAGTGAGATGACCCAGTTGCTATCGGTTATAAGTTTGTGTAGTTATCTTTAAAGAGTCAGCATGTAATATGGTCTCAGCTGGCAGTTGATTATGTGCTGAAGAAGGGCAGTGAAAAAATGTTTGCTATTATAAAAAGTTTTCTGCATTTTTAGCGATGATAAAGTACCTTTCACACATGTAGGAACAAATGTTTTTGGTAATGAGTGAAAATGCTTCACTGGGGTATAGAGGGAAGGGAAAGAGACACAGACTACCTTCATAATGCGTGTTTGCTCAAATCTATCAGTGAGCTGATTGAATCTGAATCAAGCTCCGGCGTGTATCTCGTTATCTGTTGCTTTTTGTCATGAGTTGGTTTTGTTTTTTTTACCTTCCAGCCTTGATGAAAGTAAATTTGTGTATTCCTGCTCAGCAGTGCTGGTGGATTTTGACTGCCTAATCCATCAGCAGCTTATCATGGCTTTTAGAAATAGAAATAGGACAAAGATGTTTGGAAACTTTTGCCCTCCATTTCCTTTCCTTCTTTTTTATTTTTTGTCTGGTAAATGAAAGACAATTAAAGTAGAAATAAATTAAAACAAATGAAATAGACAATCACAGGTAAGGTGACGTCAGAGGGTGAGCTGTTTTTTATACTGTTGTTATTAGTCAGTCATGATGCAAAGTGGGATAATGATAATACCTCTCCTGCCACTCCATTAGTGAGGAATGCCAATTCTGCACCGGAATTATTCGAAATGCATTTTATTTCTCCCACTTCTTGACTAAAGTAGTGTATTTTAAACACTTCTCTGCTTTTCTCACATTTAAACACACATTTCAGATTATGGAAGCAAGCTGTGTAAAACTAAACTGGAAAATAAGAGAGGAAAATAAGTACAAAAAAGGCAGCTGAGGTTCATAGGAAAGCTTTATAGAAACTTCCAAAAAGCCAAAACACTTTTTTTAGGAGACGTGCAGAACATTGCAAGGATAAATTCCTCTTTAAAAGCAAAGTGTTAAGGAGTTTGGGGTTACTTATTAAGTCAGCAAAGTCTGTAAAGGTGTATCCTGTAAAGAAGTCATCATCTATATTTATTACCCAAGAGAAACACAGGCTGTTAGTGTTAGTGTCTAACCAGGTAGTCGGCAGCACAGGAGTGCCACAGGGGACGGTCCTCTTACCATTCCTTTTTAATCTGCACACCTCTGACTTCCAGTATAAGACAGACTGCAGTTATCTGCAGAAATACTTCGATAACTGCAGCTGATGGGTGCTTCAGAGATGGACAAGAAGCTGTGTATGGGGAGCTGCTGATGTGCTTTCTTGCATAGTGTGGAAGCAAGCATCTGATCCTGAATTTGAATAAAACAAGGGAGGTGATTGTAGATTCCAGGGAAAGAATAAATGGTCAAACACTATTACCATCATGGAAGGAGACGTGGAGGTGGTGGAGGTGGATGAATATCTCAGTATTCACCTGAAAACGGGCTTGATTTAAGACACAACTGTGAAACCAGCTAAAAGAAAGGACAGAGCAGATTGTAATTTCTAGTAAAGCTTTGAAGCTTCAGTCTTTGCAGTAAGATGCTGCAGATCTTCTATAAGTCTGTGTTGGAGAACGTGATCTCTTCTGCCATCATCTGCTGGGATAACAGCATCAGAGCAAATGACTCAAAGAAACTCAACAAGCTGATAAAGAAGGTGATGGAGATGATTTTACAGAGAAGGTTTTTTCATAAAAAAGCAGAAAATTAATTGAGACTTTTTTTTTAGATCTGATCCTTCCTGCTTACAATCATTAACATCTAAAACAACTTATTGAAGAATTAAGATTAAAACAACATTAAATGTATTTATTTATTTAGCTACTTTTTACCTAATTGTGTTTTGACTGTCACTATGTGTAAAGCTGCTGCTAGACTGCAATTTCCCAGCTTGGGATAAATGTCTGTTTTTCTGTCTGTGTGTCTCTGTTTAATTTCCCTTTGAGATCAATGAAGGAATTCTACGGAAGAGGATTAGGGCCACTGAAAAAAAAAAAAAACTTTACTGATTTTTGAAATTTTATTTTAGTTGAGTATGGAAAAAAAAGTCAGAATTCTGACTTTTTTTCGCAGTATTCTGACTTTAATCTCAAAATTCTGACTTTATTCTCAGAATTCTGACTTTGATCTCAAGTTTTCTGACTTTAATCTCAGAATTCTGACTTTAATCTCAGAAATCTGACTTTTTTCTCAGAATTCTGACTTTGATCTCAGAATTCTGACTTTAATCTTATAATTCTGACTTTTTTTCCTCAGTATTCTGACTTTAATCTCAGAATTCCGACTTTTTTATCAGAATTCTGACTTTAATCTCAGAATTCTGACTTTTTTATTGTCAGAATTCAGTTAGAATTCTGAGATTAAAGTCAGAATTCTGAGATTAAAGTCAGGATTCTGACTTTTCCTCCATACTATACTGAAATAAAATTAAAAAATCTGTTAACTTTTTTTTTCAGTGGCCCTAATCCTCTTCCGTAGAACTCTATTAAAGTGAACTTGAGCTAAATTTCCTGTTAAATATTTTCTATATCTACTGCAGCATAGCACACAAAAATCACCACAAATATATTCACCACCCATCAAGACCATTACCTAACCATTATATCCACTTCACACACAATAACCACATCATCCAATCTGAAAACTCCCTCATTCATACACAGTAGACCTCTTGGAGTTAAGAGCCTCTCCCAGTGGAGCATCTACGTTTGAGAGGAGGAAGCTAGATACCTCCTGCAACCCACTATATCTTTTAACCATAAAAGGACTAAAACAATGAATGCCACAGTCGACACATAATTCTGGAACATGCACTGGTGTCAAAGAGAGTGAATAATGTGACAGATAGATGCACATTTATTCTGAGCTGAGGAAAAGAGACTTGGCTTTCAATTGGCTGCCTCACCAGGTCTGGGAATATGAATCTAAATGCAGGATCATGGAAGAAACCCTCAACAGGACAAACCCTACTGACTCATAAAAGGTTTGGAGCTGATTGATTAACTGTCTGCATCTGGGGAGAGATTGTTGGGTAAGTGTTGGTATGTATGAACTGATGCTGATGGAGATCTTGAGTGAAAGCTCAGACTCATAGTTTTAAGATTACTCGTGTGATTTTGAGACCTTGGTGATAAAATGGTTTTTATGAAATTAATGTATTTTAAAGGTTCTGCTCAATAACTGGGTCCCAGTTGACACTTATATCATTCAGTGACTGAGTGATTCAGTTTATTCACATTATTGATAAAGGAGAGTAATTATAGGAGCTAGGCTCAGGAGGAATCAAAAAACAGATGGAGTTAAGGTTGGTTGTGATTAGTGGATAAGAAAGTGAGAGGATGGATGGGGGCCTTGCTGTGGGGGGGGTTAGTTCATGTGATGAACACGTTCCAAAAGGCTGCTTAAAACCACTGTGTAATGCAGCAGGAGAGAGCCATTCAGAAAGCTTTTATTCCTGCCTCTAACCCGGCTCTGTTTACATATGACACGTCAATCACACCCAGCAGGCGAGGAAGTCCTCCTGCTCTTGACTCCGTTCAGAACAGGCCTTGGCTTTTATGGATTTTATTGATCTGGAAAGCAGGCGTATCATGTCTCCACTGATTCCTGCTGTCTTTCACTGCTGGAACCCCATACCTAACATCCATGCAGCACTAATTGCACTGACCTTAAAAAACATTGATGTATTTGTATATTATTCAGTCTGTTTACTTTTTAAACACTAGATGCACTTGTCAGGCTGTGTACTGGTTGTTCTCATCAAATACCTTGGACCTCATGGTGTGAATTTCAAGTGTGGCATAAATATCAGCACCACTTGAGATTCAGCATCCATCAACTCCTGCAGCTCGCCTGCATATAAACAAATGTTCAAAATCGTCTTTGACTTTGGTGTGTATCACAATTAAATTCTTCTTAAACATTGCCTGCTGGGATTGTTTTACACACCACATGGATTCACTTTTTCCAAGTAAAAATAGTGATTTTTTTTTTTTACCCATTCTTTAATTTAATCCTGGTCAGTTGCATTATTGTTGATTATCCAATATTCTGTCTCTTAAAATATCAAAAATAAAATATGATGTCACATTAATCAATCTGCACATTTTATTTTAGTGATTTTCATGAATTTAATTATTTCTCGATATTAAAGCTACAGTGAATAATAATTACAGGGATTTATTGACAGAAATTTTATATTTTAAATTTCATCTATTAACTGAGACTCTCAATCTTTATGTTTGCATTGCCTTAGAAATTGCTATTTATAATTACAGAGGAGGAGGTTGCGCTTTTGCGTTACGGCAGCTCATAGCTGACAAACTAGTGGCTGAAGAGATCACCATTACGCTCGTAGGTTTCTGGAAGAAAATCCCTCATGCTGATGAGACAAAACTGGAATTTTTGCTATATCTGGTACAGGATCCTTGAGTCTGTGCAGGCCTAAATGAATGCTTGGGATATCAAGGTCTCTCCGGAAGAAACAAGTACTGAAAACCAAACCTCATTTGCAGGTCATTCATCTTCCCAGTGGATGACACGCTTTAAAGCAGAATAAGATTGATAGAAAAAAAAGATCATCCTTAAATGGTTTATGAACTTGATTTTATCCTATTAAACACCTTTGGATATGACATCTTAGGAGGGGAGATTAAATTTTTCAAATATGAGACAGCTTGAGCATTTTTTAGAGGAAGAGTGGAACAAACTACCTGTCTGATAAAGCAAACGTCCAAACATGTAGATTGATTCTTGGCATTGAATGTCTTAAATATAAATTTCATTATAACTTTTTCCAAAAAGGAGTTGACATAAATCCCTTTTTTCCCTATCATGTTCTTATTTGTTTAAAGTATTACTCCCTAATATGTTAAAGCATAGCCCCAAGACAACTGTAGAAAAATGCCATTTAAGTGGTCAGTCCCACGAGACTCTGAGGGGCAGAGCTAAGTGGGAGGATAAGGGGTGGGGGTTCATTGAGTGGAGGTGTGGTCAGGATGAGGAAAAGTGACTCCAATCTTAATTTGAACCAGAGCCATAGAGACAGGAGAGTTCTGAAAACTCACTTGGTGACATTGGGCAACATTTCAAAGAGCAATAGCAATGCACAGAGCTTAAATAGTGCAAGGGAAGTCAGCTGCTTACGCTAGAAGTGTCATAGACACTAGTAAACCACAAATAAACAACAGAAAAACAGACAAACAACCTTCAATTTTACATCAAACTCTCTGCCTCTACCTAGTGTTAAGTAAAAATGATAGAAAAATGTGTTTGAGATAGATAAAACAATTTACTGCATGCAGTTAGACATAGTGCAATGCATATAACAAATAAAAATGTAAAGAGGTCTTTGTAAGACAATATCCAATTATACTTAGTACCTATTATGCTAGTGAGAAATTATATGTAAGTAGTCTTTCCTCCTGCATACAAAATGGTAACACTATAAACATTACTTATGAGTCAACTAAACATGACTGAAACAGGCTCTATATTAAAGAAACACATTTCACATAGCTAAAACAAAACAATATTATGGATTGTAAGTCCTTAATCTGTAATTTTTCATAATGATTTTATATTTTGTAAAGTAATTATCAGGAGTATTTGGTCTGTCACAGATCTGCGTGTATTCTGAAGCCGCCTGACTGTTTGATAACCCTGGAACTTAACTGTCCTGATCTTCTGGTGGTACAACTCTCCTATCTCCAAGGCTCTGATTTGGCCTAATACAGCAGACTGATGCTGACAGTTGTGCCACAGATAGATCTTATTAGGTGGAGGAATTTTTTCGAGGGGGAAGCTTTGCGGAGCCAGACCCTGAGCCGATGTCTCGAGGCGCTGACTCAGCGATTCCTAAAGCTGATGCTGGCAAAGCAGTGGAGGGAAGCATGCCTTGCTACGGGGCGTCTGAATGAGGCTCTTCTACACCCGAACACTGGGCTAGGATGATGTTCACATGTACTGTTAGGAAAATTCAACAGTAGCTGCTGTCCAATCCAATAGAGCATCGATAAGTCTGTTTTAAGACAACTATTTCAGAATGAAACATGGCTTTGTAAAAACAAAATGCAGTGTAATATTGAAATACAGTGTTTCCACGGGTCATTAAAAATCATGAAATCTCATTAAATTATAATTTTTTTAATTAAGGCCTTAATTGGCATTAAAATTCATTAATCTGTTTATTGTGGCATTTAAAATTATTTCTTTTAAATAACTGTTTATAAAAAACAATTTCGTCAAACAATTATATCACGATATATTTGTGTGGAACTGCTTGATCGCAGCCATATGTTCAGAAAAAGCTAGAGAATGGGGGAAAAAGGACAATTTCAACAAAAGTGGCTGGAAAGTGAGGAATTCGAGACATGGCTGCAGCCTGTTGACGGGTACCTGTTGGTGGCATTAAAATTATTTCTAAGAGCATTAAAAGAGCATTAAAAAGCATTAAGTTAGAGTTATTAATTCCTGTATAAACCCTGTTTTCGCACCTCTTAGGCCCAGTTTATACTGTTAATATGCAAAATAAATCATTTAATTATAATGATATTCAACTTTTACCTGTACCAAGAGATAAAAACCTAAGTCTGATCAAAATAAAAAAAGGAGGATGAATAAAATGAGGTATTTTAAGGTAGAAAGGTGACAACATATTTGTCCGCTTGTATAAAATGTGTCCCAACAGGAGGCCCTGCTGAGACTTGTCAAAGCAAGACTCTACTTTATTGTTCCTTGTCATGAGGTCAATTCCATCTAGTTATGTCATCCACATTGTGCTCCAGGTCATGAGGCTGTATATCACCTCTGCTGTGTTTAAAATGAGAAATGTGTTGTTAGGCAACAACATCTCAGCTAAATAATCAGGTCATTGTTCTCTTCACCTTGTTCCCTCTCAGCAAGAGAGGTTGTATAAAACAAAGCGTGGAGATCAGCAGCGTCTCTTCAAAGGGGAACATGAAATGCTGTGTTTTTGGGTTTAATTTTCATTTGCCTTTTTCCTTAACATGCTGGGTAGTAGGATAATTCTGATCCTGTTTGCTTGCCTGTTTCTTTGGGGTACGTTTCTATGTTGTTGTTTCTTAGCTTACAACTAGTTCAGGAAAATCCAAAAAATCATCCAAGTATGAAGGCTGGACTATTGGTTAAACACTGTATCTGAAGTAATATCACTGTCTGTCTGTCAGCTTCCTTTTTAATGATATCTTTATTTTACTTGGACTCTTTCTTTATTACATTTATAAGGAAACAGTAGAATTCACCTGAAAGCTCCTCATATCTGTTGTGTTTACATGTTTTTGTGCATGGATACTCTATTTTATTTATTTTTTTCCTCTGGGTTTTGTGTGTGCTCCCACATGTGTGTGTGTAAAAGTGCATGCATGTTCTCAGTAATGGGCTTTGTGCATCTTCTCTTGCTGACGGCCGGGATGTATCCATGGCAACGGCAGGTCGATCCATGCTGTAAGCAGAGCTGGTGAGAGGGACTTGAAAGGGAACGTTAAACCTCTCGTCTCATCCACCCCGTGCTCCTCTCTGACCATGGCGAAACGTCCATGGCCTTGTTGAAATCTGGGCCTGAGGGGTGCAGGCTGTGGCTGTGTCCAATGGCTTATGCAGCCTAACACAGCACTGCCACCTTTTGACCCATTGCAAAAGTGTTTACTTGCTGTTTTTGTTCAGATAAAACCAACCAATGAACAGACTTTTTCTTTTCATGTAGGTAGTGAGCATTTTGATTTAAATGTGTATTAATCAGAGGGTAACCTATAGGTATAGGCGAAGAGGAATTATGATTATAAGTAGTGATAGTAAACTTGAAGTATTTAACCTTTGGACGTTTTTGAAAAGGCATTTCTTGATTAATTAATTTTCCTAATTTTTGCGACATGCATGTTTTTTTCCCAAGTTTTGAAGAATATATTTTTTTTTACTGAAAACTCCTATAGCTCTGATTGCTGAGTTTGAAGTAATCAAAGGCTTGCTCTATAGAGTTGGCAATTATTCCTTATTTTTCTACAGTTTACAAGTTCTATGATTTATCAAGGTGTCATTTTAGCTCATTTGGGCTCAGTTTTATTTTAGTCAGAACTTTTAAATGCTAAATCATAGGAAAGGTTACCACCCTGAGGGAAGGCTGCAGGATTAGATGTACCGCTGTTGCCCCCTTGTGGATAAAAACATGCAAATGGAAGAAGAGCGAGAATGATGTTAAAGAAAAAGATAAAGAAATTTTGCCATCTGACTTTTTTGTCAGATGGTAAAATAAGCAGTTTTTTCATAACTATGTGCATTAATCTATCTGTGCTGACATTGTGAAGTGAGATATTGTTAGAAAAAGGAAATCGAGGGACTTTGAGGGTCTCTTATCTGCAGGTTTTTCCTCCTAAGCTGTTTCACAATCCTCTCCATTGTTAAATACCCAGAATGTGAAAGCATGTGTTATCATTCATGCAGCTGAAGGCCCTGGGGCTGCTGCTCAGAAAGCCTGTGACCTTCTTATTAGGTCATGCCGGATGCAAAGCGCTATCTGCTGATCACTAAATCATAATCAGTTTAGCAGACTGGTGAGTGAGCTCCACGGTATTTAGTGATTAAGGCTAATTTTGGGAATGTTTTGTTTGTTCTGTGATAAACAGCCTTCATAGCTGCAGTAAAGCACATATTGACCAAAGCTGCAGCCATTCACATCCGCTCACATGAGTTTATCGCCCTATTCTGGGAAAAAAAAGTGGTTTGAATGATTAACAACATGCATTGGTCTAAGTAGTGCACTTTGTACTGGTGTTACAGGTTTAATATGGCTAATATTAATGTATCATGTGCAATATTAGTTTTTTATTGTACAGGGTAAAGCATTCCCTTTATTTTTATCTAGCATTTCAAATTCTACCATCATCATGTTTCTGAAAATAATCTCACCTTGTCTAATGGAGCTGGATCAATACAGATGGATCGGTCTCATAAGTTTCATTTTCATAACCCAGTCAGCACCAGCACCTTTGGGAATATGCATTTATCATCATATTCAATCATTTGAGGATCAATTTAAGATGTTTTCTTCTTCACTGCTTGTACATCTCTGCTTTCTCTTAATCTGTTTTGCGCAGAAGTGCTTGCAGCGATGTCGGGGTTATGTAATTTCCACTGGATCTGATGGTAAAACGAGCCATTAGATTCGAATAACATAGAGCAAATGAAACTGCTGATTACATTTTTGGAGTTTTTACATGCTGTTTGCTCCCTAATAGCTTTGCTCATGACCGGTCATCATGCTTGAACTTAATGCTCCCCTTTCCTGGATTGTCTTAAAGTTTATTACAAGATTAGGTCTTACTATGAAACATCTTAATTTTTATTTTCCTTCTTATATTCAAATCTAGCAGATTTTTTATTTTTTTTCCCTTCAGTAATGCAAGTGTATCATACGGATCTGATTACACGACTGTGCTGAGATCGTTTTCTCTTCAAAGGATTAATGCAGAGTCGGAACATTAAAATCAGCAGAAATTTAGAAGCCTCTTTAGTGCTTTTGCAGCTCCAAACTCAGATTCCTATCTGTGTGTCAAGCGATTTTTTTCTTGTAAATGGTGAAACTCTGCCCCAGCTCAGTGACCTGTAGCTGGGCCTTATGGGGATATTCAGTGTCGTGCTCAGCACCGCTGTCTCCCTTTCTTTCCTGTCTTCTCCTACTTCTCCCCCTCTTGTTTCTTCTATCTTTCTTCGTCTCTCTTTGGAAATCACTCTAAGGAATTGGTCTGCCCCCTGCTCACAAGGACAAATCCCTGTTTGGTGTAGGGAAGAGTCTTTGGTTTGCTCATTTTCAGATGTTATTTGTCTTTGAATGCCTCCATTGTGAAAAACCATCTGACCTGAAAACTTGCAGACAGAACGAAAAGTTTTATTGTTTTCCTTACCTGACAAATCTTTTGCTGAGGAACCTATTTGAACTTTTTGAGCACTTTTATCCCAATCTTTAGTTGCTTCCTTATTGCTGAGTGTAACTGTTACCTGCTGCCACCATGCCGGTCCGGATCATGTGCACCATCTCTTTTTCCACCGATGACGAGCCCAGCAGAGGTTATGGCAAAGACGGTTTTGACGACTACTACAAGCGTATAAAGCAGGACTGCAGCGAAGGGGGCTCTCAGGACTACCTGAACAGAAGTAATCAAGATGAAGATTACGCTGAAGATGAGGATGATGCCAGCGACGTGGACGACCTGGCCACTTTCTTTGGTGGCTGCTCGCTCCATGGAGCCAACCATATATTTGTTGAGGAGAAGAAGTTTGGTGTTCATCAGGGTTTGTGGGCTGCGGTCTTCACGGTGGCGCTGTCTGCTTTCCTGTACCAGGTGGCTGACAGAGTCATCTACTATCGCCAATATGACCACATCACCATGCTGGATGAGAGGGTGGCCAATAACATGACCTTCCCTGCTATCACCATATGTAATTACAACTTCATTCGGAAGTCTCAGATGAGCTACAGTGACCTGATCTTCATGGGCCCCTTGCTGGGGTTTGAGGAAGGCATGGCTCCGGGGTTTCCACTGGCTCCCGAGCCGGACCGCCCGCTTGGGTCACGTTTCAGCCTCGATGAGTTCTTCAACCGCACCCGACATCGCATAGAGGATATGCTGCTGGAGTGCACCTTCAGGGGGTTGGAGTGTGGCACAGAGAACTTCAGAGAGGTAAATCACTGCAAGAAAAAGTTCTCTAAGCACTTTTATCTTTTTTATAGACCAAATATCCCACTTTAAATTCTCTTCACTTTTTAATTATTGTAACAAGTTATTATATATTTATATATTAAACGTTTATTTATATATTAACTTTATTAATATCAAATATTGGTCTAAAATTAGCCAGAAATCTAATATCAGAATTTCGTAGCTTTTGTAAAACTTCTGTAACTTACTAGTTAATTTTACGTGGTTTAGTTTTTTTTATACCTTTTGTTGTTGACTTGTATTCCCTGGTTTAGTGATGTTAGTTAATCAAGCCTTTCCTAACATTCTACAGTATAAAATAAGTGATAAAAGCTGGTATGATTCGAGCTAAGATCGTATCGGATCAATATCAGTATCGGCCAGTTCTTAAAGCTGTAATACCTGCATCTAATCAGAAATTAAAACGTTTTATTGGAACACCCTTAATTTCTAACTGATATACGCTTCAGGAATTATAGGAAAATCAAAATATTGGCTTTTATGCATGACTTCTGTGGTGGTTCCTGTGATTAAAAAGAGTCTCTACCTCTTAAATCGACCATTAAAACAAACTGTGCAGTGTATTCCTGATCACTCTCACTCAGAATCATATTGTATTGATGCAGAGCGGCTTTTATTTATGTGAGGCCATCCGCTCAGAGTCCGAAGCCAACGCTATAAATCTAAATGTTTCTGAGAGTCAGCGTGTTTGCCCAAATGAAACTTGATTATAAATAATAAAAAAGCAGACACAAGCAGCATAACTTATGAATTTTGGCAAGCACTTATTGAATTAAATTGGTGTCGGGGGGGGATCACTCTGTGTTGTTCAGGAATCAGGAGGAGACTCTCAGCTCAGACTGGCCTTTGTGTTGCTTTGCCTGTGCCCTTCGGACAGCACAAAGAAAATACTGATCTGCCGAGCAGTATTAGCGGTATCCATCTATCGGTCTGTCGATCTGCCTGACCTTTTCCCAGTTTTATGGATTGCTATGTGCAGACTGCTGATGAATCTACAAGAACCTCTTGAACTGCAATAGGATCGCTTCACACAGCTTTATCCCTGTAAACCCAACGGAGGAAAAAAACAAACAAAACATGATACTTTTCATGGGATTACACAACATATATTCAGGTAAACTCACATTTCAATCAATCGATCAGTCAATCAATCTTTATTCTAAAAATAAAAAAGTCAGTTTCAGTACAAACCGTTCATCACAATACTTCACATACATCGGGGTGGGGAGGCTGAGGGCAGGAACGAATTTACTGAGGGTATGCGTGCTGCAGAACGCTGCTATTAGCGCATTCTTTATCTTAGTGGAAATATAGGAGCCACATTGGGGAGGAGAGGGAAAAAGCATATTCACACTTTATCCTTGACAGGATACAGTTTGAGATATCAAAAAACCTCAGCACAAGAAAAGCACATGTAACATGAGACAGACATTTCAGCAGAGGGTCACATCAGAGGCGGAGTCACATGAAGTCAATCTGACATTTGAGACATTTATTGTGTGTGTGATGAATGCCTTCAATATGTCCGTCAACGCTGAAGCAAATAAAAAAGTAAACGTATTTGTTCCTTTAATGTCAGAATCTGTATCTTGGTAATTTTACGTTTTTAGAACAATAGTTTACTTTCCTTTGAAAATTTTTAAAGGGTAATTTAGTTTTTTTTTTTTTTACATTAGCCCCTTGATTTTACGTTATTACATAATGTTCTACTCACCAATATGAGTTTTGTGTCATTTGGAGCCATTCTGAAGATATTCTGTTAGGTTATATCCAAGTAACGTCTTCCTATGGGCAATGACTTGAAGGTACAAACTAACTGTTCATAATTTATTCTTTATGGTACGCCAGAATTCATAACATGAAGGCCAATAACTGTCCCCCAACATCCGCGGTTATATTTTTTATGTTTATATATCATTGGTTAAATTTATTTCTTTTTTTTAAAAACAAAACAAAAAAAAAACTCAAGTCCTCAGATGACGTCATACAAGCGCTGCTTTGTTTTTAAAAGATATAAATATAAAAAACATAACTCCGGATGTCTGGGGGACAGTGATTCGTCTACATGTTATGAATGCTGGCGTACCATAAATGATAAATTATGAACAGTTTAGTTTGTGCCTTCAAGTCGTTGCCCAAAGGAAGACGTTACGTGGATATAACCTAACGGAATATCTTCAGAACGGCTCCAAATGAAACAAAACTAATATGGGTGAGTAGAACATGATGTAATAACGTAAAATCAAGGGCCCAATGTAATTTTTACAGTTTTTTATGCTAAAACTAATTTAAGATTGATATCTTAAAAGAAATTGAAAAAAATAAATGGATCAAACTAAATGGCTCTGATACTATAAGATTAACATAATATAGCATCTTTCTCCTTCTGTGTATCAAGGTAGAAAGACTGCTGTGGAGAAAAAAACCCTGAATCTGTCGAATTAATTTCAATAACTCTACTCTTTTTTATTTTTTTCATTTGGCATTTTATATTTCCGCCAAAAGCAACTCTAATTTAACAGCCTTGTCAGCTTTTAATTCTAAAACCTCACTCACACTCCAAAGTATTATAATGATGAATATATAGACAAAAGCTATAAGCATGCCAGAAAACATCTTCACAGAGATATTTTATTT
Source organism: Cyprinodon diabolis (assembly GCA_030533445.1). Classification (NCBI taxonomy): domain Eukaryota; kingdom Metazoa; phylum Chordata; class Actinopteri; order Cyprinodontiformes; family Cyprinodontidae; genus Cyprinodon; species Cyprinodon diabolis. Next base: position 42,554,308 of record CM060081.1, on the reverse strand, counting down.
CAACATCGCTGTTGTTATTTTAATGTGTTTTTATTATTTTTAACAGCAAAAAAAACTGTGCCTTTGATAATCCAACTGCGTTGTTTCCTGTTAGCACCAAATATCAGCAGATTGAGCGTCTGATCCAAGCAAAACTATAAAAAGTTTCCAGATCTGGGGGCAGATGGAGTAAAAACAGATGGATATGGTCAGTGTCCGTGAGGTGAAATAGAGTCGGCTGTCATCCTAGCCTGATATGCTTTTCAAACTAAACAAAGTACGGTTAATGCAGGGTAGTGGGCCGTTTTATTATCATAAGACGAAGGCTCTGACAAGGCTTCATTCAATGACAGATTTAACTGCAGTGCTGTAGAGCACAGCTGCATTTACTGTTTCACCTTGAAAGCAACGCCTTCCTTCAATACTTCATCTTACATAGTTTGCAGCACATGTCCTTATAAAACAAGTTTAACTGAAGATGAATCAGTTCAAAGCACATGTAAGAAAGATAGGGCAATAAAGTGTATAGATTGTTAGAATGTCACACATAAATAAAAGAAATCTTATTGAATAAAAAGAAAATCATTTTTTTCCCTTATGTTCCTCAGGGAGCCGTGTTCAGTGTGTGACGTAACCTCCACAGAGATTTCATGTTTGATAAGGTGACTGAGATGTGTTTGTTGTGGATGTGTGAAGTGGAAGTGAGCTTGCAGCGGTGCGTGAGAGCTCTGACCAACATCAATGGCAGGTGATTATTTCACTGTCAGGTCTAATGGGACTAATTATAGTTTTCATCAGTTCAGCATCATGGCAGCCTCCTTCTAAAATAATCCATTGACTTCTGCTTTGGCTCACGCTCCTTCAGAAGCCACAGCTTCGGTTCTGTTTTTAAGACAGATGGTTGATTTTAGATCCATTAATAAAACGCTCTTTGGCGATGATAATTAATTTCTTAAAATCTGGAGGCCTTTTCAAGATCTTGTTGGATCATCATCACTTGAGAAAACTCTGTTGTCTCCCTTAATTCCTCTTTTTCTTTTTTCTTTTTTTACCTATCCATCTTTTTGCTTTTGGCTCAGCCATTTTCTCTCCCCTTTATTTTTTTTTCTCACATTCTTTTTTTTTTTTTTTTACCTCCATTTAGCTCAGCCGTGTCCTCTGGATCTAGAAGTTTACCCGCAAATTGTAGTGGTCACACTCGTACACAGGCATATTGTTGGGGGGGGGGGGGAGTCATTGGTTAATGACAAGAGTCATTAACCAATGACTCTTGTCTAGTTATTACATTTTTTTTTTTTTTTTATTCTATAATTTATTATTATTATTAGTATTATTATTATTATTATTATTATTATTATTATTATTATTATTATTATTATTATATTGTTGGGGGGTTGGGTTAACCAATGACTCTTGTCTATTTATTACAGGGTAATTTAAGGGAAAAATGAATAAGTAAATATATATATATTTACCAAAGGAGTTAAATAGTAATGTCTGACCTGCTTGATCACTGATCCTATTTGGTCTCATTTATCCAGTTCTTGTCTTCCTGCCTGTTAAAATTATAGATAAATCATATTTTTTTTAAATGATCCATTATTTTTTATTTGATAGAAAAACATTGATAATCACACAATTGATTGATTGGTTAGAAAAATATGAAAAAAGTATAAAAAATGTTGGGAGAAATTAACTGTCAAACTTTTTGAGAAAGAAATGTGAATTTTAGGTTATGTTTGGTTTTATCTGAGAATGTTTTTGGGTTAAGAATTAGTGGATTTAAATGATGAGAAAAAGAGTGATTAAAAAATGCACACAGGTTCAGAATGGATTTGGTTTAAAATCAGTCAAGGTAATAAAAGCTACTTCTTTGTTAAATGTACTTTGGATGCGCAGACGTTGACATTGAGTCAATTATATTCATGTTTTCTTTGGGGTTAAGTTATGAATCATTATATATTGGATGCAAAACTGAACATTAATGTATTTAATCTGATATGATTATTAAAATTCATAGAAAACTTTTAACATAGGGCTGTGATTCAAAAATGTAAACAGTGTTTAACAATGTGGGACAACATGATAAATATGTGCTTCTCTCAGAAATACATATTTGTGAGTGGAAGAATCTCAGTTATAAATGAGAGTAAAATTTCAATCTAAAACTCTAATAAAATGTTTTCAGAATTGAAATTCAAATGTAGCCTTCTTTAACGTTTTTTTTTTCTGTTCCAAATACTGTTTTTCTTTATTAGCCCTCTGTCTGTAGCTCTTTGGGTCAGAGCCACTGTCTGCAATGTGCATAGATGATGCAGATTGGTTTTAAAAGTTGGCTGTATTCTTACTCAGTTATTGGTTTTATGGTTTGTCTCAAAATCCTTGATAAATTTTCTTTTATATCCTCTAGTAAACCCTCTGAAAAAGGTGAGGCAGCAAAACAAACAGGCTGGAAATGCCAAGTGGAGTTTTAGTTTTATTCGTCTACAGAGAATAAAACACAGAAACCATAGAAAATTATTTGAATAACATATAAACCTGTAATTTAAAAAAAATGAATGATAAAAATATGGCTAAAATCTAAAAATTAAGATGTTATATATATATATATATATATATATATATATATATATATATATATATATATATATATATATATATATTATTTTTTTTCTTCACTTTTTAAAAATGTAAACTGCCAACAAATTTCAACTTGTGATCCTTCAATTTAGCTATTTTATCTGGATTATTCTCCTTTTCAGTAATTTTGACAGATTCATATTTTTCATATGTTTACATTTTTATATTAAAATAATGTATTCATTTAATTTAGATCTATAATAAACAGTTTTAGGATGTATTAAAACAGAACCCGCTGCAAATTTAAATAAAATAAATAAACAAAAAAACCTCGAGAGAATTTAGTAAAATCACATGCTAATAAAGACAGGTGGGATAGCAACATATAGTCAGTGATGGACCTTTAAAAACAGAGCATTACGATGAACAAATATAATCAAAATAAATAAACCTTTATCTCCATAGGTATGCTTATTATTTTATTTAGAAGAAATTAAAAAAAATCCTATTTATAATAATTTAAGATTGCATGCTAGTGTGGCATGAGGGGCTCCTTATCCTTATAGAATTAGTGACATCAGACGCCTTTTAAATGTTAGGTCACTGATTCAACCCAGTTAAAAAAAAAAAAACTTGCTCAAAATCAGACATCAACATAATTGCTTCACATTCATCATTAGTCGTGGCTAAAAAGCAGGGAAATAAAGTTAGCACGTATTAATCTATTCCTGTTTTGTTTTTCCCTGGACAGCAAATCAATGAAACAGATTCATTTTGCATAATGTGGCAACTGGCAACACCAGCGGTTTGTGGACTACTGCTGCCTGTTTATTATATTTCCCAAAGAGCCACTAATGGCTCCGCAGACTGCTGCTGGTGTAAAGAGCAGGAAGGTGCACAGATTGATTCCTTTCTGTCCCTCACTCTCTGGGGTTTTCTCTCCATCACCCCTCTCTCTCTAACTGGCCGCTCAGTCTGTAGTGTCTAAACTCCTGAAAGTATGCATCAGTGGGTCGGTACACGTCAGCATGCTGCAACAAGCTTTAGCTAAGAGCTGGGTCAATAAGGAGGCTAATAAGGGTTCAGATTGCAGCAGTTCTGACCCAGAGCAGAATGTGAGCCCCCCTCAGAGCACTGATCTAAATCCCCTTTTCCTGCCTCAGTCCCAGCCCATTAGATGCAGCTTGACTTTCTCCAAAGCTCAGCATCCTCAAAGGAATCAGGCAGGGGCTCTGATTATGTCCTTCCCTTGTCTTCTCTGGAGCATCAGTCTGCATGCCAGGAGCACAGCCGATAACAGATTGACAGATAAAAAATGAAAAGGATCTTTTTTCAGGAATAGGAACTTAAGAGACAGACATGGACTCTCCTTCTGGCTCTAAGATGTGAATATTTGCTATTGTTGAGAACTCAACAGCAACACTACACCACTGAGAGTAAATTTATTACCCTCGAAGATATGCTATTAAATAGTGTAGGAGAAGCAGAGCAGCACTGTGCAGATAATTTAGAACAACTTCATAATCTAGAGGTTTCTTGTTAAACTTTTGTTTATTTAGCCTCCATGCAATATTTAGTTATGTAAACTTCATGCTCTTTCTTTAACTGGAATAATATTATTATTATGTTATTCTTATACACTTTTCTAAGGTCCACATTTGTGTGACCTTTTTTCCTATAAGCATTTTGCTGCTTTAAACACCAGATTTTCCCTTCTGTGGGTCAATAAAGGGATTTTCTATTCTATTCTCTTCTAATTTACCAGGAAAAAATAGCATCATCATTTACACACTGCAAAAAAGATCCAGAAATAAGTAATAATGTCTTAAATTTAGTGTATTTACCCTGGATTTGAGTAGGTAAATGAGATTATTTGCCAATGGAATGAGTATTTTTACTCTGAAAATAAGAAAATTAGATATGTACTTGAAGTAAGACAATTTCATATTTTTTTTCTTATTTTAAATGTAAATTGTCTCGTTCTGTTGGCAAACTGTCTCAAGTACCACCTCAGTTCAAGAATAAATGCACTTATTTTTGGAAAAAATTACTTATTTAGATTTACATTTTTTGCAGTGCAGACACTGGTAAAGTAAACTTCAAAGCAATAAATTCCATCATATAAATATCTTCTGTTTCTAAAAGGTCTTATTTCTCTAGCTGCTGCCTGTGATACAGCAGGACCCAAATATACCTGAAATATAGGAGTCATTTGTGATCCAGATCATGGAGAAGAGGCGGATAAACTCAGGAGGGTTTTCTGTCTAAAGGAGGTCATTAAAGCATGCGCTGCAGAAATGCTTCCTCCTGTATGAGGTGACAGCACAGATATATTAATTATTCATGTTTTCGCTCAGATTCTGATGACTGTGATTTCCTTTCCCTCTTCAGGACCCTTATTACCTTTCAACACGTCAGGAGCTAACAGGTGACCCTGTTTCTGCTCAGAGATTTTACATTCAGACCTCTAATAATGATTGTGATTTTAAATTATTTCACTGCTCTGCGTACTTCCACTACTTCTCTCATTTTATATTTGCACAGTATTGGCTGTAATCACAAGGGGGCAGTCTTACACAATCCTTTTAAAAGATAGAATACCTCCTTTGGAGTTCCTTGCAGTGAGAGGCTGAATGTTGTTCTTTTTGTCCTTGTTGTTTACAAGTAATCCCTCAAACGGGTTTAATCCTGTCTTTAAAAACTCATTGATTCCCACCACATCAGAGCCACCGAGCTCCAGGGGCCAGTATCCATTCAAACCCTCATGTAGAGGCAGCCCTGCTGCCAGAAGGAAACAGTGGTTTCATTTTGGAAAGAGCAGCTATCATGAGAGATTAGGCGTCATTTGAGGGTTTTGGGATGGATTAAAAAAGAATAAGTACAACAAATCACACATGAGCTGACATTTGATCACCGTTAACCTTTTTGGCAAAGACCAATCCCTCACTTAGCTATTTTCTGTCACTCTCTTTTACTCTGGCACTGCTTTGATCTCAAAAAGCTTCCTTAGATGAAGGATCACAATCCTGCTGAAGAGACACCATAGCACTCTGTCACATCTCCCTTAATAGGCCTTGATCTGTTTTTTCACATTTTAATTGAAAATCTTTTTGCTCTTCTGTGCAGAAAAGGTTCAGAATCACTCTGCTTTGATGAGCCTGATGGGTTTTAAACCCTTGGCCTTTAATTTAGACAGATACATCATTATCTCTCTTCAATATCAGCCAACTCCTTAAAACAAATGGCCAATTATTCACTAAAGTGACATAAATGAAAAGAAGGAAACTTTCGTATTACTTCAAGACTAAGATAAATGACAGCTAATGATGTTAAAATGAGAGTAACTGCAGACTTGTTGGAGCAAATTATATGTGAAAAAGACGTATGACAATTGTCCCATATGGGGCCAACAGCCGCTTAGGAGAGCTAATTAGGCTGATTAGAGGACCTTAATGGGTTCTAGCAGGATCCTTTCCTGTTCTTAACACCATAACTCTCTGACAAAAGCTGTTTTGCTCCAGGTGAAAGAAGGAATGTCAGCAGAGCTGTAAGGAAAAAGCTTCCCTTTAACACCACTGGACTTTGGCTGGCTTTTCTCTCTGTCTGTTTTCTATTTTCTGCCTCATCTGCACATGATTTAAAATCTATCTTTGTGCACAGCACATCATCTCAATGTACTTTACAGGGACAACACAGTCAGATTAGTTGAAAGTTTCTTTCAAGTAAAATCATTTGATTGCATCAAGTCAATTGGTGCGTTTCCATCAGCTTTTTCTAATGCTCATTTGAAGTACGGCATTAGATAAGTTTGAATAACTGATAAACAGGCCAAGCTCCAACATCTATAAACCAAGGTGCACAGCCATTGGGGAAAGCAAAACAGGAACAGATCAGATGGAGCTACCATGATAAAAAAAAAAAAAAACTAAGGAGATCATAAAGTTATGGGTGGAAATGACAACTGTGGTAAAACATGAGGATAGAGATAGAATGATGCAGAATGATGAAAAGTGGTCCCTATGTCCTCCTGCAGCTTAAACTTATAGCAGCATAAATATTGAAAAAAAGCTCAAGACAACCTAGCTATTTTGGATGAGGTATGAGAAATGTACAGCCAATGAGAGACATAGCTGCAGTAGTCCACGTTGCAAAATGAATTTTGATTCTTAGAGCTCTTAATCCTCAGTACAGTGCATAAAAATCAAAGGTTGTATGTGGTTATAGTAGTTTTTCCAAGCTTTTGTTCTGCAGGGATTCTTGGACTTCTTCATCTGTTGAGGTCGGTATCAGCTGTACATATGTGTGCATCATTTTAGGTTTGTGGTGCACCGCAATATACAACACAGTTAAAGGTCAAGATCATCTGTTTTTATCCAGGATTTTTATCTGGCACCGCATTTAACACAAAGCTTATCTGTAATACATTTCACAGCATCATTAGGGAGTAAGGGAGATGTGCACGAAATGTTGCTTCTGGTTTCAGTTATGCGAGCATAACATGCAGTGCCCACAAAAAAAAATTGTAAATATTCACACCCCTTCAATTTCCTCTTTTGTCACACTGTTACAATATGATTCCTCATTTCAACGAAATAAACATATGAAAACAAATTAAGCTCTTAGGATATCAGGAATCAAAATCTAAAGAGTGTGTTCTGCCCCAAGAGTCTCTGTACTTTATGAAACTATCTATGCATGCAATTAGAGTACAGCTCCAAGCCTTTTGGTGTAGGTTTCCACCAGTTTACCTTATCTACAGATTGAGATCTTGTTTTTTCTATTTGCAAGAACTGTAAAACTCTGTCAGAAGGCTGATTTCAAGTCTTAAAATGGATTGTAAAATAGATAGACTCATGGATATGCTTTGAGCTGTCCTACAGTCACTGCATCTTCTCTTGAAGGAAATGGTTTTATTTTGCTTCCATTTCACTTTTATGTGTCACATTATTTTGTCTTTGTCAGGTTAAATCTCTTTAAAATACACAGATGATTATGATTGTAAAGTGACACTGTAAAAAAAAACAATAGTTTATTTATTTCTTGGAAAAAAAATGTAGAATCAGAAAACTGCTACCATTTAGACAAATAAAGTGTTAGATTGTCCAGACTAAGTCTGAGGAGACATAAGCTGTGCTTTTTTGCTCAGGTTCATATATGTATATATAAGGCCGAACACATTGGAGGTAACAAATTGATGTTTCAATGGAAAGCTTATCAGTGCAGTATCATGTCTGAATACTGACTCAAGGTCCAAACAAGCACTATTGGCAAGCAATCCCGTCTGTGAACAATAATCTGAACATACATCTGATCTGACATCGTGCAGCATTGAAACAGGAACATCAGCAAAACACTTAATATGTGAACAAGCTCCAAGCTACAAACAAACCAGACTGAGCTAACATCAGGAGACAGGTTTTTGATTGAGAGGATGTTTTTCTGCTGCTGTGTCTGAGGAGTCGGTGTCTGCAGCGCTAAAGCTCCTTCCTTAGGGCAATACAAAAGGAAGGAGGGATTAGAAAATTCAGCGCAATAACCTCATATCCACAGCTGATGCAAATCTAAATACCAATAAGATCTTCTTGAATTACATATGAGAAGAGAATCACAGGCTCAAGCATGAAAATGAGGCCTGTAGATTCCACCTCTCATATCTCCTTTTTCATTGGTTTATATCAGGCCATAAGTGTGCAGCCTGCTGAGGCCAGGAGTTCATAAGGAAGAAAACTAGGGCCGAAACAATGAATCGGATTAATTGTGATTAATCGATTATTGAAATAATCGTCAACTAATTTCGTAATCGATTAATAGTTTACTGGAGTTTAGAGACTCTAAAACATGCCTTCAGCTGACAGAGTTACCCACTTAGAGCAGTAATTAAACCAAAATTGTAAAAAAAATATAAATATGTTGCATTTAAAATCAAACAAATCTTTTTCATCTGTCAATATCATCTTTTCAGAAGACCTAAGTGGAAATGTTTTCGTTTTACCTGGTTTGATTTCGTAAAAAGTCTTCTTTAACGAATGTTTGGCTATCTGATTATTAATCAATTAGTCAAAAAATAATAATAATCGACATATTAATCGGTTTGCAAAATAATTGTTAGTTGCAGCAGTAGATAAATCATAATATCCATTCCCTTAGCTTCTGCATAATAGACCAGAGACCCTGCATAAAGTTATATAATGGAGGATAAGTTGAGTTTCAAGTCAACCTGCAGGTTTTGGATTACGTTATAGTTTTTGTTTCAGTGGGAGCACGTTTATGAGTTGCCCTCGTTGGAGTGTGTTTCCACGTTAGGTGCAGCATCTCCCTGTAATGAAGGATAAAACTCCCACGTTTGGCTCTGGCCACTCGTTCAATGCAAAAATAATCTAGAAATAAGTAAACATTTCTTAAATTAAGTGTATTTACCCTTAATTTGAGCAGGTAAATGAGATAGTTTGCCAATGGAATGAGTATTTTTACTCTTAAAATAAGCTATTTAGATAATATGCACTTGAAATAAGACAATACAATTGTTTTTTCTTATTTTAAGTGTAAATTGTCTTGTTCCATTGGCAAAATGTCTCTTTTATCTCCTCAATCCAAGAACAAATGTACTTATTTTAAGAAAAAAATGACCTATATAGATTTTGTTTTTTTTTCCAGTGTTCTAGTTCATCACTAGGTTTCAGTGTTCTTTTTTGAGTAAACCTTGGATGATTTCTGTTAGGGTTCCTCAATTATGATCTAGGTCCAGTGTGCTGCGGCTTTAGGACGGGTCTCTGCTTCCACACTTTCATCAAATTGCTGAATTAACTCCTCAGGATGCAGTCAAGGTCTCCAGAGTCCAGAGGGCTGGAATTAAAGAGCCCTGATGTTAACTGAAGTTTTATTTTTGTTTCAGATGATCTCATCTAGACGCTTGATAGATCTTGTTGGTGTTATAGTGTTTATAGGTTATTAGTTAATCAGTAATTTATCTGATTTATTGATATGTAATTTTTTATTTCTTGTCAATTTATTTTTGACCAATTCGAGCAGCTACTCAGCCAAAATAAATTCAGTTCACACAGTTTTAATATATTTTTTAAGTATAAATTGTTTTATTTTTTAACTCAAAATAAAATCCCAGTTTATCCTCTTATGTAGTTTATTGCCTGTTAGGGAATATTTCTGTAATTGCCTGACCGTTCTAATAAAACAGTTGCAAAATCATTGTGGTTACGGCAGCTAAAAGTTTGGAGTTCTGCCTTGGGACATTTACCTCCACATCCAATAAAACAAGAGGATGGATTTTGTTTTACAAGATGGAATCATTTGTAAAAGTTAGACAGCGGGGGGAGTATTTATTTCACAAAGCGCCTTTCATTCTTTTCTCCCTAAGCGGCAAATAGGAGCCACGGGGCCCTTGGGGACTGGGAAACTGTTTGCTGTAGCTAGCAGCCGTATCTGAAAGACATTCATCAGAACCGTTTCCCTCTCTCCAGAACTCTGCCTAGCCAAGCTGTCATGATGCTGCCAAGATGAATTAGCGATGTCATCCTGTGCTTTTCTTGTGCAGGCAGGGATACATACTCTTATTGTCCCATGGGCGATAAACATAAATCTGACGCATTCAGCCAAGATATTTATACAGGACGGGCCCTGAATCTTCTTCTGGGTTCATAGATTGATACATCACAGCTCTAAGCTTCCCTCGGTGGTCCTGCCACCCTCACAACAAGAGGTCAAACTGTCCAGAGCTCTGAAGCTGGCATGCAATTGTTCATCCCTAACAATAACGACAAATAAATGACAAAGAAAAAACTTGAGTTCTGTCATGTGCTTTTCAGACAAATGGCATAATAAGAAATAATGAATCACGATAAAGTGGACAGTTTGTAACATTATTGGTTAATATGAGCCAATAATGCTGAAACAAACTTGAAATTTTACGTAATGACATGTTTGTTTGAATATAAATAGTTTCTTCTTCTCGGGAGTTAAAGTGTATGTGATTACTTTTCTTCCTCCTAATCAAAATGTTAGAGCTGATAGGTTTTTTTTGGGATAAATCAATTTTTTGGATGGTTTAATATCCTAAATTGCTAATGCAGAATTTAGATACGTACATACTTTGAAGTAGCAGAAATAATAAAAATTTTGCATCCTTAACCACATCAAAAAAGTTTTTTAAAAGTTTCGATTCCGATATTTTATATATATTTATATATATTTATATACACACACACACAATATACACACCATATACAGTTATAGAGACCAATGCAACTTGATAGTAATCTATGAAAAGGTTTCCAGCCAGCAAGCATCTAGTGACAGTGGAAAGGAACTGGTCTCCTAAAACTGGAAGGAAAAGTTTGAGCTGCCCTTCACTGAGGCTACCTGGTGGTTTGCAGAATCAGAGAGTCCCTCAGCTGAAGATGAGAAGGCGTCAGATTCAAGGTGACATGGTTCACAAACCTTGAATAAGTCCTTGGTGTTACAGATCTGGTGAAAATGTTTTTTAAGCGATCTCAGCAGAGATCTGCTAATGAACCAATTAATTAAGGAAACATCTAAAACATGCAGGACTCTTGATCTTTATGACCAGCTTTGGAAACTACTGGAAGAGATTAAAGCATTGGAAAGAGAAGAGTTAACTTTTGAGTCAGTCCTCCACAGAATAGTTTTTAAATATTTTTCTTTAGGTTCAAAAATCACCTCCAGATTTCTGACAAAAACAGCATGAATCCTAAGGGGCACATTTTCTTTTTAATAAACTTGCTCTACTTTAGTTTATGGTTTATTACGTAACCTCAGTCTCTATTAAAGCAGCTGACTGATGGAGGATGTTGTATATATTGTGTTATTTTTTATACGATCCCCATCATTATCTAAAGTGCATTGCCATTTCCGATAGTCATGAACAGTGTAAATACTTGTGGAAATGCAGCATTCTTACTGATGAAAACGAAGCTAAATTAGCTGGAGTTTGTTTTATCAAAATTATCCTCCTAACTGAGCTTCTAAACAGCATCTTTCACATTCTTTTTACAGCTGTTTGGCTCTTAGCTGATGGGGTATTAAATTCAGCCTTACAGCTTGGCAGTTTGAGAAGCTGTTGTAGAAATGGCCTTTGTGACATATGTCCCTAACAGCAGATTATGTACACAATTATCCTCAAAATTGTCTCTGTAAATCACTATCTGCTCTTCTGTCAGCGCCTCACAGCCACTGGACCCTGACTGGTGCAGCTTTCTCTGCCCCCAAGTCTCTTTCTCTCTTCTTTTGCTCCCTGCTCAGCCTCCCGCTCTCCTCTTCCCTCCCTTTGTTATTTTCTTCTTTGGCGCCAAACATTCCCAGAGGGAGATAGAAGAGACAGCGGCAGTCAAGAGAAGCAGAGGCAATGCAAAGATCACAGAATGAGAAAATGAAGTAGGCAGGTTGGAGGGAGGAACAAAGGTGTACAGGAGGAGAGTCTACTTTTAATGAAAGAACACGTGAAGGATACTGAAAAGATAAAGGGGAGTACATTATGTTTATTCCCTTGCACACTGGAGCTCTGATGAAATCAATCACGAATAATGAAACGATGTAAGGTATAATGATAGATGCAAAGCTGAAAGCACGGAGGCTGTTAGGAGGGAGATCGGGAAAAGATGATGGAAATGTCCTTCATATAGGGCATAGCACCACATAACGATCCTGGAGATGGTCACCTTTATCCAATTTGAACTTTGAGTGACAGTTTGATTAGTTGCCTATTCTGCCTCAACATCCAAGTGCTTCACAAACAACCCTATAGATTTCATTTTATCATCCCTGAAGAAGAGCCTGACTTACCCCTTATCACAGCCATGTTCACCATACAGTTGTTTCCAGCTGTTGCCTATGTTTAGATAAAACAAAATGCATAAAGACACCCATATCAATACTGCTGTAAATGCAATGCCTGAGCCAAAGATTTGGTAAAGTAGCTTTTATCTTGCAACCTTGCCTTTCTCAGAATGGCCAGAATATGTGTAAAACAAGCCCAGTTATTAAAGACAACTGCCTTTTATAAACCTTGATTTTTTTTCTCATTTTATATAGTTGCAACCTTAAACATCAATGCATCTCGTTTTATCTGAGACAGTCTCATTTATTAATGTCAAACGAAAGGAAAATTATAAACGGGTTTCAATTAAAAGCTATACTGAACAGTGTGCCATGAATTTGTATGCTGTATTCTCTTTTATTCTGATAAATACAATCAATTTTAACCAAATCTCTTTGTAAGTCAGGGAATTGGTAAAAGGATTCCATCACCAATGATAATGAGTAGGAAATTTCCTCTAGAGAACCTTTTGTCATATTAATGCTAACTGAGCGAGGGGTAAAGGAAGCCATCTTTGTTAACCTGGAAAAACCATCTCTCAACAGAGGAGGTGGTCTTAGCATTACCTTTCACTCACCCTTGTAAGACCTACGGTATATTGATCTCAGTGCTCCCCACCACTAGTTAGAAATGGGATGTGAGGTGAAACATCTTCTAGAAAACGTCCAGTGGCCTAGACTGAACCTTTTCAAGCTTGATAAGTGTAACATTGTGTCACTTTGTAAGTCTGCTAAATGCATAAATATAAAACATATGTGTAAATCCTGCTGTTCAGTAAAGGAGGCAGAGGTTTTCTAGAGAGCTTCAGTGCATAAAGCGTTGTGATACAACAGGCAGATCATGGTTAAAACTGGGGGGAATGTAAAAAAGGCTTTGATTATAAACAATATTAGGCTTTGATGTCATGATGTGGCCTGTTTGCTCTTCTTTAATTGGTTATTTCTTTTTTCTGTCATGAAACGAGAACAGAGGACCCAGTATTCAAGGTGAGACAGCCAGTAGGAAAGTTCAGAACATTTATTGGTGACTGCAGGTGGGGAGCTGAGATTGGGCACCACCCAATCTCAGACACTACAGTTTAACAGTCCAGTCAATCTCCCTGGAAAGGGGCGCAATCCAGCCGCTGGGCTGTAGACATATGCGGCGCAAGTCACCCAGTGTCCCCGGGGCTGCAGTCCTGGAGGACCCGAAGGAAGCACATCCTGGACAGGGTTTAAGATCAGGCAGGAACAGACAGGTGAAAGAAATAACCAATTAAGGAAGAGCAAACAGGCCAGATCATGACATTTGATCATTCAATCCATCATCCAAGAATAGAAATAGTAAGGCACTGTCCAAAAACTACAAATGAAAGGCCCTCCACCTAACTCAGCAGGCCAGGCAGATGCTGCATGGATCCAAACCTCAGGAACGCTATAAGAAATGACCTCCACAGTCCTGGTTGTTTAGAAAGATCTGCAAGAGGAAGGAAACTGATGACAGAACATCATGAGAAAGTCTTATGACAAGTTTGAAAGGGTAATATAAAAGGCATAGTAAACATTTTTTTGTTTACACGAAATAAAATTAGCTCTTTTTAACCTACATGAAATGTTCACAGTGTGCCAGCAGAGTTTTCACTGTATTTGTGATGACATCACACAGCGGCGGTGCTTTTTTTTGTTGTTGCAAAGGACGCTGTCTAAGTTGGCAGGAAGATGAATTGTGCTAAGTGTAGGACTAATCAAAAAGCAACCTTACATCCTTCAAAAGCACCAAGACAGAAATTCACCTTCCATCAGACCCTAACCAGATGGCCCCAAAGGAAACCAAATCCATGTCAGAATAAATGGCAAGAGTTCACAGACCTTGTTAAAATATTCTCTCCCTCCGTTCTGACTGAAATGTAAATTGGTTTGCAACAATGAAAGCATTTCTAAAGATGTGCTAAGCTGGTAGAGACTTAAAAGACCTGCAGCTGAAATAGCAGTGAAAATGTCTTCAGTGTATCAAAGAAATCAGGGGAATGAATATAAATGTAAACCTCGCTTCTCTTAATTCTATTCTGAATTATTTTTTCTTTCACTCAGGCATCATGCACTACTTTGTCCTGGTTATTCACATACAATGCCAATAAAAACCCATTAAAGTTTTTGATTTTATCCAACAAAAGGCTCTACCAGTGTTTTCTGTTACACAGACCTTATGTTATAATATAACCAGGGTTGTATTTTTGAACCTTGGTAAGATGTTTTAGTATATTCAAGAATCCAGGGACAAATTTAAACCTGATGGGAAAAGCCTGAGAGTGACCTTGTTCAAGTCGAACTACTGAAAGTAAAAATGTGAGTCAAGCACTGATCTTTCTCCTGAATAAAGGGCCTATTTTGATTCGTTATGTATTTCACCTTAATGCAAGGCACTGTTTTTATTGTCTGATAAATAGAACATTTACATTTCCCACAAAAAGTTGTCTGCAAAGGAATATATATATATATATATTTATTTTTTTTTTCTTCTTAAAAATAGTTCATTGATGTGAAAAGCTGATATAAATAGGAAAAATAACATTTTACTCTGTAAAGAATGATACTAGGCCTATTCCCCAAAAACAATGTTAAAAGCTGATCATGTTATTATTAAATAAATTTATATAATCTTGTGAGCTGATAGCATTGTTACCTCCAAACATGACATAAATTTAAAATATTGGAAGGCTCATCTGCTGGATACCTCATGGCACACTTCATCCTGTTGCAGCAAAGACACCATGGAAGCCACTGCCGTTCTTTCTAAAGATTCAATATTTATTAGTTTGTCCAAGGCTACAGTAAAAAGTATTTTATGGTTATGGCAATGCGTACTGCATGGAAATGTTTACTTAACATCTTAATACCTCAAGGTGATTGCTATAAGTGTAACTCCTCCCAGCCGATAAATGGTGCCCTCATCCTTGCCTGCTCTCGTTCCATGTTTCCCAGTCAGTTGCCAGGTCCTCTAAGGTTAGCATTAGCAAACCTTTAACTTACCCATTCAGACGAAATGCGGCAACATGTTTTGATAATATAATGATTTCAAGAAGTCTTACCAGGTGCAAAGTCTTATTGTGTTGGCAGATTGTTCCAGTTATGTTTAATTGAATCATGTGAATAAAAGGTTAATAATCAAACAACTCTTCCTCAGAACAAGATCATAAACATGTTTTTTTGTAAAAAGAACGATAAAATATTCTACCGAATTCTTTTTTTTTTCTCCCCTTTAGTCGGCACCAATTTTCTTAAGCTTGACTGATGTTCAGTCCTTTTTTTTGCTGCTTTTTTGTTCTTTTTGATTTGAATTTGGGAAATGTAACACGAAGAAGAAGCCATTTCTAAGAGCTACTACTATCTGGCAACCAATGGGCTCTTTCTCACTATAGCTATTGGTGCTAAAGCCTATTGTGCCAATATTCGTATCATAACCGGAAGTAAATATTTCTATTTTTCTTGACTTGACAAAATGTATGAAAAACAAATATTGACTTACAGGTTTTTTTTTGGTCAGTAAAATCAACATTTTTATTCTGCATCACTGTGGACTGCTGCGAATATCATATTGTTGAAACATTAATAGTATTGATGGAAAAGTTGGGTTGACTGTCCCTAACTGCACCATTGCAAGTGAGGAAAGGGAGCTACAGGGAGCGGCTGGTCGAAGACTGACTTCCCTAATGGGATCGACAGTGAGCTACGTGCTGCTCACTCCGCAGAGCATGAATATCCGATATTCAGCTTCCAACTAACTTCAGTCGGGCTACGTTGTCCAAGTTTTGCATCACCGCTGGGTCGGGATTTTTGTCGTAGTTTGGTCCCGACAGTATTATCCTCTCAAAATTGTCGAAGTTCTTTTGGCATTCCGTAGCTTAGCCTTCGCTACACGTTTTCCAGGAGGAAAGAAATCCAAGCATCGAGCACAGTCACAGTTTCTGGGGGAACTAGGGAATGGCCAACAGTTGTGAAGCTTTGCCAGTGTTGTTATATCAAAGTTTAATATTTTTAGGTATTATATTATTAAATCTTTCATTTATTTCTGTATGTATTTTTAATTATGGCAAGATTAGTCCTCTATATTTTCCTTATAAGAGTTTTTTGTAATACACCCGACTGAATTCACGTTCAGCAATACAGCAAAAGAGTAAGATTTTTATGCAAAAAGCACAGGCGTGGGCTATAAGCTTCATTATATGAAATGATGCTGTAGATTTTTTCTCTCGTTCAAATTTTCAGAAGCCATCAGTCTCCTACCTCCATGATTTATTGTATCTCCATCCTTAAAAAAAAAAAAGATTTCAATGTGTTTTTGAGTCTTTTGTTCCTAGTCTGCAGTATAAAAGGGACGTCAGCCTTGAAGAGAAAAAAATACTGGAAAGTTAAAGGCGTAGTCCTCCTATGTTATCCTAAAGTGACTGACGAGATTTGGCAACAAGTGGAAGTATTTAAATAACTCTCCTCATCAGTGTCTTTTCTTTTCTCTTCACTCTTCTTTTAAGTTTTCCCCTACAATAAAAACCAAACAGGTTGTAATTACATTATCATTTTCTGTCCACAGCTGTCAGCGTCCATTAAAAAGCTGTGTCATGAGTATCTATCAATGGTTCCAGTCAGCGTCATGTCTAACAGCAAAGGCTGAGCGATCCGATTGAAACTAAAGACTATTTTTTTTCATTTAGATTAACTGTCAGAGCAGAAATCCAGCCTTAACAGAGCGATGTGCTGATCACTCTCCATCACATTAGCTCCCGGTGATCAGGCAGCTAATACTCTGTGATGTTTTATGGCCTGTGATGGATATTCATGAAATAGCTTGGTGACGGATACTGACATTTGTGGACAGAGAATGATTATGTGATTACACCCTGTTTGGTTTTATTGTAGGGCGGCAGACACGTTGGTAAAATTGACTTGATGACTTCTACCATTAAAGTCTAAGTCTGCTTCATTTTCAACTGGAAGGGTTCTTTTTATTACTTCTGTCAGTAAAATGAGTAAAGGACAGACATCAGGATCTGATCGTTCAATACGTTTCATTATTTGCGTTGTTTCACATAAGGTAGTTGCACAATAAAGACTACAAAACTAAGAAAAAACATGGAATTCAGGGGTTGACGTTAAGGATTTTTACCACTTGCCCTTTGGGCAAGTGGCTTTCACATTTCATTTGCCCAGAAACAATTTTTACTTGCCCAGTATAATGTTTGATAAATATAGTTCCTAATATTCATTTTTGTATATATATCAATGAAACATGTTTGTTTTTTAAATGTTTTTTTGTAATTCAGTAAGTTTCCAGGTTCCTGGTGTGTATATGCATGCGTCAGATAATGAACTCAAGCCTACATTACCGTGTTAACATGCTTTTCAATCCTTCCTGCACATTCTTTTCAAAATAAACTTTGCTTTAAACTGTTGTGTGCTTGGAAAAATATAAAAATATAAATTGTAATGTTAAAAAAAATTTTAAAAACGTACACTACTACTACTCACCAATTTAACATGTTTAGCTCTATAACATTTAAATGCCCCACTCCAATGTCTAAGAGAAAAAATGTTTCATTGTATGACCACTGTACAGAAGACGGCCATATGATAGAAAAATTTACACTGTGCGCATACAATTATTATTATGATTTTCCTAATCCCTGACTGATCATTTTTAAGCTAGTGTGTATTATAGTATAGATTAAATTCATCATCCAACTGCTGCTCTGCAGAATTCTCTCCCCAAGAGCTGAATCACGCCATCTAGTGGAAAATCACGCAGCTTTTTCAAATATCACGAATAAGATGGCGCCGGCAACGCTTGTGGGTCGTTTTCAACGAATGTCGGTGATTTTAAAGTAATTTTGAGTGATAAATAATTTTTTTTTTGCTATCATTGCACTTGCCCGGCGGGCAAATGCAATGAAATTTGTACTCTCCCGACAATAAAAACTACATGCCCCGCGCGATCAGGCGATGGTTAACATCGAGCCCTGGAATTAGTGTATGTTAAGAGAAGATGTAAAATATATTTTATATTCTACGACTCTTCCAACCAAAATCCCTGGAAATGTGTGTCCAAACTTATGTTTGATAATGTAAAAATATTTAAGGAGTGAAATACAATTCAAGTTAGTTTTACAATATGTAATGTTTTTATAAAAGAGAAGAAGATTGTTGAATCAGTGCAAGCAAACAGAGCATTTGGGTGCTTTGACTGTTAAGTGTTCATTACGGAGACAGCCTGGGAAAGAAACTGTCTCTGTGGCAACTCCTTTTTGCAAGCAATGCTTTCATCACCGACTTGAAGGTAAAAGTCTGAACAGGCTGAATATGGAAAATTACCTCTTAGTTTTCTATCTTCTGATATGGTTAACAGACAGATCAAGCTGATTATCTCATTATAAACATGTGATCTCTTTCATGTCTAAAATTTTTCTCCTCTCAGTGTCAATTTATAAAAAGTTTATCTTTTATTTATCTGGTGTTAGTACAATATGTCTTTAACTTTTTTTTTTCTATTCTACTGAAAATAATGGTTTCACATTTTAGAAAATATAGAATTAGCTGTTTTTCCTGCTAGCTGTGTCGCATTCAACCATCAGATCCTGGCTTCAAATCACAGCCTGGACTTTTCAATGTGGACTTTATGTGGACTTTTTCAGCTTTCTTCCACACATCAAAAACATGCCTGTAGGATTCATTGACATTTTTTTTATTTTAAGCATGGTTGGTGTCCTATATAGGAATAGGAACCTTTCTATGATGTACCCAACCTCTTTATTATCCAGAGCTCTGCAAAATGGGTCAATAAAAGTAACTCTATGTGACCTCATGAAGAGAGATCATTTTTTAATGATCTTTTTCAGAACTTTTATCAATTGATGTGATTTACAATGATCCCAGGAGAGTTAATCATATTAAGGCGGGCCTACACTGTGCAATATTTTCATTCATTGTACTGTACTCAGCTGCAGCTCAAACTGTAGAACAAACCACAGTGTTTAAAAGTTCACACTTCTTGATTGATCAGAACTGTTTATTTTTTAGCCTGGATTAATTTTGCAGAACCACGGGGCATTTTGTGTTTTCGGACATGGATGGTGAAATCTTCAAGTTCAACATCCTTTGTATTAGCAGTGTTTAAAACAAAACACACACAAATTTACAGGAATAAGCATTTTATATGGACGTCTAACAGTTAAATATTACCAAACAAGTGGCGCGAACATCTGCTATGGGTGACTGAATGCATAAAATGGAAATAAATAGGTAATTATATACTTTTATTCCTAAAATCCCATTTGACAATAACAATAGGAAAATCACATTTGTTTTCAGCTGCAACAAGAACAGGCTCAGTTTGTATGTATTCTAATTCTCCTCTCCAAGTTAAAACTTCATTCAGACTCTCTGGGAGCATTAAAGTGGGTTAAAATCCAGGGTATTGAAATGGAAGGTGCTAATTTACGTATACAATGTTTTTTTTTGTATTTTCCGACAACAGAAGTTTGTTTATATGTGCCGACTATGTAAAATAAGACCAGATGTGTTTTCCTTGCCTGCTTTCCCTGAGAAGAAATATACTAACTGACCGTAAGAAATAAGATTAGTCAAGTATAAGAGGTAGAATTTCTTTCTACATTTCTGGTTTGCAACATGAAGCAGACGGCGGTTCTCCTAATGCCAGTGCGCCTCTGCACTGATATGCTCCCTGCGAGGATAATAAAGTCTTCCTCTGAGGTTATTACTTATATTTTAATAAGTGAATGTGTCATGGAGAGAGGGTGCACAACCACTGGCCTCTTGATTGCATTTCCCTGAAACCCACATCCATGGTTTCAAGATTACTGCCTGGCAATCAGAAAGATTGACTGAATTCATGCAAAAAAAAGGCTGAAACAGAACTACTTAGAGTAGTTTGATTTGCTTATACATGGATGTAATGTATCTCAGATAATGTGATGGGTGGTGTATCAGAATCCACTGGAGACAGATCCTGACACTTGTGGCATTTAGCAGCATTTGTTCAGCCTCGTTTCCCCCAGCCACCTCATCGAGAGAGAGACATATCGGAGGAGAGGCTCTGTGCAACAAGCTAATCCGTCTGGGTGAAGGGATAATGATGTACTTGCCTGACAGACAAGCACAATCCCACAACATGTGTAACAACAACAACAGAATAACAAATGAATGCTGCTCTAAAAAAACACGGTTAAAGAGTTGCACTAATGAACCTATTATGAAAACAAGCACGGATATTCGTTCGGGGACTTTAGGCACATACATGTATCTTCAGTTTATTATTACCAAAGCAGCCATGGCAGTAATGAACATCCTTTTCTATTGTTTGCTCTCTGAAAGTGATGCTAAATCTTCTTCAAAATTAAAGAAAGATGGCATTTTTTAACCATCCCTTAGCATTGATTAGAACACAAATGAGTGTGGAGATGCAGAGGGTCATCCACAAAACAGGTCCAGACTGCAAGCATCAATAGCTCAGCAGACAGGATCATCGGAGCTGACCTTTCCTCCTGCCAGGGCATGTACAGGATCAGGGTCAGAAAAGAAAGTTGTTACCATTTCTGCAGAACCCACACATCCTGAACCTATAATGCAGATTTAGAAAAGGGTTTTGAAACTGAAAGCTGCTTTGTGAGTCATACTAAGAGCTACCAGTACTGATCGTTGAACTAGGAGAGTCAGAGGTCATCTAGATATCTTTTTTTTTTTTAGATATTGTAAATTCCAATCAATAAATACAATTGTGATTAAAAAAGAAGAGCAACAAAATAAAAAAAAACTCATGCATCTCACTGCTGGTTTGTGCTTTGTTTAGCACAGATTTGTTGGCTTCTCATGGGGTCATTGTGGCCCCTGGTTTAGACACTTAGGTAAATGCAAGTATAAGAAATTAAGATATCTATACTGTATACTATGCAACCGGTGTTGATTTTCCAGCGAGGCTCCCCCGAGAGGGCGAAAGTAAAAGTGCACTGTCGTAAATATGCTCAGCTGTTCTCCTGGTTTCTCCGTCAAGCCAGGCGCGGTTGTTTTGAGCTTAGCAGACAGGCGAACGCAACGAATCACCATGTCTACTGCGGTAAGTGACGATTTTGTTCCAATTTTCGAGTTTGAAAATTTAGCATGTTTTCATACATTATTTGTTATGCATGTGTCTAAATAACAAAGATTGCAGTTAGCCAAGTTCTCGCCGTAAAGCAAGACCGACTCTCGCGATGCCCGAGACTTCTGAGCCTGTGGGTGCGGGCCAAGGGCTCCTGCAATTGCAAGTACGGTATTTCCCCTACAGACCACCAGGGCAGCCGAGAAAACCTTTGTTCGACCTGAAATGACTCATTTAATCATCCAAAACGTTATGGATTACATTAATCAACTGAAAAATGTTGCATAGTATGCCTTTAACATAACTGTTAGATACCTTTGCTTGACCTTAATTCATTTATTGATTCATTCCTGTAAACTAACAAATACTCAGCTTTTTACTTTTACTTTGGGCTTTCGTGTGATCATCTTCACATATCTCAGCAATATCCCATATTTCCATATAGAGAGACAAGGCATGAAACGTTGATTTTCTAAGTGCTCCTTATTCCTCCACTCATTCATTATGTTTCCCTCTCAGTTCTTTTTTGTCCATGTGTTAAGTAATAAACCCACGCTCTGTTTAAAAGAAGAGCAGACTCTGTCCAATAGGAGTGCATGGTGATCCCTACTCTTCAGTCTCTCTGTGTGCTGATGACCAACCAAGCGTGAGCCACAGCCTGAACGAAAAGTGAGATTGTTTTAGCAGAATCTTTCTGAATGGTGTATAGGCCCTGAGAGAAGCTCCATCCTCAATGCAACCAAACAATCACTGTATAAAAAAAAATAGACAGGAGCTAGTTGCATTGAAGCTTCATGCTTTAACAGCACTTTCATTAATTTCCTTGCAACATCCTGGCCTTTCTGTTTTCCTTCTGACATTACATATTTGACTGAAACACATCCATCAATTACTTTCAGCTTTAATAACTGCTCATCTGAGGGGGACACATGCAGCCCAGCAATTCAGTTTCCGCTGTATGACTAATGTAACTGGTGGCACTGTCACGAGGAAGACTACTTCTCCTCTACAAGTAACCTTTGCAATGTAAGTGTTAAACACTGACTGAGCTTACAAACTGTGCAGCATGCAAGAGTTAAGGTGCATGTGTGCCCCAGAGCTATTTGTGTGTGTGATGGAGTCGAACAGGAAGACAAATGATCTGCAGTTACTGAGCCAAGAGATTTCAGTCAGCAAACCACACTAATCATATTCAACAAAGGTTTATGGGTACATCTCAATAAATTAGAATAGCATTAAAAAGCTAATTTATTCTGGTAATTTAATTGTAAAAATTGATATAACACTTTCCCACACAGATCTTAATTTATTTTAGTTTGGGTTTTCTTTGTTACTTTTGAGAATTACAGCTTATGACTTTTGAGATTAATTGGAATTTTGGATAAAATTAATAATAAAAAAAGATGTTTTCAAAAGTAAGTCAGCCTGCTAAAAACATGCCTACCTAAAATATGCCGTATACACTCCCTGACCTAAAGGTCCTCAGCCTGCACAGCTGAGATGCTGAGGAATGCCAGGTTGCTTTGACAACACTTGTTTACTCATCTGCATTGTTAGCTCTGGTGTTTTATTTTTCTCTTGTAAAAAATAAATAATCCAGAGAGTCTCCTTGACATTCAGCTGGGAGAGTCTGCAGACCAATCACACGTTTATTAAGCTCGGCCCTGGTGCTTTACGCAGAATGGGCAGGTCAATGCTGGGAAATGAAATATCTACAAAGCTTGTCAACAGAAGGATGATTAAATAAATACTGTGAAGACCTCATGTTGGACAAAATAAATTTTTTTATATCCTTTTTTTCCTACACTTTTTCCTTCCACTCAACTTTCCATCCATCCATTTTCTTACACGCTTAATCCCAATTGGGGGGTGCTGGTGCCTATCTTCAGCTGTCTACGGGCGAGAGGAGGGGTACACCCTGGACGGGTCGCCAGTCCGTCACAGGGCAACATAGAGACAAACAACCATTCACACAAAAACTCAATCTAGAGAAGTCAGTTCACCTAATAGTCATGTTTTTGGACTGTGGGAGGAAGCCGGAGTACCCGGAGAGAACCCACACATGCGCAGGCAGAACATGCAAACTCCATGCAGAATTGAATCCGGAACCTTCTTGCTGCAAGGCAGCAGTGCTACCCACTGCTCCACTGAGCAGCCCCACTCAACTTTCCAAGAATGAATAATTGCTGTCTAGATATACACTCACCGGCCACTTTATTAGGTACACCTGTCCAACTGCTCGTTAACACTTAATTTCTAAGCAGCCAATCACATGGCGGCAACTCAGTGCATTTAGGCATGTAGACATGGTCAAGACAATCTCCTGCAGTTCAAACCGAGCATCAGTATGGGGAAGAAAGGTGATTTGAGTGACTTTGAACGTGGCATGATTGTTGGTGCCAGAAGGGCTGGTCTGAGTATTTCAGAAACTGCTGATCTACTGGGATTTTCACCCACAACCATCTCTAGGGTTTACAGAGAATGGTCTGAAAAAGAAAAAACATCCAGTGGGCGGCAGTTCTGTGGGCGGAAATGCCTTGTTGATGCCAGAGGTCAGAGGAGAATGGCCAGACTGGTTCGAGCTGACAGAAGGGCAACAGTGACTCAAATAACCACCCGTTACAACCAAGGTGGGCAGAAGAGCATCTCTGAACGCAGAGTACGTCGAACTTTGAGGCAGATGGGATACAGCAGCAGAAGACCACACCGGGTGCCACTCCTTTCAGCTAAGAACAGGAAACTGAGGCTACAATTTGCACAAGCTCATCGAAATTGGACAATAGAAGATTGGAAAAACGTTGCCTGGACTGATGAGTCTCGATTTCTGCTGCGATATTCGGATGGTAGGGCCAGAATTTGGCGTCTACAACATGAAAGCATGGATCCATCCTGCCTTGTATCAACGGTTCAGGCTGGTGGTGGTGGTGTCATGGTGTGGGGAATATTTTATTGGCACTCTTTGGGCCCCTTGGTACCAATTGAGCATCGTTGCAATGCCACAGCCTACCTGAGTATTGTTGCTGACCATGTCCATCCCTTTATGACCACAATGTACCCAACTTCTGATGGCTACTTTCAGCAGGATAATGCGCCATGTCATAAAGCTGGAATCATCTCAGACTGGTTTCTTGGACATGACAATGAGTTCACTGTACTCAAATGGCCTCCACAGTCACCAGATCTCAATCCAATAGAGCATCTTTGGGATGTGGTGGAACGGGAGATTTGCATCATGGATGTGCAGCCGACAAATCTGCGGCAACTGTGTGATGCCATCATGTCAATATGGACCAAACTCCCTGAGGAATGCTTCCAGCACCTTGTTGAATCTATGCCACGAAGAATTGAGGCAGTTCTGAAGGCAAAAGGGGGTCCAACCCGTTACTAGCATGGGGTACCTAATAAAGTGGCCGGTGAGTGTAGACCAATACATCGGACAGCTGATATTTTTGGCTGATCTAAGTTTGTTTTCTTGTATCTATATCACTGGCATGCAGAGCTTTTGAAGGGCAGGGGCGAAAAGGGGAAAAAAAGGGCATAGCGCATCTTCAGCACTGTAGAGCGGGGGCAACTCCCACTCTTGTCTCGCCATGTGCAGTGTGCACGGCACTGTGCAGTATCAGCTGATACATGCATGTGTTCATACTTCATTTACAGTAGCAGCCGTATCCTTAGATCAAATAGGGTGCATGCCTTCCCGCTCACTCCATTTACTATCCACCAGTTTCTTTGATTTGTTAATAAAGGTTTCTTTTTTGTTTTAAACCGAGACTTGCGTAATTTGTTAGGGTTGTATGATTTTTACCCTTTAAATGAAGGAAGAGAAAGCCAAATTGGCACAAAGAATATTTCCCTAAAAAGCAGCATATCGGTTAGATCGCTTGGACTGATGTAAAAAACAAAGTTGGCATCAGTATCGGCCTTAAAGTCGTAGGGAAACGGCTGTTCCAACATTGCATTTCTGAATTCTCCTGAGTGCTGCACGACTTTACACGAGTGAATAAAGTGAATATGACTGGTCGTTTATCAAGAGGGCGGGATTGTTGTGGGGGAAGGTTTGCAAGCATGTTTGGTTATGGCCGTTTTCACCTAACTAGTTAGCAACTTAGTGCTAGTAGATTCCCAATGATAAATTCCATTGGGACCAAGTAGCATTAAATTGGTGACTTAGAAATTACACTGTAAAGGAAGGCTATGGACAGAGGAAACATGCAAGAGGAGGAGAGTTTAGTGATGGAGGTCGTGGATGAGTCTCCTCTGTCATACATTTTTCATTTAGAGGAGGAAAGCGGGGACGAAGTTGTTGTGGAAGAGGACGCCAGGGCGGCAGAAGCTTGGTTTGGTGTAGAAGGCTTACAGCCGTACATGTTTGAGCCCTTGCCTCGCAACGCTGCCAGTTCTGTTAGGTCTACGCCTGCTGAAGACACAGACGTCCATCCCCGTGAATTCTCAGTGTATTCTCATTATCAGTTCGTATGAAATCGTACGAAAAGTGATGCACAGTAATTTTGTACGTTTTTTTCGTCGTATTTCGTTGTATTTTTATGTCTTGCCGCGAGACAAGATATCCTTGCGCATGCGTATCTTACTCACCATTCAATAACATAGAATTTAACATACAATTAACCCTGACCCTAACCCTAAGATAGAAAACAGCAAGCAACCTAGTTAGAGACATCAAGAAGTAATTATTGCACTGTTTTTCCCATTCCATCCGCGGATCTGCTTTTTTCGTCTGTCTGGCTGCACATGCGCACTGATCTGTTTTTTCGAGGAAAAACGTCAAAAACGTACGAAATAGTGTGCATAACTTTTCGTACGATTTCATACGAACTGATAATGAGAATATGTTGGAATTCTGGGATGGAACTCAGTGGTACAGTAAATAATGATATTATTTAATTGGGATTAACCGAAAAAACGTGATTGACAGATGACCGTTGATATATGATTGGCCGAATTTAGGTGTACAGGCTGACATATGACTAACTGGCCCGCAAAACACAGATTTTAAGACTGGATTTTTTTTTTCTCAATTTCGGGACAATATTGTCTGATAAAAAGTACATTTATATACATGTTTAAGCCATTTAAATATGATTTCCCTACGACTTTTTACAAATCTGTATGAGTCAATCCCAACTGCTATCTCCTGGTTAGCAGTCTGTTGACCTTTCTATTTGTTTTATGAAATATAATGTGTTTTATGACTTTACACCAAGATTTAAAAAAATCTACAAAACTGAAAAATATCTGTCTGTTTGTAATAAATCTATGTAATAAATACGAGCTTCAGATTTTGAACATTGATAAGAAACGTACTTTTAAGTGTTATTCTATTGTATAAAGATGGATGTCTGTCTCTGTGTGTGTTTATGCCTGTGAAGACAGTGGTTGAAGGGGAAATGTGAGAAATTAGAATAATTATAATTTGGGAAGCAAGTAGGACGAACGTGAACTGAAAAGTAATTGTGTGATTTTAACCAAATCTGTCGCCTCTTTGCAATTTATTCCTGGAGTTTAACTTGTTGTAATTTAGATGAAATAATCCCCTTGACTCCTGTTGTTGCACATTAGTGCACTAAATCATTGTGACTAACTTCTCTCCCCCCCCTCCCGGACACGCTCAGGGAGCGCGGCGCGCCTGACAAAATACTCCCCCATCACCGCCTGCAGCCTCAGCTCAGTGCTGGAGAGGAGCTGCCTGCGCTTTACTCTCTCCTCTCTGTTTTTTTTCCTATAATCTCTGGCAGACAGCATCCTTTTGAGTGCGCACTGAGTCCTGGCTCATTCATCCTGACCACGGTGGGACCCATGTTGAGTGTGCGCACCGGCGTTTCCAGAAAATGTGCCCGTCCCCTGGATCCAAGCCGAGCCCGGGTTCTCTCACCGAAGCTGGGAAACTCTTCCTGAAACACACCACCCTGCACGGCTTGAGACACATCTTCCTCAGCGGCTCATACCCGCGGAGAGTTGCGTGGCTGCTGGCGTTCCTGGCGGCCGTGGCTCTGTTCTTCACCTGGTCCTCCAACAGAGTGCGGTACCTCCTGACTTCGCCCATGTACACCAAGGCGCACATGGTTTATGCCAAGCGGCTGGTTTTCCCCGCCGTCACCATCTGCAACCAGAACCTGCTGCTGCCTCGGCGCATGAAGAAAACAGACATCTTCAGCTCTGGGAGGTGGCTGGGCTTGTTGGAGAAGGAGCCCGACTCCCCCAACCTGCAGGTCTCCCCCGCTGCCAAAGAGGCGCTTCTGACTCTGCTGGGGGACGGCGCGGGGAGCGCAGGGAGCGAGCCGCCCTGGCTTTCACGGATTTTGGACTTTAAAAACTTCCTCCCTCCTCCTTTGGAGTCTCAACCCAGCATGAAGCAGCTGCTCGACCGACTGGGACATCAGCTGGAGGAGATGCTGCTGTACTGTCGCTACCAGGGAGAGCTATGCGGGCCGCGTAATTTCAGCACCGTGAGTGTGTCTCCAAAGCCCCTCACCTTCCCAACAGGTTGATGAAGGTTTTAGAAGAATTTCTTCACTTTGCATCGTCCAGAATTCAAGTCCAAGATGTGTTCAAACAATATTTTGATGTGAAAATCAGCAGATATTCTCCAGTCCTGCTGTTTTTTAAATGCTTTTTATGGTCATTATGAGTGCAATCCAAACTTAGACTGCTTTGAATGGCTTCTTGCAATTTGTATTGAATTCATCTTTTTTATACTTGGATCTGTTCATATATTTCCTGTCATTCTTAAAGATGAATATATTTTACTTTGAGGTGATTGACACAACACTGTAGATGTAATGTTCCCTGTCAGGATCAATCTGTGTACAAACATGTGCTCACAGGAGACCAATCCCCCCATTATGAAGAGTTTTGATTCATTTAGCAATGCATTGCAACATGCCCTGACAGCATGATAGAGTGCAGTTAGTTAGAGTGCAGCCTCATTGATTTCATTTCATTATGTGAAAACGATGTAAAGCCAGTGCCACCCCCCTCACCCACCACGTTACAACAGCAAACTTTCTTTCTTTCTGGGAAGACTTTTGAAACATGGCTTTTTATCTGCAGGATTATTTGTGGAAGAACATGTTAAGATTGAAGCTGCTCTTCATTCCATCTCTTTGTCGTCAGACTGAGCTCCAAAGCTGGATCATGAGGTTGTTACAGCTCACAAAGGAAGCTATCTCAATCAAACATATTCCTCCTTGACTAAATATTTAGAAATACTTTTTCTTTTTGCTGTTCAAAGTCACCATAGGAGTGTCAAAGCCGAAGCAACCTGTTTCAGATATAAACATATAGTCTGAAAAAGTCTGGGATGTTGATGTGTGCTGCTGCATAGATAATGGATGATTCCCTCCATGGCTTCGAGGGAAGCGAATGAATCCGTTTAAAGAGGCCAGACCAAAGGAGTCGGTAACTTTTAAGAGCTGAGGTCTAGAAGATGATGCAGAGCCTGTCCGTTCACAACGGGTGGCTGAATATAAAGATTTTTATTTATTTTTTTGTGACTTTCATGTTGCAGCGTAGCCTATCTTTAAAAGCTCCATGGTCTGCTGGCTGTATCTTATGCCTGTGTCATTTTTCGCCCTCGATTTTACCAACACACATGCTTGATCCTCATCTGGAACTCCTCACTTTGCTCCTGCAGGGATACATCATTGGTTTTAAGTGAGAAATCAACCCTAAAACATCCTGTCAAGCAGCCTATGTCCCTCATGCTAACCCCCATTGATTGATAACTTGCCTCTGACTTTTTAAATCTCTCATGTTTCAGCCAGTAGTCATTGAGTTGTTAATGCATATGAAATATTCTGAGCTGTTCTATCAAAATGATGCAGGCAGGAATGTTGTTTGCTCTTTTTGTTGATCTTACATAAGCAGCATTTCAGACATTTAAAAAAGCGACTCGGATGATTCTTTTATAACTTTGCAGTAGGGTTGTCACGATACTAAACTTTTCAACTCGATACCGATACTAAGGAAAATATTCGATACTCGATACCATTTTCGATACCACAAGGATAAAATCAACAGAAATATTTTGATTAATAATTAAAATACAATAAATAAATAAATACAATAAACAATAAGAACAACATTTTTAGGTTGTTTGCTGTGCACAGTATTTAGCAAGCTTGATAAAAAACTTACAAAATTAAAATTAAGTTTTCCTTACTTGGCTATGCTTTGCACACATAACAATGACACTAGCCAAACCGGTTAAGAAACAAAAATAATTCTCAGCAGCTGCACCTGTTACAGAAAAAGTCTGAAACTGAAAAGTGCAAAGAATTATTCAATCACACTGTGTTCAGAAAGTACATTTTCCTCTATTCTGCACTTTAGATGAATGACTGTTTAGGTGCGACTGGTACTCGATACTTTTGAAAATGAGTATTGTATCCGGATACAACGTTTCAGTATCGATACTTTTTGGAGTATCGATACTTTTGACAACCCTACTTTGCAGCCAACATATACTCAAAGTGGTAAGCAGGTTGGTGGCTTGGTGATATCGACCCGTCTTCTCTTTGCAAGAATCCAGATTTTCATTTCTTCAATATTTTTTGTCCTTTCTGTGCTATTTTTGTCGGCTTTGTTCTTTGTTGTTTTCGACCTTTGTGGGTTTTTGTTGGGTTCCGGACAGGTGCTGTGCACTCAGTGTTTTACATGGACACAGATGTCTGCTGATTCTAGAAAAGATGCTGATGTGAGTTGTGGCGCCGTACCAAAACAGTTTAGTTTCAAGCAGTTAAACAAATATGGCCAGTTTGTCATGGAAATGACTTTTTCATTTTCCCTCCTGCACTATTTATAACCACAATAATATGCAAACAGTAAGTGCTTTTTTTCAAAGCAGATTACAGCTGGTGACTCTTTATAAATGTGAGCATTAGTCCTGGTATCTGTTAAAACCTCTTGAACTGCAGTTTTATTTTTTTTTTAGCAGATGTTTTATTTACTCTGTTATTATTTATATTAAATTGGCTTTAATGTCTAAAGATCATTAACCAGCTGAATTTAATCAAATTTAGTCAGAAATTAACACTGAGAATAGATGAATAGAAAGAAAAGAGCTTAAAGATGGCCATAGGCTCAGGGAGTTGGAGACTTCCACTCCAGTCACCCTTGAGTTACAAAATTAAAAGACTTTGATTGAACTTTAACTCATGCCCTACAGACTCCAGCTTTGATTGGGGCTCCTATTCTAAAACTTAAATCTAATTAACAGTTCTTATCTGATGTACTAAGGAGTTAACGGGAGCTGTTATGAGAACTTCACCAAGTCGATGTGCTGCTGCTCATCTTTTACTTTGAAAGGATAATTATTCGCCAGTGAAGATGAAGGATTGTGGAAATTTATTGGCTTATAACAATCTTTTTGTGATAGCTTTAGCACATGAATGTAGCTTTGAATGAACTCTAAATCATTTTGGGTCACAGATAAATATCGCTTACGTATAACCTCACTTTGATTGATTAATTACACTACTGGTTAAAAATATTAAAAATAATAGTAACTTATGTTCAATTTATACAAAAAAATCTAAAATAATAGTTAATTTGTTTACCTTTTCTTTATCATTTATTTTGTTGTTAATTCTAGTCTAGAATTTGAATGTCTTTACTTATACTTTAAAAATGTTTTTTATATTTCCAGTTTTGCAGATATTATTTCAATACTTTATTTTTTTTAAATTACAAAATATTGCATATCAGTTTTAGCCTTGTAAATTACAAGTCAGATACTTAAAACATAACTGCTGATAAAGATTAAGTGATTAAAGACAGGTCTTAAATGCAGTAATTTAGGCTCGATGACAAACAGCTTATGTTTATTTGGACAAATAAATGATTACGTTGCTTATGTGCACAAATGAATACAGTACAGTTGTCTTGTGTGCTGATGTTTACAATTTCAAGTATTTTATTTTCAGGCGAGAATATTTTTTTCCCTAGGATGTATTTGCATTGCAGCATTTTTTTTAGTAGTCTTTAACAAGCGTATCAAACAAGATCTTTTTGATAGATTAGGAAATATTTACATGACACATATGGGCAACTTAAATCATGCATACTTATGTTCTAGGAAGCAGAGTGAACAGATGTTTCAGCTTCCTGATGTAATGTTTTTCATTCTCAGTGCAGTGGGGATGGTTCAATAGTTAGAATGGGTGTCTTGCAGCAGGAGGGTCCCAGGTTGGAAACCCATTTAGGTTTTTTTTCTCATGGAGTTTCTTTACAACTCTGGATGCTCTAAGCTCTTTTGCACTTAACATAAATATGCATGTTTAGTTAATGAGCGACTCTATTGAATTTGGCTCTGGCTGGTTGCGTGGTTGTTTGATCTGTGTGGCTGCCCGTTAGCCTTGTGATGGATTGGAAACCTGTTCAGTTCTGGCAGGTGGGATGCTGGCCATGCACATCAGACCATGCACCGCTTGTGAAAGGCACGGGTAGATGCTCTAACCCCTCCCCTACCACCCGCATTGTGATTTGGCGTCGTCATGAATTGATTGTAGGTTCATGAAAATCATTGGGCGGTGAAGGTAGAAGGGATTATCATCACAGTTCAAATACATCCTGGAGAAATAAGCATTTTATCTTGGAGTGGAGAATAGACATTTGCCAAGGGGCAAATACAGTGTAGTGGAGATCAGTGATGGTCGTCCAAATTCCTAGAAAAAATGTTTACTCCAAAAAACTACCAGGATGAAGCTACAAGTCTCATTTAGTAAAATATTCATATTTCCTGTATCTTATTCTATTTAAAAGTTGAGATCACAAAATGAAAAAAAAATCACCTGTGAAAAGCAACACTGGCACTGCACTGAGTTGGAAAATGCAAGTGAGTTAAAAGAAAAAAATTAATAAATTAACTTATTTGATCTGATTGAGAAATTTAACCCTTCCCCTTGGGGAGCAGAGGTCTCCCAATATGCGGCACCCGGGTAGCAGTGTGGGGTTAAAGATCTTTGCTCAGGGACCCAGAGTGGCAGTCTGTGGGAGTGGGGCTCGAACTCAGAACCTCTGGATTACAAGCTTTATGCCACCAGGCCGCCACTCACCTCTGTTATTTTTCCGAATTTTAATTTCATTGTCCGAATATGTAACAGGAAAGAAAACTTTTTTTTTAAATAGTTAATATGATTTTAGGTTACAGATGTAACATATCTGTGGAAATTAGATCATTTGAACTACTTGAAAAAAAAATATAATAATTTTTTTAATTAAATTTTAATCTAAATTCAAATTTTAGAGAAGATGGCTGTAAAATAAGAACAAATGTACATTCTCACATTGAATGAACTGTCCATGCTGAGCTTGTAGTTTCAGGGATCCTAACTGAAAGATTCGGATTGTTTTCCATGAATCCACCAAACTAATCTGTCTCCGCCATCTTGTTCTCTTCCCAATTTTTACAAATGGATATGAGATTGAGAGTGATTGGCAAAGTTGAAAGGAGTTTTTACACGTGATAACCAACACCTACTGAATTGTTTATTGATAGCTAAGCTAATTGGTGCATTTTTTTTATTTTAGCAAACAAAATCTATTCTGCTTGATATGTTTGAAACATTATTCTCAATAAATAAGAACATTCTTTCTATTTACCAATATAATTACTATTTTTTAACCAAAAAATACAGATTTTCTAAACCTTTTTTCCAGGATCTCCCCTGTGTTCTTTCTGATGTCAACAAGTCAGCATAAAAAAGGACACAACAAAGGTGTTGTAACTGAGCCTAATGTTAAATATATAAAATACATTTGAACCAAACCACATTTACTGCCAGAAAATCCAAGATTAGAACAACAGTTGCTGGTTTGACGGATATTTGTTGTTTCAATTGTTGTTGTCCAATTACTCTCAATATTTAATTGCTTTCCTTTATTCTCTCCAGCATCTAATTAGCCGTGGCTCTTTTGGTCTGATTTTGCACAAAGTTAAAATTAGGTTACTTTTCCCCTCATAACTGACAAACATTGTTTTTCTAAAGAACAATTTACATTTTTAGAGCACGCCGAGGATCCACTGGTGCTCATGTAGTAGATTTCACCTAATTAAAATCCAAATTATAAATTCACTATAGAGTGTTTATGTGCAGTATTTATTCTATTGTTTTATTTTAGTGTACTTATTTTTTATGTTTTAGTAAAGTCTAACAAAAGGCATATTATTTCACCATTCAGAGATATTTAGAACAAATCTCAAAAAGTGTCTTTTTATAAGTTTTCAAAGCTCAATCAAAGCTGCAAAGGTAAAGAAACTTTAAACAGTGTCTCAAACCACAACTAAAGCTTTTCCAAATAAATTCTCTAAAATAAATCCAAGACAAACCTAGAAAAGATAAAGTTCAATGCTGAGTGAAGATTCCCAGTCATCCAGGTCATAGCCATTACCAAAAAGGTAAAAAAAAAACAATCCACTGGACCAATTCCAGCAGATGCAATTCAAAATGTCATAAATAGTGTATCAAACTCAACGCTATTTCTGACATTTTGAATTTAAAAGGTTCCTGGATGGGAAGCGAAATGTCTTCAAACTTGGAAGCAAAGTCCATTGGATTGTATTTTAACTGTTTTGGAACTCAGCATAGAAAGAAAACAAAAGAAATCTACACTTAAAGCTCAGCAGCCCTGACTCAGCGGAGGAGCTGGCTTTTAAATCTCTATCCCATTCACCTGGCATCATGCTGCATTTCATTTGTTCTACGAAGTTTGAATTTTCAAACCCTGAGTAGGACAAATTTTCCTGAAATGTCCTGGAAATCCAGAAATAAGAGTCAGAAAGTTGGGAAAGAATAAAAAATGTTAATGTCATTATGAAACCCAAAGGAAATCTTGCTGAGACACCAACCTCAAAATGTACAAATAGTACACAGACCAAAATGTAGAGCACTTGTAAAAACAAAACAAAAACAAATTTCCTTACAAGACTCAAAATTATAAAACACCCTATTGTGGGAAAAAATTATTCAACTATACATTCCAGTTAAATAAATCAATTTGACTCAGTCTGCACTTAATTTACCTGCAAGGTAAAAAGAGAACAAGACTATCATAACAGCCCTCACAGTATGATTTTCTGCCCTTTTCTGATCTAGAAAGTGTTTGTCTCACTAAATTAAAGCCTGAAAAAGAGCTGGGAAGGTCTCCACATGCAGTTACCCAAACAAAGACAGACAGTTGGAAATAACACATAATGATATGAAATAATCCATGAGAAACAGTCTAGCTTTTATGAGATCCATTATTTTTATCCCAAACACTCCCTACTAGGATAAACAAGCCCTCCCCCTTAAACACCTTGTAGCCTTGCAGTTCTGCGGCGTATATGAATGAAACTCAGCATTCATTAATCAATATGTAAGTAAAAGGGAATTAATAGGTCTTTTTTGTTTTTTACCACAACAACCCCAGAAGAAAAACCTAAAATATCAAACACTCTTCAGGAAACATTGGTAGAGACACTCTTGGAAGAAAAAATAGAGCAGTTTTAGAAGATATAAAGAAAGGAGAAAACGATGTCCATAAAAATGTAGTAAGCTGTATTTACACTGCGTAAAGTGCAGCTTTAACACAGTTTTATTGAGATTATTTGTCATGTAACAAACCATTTTTTAAGGATGTACTGATTCATTAAATTAAAACTTAAAGTTTGTATAATGTAATCAAAGTGATAATAATCACATAAAGCAGCACTCATTTTTGTTTGCTGCTCCTCCTACAGGACCTTTTGAAAATTACAGTCGTAAACTCTGACTACCCTCTGTGTGCCCTGCACCCCACAGGTACAGCTCACTGTTACTGGCAGCTGAAAAAAGGCATGACTAGATGATAGCAATCTTTTTATGTTACATTTTGCTATTTTTTTTTCAGCCTTTTGGACTTGTCAATTCTTAAGGGCTGGTTATCCTCCCGCAGCAGTGTGTCGCAGTGAGTTGTCGCAGATATTTTTGATTTATGCACAATTTTGAAGCATGGATTGCAATATGTTATTGCATGCCACAACGCATGAGCGACAATCTTGAACTAGCTGTGGGTCAAAATGCAGCTGAGTGGAAGTGGGGGCAAGTTTGTGCGACAAAGGAGGGACATGAGGGTGAAAAAGAGTGGGGATCCACTTGGAAAAAGAGTGGAGAGTGGAGAAAAAGAGTCCCAGCGTTTTCGCGCAAATCGCTCTTCTAGTTGGTCCATCTTCACGAGTTATTTTCCGCAATGGCGATCACACAAACAATACAACCCAGTTAGGTAATAGGTGTAGAGTGGATGTAGATTTAACCAATTATAGACCTCCTGTCTGAGGCATTGTCTGCGGTCACCTACAATTTTAGAGAGGTGCAGCAGAGTGTCTGAGGCAGGGGCACATTTGCATTCACTGCGACACACATGCAGATGACCTGGTTTCTGAGTATAAACCAGCCTTTAGAGGATGATGCCATAAATGCAAGACTCCAAACTCAAGATCCAGTTTGCTTATAGATAATAAGTATTGTTAAATAAAATCTTTTACCATCATGATGTTGAGAAATCATAAATGCTCCCAGAAACCTGGTCAGTTCTGCCTCTGCTCATCCTTTAGTAGGGGATCTCCAAGCCAGTTTTATTTCAGCATGAGACACTGTCCAACACTTTACATTTTTATATTAGATTATAATATTGCAGTTTAATCATAGTAAGCGCTATGTGAGACCTGCACAACATAAATTGCGGTTTTATAATTGTGCTTAAAATCCCTTACACTTCATTCCCAATTTTAAACAGATGTTCATGCTAAAGGGGAACATGATAATCAAACTGATTTAAAGTTATCTGTGCATGACCTGCATAAGATCATTAGAAAACATTTAAATGATAGCATTAAAGGCAATAGCTTTGCTGCTTTTGATTTATTTACTGAGTACACCCAACCCTAACAAGCATCATTAGAAGTGTTAGAGTGTAACTGTACATTTGTTATCAGAGTTAAGATAACTTTTCTGAACTTATCATAAGCCTAGAACATCTTAGTTATGTTTTCATCCTTCAATACAGTTCCAATGATTTGGAACAAGCCACTGTTTAGTAAATCATTCTAAAAATAAATGGAGCAAAGATAAACTGCAAACTTAGCGGGAAAGGACGTTTTTCTTTACATTGGGCCCTTGATTTTACGTTATAACATCATGCTCTAGTCACCCATATGAGTTTTGTGTCAGTTGGAGCTGTTCTGAAGATATTCCGTTAAGTTATATCCAAGTAATGTCTTCCTATGAGCAACGACTTGAAGGCACAAACTGAACTGTTCATAAATTATTCTTTATGGTAAGCCAGCATTCATAACATGAAGGCGAATCACTGTCCCCCAGACATCCACGGTTATATTTTTTATATTTATATCTTTTAAAAACAAAGCGGAGTGTGTATGACGTCATCTACGCGTGCCGGCTACCGTTCATTCATGCTGTCCGCTGAACTGCAGCTACATGTAGTTTTACTCACATGCCTGGAAGATGTCTAGTGCTACTACCACAGATGATCTCACTCTCTAAATGGAATTGAAGGTGTGTTGGAGAATGTTCTTTTTCCGGGTGGATCATCAAAATAACTTATCCTCCTAATTTTCAATCAATATGGTGATATGTTTATGCAAGGCCGTCTTACATGCTCATCCCCAGCTTCACTTACTGGAGGTGAGTCTGACATAGTGGTGAAATTGCAAATCTTCTTTCTCTTGTATGAGCAAAGCAAAGAGCAACTTTTAAACAGAGCGTGCACAAGGAGAAATGGGCTCGTGCATGCTTTCACACGCGTTTAATAGATGTTCCCTCTAGGGCGGGTGAAGTGTTGTGCCTGAGCAATTTTTTTTTTTTTTACGTGGAGAGGCCTTTTTTTTTATTGACGAAAATCCTTCGCAAGACCTTTAAAATGGAAATATTTCCAGGTTTAATGTGGGGGTTAAGATCACTGCAAAGTTCTTTGGTTAACTGTTTTTTATCATGTTCCATGGCATAGTTACAGTGGGGCTGGTGCCTACTGTATCTCCAGCCGTTTATGGGCATTAATCCAGATACACCCTGGACATGTCGCCAGACAACAAGTCTATCACAGAGCAATATAGAGACACACAGAATACATACAAACACACCTCCACCCTCGCACACTCCCCATACACATAATTAAGGGGGAGAACATGCAAACTCCATGCAGCAACACATTAGGCCAGGAATACGACCCAGGAACTTGTTGCTGCAAAACAACAGTGCAAACTGCGAGACTGTTTTCTTTTAATTACAGGGGGGGAAAACGTAATGCTATGTATTTTGGATGTCTTATCTTTTGCTGATGTTTAAATTCATGCACAGTTTGTAAAAGTCTAGTTTTTTCACTAAATTATTGGTCACCTACTCCACAGACTAGGCAAACATCAGACAGGAGACCAAAAGACTCATGGTATTTCTGAAAGAGCTGCAGAATTGTTGCCCTAGATTCAAAATCCTATATGTGGCACAAAAACTAACACTGTACATCAGCCTTAATACATTAGTAAATTATGTTGAAGATAGGAACATGCTGGAGGGTAATTTGGAACATGGAAGATGATCAGGGTCAATGGGAAGATAAATGGAGCTAAAAACTACACCACTGTAGAAAAAAAAAAACCTTTTTATTCCTGAAGAAAATCCTACCCAAGGCTGAAGAAGACAAAACGGGTTCAATATCCTGCAAGAAAACCTTTAGCATGTTGCCAGAGCTACAGTAAAGTCATTTAGATCAAACCAATTAAGTATTTGTGGCAAGAATTGACATTTACTGCAAAGAAACACTTTCCATTGAATCTCACTGAGAATGAACTGCTTTGTAAGTAAGAAACTCAATCTGTTGATGTGTAAAAGTGGTCGAGACATTACCCCAAACACGCGCAGCTGTAACTGCAGTAAAAGACGGCTATTCAGGGTATGGACTTTGAGTTGCTTTATAAAAATGCATGCCACACTTTTCATATTAAAAAGATTCTTTGAAACAAATTTTCATATCCTCTCGTCAGTTACAGTCTACACAGATAAAATACTAAGAAAATGAATCAAGGCCTAAGGTTTTAGCATGTGGAAATATAATAGCTGTGAACAATATGAGCTTTTTGTAAAGTTTGACTGTATTTAAATGCTATTTTCAATTGATAAACGTAAGTATGTTTTTTTCCCTTCTGTAGAACCTATTTTATAACCTAGTTCGAGAACAGGTCTTCCTGTTTATATATTTATGCCAAAATTGCTTTCAGCAGAGGCCTTCTGGAAATGGTAAATATAACTGTATAAAAGTAATAAAATAATATCACATAAAGATCAATTTGGTGACTCCTCAGGAGCTTTCATGTGGAAAGGTCCTCTTAAACAGATAGAGTTTGTTCAGTTGCCATGGAACCCGATGGTACCAAAGGCTTTCATTATCCTGAGCAGCTCTAGGACTTATCTCATTTCTTGATATTTAATAATGAGGACTATCACTACATAAGACTTGAGATAAAGAGTGTTTTTGTGCATTATTTAAGTGTTTTTGTTTAGCAATGTTCCGGTGTTTGCAGATGTATTTTTCTTTGTTTTAACTTTGCCTCTGATTAGTTTTTGTCAAACAAAAGCTTAACGCAAGCATGGGGAAGTCGTGTTTTTATAACTGTCTTATTTTTCTGCTTGTAGGAGCTCAGCGCTGATCTTAAAATCAATAGAGAATAGGGAAAGTGGTTCCCTGGCAACTTTTAAGGAACAGCTTGTTCAGCCTTGTCAGATTGTCATTTGACGGATAGCCGAGAGCCATGTGAACTCTCCCATCCTGTCTCTATCTGAATTATTTATCCTAGAAAAAGGCGGTGACATTTTTTACTCTATGCGAGAACAAGGAAGAGTGATGCCTCTATCATAGTTTCATCCCCTCATTGTCTGGCTTTATTTAAACATTTATATAGTGGAGTAAATAGCTTGGAAGATTAAAGGATTTTAGTTTGCAGTATTTAGTGCTTTAGTATGTAGCTATTCTAACTAACGCAGACTTCACGTAACTTTTAAGGGTTTTTTGCACTTCAAAAGTAAGTATTTTTTATATAATCTTACATCCTATCCATGTTCTGCATTTTTTTATTTTTTTTTATTACTTTTAGATTAGGTACAATACAAAGAACAAACCTATGCCGCTTTACACATGCATACATTAAAAGAGGAAAATAAATAAATAATAAAAAAAATAAAAAAAACAATCATGTGCATATTTACACAAAGGAGGAAGTATTTTTTTGCAAACCCTTTCTTGAGCTTCCAGGTAGGGGAAAGTTTTCAGCCTTGACAATGGATATATTCTGGATTTATAAAAAGAAAAATGTATAAGCCGCTCAGATTGTAATCATAAATGTGTTCTTTTTGTTAAAATGATTATTAAAAAATGCAGAAATCTCCTGTCTGATCTATTCTTAATTGTTACATTATCTTTTTTTTCTTCTTCTTCTTCAATAAAGAATGAAATACTGTGGTATACCAGCAACTACTGCAAACTAAAAGACTATTTTAATGACATGAAAAGCAGGGGTGTGAAAAAGCATTTGTCTTTGATATTATTCTTTTATATATCAGGCGAGTTTAAGCATTGACCAGAAAAAAAAGATGGTTTAAAATGGTTTCTTTAATAAGATACAAAAAAAAAGGAATGAAATACAAAACCTGCTAACAATATAAGAAGTATAGCCTGGGTAATTCATCAGAACAAATGCACTACACCTTTAGTCCAGAGGCTGGACCAATAAGAAAAGTGGTTCTCCCTTTACCTCCAGTTCTGACCAGCTGTAAGTAAATCTCTAAGCTTGAAAGGTTAGAGATTTATTTATTTATTATTTAGAGATTTAAAAGGCTATTTTACCTTTTTATTTTGTATCAAAAATGTATGGAACTTTGATTTTTCCAAGCAGAAACACCTGAATGGGACTTCTGATCTCTGATCTACAACATATGGTTAGGGTTGTTGATTGTCCCTCGAAAAAGGAAACTGTCCTGTATTTGGAAAAAAAAAAGAATGCATCTAATTAATTTCAGATAACCAATTGATCACATATCTGGCCAAATTACATCCCTTTTAATTTGACAACTTTCCTATAAACTTAGCTGCAAGGGTTACATAGGAAGACAGCAATGCAAGGCTAGAAAATGTATAATATTGCCTTAGCTAGTAAAATGGATCAACCAAGGACCTTAAAAAGGTTTTCCATGCTTGGAAAAATCAAAGACGAGTGTCTGATATTGGACACCACTACATTGAATGTGATTAAAGTAGTCATAGATTAATTCTATAGGGTATTTGGTGCTGGTCCTTAAGGTCTCTGAATAGGGTGTGTAACATTGGTCGGGCTGAAAATGGCATGTTTGCTGTTCAATGAGCCTTAATGCAAGCCTGGTTAAAAGCCCTAGATTGAAACGACAGGTTTTATTCCTTTTAATGCATGATCATGAATATTTGGATGAGCTGTGCGCTGATTGGTTGGTTTACAACGAGCGAAGCTGCTGAGCAAAGATTCATCATAGCAACAAGCACTCACTCACTGAAACATCAAAATTGTCATCCGTTTCCCGGACATGTCCTACTTTTCATACCTACAAAAAATATCCGGGGGAATTTCAAAATCGTCCGGGATTTTGGTCGACTACAATGCAAAATGTAGTTGAAACACGCCGGGCACTCGAACCGAGCCGTCAGCTCCGGGGCTGATCCTGGAACCCAGGCAGAAGGGGGCAGGGAGCCAGCGGGGGATGGAGCGACTGAACCCGACCAGGTGACAGTAGCCTGGACACAGGCCGCCCCATGCTTCCCCCCGCCTGCTTCACAAGCCTCAGTGGGCTGGTCTGTATGTCAATTTTGGAGCGTGACAAAAGTACAGGCCAGAACCAAATAAGGCAACATCCCCGAGTTTACGTCAACTCAGGGCTTCGATTGGATTCGCCCGTTTTATGGTGGAAGTTTAGAATTGTGAGATTTGCAGAGAAAGGAGGTGTTGATGGGGTTTGAACTTCTCTATATGTCCATTTCACCCACTGAACTATCGTTATTCATCTATGACGAGGTAAAATCAGTTTTGCATTCTATGACCTCTTTAAATTGATGACCAGTTGTTGCTCCCGAATTCACTCAATGCATTACATATTCCTTCATACATTAAGTCCAGAATATTTAAAAATTTGTAATAATTAGAGCAGCTGTTATATATTGATTATATACTAAGAAAAATAAAATGACATTTTATGATATTTTATATTGGATATTGTCAGCCCTGTTCCATCATGACCTCATGCATGTGTAAAGCTAAATTGTTTAGAAAATGTCACCGGGTACGTGCACCGCCAACAGGCTTGACAGGTGAATTAGACTGACAGGCGAACGTAAAGATGTATGAGACAGAACAAACCTCTGAGCCTCTTACACACAATGAGGATTCTGACTCCCCAAGGTCAGCGGCAGCACCCACTGTTGCTGCTCGTCTCTCAATGCAGCCAGCACAATCTCCTGGTTACCACAGCAACTCTGACTACGGGCCTTCGCTAGTCAATCACCACATTACAAACACATACACGCAGATGGCAAAGGGGGGCTTCATGCAAGAACACAAACACACCCTCTCCCTCAACAAGACAACAATTCATACTCTCGTATAAATCGGCATGTGCAATAAAAAACGGGGGCGTACGCGTTTTTTTGAACATTTCCTCCACCCTCACCGCTGTTTCTTTGATGTGCATCTGCAGAGTGTTTTCTTTGAGAATGAACAGCGACAGCCTGTTGCTTTTTCTTTTTTAAACAGAAAATTGGTTTGTGTGTTTTGATGACACAGGACTGAAAGAAATTGAAGTAACAAAATAGTTAGGATTTAAGCAGTGTTGTTTTGTTTAGATAGGGCGTCAGGTAAAAGCAAGCGTTCTGCAGGTTTAGTCTATTTGCAATTTTAAGATACTTTGTTGGAGGAAAGGAGGCGGCTCTGATATATTGTGAAAAATGTCCTACTCTCTATTCCAAAGAGAAATGACGAATGGTGATCTGATTACACTGAGAGGGAGCTCTGGGACAGAAGATGGATTTCAGGGGTATTTTATTGATATTTATATTCTGCACGTAAGCTGATACTATAGGCTTTGTTTTTGGCTGAGTTTTGCCACCTATACACTTCAAAGGTCAGATCTCATATTGTTGTTGGACTTATCAAAGGATTTCTCATTGCATTTCACTGTTTTGTGTTTTGCAGGCTTCTATGAATAACCATCTCTCTATTCGGTTCAGGTTTTGATCAATTCCACACACTTCACTGAGCAGGATTCACATTATTCTAACTTTTCTTTTGTGAGGGATTGCTGAGATTTATTTCTATTTTTTGCATCTTGGTTCATCTGATGTTTGTGGCATTTGAGTCCTGGAGCGATAATGTCTGACTCATAAGTCAACTATGTAATCAACGCCCTCTTTTCTCAAAGTCCATGCAGAACATTCAGGAGAACAACAGCTTTTTGAGCAACTGCAGACATTAGGCCAGGAATACGACCTTTTGCCTTTTGCTTTATTAGATGTATTAGTGAAAGGATATTTATATAAAATGCTTAGACTATATGATCTTTAGGCAGTAAAATGCTAATGAAAAATAACTTTTCTTTCCTGTCTTTGTTATATCATCTCTGCCAACCACCCACCTACTTCCTGTTACCGTCTCAACCTGAATGTCAGAATATTGAAGGTTAATTCTAAGCTAATCAGGATGCTTTAATTCAGGGGACTCAGCCCTGTGACTGAACAAAGTAAGGAAGAATCTCATTTTGGCCCCATGCATGTTTTTTCTTTTTTCATTTCCTGATGTTTCTGATTAGATTATGCATCCATTAGTTCGCTGGCAATCATGTTGTTGCCAGTGGGACACAGTTTGGATTTGCTACAGTAGCCCACCATCTGGTCCAACTTTACCATACATGGCTAAACATAAGAGTGGGATATAATTTTGACATCATTAGGTTCCCTAATCTATACGGCAACAGCTGTGGGTTTTTTTCCTCCATGAATGGAGGCAAACCATATTGACTTTTACTTTGCTCATGGGAGATATATGTCTGGTTTGACAAGCCACTTGTTTAAATATGAAGTTATTTATTTCGTGAGATAGACAACAGAATATCTGTTCTCATCTCCTTAGATCTGTAAATCTATATTCTTCTTATATAGTGCCATGAACTGAGCACAAATAACTGCACGAAATGCATTTGTCTTCTCGTTATTAGATGTGGAACTTTGTTGCTGGAGTGAATCTAAACACAAGCAGGAGAAAATCATGGAAAAATTATCGAAAGGTTCAAATATTTACAGTTTCAAGGCAGCAGAGGCTACAGAAATAGGATGTATAAGATGAAGAGACCTGGAAGCAGGATGAACCATGATGGAGACAACAGGAGAATCCAACAATGAGCGAATGAAAGAGACAGCACATTAAGAGGACGATGATCAACCATTTTTTTTACGTTTTCTAATCCTTGCAGTCTTGCTGGTGCCT
Organism: Cyprinodon diabolis; assembly: GCA_030533445.1. Taxonomy (NCBI): domain Eukaryota; kingdom Metazoa; phylum Chordata; class Actinopteri; order Cyprinodontiformes; family Cyprinodontidae; genus Cyprinodon; species Cyprinodon diabolis. The sequence continues at coordinate 42,510,233 of CM060081.1, read as the reverse complement.
ACCTCTAGTGTTTAATAGACAGAAAGCAGCGTAGACTGATGGCCAGTCCACCGCATATCAACACGAACATGAAAACCTTGTTCAGAAAGGCCCTTAGTCTTGAACTGAACCCTGCATAGCACCTCTGTCTATGCGGACGTGCGATGTGGTGCATTTAACCAGAGCGTATAACAAACTGAATATCCTACAGCTGAAGAACCTGTACTGGGAGTACTGGGAAGGGTTGCTTAAAATCCTTCGCAGTGTGTTTGTGCAGCTTAAAATCAACACAAAACAATGAACTAATTACAAACACTGGAAATAACTGATTAACAGTGACACATAGAAACACTAGAAAAGCTGCTGTTCACATCTTTTCCATGCTGTAGTGTCTTCCTTCCACCTGATTCATTACAGCAGTCCCCTCCATGCTGGTCATGGCTCAGGACAGGGGTCTGCAACCTTTCATATCCAAAGAGCCATTTTCCCCCCCGGAGTCCGACCAATTAAAAGCTGTTTAGAGCTGCAAAGTATAAGATGACTTAAAAAAAAAAAAACTTATCTTGTATAGTAAATTAGTTTCCATCTTAAACAACCAACAATTTATGTAATTTTAGCTTTTGAATTAATTTTGAAACACATAAATTCCAACTTAAATAAAAGAAAAATGGCTCTAAAAACCTATTTCTGGTTCTTTTAAGGTCATTCTTTTCCATCTTATAAAAACCACTAAAGCTTTTTAGACTGGTATTTATTATGGTACATTATTTAGTGCTTTATATACATTTTAGGCACAATTAAGATCCTCTGTAGAGGGTCAAAAGAGCCATATGTGACTCTGGAGCTGCAGGTTGCAGAGCCCTGGCTTAGGATATAAGCTCCGTGGCAGATCATGCAGCTAACCATGCTAGGTTGAACTTAGATATATCATTTTTGAGCCAGTCAACAAACTAAGACATATGGGTTATCTGTCGGTGTACAGATTTCTCTCCCAGCTGTAAATAATCAAACCTGTTATCCAAGCATTGAACTTTAGCAGCTCAACTAATGGCTCTGCTTCCCAAACTGTTGGCTATGTAGCTTCTCCTTTTGTATTTCTTACATCACTGAAGGATATCTCCCCCCCAAGCATGTGACTGTATAGAACGTTTAAGGAGCGATAGTCCTATTTCATTCTCAGGAAGATTGGTTTCTGGGAATTTGTGTGCTCCTAAAGGACAGATTGATATTATGGAAATCAGACTAAATATCTCTTTTATGAAGCTTTCTCTCTAAGGATATTTCACTCGTTAGTTCGGTATCCTTGGATATTGCATTTACTGGCAAGCTCTTTTCTTGTAATTGCAGAAAGCATAAAATCGTAGTGTATTATTACACCACAGGGGTTTTACATTTTTCTTTTCAATACGAAAGCCCACAGCTCAAATTAAAATTGTGGAGGTCTTTCTTGAAAAGGTTTGATTTTTTATTTTTTTTCCACATGCATGCACAACCTTGGGTGCAAATTATTGTGTTTGCTCCCACACTTTAACTACCTGTATAATAACTGGTGTTAAAAGAACCCCGCTAACCTGAATGGGTAATGTGGGAAAGGAAAATAAATTCATTTCTTTCCTTTTCTTTCCTGCTGTTTTTATTTTTTCTTCTTTTTTTACTGTAAATGAAACAAAAATACAGCCATTAATTGTACACATTCAATAGTTCAAACAGTAAATCCCTTTCACTATACATTTAAAATCGAATAAAAAATAATTCGCTTTTATTTTAATTACTGTCACAAGAACAAAGCAATGAAATGTAGTAAAAACAAGCCATTCTCATGTTATTGTTATATAGGTAAGGACATCTTAACAAAAATTATAGGAGTCATTTTTTAAGAAAGGGCCACAAATTCACAAATTTCACCTTAAAAAGTGCATGAAAATAACCAAAAATCATAAAAAAATAAATAAACTAAATACTGTACTATTTTATTTACATAAATAACTAGCAGAAAATGATCAATTATCTTTTATTTAGTTAGAAAATTCTGATGTTCTGTTCTATGTTCTGATGAGGGAGTTGGGGGGGTTAATGGATCTTGATGCTTCCTTCTGTCTGGTGTAAATTTGTCGGGCAAGAGTCAACAAACTCTGAAACAAAAGTCATGTCCTGTTTTCTCGAGCACAAACTATATCATGCAGTATTAAGAGCAAAGAGGGCTCAGCTTGTCAACAGCCTCTCCACATAAAGGCTTCTAGGATCAGCGACTGGTAACACAACCTGAGAAGATTCTGTCTTTTATTTTTTATTCTGCTGTGAGAATTACCATCTCGTATGTTGGCATAAAAATCCTTCCTTTGTCTGTGTGTTTCAGATATTCACACGCTACGGGAAATGCTACACATTTAATTCAGGCCAAGATGGGCGTCCCCTACTGGTGACGATGAAGGGTGGGACTGGTAACGGCCTGGAGCTGATGCTGGACATCCAGCAGGATGAATACCTGCCTGTGTGGGGACAGACTGGTAAGTTTAACTGGAGAGCAAATCTAACCGGAACTTAATAATAATTTTTTCTGCTCACTGCTGACATAAATTAAGATTAACGGAAGTGCATGTATAAAAAAAAAACATCAGAGCAATGTGTCTTTTATACCATCCATGGAGAATTTATTTGACCTTTGAAGGCTTTTGTTTGGTAAGATTTTATTAAGGGGTAGGAGAGTAATTAGGGCTGAATAGCAAGGTACATCAACCTTCAGGTTGAATAAATAAAAAAAATAAGTCATGCATTATTTATTAGTTATCTTCTGTCTTTCTATCAATTCAAGTTCAATTAAAATATGTCTGTGGGTTTTACTGGAAAATGACAAAATACTGAATATTTCATGAAATTGTAACTTTAAACCAACACGAATCAAAGAAAAATAAAAACTCTCTTCCAGATACATAATCTGTGACGTTTCTTCGATTCAGCTCATTTATTCAGGTTCAGCTCCTGATCTGCAGAGAGGCTTAATGGGGCTTTGGCTCTTTGATTTTAATGCAGCTGTAAATGCTGCTGTATGTTTATCACAGTGTTTTACGAGCACTATATAAATAATATTACAAAAAGGCCGCAGTGGTGGTTATCATTAAACAAGGAGCTAAAAAAAGGTTTAACTTTACTGTTGTATTTAATTATAAGTCCTAACACACCTCAGTGATTAAATTTTAATTTTCTCATTCTTTATATAAGCTCATTTAATAACTGATGGTTTCACAATGGGATATTGGAAATTATAATAAATACTTATTTGAATTATATTGTTTGGGTTTTAATTAAATTAAAGGTATGAAATAAAAGGGTAAATTAAATTTAAGTATGAAAACATTTGTACACACTAACCTTCATCGGTAAACTGAGATAAAAAAAAATAAAAATAGGTTTGAGCCAAAACTCAAAGAAAGATAAATGTTAAACGAGGTAAGATAAAAGTGTATAAAAATGCTACCTGTTCAGAAGAACGCATCAAAACGGATACTCGATGACATGTCACTGAGTTAACATGTTTTTATTATATGGTTCATAAATGGCAATAAATAGTTGCCAAACCTAGAAAATATACTAAATGAGTGTGTGATCCATTTTTGCTTGTTAAATAAAAATTTTAAAAGAAGCCTGATAGTCAGGTAGTCCTCTGGATTATATAACATGCTGTTTATTTATTTGGAACAGTGAATGTTAAAGAGGTCATAAAATGATTCTATAGGGTATTTGGTGCTGGTTCTTAAGGTCTCTAATAGGGTGTGTAACATTGGTTGGGCTGAAAATGGCATATTTGCTGTTCTATGAGCCCTAATGCAAGCCTGGTTAAAAGCCCAAGAATGACACGACAGGTTTTTCGTCCTTTTATGGTATGATTATGAATATTTAGATGAGCTGTGCACTGATTGTTTGGTTTATTTTTATTAAAATTTTTTTTGATTGGTTGGTTTACAACGAGCAAAGCTGCTGAGCAAAGACGCACCATAGCAACAAGCACTCACTTATTGAAACATCAAAATTGTTGATATGGTAGGGTGACCAGACGTCCTATTTTTCATGGACATGTCCAACTTTTTATACCTAAAAAAATGTCCAGGGGGAATTTCAAAGTCGTCCCGGATTTTGGACGACTACCATGCAGCACATAGTCGAAACACTGCGGGCACCGAAACGAACCATCAGCTCCGGGGCTGGACCAAACCCGACCCGAAATTGGCGGCCCCGTGCTTCTCCCCACCTGCCTTACTGGGAGCGGTAAAGGCGAGGGGGAGCACGGTAAGGCAGGCGGGGGAAAGCATACCGTCACTGGGTCGGGTTCGGTTGCTCTGTCCCCGGCTGGCTCAGATGGAATGACCGGTCCGGCCCAGCAGCACTTAGAAGTACTTAGAAAAAACTGGTGTTATCAAACAAATACCTTCATAATTTCAGCCCTGCAGAATACCATTTACCCAAACACTCAACCAAAGAAAAATCTTCCTTCCTACAGTAATGGCTGGGTTAGAAACAGCCAGGCTCTCAACTCGGATGCAGAAGCAGCTAAAATCAGAGTTTACTTTACACAGCTTCAGCATGAAGGAGGGCAGTTAGTGAGTCGGGTAAATGGTATCTGACAAGGAAAATGCTGGGATAGTCGTCAGTGAGTTCAACGGTAAACTTGCTCTGAAGGAAGAAAACACATAAAAGATTTGTGTAGTAAATTTTTATTTTCCCTCATGCTTTACAAGGGAGAGGTGAAACGTTCAATTTGACTTATTTAAATAGGAGATATGTGTTTGTGTTTGACAACCCAAAACACTTAAAATGAGCACGATTGGATGGTAATTTAGCAGTCTCATGCAGTATTCAGGAATTTTATCTTCATATCTTTTTATGTTCTCTTATTTTTTTATCCAATCTTTTTTAACTCACTATTATAGAAATATTTTGCTTTACATTTATCAAGGCACTGACCTGTGGTTAGATTCATGTCAGGTAGCAGCTCAAAGAGAAAATGTGACTTTTCATATAAGTAATATATGTCAGCATGACATATTGTTGCTATTTCGATGAATGTATCTGAGTCCGTATGCAAAATATGTACAAGAAAATAGATTTACTGAAGTGAAATAAAGTTTTTGGAATTTGACACAATTTAGATTTTGTTCTGTAATCCTGTAAAGGAGTGTTGCCAAACCATAACCATCTATGTTCTGCAACAACCTTTAAAAAATTTCATTTTTCTGCCTGCCAATATTTCAAAATACCTCTCACATGATAACAGCATTAATGGAAAAAAAAAAAAAAAAAATTTGATGTAAGATTACCTGTGATATACTGCTCTAAACCTCCATGGACCTAGAACCCTTAGAAAAAAACTGATAAAATTTAAACTAAAATTAATTAAAACAAAAAGAGTTCACCCATATATGGTAAAATGATGGGAAACACACATGGATTTCTGAATTAGAGAAAACAAAACGGTGAACAAGTTACAAGACACAATTCACAAAAAAATCTCTTAAAGATTACACAAACACCCCAAGTGAAGGCGCTACTGATCATGGTGCCGAACAACTGTTTAATGAAATCACAAATATATAAAATGTATTTTAATTTTTACATATCACATATACATGTAATACATTTGCTATTATTAAAAAATATATTGTAAAAAAAAAATATTATTTGATGCTGCAGATGGTCGACGAAAGTCACATTAGCCATTTCAGTGTAAAAGGATGCAAAATATTCAAAGATCTTTTAAAAACACAACGTTTTACCTAAAAAGTCTCATCTGGTTTATAAATAAAGCTGAGATCCAAATAACATTATAGTTATAAATAAAACATTTAATAAGCCCATTCTACTCCATATCTTGGTAGTTTTAAGCTAAACAAGGATAGATATGACAGTTTTTGGTGATGGATTAATGCATTTCATTTTATAAAAATAACACCTCAATATATAGAAGCCATTCATCAATTCTTAATTGACTTTAAATCCCTTTTTAATTGTTTTACCGCTTCACATTTTGCATAACAGAAAGCTAACCAGGAGAGTACTCAGTGATGCATTCCTGCCTCAGGGGCAAGAAATTCCCCAAATAGGCTGTTTATGAAATCATTTTCCACCTGGTGAATAAATAACTACCATATTTGCTTGTCTGTCACCTACTCTAAAATGTATACATTGCAAAAACTGCAAACTGTTTTTTTTTTTAATGTTTATGGCCACCTCAGCGTTACCCTGTGACTGAATAAGAAAAACAATGCATTCTTAAGGCATTATATTGATGTTGTTTGTGTTAATTTTGCATATGTGCAACATGGCTTACTGCCCTAGGGTGCTGTTTGTCATCGGCACATGAGGGCACACAGAAAGTCAATGCTGTCCATAATGGGAGCTCTTTTTCAATAGGAAGTGAGCACAGGGCTGTGTTGATCATAATGGAAGCAACGTGACAAGCACACAGTCATAAAATATAAATACATTTAAAGATTACAACCATAACTTCTGTTAAACTAAATGATAGAGAAGATTTTAAATTAAGCAGCTCTGGTTTATTAAGAGAAATAAGTGAGAAATTTACTGTAAAAATAACCAATCATTTTGATTTCTCACCTGTAATAGAATTTTTATATTCCCCATAAATCCTCTGCATCATTAATGTCTTACACACATTTTTCTCCTTTCAAACGAAGAGGTGTGGAGCTACTTTGCTGCAATGTGTAGCCGGTGTTTACATCCTGATTCCTGAGCCAATCATATGCGAGTTCCCAGGGTTGCCAAGACAAAGTTCAGCGCCTCGTATTTGATGTTGGCTAAAGAGCAGCACAATTTACTGTGGAGGAAATCATCCTCACTCCTCTTATTTAATTGAGCGGCACTTTATCTTGATGTGGCAACCTGCCTGACTCCCCCGCTGTAGACCAGGGGAGGGGCAGGTGGTGCACCACATGTCATTAGACGTGTTTCCATCATGCTTTTTATTGAATTTTTAAGTAATGCATGTTACACATTAGAAAAGCATGACAGAAACCGCAAAATCGTAATCAGTTTACAAAATCTTGCAAAAAAGTTATTCCACTAACTTGAGGTGGATCTTGACTTTTTTTGAAAAAACGTAAACTAAAGAGATGGAAAAACATTTGTCGACTAAATTCTGGCATAACAAACATTCAACTCACATGACTGTTTCAGCTGCTAGAGTCCTGAATGCCCAACATTCATTAAACCTTTTTCCATCACTGATCTATGCTCAGTTCTAGTTCCTACCTCTACTTCCTGTTTATAGCAGCCACTTGAAATCTAAATGTTATGGTTTGCACTGCCTGATTCATTTCCTTTTATGGATGGGAAACATGCTTAGTTTGCATTTTCTTTTTTTTCGACTCTAAAACTTTGTTAGAGATTAGGGCGATGTTTATATAGAGACATGGCTATAAGGACTTATTTCCCCTTAAACTTCGGGTTTATAAGAAAAAAAAAAGCCAATGAAAATGTTTCATATCTGTTTGACCCAAAAAAAAAAACAATTGGAAATTTTTAGTTAACCTAAAAAAAAATACTTAAAATCTTGTCTCTCTCTGTAACGTGCATTTACATGTTTGTCACTAAACCAGAGCCTTAGGCCGAGCTTCATTCATTCGAAAACTCCCATTTAATATAGTTGAAAAGCACAAAGAAACTCCTGACTTAATCTGAGGGATCTGAATAGGCTGCATCTAATAAAACCAAAAGGACATGATGAAAATGACGTCACAAACAAAATATTTCTGCTCTTCGAAAGGGTTTAGTCTTCATGCTTCAGCTGAGACCAGTCAAGATGGAACGACCCACCTCTTTTATTTTCTAATTAGTTTTAGCAGTTTGTCACTTTTGTGGCTTTTATTACCTTTACTATTATGCTGTAATCAGTAACTGGTTCCAGTGAGCCACTTAAAGTCATCCCATTTATTCGTTCCTGTCAATGACAATGACAGGAACGCCTTAAATTTTATGTTTCCTCTAGGGCTGAAACAATTAATCACTTTTATCGATTATTCAAATAATTGTCAACTGATTTAGTAATCAATTAATTGTTAAATGGAGTATAGAGGCTGTAAAACATGCCTTTAGCTGACAGAGCGACCCACTTAGAGCAGTAATTATAACAACAGTGTAAAAATATATTTAGGATTAGCATTTAAGATTAAAAAAAAAAATGAATCTGTCAATATGCTCTATCCAGAACTCCTCGAGTGGAAAAGTTTGAGCTTCACCTGGTTTGATTTTCTAGAAATTCTTCTTCAAAGAATCTTTGGCTATCCGTTATTTAATTAATTAAAGATAATCGAAAGATTAATCGATTTGAAAAATAGTCGTTAGTTGCAGCCCTAGATTCCTCACATGGAAGAGGAGGGCAGAGCATGTTTGACATAAAGAATCTAATAAAAAGATTCTAACACAGGTGATCTCATGCAGGGGAAAAGGCCAACATTATTTTTGTCTATTTGAAGCATTAAATCTATTTAGACATTTAATAGGAGTTGAGACACTGAGGCTGACAAAAAAAAAAAAATATATATATATATATATATATATATATACAGATTAAAGGTGAAAAACTTTTATTTTATATTATATCTCTATGTCAGTGTTGCTAAAATAAATCTACTGTGGATATTTTGACTTCTTCTGCATCATCTGTTGAGACAGCAGCATCAGAGCAGATGTCCAAAACAAGTTCAACAAGCTGATAAAGAAAGTCAGCTCTTATCTTATCATATCTAGAACCTCTGAAGATTATTTTACTGAGAAGTATTCCTTGTAAAATAAAGATGGTCAAACTGAGCATCGTCTTCATCATATTGTCATAAAACAGAGTATTCGCTCAGAGGTGTTTCCAGATCTTTTGTAAGACAGACCCCTACAGGAAATCCTTCCTATCTACAGTCAAGTATCTACAAAAAGTGTTAAAGAACCCCTATAATATTAGTTACAGCATTTAATTTAATATTTGGAGTCGTTAGATTGATTTGACCTGTATTGACATAAACTGAATGAATGATCTCACCTCTTTGGTTCTGTGATCCCAAAGGCGTCATTTGTCAGCAAACACACTCCTGTCATTTTACTGGATCTGCTTCTATAATGTAAATGAGTAATGTAATTATAAACATGCTTTTTTTTTGTGTTTTTAAGAAAAAGTAATCAAAAAGGATCAAAACAAAACAAACAGGATTATAAAAAATATATATACTAGCTTAATTAAATGATTCTGTCCTTGTTTTCATTACTTTTTTATTAAATAAGGTCAAAACTGGTTCAGATTAAGGCTTTTGTGTTTGTTTTTATTATTATTAATAAAAAACATTTTTTATTATCTTTCTCTCTTATAAAGATAAGGGGAGAGCAAATACACAGATAAATTATTAATAGTTAAAAGTAAAAATAGCGTCTCCAAGCAGACGTTTCTTAAGAAAACATCCCACCCCACATCCTGTATTCAAGCACAAAAACTGTGCTAGACTTGTACTCGTTATGCTTTGACCTCTTAGAGGAAATCCAAATAAAACTGCAATTGCTTTAAATGGTGTAACTTTCTGCTTTAATGTTAGTTTTCATGGGAAAGAACCATAGATTTAGTAAGTTCTCTTTTAATGTCAGGGATAAAACATTAGAAAATGGACTTATTCTGATTCAGCCTTCTTCAGATGGCCATGTCACCTCAAAATGAAGGATGCTGTGTGCAGAAATCCTACCACAAAATCAGCAGCAGCTTGATCCCCACACAATAAAAACATCTAATGTAATCTGATTTAATCAAAAGTTCAGGAGCAAGTGCTCAGTCCAGTGTTGATTAGACAGCATGATTAAGGGTTAGCTAAAGGTTTGGGAAACCACAGAGTGTGTTATTTTTCTCAGATAGATGTTTACTGATAAAAAAAAAAAGATTATTTCAGTCAGAGAAGTGGATGTTGCTGCAAAATCAACTGCTTCTTCATGAAACATCATTCTCAGGGGAACAGTGTCGGATCTAGGGGGTTGGCTACTTGGGCTGCACCCCCGATGTTTTCCCAAGAGCCCCGGTTCTCGCTTCTGAGCTGATCTTAGTAAAATACGCAGTACTGGAGTTCACCAGATACTGGCAGCATGCACAGGAAAGCAGCCTGTAGACTTAGACTTCCTTTATTGTCATTGCACAAAAAAAACCCAAGGTGAATCTTGACAACAAAATGTTGATTACTTGGCTACCAGTATAACAGAGCTAAGACCTTATTCCTGCACAATAAATATATGTTTTCTATGAGTAAGAGCTAGCTATATACAGGGTAAAGAGTATATATATGCATATATATATTGCACTGAGTTATTGTAGAGAAGTTATCACCAATAGCTGTTGCTAAACAGACTGATGTCCCAGGTATGTGAAACTCTGACTCACTTCCAGATGCTCTTTGTCTTGGTGTTGTATAAAATTCTGTTTTCCTTGTGTCGGGAGCGCGCATTGAAGCCAGAGAGGCGGACATGGCGGATGGGACCATTTTCATGATGCTTCTGATTGATTTCTCACTAAAAACAACTCCTATATTCATGTCAAGGTTGTAACATCCGGTTTAATCAGCAGCTGTTGTTTACATAAGTGTAAAATGAATAAATAGACGAGGTCCTTTTAAGCTGTTTTGTGTTGTTTTTTTAAACGCCAAGAGAATCTGTCTTTTTCCAACCTCTGTCAGTTAAGCCTGACAGAAATAAAAGTCAGTCACCAAACACAGTTTTCCAACATGTAGTGTGTATTTATTATTTTATGGAAATTATAAAATGGAAACTGAGGAGGGAAACTGGGTGATAGCAGGACACAAAGATTAAGAGTTCCTTAAGAGATGAAAGTGTAGACTTCCTAGTTAATCCCGTTCTATTGTAAAATATGACAGATTACTGGATCAAAAAAATGTATAGTATACAACATGCTATCACACATAACAATTTTAGAGAATTTGGAAACAGTTGTTCTTAATTTCGCACATATATGGGAAGAGAAGAGAATGGATATTTCAGTTGCCTGAAATAATCTGTTTCCCCTCCATAACACAGGAAGACCTAAATTCACCTGCAAGTCTTTAACTGCATTTATTCCTCTCTTCATCAACAAAAAATTCTGTGGATATGGTTGACATTTAATCATTATTTTCCAAAGTTATGAGAGTTGAATCATATATTTTAGCCATCTGATATAATCCGTTCCCCCTTTGATGATCTTTATGAAATATATTTTCTGTTTATATGTTTATCTAACAAATATATAAAAAAAAAAAAAAAAGTTCAAACCAAAACCACTGGACTTTGTTTCCCAAGTTTGAAGATGTTTACCTTTCCATCCTGAAAGCTTTTTCAATCCAAAATGTCTGAAGTGATGCTACTCCAGACATTTTGAATTGAGAATTGAAAATACATTAAATAAATCTCATTAAACCAACAAACATATTTATTTGAGCTTTTTTGGATTTCAAAATGTAAAATAATAAATGTTTCAAGCATGATATAGAAAAATAATGAGAGTTTCAAACTTTTTTTCCCCATGTTATGGAGGGGGAACGGATTATATCAGGTGGCTAAAATGTTTGATTTCCCTTTCATAACTTTGGCAAATAATGATCAAACGTCACCAAATCCAAAGAGTTTGTTGAAGAGAGGAATAAACACAGTTAAAGACTTGTAGGTAAATTAATTTCTTCCCATGTTATGGAGCCGGAATTGTTATGTGTGATAGCATGCACTAGAAATTTATACTAGAAATTTACATACTAGAAATTTCTTTAATCCAGTAATCTGTCATATTTTACATTAGAACGGGAATTAGCAGAAAGTCTACGCTCTCATTTTCACCCTCAGGGCTTAGCCCCTGATTTCTTAGAATCCTGGATCCTCCCCTGCAGGGGAATATAAAAGTTTTAGGATAACCCTTGAGAGTCATGACCTAAATCACACAGAGAACCTTTGGGATTTCATGGAAAAAATCATGTCGTCTCTGATTTCTTTGCTTTCACAGACAAAACCTTCCACAGTGTTGCTACAGGAGATATATTCCTGCTAAAAATAGCTTCTGTAATGTTTTTCATAATTTTAAACCAGATTAACTCTTTTTGTGTTGATTTAGTTAAACTTTTGTGACTCTATGTGTTTTTCACTTAACCAAGTTCACATACTTAAAGTAGTGGATCATGCAGGCAGTTATCAGCCTGGTTACATCACTACAGGGCTTTTCTGTGTCCTACCTTAAATTTGAAACAGAAAACCAAGTTACAGAATTACTATTATTTGCAAGTAATGTTTTACTCTTGTTTGATTTCTGATGTTTAAAGCAACACTAAGTAACAATCTTGCCCCAATATATCCTGCTTTAAACCCCTGAGATGCTAATTCAAGTGTTTATGAGATGATTGAAGGGTCTGTCCCCCCCCCACTGTCTCTGGCCAGAAAACCAAACTTACAATTTTGGTAACACTGACCTCTGACCTCTGTCAGTGCTACCAAAGTGCTCATTCAGTGCTCATTCTTGGAGTAAGATAAACAGCTTTATGGCAGCCCAATACAAAGTCATTGACATAAATAACCACAATCCCCTTCCTCCGTTAAGCCGGACATACACAGTACGATATTTTCAAACGTTGTACTCTGCTAAAGTTCAAACTGCACAGCGGAACTATAGTGTTTAAAGGTTCGCAGTTCACGATTCATGTTGTTACACTGTACGCCCCAACGCTCTGATGATCTAACTGCTCAGACTATACATAAAAAAAAAAAACCACACGTTAAACTTGGAGCCAAGAGATGCCGTTGGTTGGACTAGTCATTCTGGAAGAAGAAGGAGTCTTTTGACTTTTAACAGCACTTTATTTACACAAATCAAAATATATAAATAATTGACGTAAATCAATATCAGTTAAAAATCCCTATTAAGACAAAAACAAGTGTCAGCTAAAAACCATTAAATGAGGAGCATGTTAAAATGTAGTTCTTGGGCGTGCAGGTGGCGCAGTGGTTCACGCACACGACCTAGGTATGGAGGCCTTAGTCCTAGTGCCGTAAAAAAAAATTTGTTCTCCTTAATCTGACACAGCACATAAAATGTTAAAACTCAACAACTGAATACAATTCTCCCTGTTCTGTGTGGCTCTGTGGAAATGAAACTCCAGCCTTATTCTGGCTTTAACGTTGCACTTCCACAGAGCCACGGCATCAAGGTGAGGTCCCTCCTGCAGTCTGTCTCTAAGGGACAGGTAAATGGCCATCTTTGCTTCGCTGTTTAAAAAAAAACAAAAGTTGGGCCTTTGGCTTATTACTTCTGTTTTGGCAAACTCCTACTATAAAAAAGCGTTTGTAAAAACTGTTCCAAAAAACTAAATACACTAATTAAAAGGCTAAAAATTGTCTTTAGTCTCGTGCAATCCATAAAAACGTGGAACACGTTTTCAGACACACTGCAGAAAAGACACTCGTTTAAAACACCCTGATTAATAACAGATAAAAACGAGTTTGTTGCGATGACACCATGTAATAAGAAGAAGAAAAAGAAGAAGAGGAACTCCCATATTTGCACATGTGCTGTACGCAATCTGAAAAAGTTGGCTCATAGCTCTGCTTCAACAGTAGGATTTGCTCTCAACCACCTTACGAGGGCCAACTTAATTTCCAAAATGTTTGATTTTTTATCCCAACCTTATGATTCCTGATCAGGAGGTTGTCGAGAGCATTATAAAATATATAGAGGTTGAATCCCCTTATAAGAGCAAAGAAACTGGTTTGTGTTATACTGGAGTGGCAAACTCTAACTTCACTGACTTGTATAAAAGTAACAATTTGCAGCAAAAAGGGCAACTGTACACTTGTACATTATAAATATATTGTCCAATATCACCGATCTCTTCAGATATGTCATTGGGAAAGGGTTTTTCCAGCTCAAAATTACTGAAATGAAATAATCGATGTGAAATTCCTCGGCAAGTTCTGGAACTGCTCCACACCAGACATGGGCAATGTGGAGTCAACAGGTCATCTCCATGTCATGTATTTAATCTACCCAGCCAATTAACCAGGTGAGTCCAATCTGCACAGGTTAATTCACGGTGAAGATTGGACTCACCTGCTTCAGTGGCTGGGTAGAACAAATACATGACATGAAGATGACTTGTTGACTCCACATTGCCCATGTCTGCTCCACACTGAGGTGAAGATAGGCCTGGAAACTGTCACTTCAAAAAAAGTTCTTTACAAGCCTGAACTCCCCAAGCTTCTTCCTCCACCTGAGGGTTTCATGCATCCACACACCCTCTTTTTTCTTGCTGCTGTGTTTGTGTTAACTCTTGCTGCTTTGCTGTCGACAGCAACACAACTGACCGCCAACCCAGCGAACACAACGCCTGACAGTTGTGCACTGAACCAGTAGCCTGGGCAGCCAGCCTGAAAAACACGGAGCGTATTTCAATCTGTTCGGACCTAGCTGGGTCACAACATGCGAGGCAGGACTTTACGATGACTCACTCTCATTGCAAGAATTACCCATGCAGCTGCACTTTTCTGCAAGCATAAGAGTAAAATGGCAACCACAACAGAGCAACATTTTAATGATGCTTTTTGTGATGTCCTTTGAAAGACTGTTCATTAATGGAAAGTTTCTATGAGGGCTTGACACGTTTCACTGATTACAAAACTACAAACACGGAGTGTGTTGCTTGGAGTTGTTGTATAACATCTTTAGTTATCTGACTGGTTCTAACCTGATGAGGCTGACCTGTAACTATCAAGCTCTAACAGCTATTACCAGACTGATACGCCAGATATACATCGTATCAGTCTGGCTAGCCAGGCAGCCAAGCCAGTACAGTTATTCTCCAGAGGCAGACTTACAGTACACTTCACTGACTTGTATAAAACTAACAATTTGAAACATAAAAAGGCTATTGTACCCTAGCTCACTTCATATAAATATACATGTATTAGAGGCGGGCATAGATAAATTTTTTTAATCTAGATTAATCTCATTGTAATTTTGGAATTAATCTAGATTAAAATCTTTCATTTTATTTCTGCCAAAGGCATTCATGATATTTGTATGCTACCTTCAGAATTTAAAATAACAGCTTAACTTTTTTTTAATGTTTGCTTCTTACTTAAGGTTTTGACAAAGATATTAATACTTTTTTTGCTTACTTGCAATTATAAACGTTGGGGCAACAGCGTTTGAGGATAATACTAAAATCTGTGTTTAGAATATCTTTTGTGATGTGAAGATCCCGAGGTTTTTAAAAATGTATCATGACTCTAGCTCTAGAAATGAAATAGACTAAACAAATACCACAGAAGCTACATTTTAAAAACTCATCCTGCTTTACCCACATTCAGCAAAGCAATCATCAAGAGGCAAACATAACATTCTGGTAATCATTTGTGATGTCGTTGTAAAGTGAAATTTAAAATTACAAAAATATAGCATGCCTAAAGCGAAGGAGTAAAGTTCCCAGCTGGCATCGATGAGGTGTACAGTAACGCCGAGGTAATTATCAGCTTTAGGTGGTACTAGAGACTGGAAGAACTCCTGCAGTGAACCAAGGTGCAAACAGCTTTAGTCTTGTCGAGTTTTTCATTGGAAAGTTTCTTAAAAATAAATTTTCTTGAAGCAAACCCGGTGTCATGCCAAGGTAGATATCCCCACCAGAATTTGCATCCCCTCGCCCAGAGCACGCACAGAGTAGGTGCTGATCGAGTTCACTACGCCTCAATTCAATAAGGGTAGTACAGCATACAGAAATTGTAGTCAATATGAAACACAAATATAGGCACCCGGGGAGCAGTGTGGAGTCAAGGGACTTGCTCAGAGACCCAGAATGCCGGCTGTGGGGTTCAAACTGGGTACTTGCAATCTTCTCAGAAGAAGGCCAATATGTAATAGTTCAAATCTGTCACACTATGTTGAAGCTTTCTTGCTGAACTCCTGCCACAACTCTGAGCTCCCTAATTGAAAATTGTTGGAAAGCCTTGCACTTAGAAGATGATACCGAGTGACAACCAAGAAGGGAAAAAGAGGGGGTGAGCTGGCAGAAAACAGACATTGTACATTATCACCAAGCTGGCTCTCAGAGGAGCTGAATCTCTTGAATCCAACCTGCTGGCTGCATAATTGCTATTTTAAGGGCAATGTTATCAGGAAAGAAATATGTTTGCTGAAGTGTATGGGTAAGTCTATATCATCGAGGTGTTTCCCTCAAGTCTGAAGTGAAGAGGCCCATCCATTTAGTATAAAATCTATGCAATAGAGTGCTGTGGGGAATTAAACTCAGCTATATTGATTTTGCTTTATCCTCATCATCATTTATTTAATAATTTACACATTCGCTTTGATTTTCTCTTCAGTGGGAAAGGCTACAGTTAGACAGGCATTGTCGTCTTTTAATCTGTTTGGAAAATCCATTCACTTTATCCTTTCACTCCTCATTTAAGCTATTTAACCTGTAAAGATCCTAAAGTGTTTGACATTCATGAGAAAAAAAACAATCTATGGTGTCATTCATATTTTGATGAATAGGCAATGATAGCTTCCAAGATTTTAGGCAGCCAAGATAAGACGTTTGTTTTTTATTTCAATCTGTTTTACTCCCCCTGGCTCAAAGGTATTCCAACAATTTAATGCTTCTGGTTGGTAATGAAAGCTTTAAGTTAGATGAGAGGGGCCAGGGTGTGCATGCAAATGATCATCCCTGTTGTAACTGACCTAACCTTTTATCATCAACAGATGAAACGTCGTTTGAAGCGGGGATCAAAGTTCAGATCCACACACAAGATGAGCCTCCATTCATAGACCAGCTTGGCTTCGGGGTGGCACCAGGATTTCAGACTTTTGTTTCCTGTCAGGAACAACGGGTATGTTTGCCTAAACATGCTGAAATGTCTCTGATTATTCTGACGATGAGAAAAGTCCTTTTAGCTCACCTTACAGTCCAAGTGCCAAGTTTGCAAAAGAAAGTAATTTGCTCCCCTAAAATAAATCAATCCGTACTGTACATCCATCTTCTTCTGCTTATCTTCCGGGGTCGGGGCGCGGGGGTAGCAGCTTCAGTAGGAAAGGCCGGCTGAGAAACATAGTCCCTCCAGTGTATCCTGGGTCTCCCTTTGGGTCTCCTTCGGGCACATCCCACCCAAAGGGAGCACGTGCCCAGAGGAGACCCACCAGGGAGGCGTTCTTTAGGCGTCCTAACCAGATGCCCGAGCCACCTCAACTGGTCCTCTTGACATGGAGGAGCAGCGGCTCTACTCTTAATCCTCCACCGATGACTGAGCTCCTCACCGTATCTCTAAGGTAGAGCCCAGACACACTACGGATAAAGCTGTAACATACATCAACATATCTTATTGTTCCAAACAAAGAAGGGTTTGATAATTTTTGTATTTTATAATCCTGATTCTTCTGTCCGTTTTCTTAGTCATAGTTTAGATGAAAGATATCCTAATAGTGTACTGCATCCTCTTCTCCAGTGAACATGTTAAGATGAAGTATAGACATTGGTCCAAAACGTTATCATGGTTTATGTCCAAACACCTGTAAAGTATTTTTTAAGAGTGTGATCTGCAACATAATTTTTAAACACATTATTAAAAAAGTAAAGTTTGATTCAAATAACTAAGAACATAAAACTGTACCTAAAATAGTGAAATTATATAAAAAGGTGTTTCAGCTACTTTTACATAAAAAAGCAAGATAACTTATTTTTTACTGTTTTAGAATCAGGTAAATTCATAAAGAGGAAGGGTTTTTTAACAAAGCAGCTGCCCTAGCTGGGGTGATCACCATATATTTACTAAATAAAATACATTTGTGGCCTGGGACAAAGAAAAAAGCCAAGGGTGTGAATATAAAATGGCTGCAGTGAAAAGAGCAGCCATGTGAAAAAATACACCTGCATCCTAAGGTTGAAGCCGTTCCTTCCTGGATGGGAGTTGGGTTTTTTGTGTGTTGGAAAGGCAGCGGAAATACCTATAGTATATATAACATATCAGTAGTTCTTTATTACCAGAAATACAGTCAATATCTCTAACTGATGCTAATGTTGGCCAAAAATTTCATATTGGTACATCCTATAAAACACCTGTACAATTATTTGTTAACTGAATATAGTGTTTTTTGGCACTTTTTGCTACACCGTAAGATGATTTTTACTATTAAAGAAAACAATGTTTTAATAATAAAGCTTTAAAAATAGAACCTAGTATTTTTCTTTTCACTGTGTTTATGGAATTACTTTCCTTGAAAATATCCATCCATCCATTTTCTCCAGCTTAGTCCTTGTCAGGGTCCCTTTGGGGCTGGTGCCAATCCCCGACAGTCTATGGGCGAGAGGCAGGGTACACCCTGGACAGGTCGCCAGGCTGTCGCAGGGCAACACAGAGACACACAACCATGCACACGCACACTCACACTCACACCTATGGACAATTTAGAGAAGCCAATTAACCTACCAATCATTTTTTGGACTGTGGGAGGAAGCCCGGGGAGAACATGCAAACTCCATGCAGAAAGACCCCGGGCCGGGAATCAAACTCGGAACCTTATTGTTGCAAGGCAGCAGGGCTACCCACTGCAGCAACATGTAGTACTCCTTGAAAATATGTCAAGTATAAATCTCTGCATGCAAACCCATAAGATGACTGAAAGCACTGGATTTGATCAGCTGCTATATGATGCATTTGCCCTTGATTCATCCTTTCACAATTACGTGTGTTTGTGTCTTTTGGTTGCGACATTCCTCCCAGCTCAGGTGACTCTGGCAGGGTTGATCAGTTTGATGTATTTGCAGTAGAAAATATACTGATCTCCCTCCAAGACTAGATTTTTCTCTTTTGCAGTAGATTCTTGTCCTTTCTGCCTTGGTTTATCCAAAGACCTCTATGAGAGCTTCTTTCAGCTTGTTCCACCAATAGAATAGGAGTAGTGGAGATTTTCAGTAGTGTTAGTGGCAAAACAAATAGGCATTAACAACATACAGGTATATGCAAGAATATAAACTAAGAAAAACATTTTTAAAAAAATCAAATATGTTATAAATAGATGTTACATTAAAGAAAAAACATTTTCGAAAAATAAAACAGTACTCCATAAAAATGGAATACTTAAATTAAATGAACATTTTCAAGGTAGAGGGGAAAACTTGAGCCCATCTACAGATAACATTAAAGAAACAGGAAAAGCTTAGTAAAACTATGCAAATCAAAATAAGAATTTGCAAAACACTTACTAAGGAATTCAGAATTTTGCATCAGATAGCATGGTTGTACTAACCGAGCTCATTACATTACTGAATATGTAATGAGCTCAGAACGTAGGACCCAGAATTCAGGTGAGAAAGGCAGCGGGAAAGTTTAAAGCATTTAAAAACAGCGTTGTGTGGCTGCTCGTCAGCTGGGGCAGGCTCACTGGCTTCTCTGCAGGACCTGAAGCTCAGGTCAGTGACTTTAGAACTTAAACAAGGAGCAACAATAAGCATGAAAGCCACCAACCTGGCAAAGTTCAGTCTGACCCCAGAAGAAGGAGTGAAGTCCAGTGGAGCAGAACTCAGTTGTTTATTACGGAGCTGGTACCAGAGATCCAGAAGAGAAGAGGAGCAAGGTCTTGCAGCAGCCAGTGCACGCAGAAGATCCAACGGATCCTGGAGGTTTAATCCAAACTTTGGTCTGAAAACAGGTCAAAGATAGACAACGTGTGGAATTCAGGTAAAAGCCCGGGAACACAGGACAGGAACCGGTCAGGAAACAGACAGAAATAAACACAGGGAACGCCACAGTTAGTCTCGCTAGAAGCGAGAATGATCTGGATCCAGAGTCTGGGACAAAGAGGCATAAATAGCAGCAGGAACAGGTGGATCTGATGAGAGATAATGAGCGCAGGGCGAAGCAAACAGATGAGAGGAACAATGAAGAACATCCAGCATGAAGGTGCAAAGATCGTGAAAGAATCTAACAGCAGCTGGGAGAAAGGATCATTGATATTGCTCTCTGGTGCACCAATGGTGTTGACATTTCTTGTAAAAGGCTTCTGTGTGTACAGCACCAATGCTGGACAAAAATAAGCAAGACAGATCAATGAAAACATCGGGTAGAGCAGTTAAATGCATGCTGAAACGTGAGAATTGTTGCTATCAGATCACACTGTGGGCAAGATTTTTTAACCAAACTGAAACCCAGGAAAACCTGAGTGAGTGACGATGTGATCTAAATGATATGAATAGATGTCTGATTCTTTTTTCCCTTTTTTTTAAGGAAAACTTCCTCTTCTGCTGCTGCTTCCTCATTCCGTATTTCATGGTGGATATAAACCATTCTGTTCCATTACTGCCTCATAAAATTAAATGTTGTGCCTATTTTCAAAGTTGTTTAAAAAAAAAAAGATGCCAAAGATTAAACTGTGACAAAAAAGACCTTGAAAATTTTGACAATTTTTTTGGTTTATTGTTTTACTTAATTCTTAAGTTTAGGATGGGAAGAAGGAGAATAATAAAAATATATTACAAAACAGATTAAGCAACTAAGAAGGTTTAAGGTTTTTTATACAACATGAAAGGTTTTTGAGTTGTTAATAAATGTTTTCCGTTGTTTTCTTTGACTCTTTCTTTGATTTAAATCCAAACAAACATTTTATGCAGCAGCCACAAATAATACATTTAACAAAATTAAATACAATCAAAATAGTTAAAGTCAAGAGACACAATAGATTGGTCTCAAATTAACCTGGATGTTGGAACAGTCTGATTCTTCTGAGAAAAATTCAGAACTGAACTTTACAAAATAAACCTGAGGTGTGTCTATATGAATCTGAAATGCAAATAGAAGCATACAGATACACATAAACGTAAAATAAATATATTAAAATATTGATTAAAATATATATTAAAACACTGGACACTTATATAACAAAATCAGATTTTTTACTGAAAAAAGTTTAGAAGAACATCATAACTCGAGAACCCAGCCTATATAAATGTTATCTTTATTACCTTTAAGCGACAATCTTTGACACATTAAATAAAAGAAAACTAAAGAGCACATGATCATTTAATTTAATGAAACACTTCAGAAGTTTTATTACTGTTTTAGTTTTATTACTTGGTATTAGGAATAGCTTAAAATTAATTCATCCATGTCATTGTTTTTACAAAGGGGATCTTATTTGTTAATAATCGGCTTTGTCATTTGACAAAATCTGAATCTGTTTGTTCAACCATCCAGATTTTGATGAATACAGACAATATAAAAGCTAAATTATGACCGAAACTGTTTGTTATTCACCTGTCTATAACAGCTGTTATTTAAAAGCAAATAATTTTACCGGCAATCTAAGAAAGTCATTTTTACACAGGAGCTCAATTCCTCCCACTTTACTGAATACCAGCGTAGGTAGAGCAAACTGAATCTCCTGACTGCTTTTTAGAATAAAATTAATCCATTAATGATTAAAAAACTATTCATTAATTTTATTTTATTATTTTTTTTTACATAGTTTGATAATGCTGCTTTTAACTTCTATATCAAACCTCCAGCTAAGATTGAGAACAGTTGTGGATGTCATCGTTTTATACCTGAAAAAAATGCAGATGTAAGCCTGGTGCTTAAAACAACATTTCTGCTGTTTGGATAGTAAGTGATCATATCTTAATTTTAAGCAGAGTTTTATCAGCTGTTAGCTGATTTATAATGATATTCTGATTGCAATCCCTGAAGACTGGAGCTTCTTAGCTGCAGGAGCTCAGTAAATGGGATGAACGGGGAGCAGGATCCTTGCCTAATCCAGTTTTTTTTTTTTCTTTTTTTTTCTCTGTTGAAAATGAGATCTTGAATCTCATTGCCTGGATAAATACAGTTTAAATGAAAAAGAAACAACAATCTAATAATGTCTGTTTGAGACTTTAATTATACCCAAAAAATTCTCATCAAAGCCTAAATGTTTTAATGTTTTTATAATGACATCAAATATCAAATAGTGATATTCAGTGATATTTTACAATTAATCAGTCTTTCTGCTCAGTCTTGCATTATTGAGGTTTGCTTTTTTTATTTAGCTGATAGCAAGATGATTCCCTGCTTAATAGTTGTAACAGTTAGTCCAAATTCCATATTTCCATAAAGCAAAACTTTTTTTATGCCTTTCTTGAAGATTTTATCAAAAAGCTGATGAAGATTCTCAGTCATCCAGGTCATAGTCATTCCGTAAAAGTTTAAAAATCTTTCCACTGGACTTGGTTTCCAAGGTTTGAAGACGTTTCGCTTTCCCTTCAGGAAGCTTTCTCAGACAGTTGAATTGAGAAAGCTTCCTGGAGGGAAAATGAAACGTCTTCAAACCTTAGAAACCAAGGCCAGTGGATTGTTTTTAAGCTTTTACAGAATTTTATCAAAAACTAACACTTATACCAGCTGATGCATGGGCTTTGTAAATTTTAAAGCCCCAGTGTGTACGATTTACTCCCCTCTAGTGGTGCGCTATTTGAATTACAAATGATCAAAAAGCACACTTTTGTGCCTCACTATTATGAAGTTACTACTATGGTATGAATGTGACTCTGTCAACACCCTGCACAAGTTCAAGTGTCCTGTTTGGTGATAAGGAACAGCCTGATACATTATCCCGAAAAAAAATATTCTCTTGTTTCATATTAATTAGAATTTTTGCACCACTCAGCTAAGAAAATGTGTAACTATGCGGACAGATCTGCACGGAAAAACATGGCAAACACGCAACTGCTCTCACTGCCACCCTGGGATTTAGCTGATTAATATCAACACTATCAACAGATTCTTGGAGAGAAATAACTCTTGTGTTTGGGAGCGGCACGTGGATGCTTTGAAAAAGTTGTAAACGGTTGTGTTTTCTACTGCCTGCGGTGTTTTCAGCCTGTGGTTTGTGCTGAACTGTGCCTCCAACCTCTAATTCCATTTTAAAGACCTGCTGTCTTGTAAATTGTCTCCAGCGGTTAAAAACTACGGCAACGTAGCTTCTCATTTCTTCTTCTTTTCATGGTTACTTTCTCTTCGCTCTCACAGGGCAAAGTGTATGAATGGTACTCCATTTTAGGAGAAAACAGCCAGTAGGTTGATCAGGGGTCATTTTTGTTTGCTTTATTCTTCCCCTCCATTGACAAGACCGTTTCAAATATGGGAAAAGCATGTAAGGCGAAGCAGTTTGTCCTCTTTTGGCTACTATAATCACTACCATTACCATTGGGTGCACAGTCCACCAAAGTATTTACAACTCCTTCTAGGTGCTGGTGAAGATTCTCAGTCATCCAGGTCATATTCATTCCAACAAACTTAAAACCCTTTAAATCCTGAACCAGGAAATAGTTGACAGAAGATTATAATTTTCCAAAATTAGAATTGTCATTGAACTTTGTGACAAATGAAATAACTATATAAATTTTGTAAAAACAATAAATTACATCATTTATTTGCATCAATTTTGATATATTACGCATTTCTATGTCATCTTTTATGTTTTCTCTTCAGTACATGTGTCTGATTATGTAAGTCAGGGTTTCAAGAACAAAAACATCAGACTGATGATGCAGAGGTTTCAAAATCTCCTGTATCAAATATGATACACTTGGCTTTAAAGGGTTAAATGCTAAACCACTGGACCTTTTTTTGAAGTTTGGAGACGTTTCGCTTCCCATCCAGGAAGCTTTTTCAATTCAAAATGTCAGCGTTAGCGTTGAGTTCCAAGCGTTATTGAGTAGCCTAAATAAATCCTTGTTTTGGCTTAAAAGACATGGAAATTAAAGCAGACAAACAGGTCGGCCCTTAGTAACGGGAGTCATTGTGGTCTTTGTAAGCCTGCAATACCGGATGATGGTCTATGCTTCTGAAAGGGGAGAGTCATTATGGGCATTATTGGCCTGGCTGAATAGGCAAGTTGTTTTGGTCCCCTGCTTGGTGATGAGGATTATGATATCGGGAAGGAATCAACTCTGTCGCTGCGTTGTATGTTTTTGAGACCTGAAACCTGAGTCCATCCCCTCTGTTATGGTTGTTTTTTCTCTCTTAACTTAAATGGGTTCCTGGGGAGTGACGGCCTAGTGGTTAGGGCATAGAGCTTAAAGCAGTAAAGTTCAATTATTATTATTCACACCCCTTTGAAACCACCTTTCTTCTTTGTCCAAAATGTGAACATTCTGGTCCTCAAAAGAATGTCCTTTGTCCATAAGATGTAGATGTACAGCCGAGCCAACTCATTCTAGGCTACGGGAGCGCTTTCATTTTCAATGTGGTTTTTATTAGACTTTGGCAGAATATGTATTTATTAAAGCAATACTTGACTTTTGTGAATAAAAAGCCTTATTTGTCTCTTAAATACAGATTTAAGATGTTGATACATGGTTTTGTCTTAAGAAGGCAGTAATACAACACAGAGGATTATATCCAACATGAAATACAGAAGAAGAAACAGCAGAAGTTAAGTTATTGAGCTAAAAAAAAAAAGCCATTAATTCTGTCTCCCTTGATTTTATTTGGTCTTATAAACATTTAATTTTCTTTCTGGTGCTATTGGTTGTTCTTGCATGTGTGTTTGTTTTGTCTCACTAACTAGGTCTTGCTCAAATGTCAAACAACATCACAGTTTCTTCTGATCCACTTTAGTTCCTCATAGCAGTGTTCTCCTCCAGTCCAGTCAGTTGTTAAGGTCACCAGTGAGTTACGTCTGTTCCTTTGGAAGAGCACCTTTGTTTCCCCTCCATTAACCATTAGGTAAGCCTGTTGGCACCAGATAATATTTAAACTAACCAACAGGTTCATGTTTTCCCCAAAAAATGTTGAATATGTTTTGTAACTCAGTTAAAATTATTGAAAGTACAATTTACAGTTTCATTTTGTTGCAAAAGATTTAAACTTGAAGGTAAACAAGATATTTCTAACAGCAAAATACGCTGCTGTTGTCGGACAAAGTCATATGACGAGGTGTTATTTTTGAACATTATCTCCACTGGTCGCACCTTAACTTGTAAAACTTTCAGACAGCGGTGCAAACATCCATATTTTGTATGGACTCTTTTTACACTCTGCTGCTTCCACATTGCTTCAGTCAATTCCATTATCACTATTTGTGTATAACACTGCAAATAGTTCATCTCACACCGACACATCCTATAGAGAATACTGAGGCAATACTTGACTGCAAAGTGTTAAAACAAAACTACCTTTTCACACCTAAGTTGAAGAAGGCCATCACACATTTTAGAAGACATGGGAACAGCATTTATCTGTGTTTTGCAGAAACCTGGAAAATTATAAAGGTCTTTTTAAATAAAAAAACAAAGCATTTATGGCGTCATGATACTAAAATGCCTCATTTAAATCAGATATGCCTTTGATGAGTATGAAACAGGACTTCTGGAACCACACACTTATTATTGGCTGAAGAAAAACATGTCTTACCTCATCAGAGGACAAAGTCTTCACCTTAAAACCAGACGAAAACAAACTCCAAACATCTAAATTAAATAATAGCCTCATCTTTTTGCATTAGAACATTCGGTGTTTACAATCCAATGAATTTAGAGCAACAAAACAATTTCAAATGACTGAGTAAGAGTAGTTTCCAAAACAACCTCAGCAGACATAGCAGAAGCATCAACACTAGATAAAGGCTTTTATGCTTCTGCTAATCCATGTTTCTAATGCTGTCAAAACATTGAGGACTAGGTTTTGCAGCCAATTAAGTTAAATCAGGAAGTAGAAAGGTTTTAATACACCTTTGATTTACATTTAATAACATGGTATATCTAATTAACACTAGTCGGAGGAACTTACCTTTACTTTGTCAGTAATGCAGCAGCAACAGTTCAGGATTAAGCAGCTGTCATGAATTAATCATTTTGAATCAATAACTGGCTATAAAGTACCAGCTGCATTGATTTCCACTCTGGTACATATGTTGAATAATAAGTAATGTGTTTTTAACTAGGGCTGCAACTAACATTATTTTGCAAATCGATTAGTCTGTCGATTAGTTTTTAGAGTAATCGATTAATAATCACATAGCCAAAGGTTTCCTAAAGAAGATTTTTTACAAAATTAAACCAGGTGAAACTAAAACTTTTCCAATGAAGGAGTTCTGTTTAGAGCATATTGATGGACCAACACATTTTTTTTAATCTGAAATGCAAAATGTTTTATATTTTTTTTTCACAATCTTGGTACAGTTGCTGCTGTAATCCAGTAAACGATTCATCTATTACTAAATTAGTTGATTATTTCAATAATCATTTAATCACAATTAATCCGATTAATTGTTTCAGCTGTATCACTTTCTTTCACAGTACCTCATTAGCCATGTAATAACATGCTAATAACTTAGCAAGTTACACTATATTACTAGGTAACAAGAAAAACTTGATGGAGAATTTTACTAAGGCTACATTCACACTGCAGGCCTTCATGCTCAATTCCGATTTTTTTTGTGAAATCCGATTTTTTTGCGTTGCCTTTCACAAATTTTCCAGATATTTGCGACTTGTATGTGATCTCCTGTGTGAACTGCAGTCATACAACGCAAGATTCCCGCATGCGCAGTAGAGGACGCAAATACGTCACAGGACAGCGTGCCCTATGTTTACGGAAGTAAACACCGATGGTAGTGCCGGCGCGCATCTAGCGGTCTTTACCAACCATAAAAACTTAATCTTTTCAATATA
This sequence comes from Cyprinodon diabolis, assembly GCA_030533445.1. NCBI lineage: Eukaryota > Metazoa > Chordata > Actinopteri > Cyprinodontiformes > Cyprinodontidae > Cyprinodon > Cyprinodon diabolis. The sequence goes on along the minus strand of CM060081.1, from coordinate 42,483,555 downwards.
GTCACACATGCTCTCCGCATCATCATCTGCCATGGTTGCTGTTTTTCTTGCAGCCTCTGCGTAGCAAGACGCAAAATAGTGGCCTTTGTTGGGTATTAAGGACGTTCAGGTCGGATGAATGCGACCTGGCCGTTCAGACACAGGTCGCATTTGAAAAGATCAGATTCGTATCGGATTCAGGACCACATAGCCAAGTGGCCTGGGTCACATTGGAAAAAAATCGGATCTTTGTTGTTCAGACAGCCATGAAAAGATCAGATCCAAGTCGCATTTGGGTAAAAAAAATCGGGTTTGGGTCACTTCAGACTGCAGTGTGAACGTGGCCTAAGTGCTTTGCTTCAGATTTTAGGCAGACAAGGTAAAGTCAACTTTTTAGATTTCAAACCGCTATTACCAGATAACTCATATTCATTTTGCAGACAGCAATAAATTAGTGTGTTTATTACTTGGTATATAGCAGAAAACCAAACCTAGAAGATAGCAAGACAATCTTCTTAACTGAACTCTTATTTATATATAACTTGAGTTCAGTTTTCTATTTGTAGGTGGTGGCCAATAATAGAAAATGTTATGTGGTAACCTAATGGTAATTAAAATGTTACATAGTCACATACAATTGTAATAATTACATGCAGATTATTATTTTGAAATCATATACCTTAATCTTGGGGTAATTACCCAAAAAGTTTTTCTTGTTATCAAGTACTACAGTGCAACTTGCTATGTTATTACCATGTTGTTATCATGTTATTACATGGTTATGGTTCACACCGAATTTTAAAGGGAAAAAAACAATCTTCGATTTGATAACAATTACCTTTTTACGGAAGTAAAAAAGCTTATTTTGTTTTAGTTTTTGCATTGCATTTTAATATAAATGTGACAATATGTTTTACCTTCGCTTCACATTTAAAACTGATCCAAGTTTCTTGTAGGTATTAATGCATGACCTACAGTGTTTATATTTTTTTTATATTTTCTGGGGCGTAAATGATGGGAAAGAGACAATCATCTCTTTCTGGATGAGGACCCATATCCATGCACGACACACATAAGCTGAGAGGCAAGGGATTAAAAAAAAGGATCCAAAACTCGTTGTTATTGAACTGTAAAAAAGAAGGGCATCTTGGGGACAATCCATTCTTCATAGAAACCATTAGATGTTATCAACCTGTCAATTAGACGGCGTTATGCTAGCAAAGTGTTTTCTGTTCTAGCATCACAATGAAAATAACACCAATTTATATGCAAACCGTCTGGTGTGCCTTAGTCACATTTGGCGGAAAGTGAGTTTTTGAGTGGTTTACACTCCAGGTGTGATTTTTGTGAGACGCGGACTTAATGTGTTGGAAATCTCCTCATGCCCAGTTTTAAGCATGGTAGGGGATAAGTGATGCTCTGGGCTTGGTTCTCCTATGGTAAACCTGAAGAGTGACCTGAAGTTCATAGAGTTCATGAAAGAGAAACCAGAACTCCAAGAGATATAAAGAGATTATTGATGGATGAGAGTTCACAGATGCACTAATTTACTGTGAACTATGAGTCACTGCTGTGCTGTGCTGTGGACAAAAGTGGGCTGTATCACCAAATAAGCTTCTAATACTTGTACTATTTTTGTAAATTATTCATGTTTTTTAATGAATGAAAAGCTGTTTTTTTCACTTAAAGTGTGAAATTCTGCTATTGCTGTAAGAGAGGAAATTGTTGTATTACGTTTTTTACGCCTGTTTAACAGTGGAGCTGACAAATGGCTCCAGCGCTGTGGTTTCACTGAAAGGATAAAGGGATGCAGGGTAACAGGCCACAAATTTTATAGCCAGTTACTGTTTCCATTTTATTTTTCTCTCTGCTTGAAATAAGAGCCCTGAAAGTGACTTTAGAAAATCTAGCAGGTAGGGAATGATGTGTAGCAGCTTGGTCAGAGATCAACCCAACGTAAACATCACTTGTTTTTCCACCATTGTAAAATATCTCCACAACATATTTGTTTTTTTCAAAGCTTTAACCCCCCTTCATTTCACTCCCACCCCACTAATGCACCCATATCTGCCGTGAAGACCCCGTGACATCAGGATTTACTCAGCTCTCTGCTGTGCTGATAGCCGCTCTGTTTGCTCTGCGGTTTATTAAAGGAATAGTACACCCAAAACATGATTAGCCTTCATTTTCTACTCACCCCCATGCTGAACAACACTCTGTAATACTTTTTTGATATCTCAAATGCATCTGGAGATCTGGGAGGCTTCTTGCTGTCTGCTGACATTCAAATAATGGAGGTCTATGGCGCCCGAGGCAGAAAGGTCCATGAAAGTCCACAAAAAACGTGTCAATATTCCTCCATACTGCTCGTCCAATGTATTCCAAGTGTCCTGAGTGGGTAGCGTCCATAATTTACTCGAAACAAAGTCATTTAGAATGTTTTTAGAGCATAAACAGTAGTGTATAGGATTTCCTAAAAGCGCGCGCCTGCGAGTTCACGAGCCTACGGAAACCGCGGCAGACCAAGCCAGATGAAAGTGCGCATTCAGCGTCTGCTCTTGATAATGCAAGCGTAGAAGAAGAAATGTGCTGTTTACCTGTGCAAAGAAAGAAACAACGAAAGTAAAATGTCTGAGGACTTCAGTGTTGAGGAAGAGCATGAGTTCTTTGCCGAGCTGAATGCGCACTTTCATCTGGTTTGGTCTGTCGCGTTTTCCGTAGGCTCGTGAGCTCGCAGGGGCTCGCTTTTAGGAAATCCTATACACTACTGTTTAGGCTCTAAAAACATTCTAAATGACTTCGTTTCGAGTAAATTATGGACGCTACCCACTCAGGACACTTGGAATACATTGGACAAGCAGTATGGAGGAATATTGACACGTTTTTTGTGGACTTTTATGGACCTTTCTGCCTCGGGAGCCATAGACCTCCATTATTTGAATGTCAGCAGACAGTAAGAAGCCTCCCAGATCTCCAGATGCATTTGAGATATCAAATGGGTACTCTAGAGTGTTGTTCAGCATGGGGGTGAGTAGAAAATGAAGGCTAATCATGTTTTGGGTGTACTATTCCTTTAAATGTTTTAGTTCTTGAAAACTTTCTTTAGCTGTTTGACAATAAATACAGATCATTTTTTTGGTTCAGTCTAAGGCACGGAGATGGAGTTTGTTATCACGAAGGATAGCACATTTATAATACGTATCATTCAGTGTTTTTTTTTAAGATACCTGGGAAAAAAGCAATAGCCCACAAGGTTGACGCCTTTCCACGGCATCATACTGCAAATACATTGTTAAACTAAATACAGTCCCTGACAAGAAAAAACATATCTGTGAATGACCTTTAATTATCTTTTGTTATGAGTTAGAGTGAATAAGGCCATTTGGCTGAAAAGGCGTTAACCTCTAAACCAACAGTGCCATAAGTTGAATGGATTGATCATGTTTATGTGCTCCCAGGAGACCTTGGGTCCTTGTGCAACCCTCACAGGGACCCACAAATGGGGCTTTAGTATAAATAAAGAACACACATTTGCCCAGTCAGCTTGTCGCAAGTGGTCTTGTTCAGTGAAACAGAGTAGTGTGGCTTATTCCTCTCAGCTGTGAATAATTCTGTGGGTGCAATGGCTAGTTTGCAGCCAGACAAACCGTAAGCCCTGGTCCCTAATATGCTACAGATTCATGCATAATAAATGAAGAAGAGAAAAGAGGGATTTTGCTGGTTATCTCAGTCCGTCCACGTCCACAAAACTAGTCAGTGCGTTCCTGTGTCGGCAAGCTGCAGCAGGATTTTGCATGCTGCCAATGTCGCTTCTGCAGGAAAGAATGCATCTTTGTTTTTTCTCTTATCTCTCATTGGCTCCATTACTTTTTTCCCCCTCTCCAACATTCATTACAATTCTGCTAATACAATTTCTCTCTTTAATATCACTCTCAACATTCTGCTTCCCTTCAGTCTGTCTCTGTTTATTTATTCCCTGGCAAACTCACTCTTCATTAATCTAATGCAGTTTGCTCCACACTCATTCAACTCTCTCCTTCAGCAATCCTGTGGCGTAAAGCTGCCACTGACTTTTCATCTGGCCAAACTGTCACTCACCATGATCCCATAAAAAGAAAAGTATGCAATATCGGTACGAGCTTTTAACATAAAAAGCAAAACCCTGGAAACGTCCCCACCGGCGGCGTATCTTCATCCTCCTCTTTTTCCTGTCCGTTAAGTCTAGCAGACTTCTTCGTCTATACCTTTCATTTGCTCTCTTGCTCAGTTAAATGAAGGGAGAATTGAGGTCAACGTCTTATCTTGGATTTTTTTGCCTTCTCTGTGGTTGTTAAATGGCTAACTTTGCTCTAAAATGTCATTAAATCTTATTCGCCCGACCGCCTTTTGTCGACTCTGGTCAACGTTTTCCTGGGAGGAAGTAAAGTAGACAGTGTTTGAAAAAAGCTGACAAGCTTTTGAATGTGTGGAGAATTCAAAAGGCAGAGCAGCTGTTATCATATATTTTCTCCATAATATATCTCTATATGACTAAATATTTTCTTGATCTTAACTTGCCCACAGCAGTATGTTTTCTGTTTTTTGTAAAGCGAAAACTCTTCATGATGGAATTTCAGCTGTGGCTACCTGTGTTTTTTATAGTCCATCATAATGGATGAATACTTTATGTGCATGCAGAACATCACCCTGGGTTATTAATAACCAAATCCAGTTTGCAGAAACCGTGGCAGCCTCCTGCACTCTGGTACAAATTGTAAAATGCAGGTTCCTAAATCACAATGGTGGCCTTTTAATTTATTGCTGTGTGAGCACTCAGTGATGCACACTTTGAGCCAATGAAACGGAGACAAGCACAAGGGTCTTTTTTAACAGCCCCTTCCTTTACTTAATGCATCAAGTTTTGCTCTTTTTTAAGTTGATTAAATGCAAATTAGTGCCACTGATCCTTTTGTCGTTTTGTTAAATGCAAGTTGGAGAAAATGTTTTCCTTTGGAGAGATAATGAAGATAGCCTTATTATGCATGTAGTTTACTGAGGTTTGGCTAGAAAAAGGAGTTATGTATGTTTAGATTTAAATTAATATTTAATACTACAACTGTTTTACTCAGCTCCACTGTTTCTTTTCATCGTCTTGTTTTTCTGAATTCCTGAAGACTGCAAATATACCTGCCTGGGGCTGTCATCTCTCCAGTGGTCAATATTTTAATCTCATTCAGGTTTACATCTGTTTTTTTTTTTTGTTTTTTTTTTTTTTGTTTTTGTGCATGTATTACATGTTTTATTTATGTAATCATGTTTTGGTCCCCGTCTTATAGCTGCTTATTTTGTCATTATGTAAACACTGTAGAACCAACTGAATAGACATAAAAACATTTTTAGAAAACATTTAAACAACAGAGTTTAGTTCCCAGTTGAAACTTAAAAGACATTATATTTTACTTCAAATCGTTTCTCTTTAAGCTGATCTATTCAAATGAATATTGATATATAAAACAACAGAGAGAAAAACTAGATATAAAAGCTATATTAATAAATTAAACAATATGTTAGGGACATCAAAACAACGATATTGCAGTAAATAGTAGATGAGAGTAAAATAGGGCATATATTGAATAGCGCCACTTGAAATGGATCAACAATATTTTATGAGCGACAAAACAAATGTTGATGATAAGTCAGAAGTGGTTGAAAAACACAATGCGTAACAAACCCTGATCGCGGAATAACAGAGATCTGCAACATGGTTGTCATAACAAAACATCCAAACTCAATGTCTCTTTACAGCAGTGAAAATGAGAGATCATTCCTGTTTTACAAATGTAAACATAAAAGGTCCTCATACTGTGAATACATTAATATTACAACAGTCATTCTTTCATCTTTTCTCCTGTTTTTCTTTTCCTTTTCTACCTACATTGCAGTGTCCATATAATCTGTAAAACTCCCTGCATAATTATAATAAAACAATTTATATGCATAAATCAAGCGGAACACTACGGCGATAGCCGTACTGCTCCACTTGTGAAAGTAAAATCTGTTGGGCTGTTTTTGGCATCAAGACAATTATTCTTATAGCCACACAGCCACTGACTCATATCTGTAAACTCTTTCCATATTAGTACATTTCCAAACAATGTTAGAACTGCAAACATCTTGCCATTACAAAAACCTATAAATACCAATTCACAAATTATAGGCCTGTTTCTTTACTTCTACAGTTTTCTAAGATTTTAGAAAAGCTCACTGTGATTAGACTATTAGCAGGCTGGAAAAACTTAATTAATAAAGAGAAACTACTTTCTGAGAGTCGTTATAGATTTAAATCACAGAGATCCACTGCTTTGGCAGCTCTGGAGGTTAATAGAGAAAGTCACTAGCTCCATAGATAAAGACATTTTCAATTGGTTTGTTGATCTGAGAAAAGCATCTGACACAATTGATCACAATATAATCAGGAAGTCAGAGCATTATAATGTATGAGGGGAGGTTCAGGGGTGGATGAATAGCTATATTAAATAGCAGACAAGAATTTAAGAAAATAAGTAAAGTACGTTGGTGTTAAGAACTATACGGGGAAGGGAATAATTAAATAAGTTTCACTTTTTTTCCCCCTTTTCAGGCATAAACACAACATTTTACATATAATTATATATGTTGTTAAATATACATAGTGTTTTTACATAGTGTTAAAAGTTTCTTTTTACTGAATTGTCTGAAACAAAGCTATACATTCTTTTCTGTTTGCCTTAATTTTGATGACTAAGTTGTTAAAATTTACACTTTTAGGTGATAAAAAATGATGAACATCCATACTTTAATAATTAAACTGCAATAGATAACCATAGGTTTAATGCATAGGTTTTGCATCCTTTATGTACCTTTGGATTAAATTCTTGTGTTTATTATTTGCATTCTGTCACCATGCTTAATCTTAACTTTGTAATAGGTTTTTATTCTGCCTTACAAAACCTCTTGAAAACTGCCAGATTATCACATCTCGCACCGATGCACTTATTTAAACGTATATTCAGATTTTTGTTTTTCTTCCTCTGGTCTTTGCTGCCACTGGTGACACTGCAGCACATATGCCCTTTTGGTGACGCTGTGACACTGCCACAAAATCACAAAAAAAAAAAAAACATAGATAAAAACGCCTGGCATGTGCAGACAGCTGGAGAGATGTCATTGGTTTTAAAAAGAAGTGGCTTATATGTACACACACAGAAACATGGAATCTTTCTAATCTGTAACCCACTTTGAAAAAATAATCCATACGGTCTCTCAAAAAAGCTGGATCCATGTGGATAAACTGCCTAAACAAACAAAAAAATGCCGTTATAGATGCATCTTATCTTGTGTTAAAGTGGATGGGGCCTAAAAGTTTGAACATTAATGCAACCAGAACATTGCGCTTGAGGATTTTTCAAGAGACTTGAACACACTTTAATCATTCTCTTTAAAGTAAAGCAAGACAGTGCTCTTAGATAAACTTTTATCATTTTCTTTTGTTTTTTTCAAAACAAGCATTACTTGTTTTGAAGATTTATATTCCTATGATATTAGTTTTGCTCAAGGTTGAAAAAATAAGCATTTATTTTATCACAATAATTTCCTTCATCTGTAAAAGCAGTATTTCTTTTTCTGCAGCTTTTAATGAGGAACATTCAATCACTTTTAGACTTCAGCCTAATATCACTCCAAGCTGAATTATCTGATCGAAAGGATCTAATGTTGAGTTGGAGCTCTTAGTTTGCTTAGACATTATGAATTTAGCCGGCAAGGTTTTATTTCTGCCGTGACATATCCCCTTCCTCAGAGCTTCACATTATGACGCGTCTTTAATGCTAAGTGCTCATAAAAGATAAGCTTTGAAAAACTCTTAAGCGTAGTCTTAGGAACAAAATTAATTTTAATACAACACTAAAACTAAGAGATTATATTTATGTCTTATTATGCTTTATTTAAACATTGCTTTAAAATCCTTTGATACTCAGTTTGGTTTTAGTGATCATGACTTTCAAATCATCAGTAATAACAGTTTTTTTTTTTTAGTTCTTTCATCAAAACGTTTTAAATTGTACAGCACACTGTCTTATAACCAGTGTAAAGTGAAAATCCCTGTTTTAGGATCACCAGAAATAATAAGACTTAAGTCATCTATATGGGATATGTTGATATTTGTGCATTTAGCAGACGCTTTTATCCAAAGTGACTTAAAAAGTAGACCCGTTATAGTAAATTTCAAGTCTCCAATAAAAGTTTGCAGGAATTTTGGTCAATTTCTCCTGATAAAACAGTTGTAGATGACTCTGGTTTGTGAGCTGTCTCCCACTCACACTACCTTTCAGCTATACCCTTCATTGGTCTGTATGTGCCCTTTTTGAACCTCTATTGATACAGCACTGGCTTTGTTCTGGGTGATCACATTCTCTTAACACCCTCATTTGAGTGTTTTCACAAGGTCTCTAGCTTTTGTTCCGAGGTTGTTAGACGTATTATGCACCCAAACACGATCTTCTCAGCAAGACAGAATCTGTCCCCTTTATTATAGGAACAGTAAAACCTTCAGATACCAAGAAATTATGCCTAATGATAAATTATACTTCTGAACGTAGGGGAAGTGGCGGCCTAGAGGTTAGGGCATAGAGCTTGGAATCCAGAGTTTGAGCTTCACTCCCACAGACTACCACTCTGGGTCCTTGAGCAAAAAGACATTTTAAGGGGTCATAGAATGATTGTATAGGGTATTTGGCGCTGGTCCTTAAGGTCTGAATAGGGTGTGTAACTTTGGTTGGGCTGAGAATGGCATATTTGCTGTTCTATGATCCCTAATGCAAGCCTGGTTAAAAGCTCTAGAATGAAACGTCAGGTTTTCTTCCTTTCATGGTATGATAATGAATATTTAGATGAGCTGTGCGCTGATTGGCTGGTTTACAACGAGCAAAGCTGCTGAGCAAAGACGCATCATGGCGACAAGCACTCACTCACTGAAACATTGAAATTGTTGATATGGTAGAGTGACCAGACATCCTCTTTTTTCCGGACATGTCCTACTTTTCATACCTAAAAAAATGTCCTGGGGGAATATCAAAATTGTCCAGGATTGTGGTCGACTACAGTGAAGCACGTAGTCGAAACACACCAGGCACTCGAACCGAGCCGTCAGCTCCAGGGCTGGTCCGGGAACCCCGGTGGTCGGGGGCAGGGAGCCAGTGGGGGACGGAGCGACCAAACCCGACCCAAGCTTCCCCCCTCCCGCCTTATCTGCCCCCAGCCCCCCTCCTCCGGCTTAGGGAGGGCAGCTCATGGCTCTCTGCTGAGGTCCGGTCCAGTCAGCGGCCCAGCAGTCGACACCCCACCCCCCTTGGGCTATTGAACCAGTGGGCTGGTCTGTATGTCAGTTTCGGGGAGTACAGGCCAGAACCAAATGAGGCAACATCCCCGAGTTTACTTCAATTCAGGGCTTCGTTTGGATTCGCCCGTTTTAGCGACTGAACCCGACCCGGTGACAGTAGCCTGGACACAGGCCGCCCCATGCTTCCCCCCGCCTGCTTCACAAGCCTCAGTGGGCTGGTCTGTATGTCAATTTTGGAGCGTGACAAAAGTACAGGCCAGAACCAAATAAGGCAACATCCCAGAGTTGACGTCAACTCAGGGCTTCGATTGGATTCGCCCGTTTTATGGTGGAAGTTTAGAATTGTGAGATTTGCAGAGAAAGGAGGTGTTGATGGGGTTTGAACTTCTCTTTACGTCCATTTCACCCACTGAACTATCGTTATTCATCTATAACTGCAGAGAGTTAATTTCATTGCTCTGTACTTGTGACAGTTTAATGAAATTTGAAAAAATATATATATTTTCCTGATATCATGGCTGGTTTCTTTCAGATTCTCATTATAGCATTTGTGCACCTCTTTGATAACATAATTGTTGAACATTAAGTAAATAGAACTTATCACGGTACTACTTACATAAGAGGAAAATGTAATCTGATAGAGAATAAAAAAAAAAAAGAAATAGAATAAAAAAGAAAAGAATAGAATAGAAAGTTACTTTATTGTCCCACAATGGGGAAATTTAGGTGTTTAAGCAGCAAAAAACGTATAGAAAAAAACAAAACAAAAAAACAATGTATGTTTACATACAGAGAATGTAATAACATAGTTCAAGCTAAAATATATCCATCTGTTTAAAGCACTTGAAATATTAGAGCTATTTACACTTTGAGATCAAGCATAACAAATAGGCCGATATGAAATTACTCTCAGAAGACTTTTGTGCAGGACTCCCACTAAAAATTAGCAGAAGTCTGAGGGTTTCATTTACAGATGTTGCATAAGAATTGCATAAAACTGTTTGGTTAGAACTCCGGTTGCATGTTTTTTTCTTTTAAAAAAATATAGAGACTGAAACTCTTCCAGCAGAAACACTTTCTACTACACAGCTGGTGCTATTGGGCTTCTTATGAAGAGTGGGCAGTACGATAAAAGCCCAGAGGGAGACTAGAAATAGGAGAGCGTAGGAGACCAGCTCCTACAAAAACCATCACTGTACAGATGTATTCACCATGAAGTAAGAATGGGATTCATTCTCTAAAGTCTAATGCAGCAAATGACCTGTGTAATGTGTATTGTCTGTTGGGAAATTGCCTCTTTTATAGACTGGGTAACAAGTTTCTCATCTTTCTGACAGGAAGTACAAGGTCAGGACTGCATTATCTGCACACAAGCAGGGTAGGATTTCTTAATAACACGCTGTAACTAAAAAGAGTTTTTTTTGTCTCTCTCTCTCTCAGCTGACGTACTTGCCACCACCGTGGGGTGACTGCAAGTCCTCGGCAATGGACTCGGACTTCTTCAGCACTTACAGCATCACTGCCTGCAGAATCGACTGTGAGACACGATACCTGGTGGAGAACTGCAACTGCAGGATGGTCCACATGCCTGGTATCTCTCTGCGTCATACACATACATTCACACACGATGCACACATTTAAGAAGGCAGAAGAAATGCTGTAGTTGAGGTTGCTGTAAACTTTCTGTAAAATGGCGACGGTGACAGTTTTACTCAAGGAACCAACAGTTTTTTAGCAGCTGTCTTAGAAAATCAAACACTTTCACACTCCAGTGGATCGGAAAACTCAACCATTTTCTCTTTGTGTTTGTGGAGTGATTAAAGCTGGCGTTTGCTGCCTACCTCGTGCTTTTAATCACAGTGTGAGATCTCAGATGGCAAATTGAAAAGGGGGTTTGGCACAGAGGAAACATTTGGATTGGGACTTTGTTAACGCTCACTCACCTGCCACCTCACCAACATCTCTGTTGTCAGTCGCAGTTCAGCCTGAAAATCCGCCTGTGATCATCAGGATTTTATGCTACCTCGTTGTGGGTATGAGGGTGCAGAGAACGGGATAAATCCTCCCCGGTGGTTTGTACTCCGGTCTCTAGATCTCTCTGTCAGCTGAGTAATTGTTAGGGAAAATCCCATGAAATATTGCCCGTAGCAGGGAAGTAATTTCCTGTTCGTCCACAGCAGACCTTTATTCAGTGTTGCCTTGATGGATTGGAATGAATGGCTGGACTTCTAGAATGAGATGGATAAGAACAATGTTGACAGAAACTTTTAAGCAGTGATAAATGGAATCAGAAATATCAGCTGTGCCGCTGCTATCAACACCTTTGTTTATAGATGTTGGAGATCGGCCTGTTTTCCAGTGTAGTCCTGTTTCTCTGACTGTGACTGGCTGGATGTGCTCTCTTTCATCCTCTGACATGGGAGCTGGCTCAGAGCTCATCTGCCTGGTTGTGTGTTTCCTGGACCCTTTTACAGCCGCTTTTTGTATCTCTGCTTCTGTCTCCTTGAACCCCAGTCGGCCTCGGCAGATGGCCACTCACACTGAGCCTGGTTCTGCAGGAGGTTTCTTCCTGTTAAAAGGGAGTTTTTCCTCTCCACTGTCGCTACAAGCATGCTTAGTGTGAGGGATTGTATTCTAGTCAATGAGTCGATGCAATCAACTGGTTTTCTTTAGATAGAAAACTTTGAATCAATTTGACTGGATGATCTGGTTAAACTGTAAAGTGCCTTTAGATGATGTGTGTTGTGAATTGGCGCTACATAAATATACTAAATTGAATTGAATTTTTATCACAATACTCAGTTGTTGAAAGAAGAGTAACAAAAGTTGAACCCAGATCTTTGTTGTCTTCTCTGCTTTCCTTCAAACTGATTCTGTTTTGTTTTTGTTTTGTTTCTGCCTGTCCTTAGGAGATGCCCCATACTGCACCCCGGAGCAGTACAAGGAATGTGCAGACCCTGCCTTGGGTAAGAAAATAAACCAGCATGATGTGTGAAAACTGATAGCGTATATGTATCCCACTGTTTGGAGCTCTTGATCCAATCTGATAACAGATAATAGTGTTCCTTCAACATGATGGTACCACTGAGGCTTTCCTTTTTTGCCTCGCCACAAGCTAAAACCTCTCAAGCCTTTCATGTTCGCTGCTTTTTTTCTTCCTGACTTGCAGTCTCTTACTCCTCCATGGCACACTTTGCATGTTGCCCTCTAGTTGCAGCTGTCCCTCTCGCTCTGACCGCATGCATCTATCGCCTGTCTTCTATATTTCAATGTCTCTGAGGTTGTCTCTTTCTTGATGAGTCGCACTCAGTTGGCATTTTGATTGTCATGCCAGGATGAGGATAAATTAATCTGTCCCTCTCTCTTCGGATCTCTGTCTATTTTTTCCTCACTTCCTCTTCTCCCTCCATCTGTCTCCTTAATTTTCTAGACTTTCTTGTTGAGAGAGATAATGATTACTGCGTGTGCGAGACTCCGTGCAACTTGACTCGATATGGCAAAGAGCTGTCCTTTGTGAAGATACCCAGCAAGGCGTCCGCAAAGTACCTTGCCAAGAAATTCAACAAGACTGAACAGTACATTGCGTGAGTCATAGTTGATTTTATTTTGCGGATTCATTGTTCTGTTTATTGTGTTTGCTTCATCACCGTATTGATTTTGTTCAAGGTAGTTTTATCCACCTTTTGAGAGGCTTCTTTTCTAGATTTAGAAGCAGCTAAGAATTGAGGTTAGATGAGTTTTTAAATCAATTTCAGATTTCTGGAGAACTCAACAATTTAACAACTCTTTAGGAAGTTTTAGGTTTTTTTTTTTACTAGCTTCATAGAAATTGGTGATTCTTCAAGCATTATTTTAAATTTCTTACTTCTACCAAGACAGGGTTGGAAGTTTAATAAAAAATAAAAGATTTCTTGAAAATCTTTAAAAAGAAATATCATTAAAGTGTGAATTTGCAACTAGCCCCTCCCTACTATGATTAGATTGACCTAATTAGCAAATAATCTACCTATACATAAAAAGAATTTGTCAATAAAGTCCTGATAGGTTGGTTTAAATGCTTACCTACTATTTCCTATCTTTTTGGTATGCTGTTAGGTTTTTTAAAACACGTTACCTGCTTCGTCATCTGTAGGATATTGTGCTATGCTGACAGTGGATGCATTTTCTGATTTGTTGATGTATCTAATAACAGCTGAGGAAGCTGGACTCACAAACAGGCTACACCCAGTATATATAATGATAATTAGGACAAATTTACCTTATTTTGCTCCATTCCTTCTCCTTTCTGCTGTTATCCTAATCAAAATGTTTTGATTTTCCATTTTCAGAATAAAAAAAGCTTGTCATTCTTGGGGTCAAATAACTACTTATACCTCTGACTGACATATTTGTGACCTTGTCTCACTGAATATAAAATTTGTTTAAATTGCAATGCGATTAAGTGTGTTTTATTAGGAAATGCACTAGATGTGCTTTACTTCTCCATTCTGTCTGACCTACTGTCTGGCTCATTACGATCTTTAGCTATATATCCCTTGGCATGCTTCGGTGGCGCAGTGGTTAGCGTGCATGGCCCAATTACGGAGGCCTTGGTCTCAACTAGATTGACCCGGGTTCAAGTCCGCCTGTGGTCCTTTGCCACATGTCTCTTTCATATCCCCTTTCCTATCAGACTACTATAGCCACTAGTGCTGCGAAAACAAAAAATATTTTGCGTTGTCATCAGTGAAGTCAGTCCCTATCTCTAAGGGAAAACAGAGTAGGCTCACAGCGATGCATAGCCTGTGTGAATTTCAGCAGTTATGATAATGGCTTTAATTTGGGACAGAGAGCAAGAGAGGCCAGAGTCTGTTTGCATTGCCTCCAGGATCTCACATCCTCCATGTTCGCTTCACTCCGCTCATGTATGCTCATCAACTCTGTTATGTTAAATAATTAGAACAGTTCCACTAAGAGACAACTCCAACATCACTGTCCGCAAACCTGCTCTCCATCCTTCACTATTAGAATATAGAATCATTTTCTGATGCGCTCCAGCCTGCTTTGCTCCAGCCTAACCTCCTGTGTCTGCTCTCTTGGGGCTTCAAAGAACTAGGAGCAGAGCTCGACAGTGCTCCATGGATGGGACAGGTGTTGCCTTTCATGAAATTATGGAGGCGGTTTGCAGCAGAACTACCTTTAGGGTTTGGAAGTTGAGATTTAGAGGACATAGGGATGTTTTTCATTGTGGAGTACTATTAAATTCCCGTGGCACATAATTGTGATAACAGTTTTAAAAATGAAAAACGGAGAGAGGATGTTCCATTGTTTCATTGTCTTGTTTTACGTATTTACGTTTTCATAAAAAAGGTCACCAGACCTTGGAAAGACGTTGATATGCTTTCCATGTGCCTGCAAGTGGTCAGATAATTAATAGCTGAATAAATCAGGTAGTAGTTCATGGCATTAGTTTTAATCATTCTACATCAGGGTGGAGTACCTACATAGCGTATGGTGAGATTAACAGACTTTATTATTGGATAATTGTTTTAGCATTTTAGTCTCAGTTGCGTTGATTCTGTAATAATGGTGAATATGTTTGGTATACATGACACATTTAAGCTGCAGTGCTTCTTTGGCCCTGTTTCTTTTTTTTCTATGCCTTTCTGTCTTCCAAAGGCATTACAATGAGAATCATAGAATAAACTATATTACTAGAATCTTACAAGAACATTAGTGAACAAAATGTTTATTTTTAGACTAAGGAACACACCATACAGGTCAAGGATGAAGTTGTGAAGATATTAAAAGCTGTATTAAGTTCCAAAGCAATATCCTGAGCTTTGAACATCTCATGAAGCACTGTTAGATCCATATTTAAAATTAAAGAAAGTCTTACTGCAAACCTACTAGGGTGGGGCTATTGATTTAAACCACTGGTGTCAAACTCAAATAATCGATGGCCAGTGTCCTGGAACTGTTAGATATGTCCCTCGCTGTACACACCTGCATCAAATGGCTTAACTTTCTCAGTAGTATGTAGTCAAGCACCGCAGAGCTCTGTTAATCAGCTTATATTGGAGTCAGATGTGTTGAAGCAGAGATGCATTTCAGAGCGGAAGGACATACGCCCTCAAGGACTGGAGTTTGAGACTACTGATCTAAACTGACAGGCCAGACAATGATAGCTTTGGTTGAGAAAGCAGTCAAGACATCCAGGTTCACTCTGGTAGAGGAATCTGTGGAAGTAATAGTTGCATACTGTAGGAATCTGGCTTAATGTAATAGTTACCCATAAAAAGCAATTGTTGCATGAACTAGGGCTCAAACAATTAATCATGATTAATAATATAATAATCGTGATTAATCGATTATTGAAAAAATAGTCAACTATTTCAGTAGTCTATTATTTGTTTACTAGAGTATAGAGAATATAAAATATGCCTTTAGCTGACAGAGCAACCCACTTAGAACAGTAATTATACCAATTATACCATTTAAGATAAAAAGAAAGAGATTTTTTTTCTATCCTGAACTCCTCAAGTGGAAAAGTTTTAGTTTTACCTGCTTTACTTTCGTAAAAAAGTCTTCTTTAAGCCTTTAAAGCCCGATCCAAGAATAAAACAAAATAGAAAATTACTTTTATTTGGGTTTGAAGTCCGTATTTGGCCTTTTAACAAAATAATTAAAAAGAAAAAACAGAAATACATTTTTGATATTAATAATTTATTAAGTCAAGATTATTTTTTGTGTAGCCTTCTGCCCTCTGTTATCAGGTATATCTGATTGTGTACAATAGGATTTTGAGCAAATTTTTTACCATTAAATTATGCAAAAGGTGTCAGACGCAAAACATTTCAGAAACCGTATTTATCAAATATGATACATTTGGCATTATAGGGTTAAGGAACCTTTGGCTATTTGATTATTAATAAATGAATCAAAAAAAGGATCGACAGATTAATCAATTTGCAAAATAATTGTTAGTTGTATCCCTAGAATGAATTTAATTAGATTTTCTATTTACAGTTTGACGCACCTCTTGTAGGAAACATAAAAAATGTGAAAAAGAGCCATTTTTGGGAAATTTGGCCAAATCCTTATTATTTGTGTCAGAAAAGTAACCACCATGTCTCACCAAATCAACAGTGTGGTGAGACAGGGTGGCGGTCACATTATGCTGTGAGGATGCTTTTATTCACCAGGGAAATTTAAACTGATGGTTTGATGGGTAAAGGAGATCCTGGACTAACCTGTTAAGACTGCAAAATAATATTGGGCAAAGGTTCACCTCTGAGCAGAATCTGTACTGCCCAAGAAAACAATGAAAAACAGAAACATGGCTATAGGAAAGTAGTCAATGATAATTGAAGCTGCATGCGAGCTAAATGAGCTGTTGAGATGGCAGAAGAAAGTAGAAAACAACTTTCATCTTAAAAGCAGATCTAACAACTGACTGAACATCATCCAAAAGCATTGATTCCACATTTGTTTCTGCAAAAGGATTTTATGCACTTATTCAGGGTTTTGCTTTTTATCTGAGAATCAGAGGTTCGTTTCCAGCCCCTCGGCTTCATCACTCAGAGTGGTAAAAGTATCCATGCTCATCAAGTAGGATAATTATACAGAATATATATCTGAAGAAATTTGACCTCTGTGTTCCACCTTCAAACAAATGGTGAACAAATGAAAGACAAACAAGAATGCTGTAACCCTCCAAAGGTCAACTACCAATGACATTAATCATAGATCTGCTACTGAAAATGTTCTCCCACCTGACTGTCTAGATCTAAAAATATCAAAACAACATAAGGGATGCCTCCCATTGAAAGTTCATTCTTTTTGTTCTTATTTAACCTCTATTTAATAGTCCCGCTGAGATCAAAAACCTTTTTAAAAGACAGTTTTGGCCTGGAGGCCGCACAATACTGAACATTAAGTTGCATGTTAAGAACTAACTAACAACTATAAAAAAAATATTGAATCAATCTAAAAAAACCGTTTAGGTTCTTTGTAAAAAAAAAAAAAAATCTATGAAATTAGTTAATTTCAAAGTTAACTGAAGCGCTTTTTAAGAAATGGGAGTTGAGTGAATAAAAAACCCTCTTGTCCAAATAATTCAGAGCAAAAAGGGACAGAAAGAAGCAACAAATTATGTTAGCAAAAGGTACATGTTGTGCAGCTTTAATATTTATATTGTTCACCCCAGTAGGTGTGGTAAATTTGTTATTTTATCAGATATTATTCGGACTGTCATATATAGTTTGTGAACTGGTTGTGTTAGAACAACAAATGAAAGTCTAAATCGACCTAAAATTATGGTCAAACTCATAATTCTGCACATATATGGAATAAATTCACCACAACTTTCTTTCTAAATATAAGATTTTATTAACAAAAGTTGATCAAGTTGATCAAATGGTCATACTTATGACCATTTTCTATCAAGATGGCGTGCTGAGTGTACATTAATGAGAAATAAAATGGACTTTTTTGATTTTAGCAAATGACTGGAATGAAACAAAGAGTGAAACATTTAAAGGGGTCTGAATACTTTCTGTACCCACTGTATTTCAGTTAATAACTCTCAACTAAACTAGTGAAACCCAACTAAACTAAGCTACTATGTACAAAGAAGGAAAAACATGGTTAATCAATAAGATAATGCAATGATATCATAGTTTAAAATGGATTTTATGTTTGAGAAGCAAAGTTTATCTTCAAGAATTTGGTATTTTCTCAAATTAGCTTTTCACGAATTTAAACCATTTAAAAACAATTCACAATGCAAATTCATGAGGTGAATAAAACATTATTTGGCCAAATAATATTTTATTAAATGATTTGTTTAATCAGAAATCAATGACCTTTAGTTAATTGTTTCTTAGCCTTTTTGATTAAGCTATTACGGATTCCATTACGACCTTTGGTTATAATTTGGTAATTAAAAAGTAATGAGCATATGAGAAAACACATGAACATTAACATTATATCAGTGTTTAAACCATTAGTTAGATCAGGCTTGTTTTAGTTCTTTAAGCAACAGCTCATACATGTTAGCATAGCATACCATGCAATCCATCTTGTTTGGTCTTTACTAAACAGTAAACACATGAAATTATCAAAACTCATCAAAATACATATTTTTCAACTAAAGAATATGTCTCTAACAGTGCCAGACTTGTTCTCTGACCATATCCTTTTTGAAAAGCTTGAATTTTCTCCAGCATAGCAGCTTAGCATGGCAGGCTCACAGCAGGGCTTTCCTTTGTTCCAGTCACACATTAGGAGATCTCTCCTCCTCCACCTCTTCATCTCTTTGAAAAGTCTGAAAAGTTCCTGAAACTTAAAGAGGAAATTTCAATCAGTCTGTTTTGCAGCAGTTTGGTTCTGAAATGTCAGCCATCACGACTTAGCCTGGTCATTCTGGAGATCTGGCTTACCATGATGGCTTCTTCCAATGTGAACCCCCAGGCAGCTTCACAGAAAGAGCAAGTAGAGACAGCCGCTTTTGTCCTCAAGGAACCATGGGCAGCCAAGGCAGACCTCTGAGGTGTGTCTCTAACCAGTTTAAACCGGGGAACAATTGGCTTTTAGTTGCAGAGGGAACAGCTCACTGACCCATGTCTACCTGGGTCAAACGCCTCTGCAAGCAATCCGCATTAAAATCACCTCAGGTCTGATTGGCATGCTGTGGGAACACTAGACCCAGGTTGACCCCCTAAATTAAGTGCCGCCATTGAATGCAACATACAGATGTCAACACACTACGCCAGTCGCTTCTGATCTAACAAGCCGAAACAAATCTGCTACATTCGATAAATGTGTCGGAGCGCTGGTGGGAGGGATTCGGACGGATAAAAGGGCGAAATAATAAAGAATACTGACCACACTCTGGCTCCCGTCCATGTTGCTCTCCATTATTTACTTCCCTGATTTCTGTAGCACTGCTGACATCATCAACGCTAACCCAGGGTGATGCCATCATCAGTCGCCATGCAGCTTGCCAGAAGGGGATCAATGTCAGCTTTTCAGGGAAATGGGAAAAAAAGCCAAAAGCCGATTGTTTGCGGGTCAACCCCGTTTTTAAAAAAATGTAGGTTTTCGGATGAAAAGTGGTTTTAAAGTGAGTTAGCGGAGGTTTGCACAAGCTTTGAGGAGAGCAGCTGTTGGGCACCCTTTACCCCAGTGAACATGTTAAGAAGAAACATGGTGATCAGTGTCCAAAATTATTCAATAACAATGTCCATAATGTTTAGGCCCAACATTTACAAACTGACTTTATTTTCTTATTCCATTTGCAGAACAGATAAAGGCTGGGAGCAGTCTACGTAATACCTGAATAAAAGTTAACTAATGGAAAATACATTCTAGATACCAACATTAGGTCATACCGAGAAACAGGGCTGAGTATTGCTTATCCAGAAACAGGAAATCGCTTCTCTCCCAAAAAGTTGTATATCTGCAGTTTAATAACAACTAAACATATTAAGCAACATTAGAAATTGCTTCTAAGATTCACAGGAATTAAATAATACAAACTGCTGTTTAGAGAAAGGAAGAAAATACAGCATAAAAATTATTTCAGTTTTTTGAAAGGTATTATCGTTGCATGATTTGTCACCAAAGGGTTAGATGCCTTTTCCTTTTTCTGCATGACAAAAAATCTTTTTTCTAGGTTGGATGATCCCTTTAAATATTTTATGTAGACTGACTTTGTAAAACCGAAAAACTTCCTTTGAAATTCAGAAGTATGATAAAGAGCTCCAGGTGAGTTTTGAAATTATTAGTCAGTCAACTAGATGGTGTTTTATTTCTAACCCAAAAAGATTGAAAGTGTTTGAAGAAAATGAGAAGTTGGTACAGCCATGGTGAATCTTTTATGCAGTACTCCAGGCAGAGCTGGCAAGGATAAGATAATTATAACACCACATGTAGCCAGAGTGTTTCAAAAATGTACATATATACTTTTCTTTTTTTAATCCCAGAGGATAGATAGAGTTCTTTGTAGTTAATTTAACAAGTGGCCACATTTCCAAGAAAGGAACATTTGTGGAAGTGTATTGAGATTCAGACTGCACTGTGCTTGGTGGTGTGAAACTGAAGCGTATGAAGTTCGACTGTTGGGAAGCTCAGAGAGGAAGACTCAGCTAGGCGAAAGCTCGGTCTGCTGTTTGACAGCCGCTCTGATCAGACGTGTTTCACGTTGCTCACTGTCAGTAAGGAAGCTTCGCTTTTACATCTGGGTGACACCTCACACAGGAGACCTACTGTACAGACCAGAGGGAAATGGAAAGAAAATACCAGAAAAAGTGTCAGAAATTATACGAAAGAACCACAGCCATACTCCACACGGAATAGACTCCCTTTACTCCAGAGACAAAAATATTTAACAGATGCCAAATCCAAATACTGTATAAGGTGACTTAAATAGTAGATTAAGAAATGAAGTGAAAATGTATGGAGGAAAACGTGTTTATGCTGTAATATAATAGCACAGAAGTTGCTTCCAGCTTTACAGGGTTGCAATTCCTCTAACATTAATTAAATCGTTTTAATAAGAGCCGATAAAACTCAGCCCCAGAGAAAAACAAGTGGACTGTGACCGAGCCTGCAGGGAAAGTAAACGATTTTAGTTAAATTAAAAGCATCAGAATAAGCAGAAATGTGGCTAATTTAAACATTATCAATTCCTCTTTGTAATCTCATCAGATAATCAGTCCAGAAGGGGTTTCTCTACTGGAAGAGGCTCTGCAGTTCAAGAAGTTTAACAAGATATCTTAAAGATTTAAAAAAAAAATGCAGAAAAAGCCTCTGTGACTTTGTGAATTACCACTTGTTGGATGCTGCCTAGACGTCCCAAAATGTTTAATTAAACAATGGAGATTTTCCTCTGTATAAACTAACTGTAAAACTGCGGATGGATACAGCCTAATAACAAGGAAGGAGGGAAGGCAGGACTTGAGTGAGACATGAATGCGCTAGTAGGTCATCCATGTTGTGACTAATCTTTGTAGTTTTGACATTGGGAATTTAAAGGCATTCTGCCCTCATATCAAGGATACAACCTCATCATTACAATACCTGACCAGCATGGGAGTTGCTATGTGTGCAACTTCCTCCCGGCTTGTATGTGTTTTGCTCATCAGGTAATGATACTCTCATGAGGAAAGAAGCGACCACACCTCCAAATTTTGCAGTTTCCTGGGAGACTGAGTGAAATGATCAAGACTTTAGAAATGTATTAAATTAAACAGGTGTTGTAATACAGGAGCCTCTAGTGTGTATTTAGTTTAAAGAAGAAAAGGAATAATTTTGCTGTTGTTGTCGGGGTATATGATAAAAATACACAGCCTGTCATCAGAAAAAAAATCCTAAGTCTTACAGTGGGGCAAAAAAGTATTTAGTCAGCCACCAATAGTGCAAGTTCTCCCACTTAAAAAGATTAGAGAGGCCGGTAATTTTCATCATAGATATACCTCAACTATGAGAGACAAAATGAGAAAAAAAATCCAGAAAATCACATTGTCTGATTTTTAAAGAATTTATTTGCAAAATATGGTAGAAAATAAGTATTTGGTCAGTTACAAACAAGCAAGATTTCTGGCTCTCACAGACCTGTAACTTCTTCTGTAAGAGGCTCCTCTGTCCTCCACTCGTTACCTTCATTAATGGCACCTGTTTGAACCCGTTATCAGTATAAAAGACACCTGTCCACAACCTCAAACAGTCACACTCTAAACTCCACCATGGCCAAAACTAGAGAGCTGTCAAAGGACACCCGAAACAAAATTATAGACCTGCACCAGGCTGGGAAGTCTGAATCTGCAATAGGTAAACAGCTTGGTGTGAAGAAATCAACTGTGGGATCAATTATTAGAAAATGGAAAACATACAAGACCACTGATAATCTTCCTCGATCTGGGGCTCCACGCAAGATCTCACCCCGTGGGGTCAAAATGATCACAAGAACGGTGAGTAAAAATCCCAGAACCACACGGGGGGACCTAGAGAATGACCTGCAGAGAGCTGGGACCAAAGTAACAAGGGCTACCATCAGTAACACACTACGCTGCCAGGGACTCAAATCCTGCAGTGCCAGACGTGTCCCCCTGCTTAAGCCAGTACATGTCAAGGCCCGTCTCAAGTTTGCTAGAGAGCATTTGGACGATGACTGGGAGAATATCATATGGTCAGATGAAACCAAAATAGAACTTTTTGGTAAAAACTCTACTCGTCGTGTTTGGAGGAGAAAGAATGCTGAGTTTCATCCAAAGAACACCATACCTACAGTGAAGCATGGGGGTGGAAACATCATGCTTTGGGGCTGTTTTTCTGCTAAGGGACCAGGACGACTGATCCGTGTGAAGGAAAGAATGAATGGGGCCACGTATCGTCAAATTTTGAGTGAAAACCTCCTTCCATCAGCAAAGGCATTGAAGATGAAACGTGGCTGGGTCTTTCAGCATGACAATGATCCCAAACACACCGCCCGGGTAACGAAGGAGTGGCTTCGTAAGAAGCATTTCAAGGTCCTGGAGTGGCCTAGCCAGTCTCCAGATCTCAACCCCATAGAAAATCTTTGGAGGGAGTTGAAAGTCCGTGTTGCCCAGCGACAGCCCCAGAACATCACTGCTCTAGAGGAGATCTGCATGGAGGAATGGGCCAAAATACCAGCAACAGTGTGTGAAAACCTTGTGAAGACTTACAGAAAACGTTTGATCTCTGTCATTGCCAACAAAGGGTATATAACAAAGTATTGAGATGAACTTTTGTTATTGACCAAATACTTATTTTCCACCATATTTTGCAAATAAATTCTTTAAAAATCAGACAATGTGATTTTCTGGATTTTTTTTTTCTCATTTTGTCTCTCATAGTTGAGGTATATCTATGATGAATATTACCGGCCTCTCTCATCTTTTTAAGTGGGAGAACTTGCACTATTGGTGGCTGACTAAATACTTTTTTGCCCCACTGTATATTAACAAGAATTAAGATCATTCTTTATTAAAGCAGCATTTATCCTTGCCAGGGTGACCAGATACTATGTTTCTGTCTTTTCTGGTCACAAAGTATTGTACTAACTACTTAGGAACCACAAGAAGAGATTCTCATAAACAAAGTAGATAGTTTTCCACAACAGAAGAAATGTTGAAATACCCTTGAACCAAAGGAGTTTAGCTTCTGACCAAAACATCAACAGCTTCGGAGGCGTCTGCAATATAAGACTTACATCTAGCCTTGTCCAACAGGTGTTCTGCTTGAGTGAATACTTTTATGCAATATAGGAAACAAAACAATCTCACATTCAGGTTATTAAATAGAGGAATAAAGGATCAATAATTTTTTTCCCATCACAAGTCTCTGTACAGTTATTGACACACTTCTTCAGCAGCGCTTTGATCAAATGTCTTTTATCGGGGATCCTCTTCCCACCATAAAAGACATTTCATCCCAGCGCTGCGTGTCCTGAGCCCATAACATCATAAATGACCCCTCACACCCCCACCATGAACTATTCCCCCTGCTGCCCTCTGGGAAGAGGCTTCGAAGCTTCCGATGCAGGTCCAACAGATTCCAGAACAGCCTCTTGTCCGCTGCCATCAGACTACTGAATGTTGAATAAAACATGAAAAAAAAACTGAATGTTGGTTTGCATGTTTATATTTGATCATTGCTGCACTTAAAGCAATGGAAATGTCTTGAGAGCTGTCCTGAACAAAGTTGCATTTCGTATACACCCTGTGTATACAAAATGACAATAAAATTTGTCTAAGTCTAAGTCTTCACACTGGTCACCCTGGGTGTGAAATGTTTAGTGTTTAGTAAATTTTTAATTTTTTTTGAAAAGTAAAAAAAAAACCTATGAGAACCTCTTCCAAACATTTATTTTGAATTCAAGTACCAACATAAGAAGACACTTCACAGCTTTGGTAAAAAAAAAAAAAGCATGCTGCTAGGATGTGCTGCTTCCTATAAAGAATTTATATAGAGAAATTTCTGACATTCTAGTGCGGATGTGATAACTGTTGCCGTATCATTGTGATAGGATGTCTTTGAAAGCTGCAGGGTAAACACCATCCTAGAGACAATGAACCCTCGTCTAATCCGACGTGAAAAGGCCCAAAAGCAACATAAGCATCAAATATTTTGCAGGGGTTTCTCATTTACATAATATACTGCATTACTAACATAAAATGTGATACAAATTCTTGAATTCCTTTCCATCTGGTTTTAGGAGAAAAGAAAAATAAACAATTGCTGTAAAAAATGTGATACTACTCATTTTAACCTTTCCATTGTACTTATGTACAGCTGTGTTTTATTCTGCTGTTGATAGTTCTGTAATAATAGATTTTGCAGAGCCATAGCCGCAGGTCATGATGCCATTTATCTGTCAGGTTCCAAGCAGTTTTGGTATCCCAGTGTTTGCAATACTATCATATTGGACATAAAAAAACTGGTAGGTATGGGTCCAGTGCCGCTCTGAACACTGGCGAACCGGGACTGAAAAAAGAAGGGGAAGTTCCTGTGGTTAGTTCAGGCTCAGTTGGAAATTTGAGCTTCGATTTGCAAAAGGGAGTAAGGCAACAGGACTCACGTTTCCAGAAAACCTGTCTTCCTTTGAATCCAGTCGGTGCAGGTTGTTCCAGAAATTGGTTTGCTCGTCGGAGGGCGAACAGGGTTTACCCAGGTTGTTTCCTTCAGAAACGGAGGAGCTGACTGCCACTTAGATTTCCTTCGGTACTAGAACGGATCTTGTGGAGATTAACCCCCTGCTCAGTGTGAAGCTCAAACAATCCTTTTGGGAAAAGTAGATCCAAATCTCCAGTTCGAATCCCCAGCTCAGTTTGAAGCTCAGACGATCCTTCCAGGGGGAGAAGGTTCAAAACATCCAGTTTCCAGGATGACTTCCTGCCGGGAGGCAAAGTCAAAACAACAGGATTAAGACTCAGGTTGACAAAAACTCAGTTTGACTCAGCAAAACTCACTTTGGCTAGAGTATCCAAAACTGGCAAACACTCTGGCGTCAAGGTAGTGGCAGCTTAAGAGTCCTCAGGTAATGAGGCAACCATCTGCAGGTGTGTGAGAGGACCAACGAGAACCAGGTGCCACCTGGTGGTAGAGGGACAACTAACAAAAACACAACCCACACAAACTGGATTCCTAACAGAATGGACATTACAGGTGAACACCACATGTTTCCATACAGTACATAAAAAAGTACTTTCTCCTACTAACAGACTTTAAATCAATGTAAACATTTGCTGATTTAGTCCTTATATCTTAAAAAAATGAATCTATTTGATAAATATCATAAAGAAAAAGAACAGTTTTTGATACAGTCCATGCCAATATCTGGTTATAATTGCTTGCATGCTGTCAGTGCTATTCGACCATGTATTTTTATGAATGTTATCAGAGTTTGACACGTTTTCATATAAATATTTTTTGGGGTTTTGCATTTATGTTACCATCTACAGTTTGCATTTGGTGATGTAAAGTCAGCCCTCGGCTTTACCAGAGCTTCTGAAATATAATCCCTTTTCTTTGCTCAGATTTGAACAATTGAATAGAGGGTAAAATAGCAACCAAGGAAATGTAAAAATCTGAGAAGTGGTTTTGATCTTAAGTCTATGGGGTCTGGCTTCCCCAACAGGGAGGAAACTCAAAGAAGATCATATTCCTCTGTTTTGCCCAGGGCCCTTGAGCTAATCCCTTTCGATTTACTTTCCGCTGAAATCAAAAAACTGCCATCATTTCCTCTGTGTACCACAATGACCAGACCCACCGAGGGAAAATTAGTTGGCTGTGGGAGGTCATCCTCTCAGCACGACACATCTGCTTTGGTCTCTGCAGAAAGTGGCGGCGTTGGCCGCCGTCTTTGTCTGGAGAAGCATGTACGGAGACAAGCATGTATGACATGTTGACGGCGATGTCTGAATGCCTGCCGTCACACTTCTTTTCTCCCCTTTCTGTTTGCAGTGATAACATTCTGGTTCTGGATATCTACTTTGAAGCGCTGAACTATGAAACCATTGAACAAAAGAAAGCCTACGAACTGGCAGGCCTTCTGGGTAAGGAAATGACTGTCAAGTGTTTTTCTTGGGTAAAGATAACATGCAGTGTTTAGCCTGGCATACACTTTTTTTTTTACCCATCATGAAAGCAGAGTCAATGCATGCATTTTACAATAGGTGCTCAGAACCCTAAAGATGTAAAACTGTCTCTTTAATCTATTGTTGCCTTCAAGCTGCAGATTTTTGAACATTTTAATTTTTCTGTTGTATTTCTCGTCCTTCAGCTTGAAAGCAACTTTAATGCACTCATGAATGTAGAAAAGTGATTAACATCTCTCTTACATGCTTTATCGCTTCTCTTTTCAGGCGATATCGGAGGTCAGATGGGTCTCTTCATAGGAGCCAGTATCCTCACTGTTCTTGAGCTCTTTGACTATCTGTATGAGGTAAAATATCACCCACCATCTGCTGTAATGGCAACCGTCTGCAGTGATGATTGTTGGTAGGAATGTTTAAGAGAAACAAGGAAAGAAGCTGCTTTTTTCTGTAAGGAAAATATTGGAGCTTATTTATAGATACATTCCAGCTCACCTGATATGAAAACAAGTAAATATTTGGATGATTTCCAGAAGCTAAAAGAAAAGTAACACTATGCTTGCTTTTTTTTTTCTTTTCTTTAGGTGATCAAGTATAAGCTGTGCAGATGCATGAAGAAGAAACACAAAGGCCGCAGCAACAACGATCGGGGAGCTGTGCTGAGCCTGGATGATGTGAAACACCATGTCAGTATAGGCAGCTGCAGAGTACTTTGACTGTGTCAGACTGCATTGCTTTGACAGGAGCAGGCTCCTTTCTTCTTTGTCTCTACTGGCCTCGATTGCCGGCAGGGTGGTGTTGGCGAGAGAAAGAGAGAGAACAGACTGAGATGGAGGAAAAAGGGATTGAAAGAGGCTAAAAGAAAGCGGAGCAGGGAAAAGAAAAGCAATTGGGATGAGAGGGAAGGAAGACCGAGAGGGAGTTGTTGGAGAAGAGGCTTGGATTTAATCAAAGCATCAGGACAGTACCAGCAGGGACAGACCAGAATTAAAGCTTCAGAAGGTGTGACAGCTTACTTAAAACCAAGTGTAAATGAAAC
Organism: Cyprinodon diabolis; assembly: GCA_030533445.1. NCBI lineage: Eukaryota > Metazoa > Chordata > Actinopteri > Cyprinodontiformes > Cyprinodontidae > Cyprinodon > Cyprinodon diabolis. The sequence continues at coordinate 42,456,083 of CM060081.1, read as the reverse complement.
CAGCTCACTTTAATTGTGAGTCAGAGCGCAGGCAGAGAAAAACAGACAGGCGCTCCTACACTCCTGCCACACTTAACAGTCTTCCCATTCCATTCACCTTCATTATTTTTCCAAGTGTTTCTCAGGAATCTATTATCTCTACACTCCCAACCCAACCTGTTGCTCTATTCCTTTTTTTTTTAGTAAAAGAGACATTCAAGATTATCTCCTGTTCTGCACATTTATGCAGAATCTTTCAGTTTCACACTAGCTGCCATTTCAATATCTGCCTTTTTATTTCCTCAGGCTCCTTGTGACAACCTGCGTACACCATCTTCATACCCCGGGAACATGCTACCTCACCATCCGGGCCAGGGCAACTTTGAAGACTTCACTTGCTGAGCAGACCTCAGTAAAGCATCACCGTGCGTGTTATGCAACCAAAGCCGACCGTGCAGCAAGAACTATCTGACGCACAGACAGTGAGGAGCTGATGCTGATGAATATAACAGAGGCACTTTTTACATAGAAACTAATAATAAAATATAAAAAATATTAAACACGATAAAAGGATTTTCATCTAAAAGCCAAGTGAAGACAAAAGCCCTGAAGATTAAAACATATATTTTGATTTTTAAACAAACATTTCATGCAACGCTCGAAACTCTTTGCGTTTTCCTCTGGAATACTGCCACAGCGGATACTGGTGGAGAAGGCTGGCCAACAAGGAACCTTCTGTGAAAAAAAAATAGGAAAAGAAAAAAACATTAAAGGTTACTGAAAATTGTACAGTAATTTCACTGCAAACAATAAAAAAACCTCCATGCCTTTATGTATGTGAGACAAGAACATGATGCGACCATATGACCCCCACATCTGCTTCTGTGATGATATTCAAGGCGCTAACTCCACTGTACATGTAGCAACACAAGGAGAGGAACAGCTGCTATAGTCAGCTTCAGAATGCAACTCTGCTCATCGCTGATGTGGACATTTTAATGGTGGGAGGGAGCAGAAGCAGCAGCGGAGGTGAAACAATTAACATATGAAAATGTACTGGTGAAAATTTCAGGTCTCATTTTCATGGTAATGCATGCTTGTATCTGTCCAGTGCATGTTTTTTTTTTTTTCATTTCTACTTCTAGTTGAGTTTAATGGCTTCATGTTCTAAACATATAAATATATATATGAATATACATTTAAATTGTAATTACAAAGTCTGCTTCAGTGATGAGCAGGTAGAGGAAGATGATTTCTGTGTTTTTTGCTTACTGGTGTGTGTGTAGGGGTGTGTGTGTGTGTGTCTGTTCAGGGCGTCATCCGTAATGCCCAACCTGGGGAGTGTTGGCTAATCGTCCTGTTTTCAGTTTCTCACATGTGCCGAATGAGTTGAAGAATCTTCGCTCACCTTCATTTAAGTTTGCATTGACCTCAAAGAAAGGTGATTTCTTTTTATAACCATCGGTTCTATTTCTTTTCATGTTTATTCATGAATAACTTGCATTTCTCTGGGGCTGCTAGAAATGTTCACTATCTGTTTTCTAGTTACAAAAGTCTTACCGAAGCACAATATCGCAAGTGTGTAGAGATGATCTAAAAGAAAACTTACTATTGTTCTTGATATATTGTCATGATCATGTTAATCCCACTTTTTTGTTTTGTTTTTTTCATATCATTCTTGTTAAGTTTGAAATGACCATTTCTGGTTCAGGGTAAAGGCCTGGCCTGTCCATTTAGTTACCGGGGCATAAATAAAATGTTACTATGGTTTTTGAAATTTGTTTGTCTTGTGAGGATTTCTTCTCAATAGCAAATTAACTTTTAAAAGCTTTGATTTGGTCGAGCAAACAGAGGCAGACGATGTTTTTTCATCACCAAGTAGAGTGTGAAGTTTCATTTTTAATCACAAGTTGCTCTTGGTAAAATCTGATTAAGATTCATCCGGGGTTACATCAGCTAATCAGCTTGTAATTTGGAGTGTTGCCTTTCAACACTTTATTTTGAATTAAATCAGCTTTAAAAAAAAGGGTTTGGGGGAAACGAATGTGGCATTAAAGAAGAAATGGCTTAACTCTGTCAACCCTTCATTTGTGCCGCCGTTGAAATGCTGTAAGCCACAATGTTTATGTTTTTTCGAGTCCATGCCTTTAAAATGTAATTACAGTTTCAGTAGTTAAGTGACAAAAGGATGGATGGGGAATATGTTGCACTGCCAGTTTAAGTTTAATCAATATTGTCAATCAACCAGCAGTTGAACACTATGGGTGACAACTATTGGCTTTTTTTCTTTAGATCTGCTGCTGCCAACTGGTGCACATGTAGCAGTTATGTGATGCGTGACTTTCTTAATTTTGGAACCCAAAAAATAATGTATTTGCCGCTCGCTGCGTGAGGCGTCGGGGGTCATCTGACGAGGAGAGCGGTCGTTTTGCCTTATAATTCTTTCATGATTTCCTTTAGCGGTGGACGCACACGTTTTTTTGTTGCCCATCAAAATTGAGAGCACATTTATTTTTTATCAGTTCACAGGAGAAGCCTCTGCCGGTGGCTACACATGAATATACAAGCTTAAAATTTCACGCCAAGAATCTGTTATGTCTGATGAAGACTTTACTGTGTTTAAATGTGTGAAACATGACTTTTCCCTCCAGCGGTTTTTATTAACTGGTGTTGTACCTGCCGAGAAGACAAATTAATTAAGAAATAAAGAGTGAAGGTGTTCATTTCCTGCTGGCATTTGTGTCTTTGTCTACTCGACAGCCTGCAGCTCAAAGAATTGTAAAGAGGGTCAGGATATAGGAGAGCTGCCTGCCAGTGACAGAAATCCTGCAAGAGATGCTTGCTGCATCCTGATAAGACTCCACAGGCAAAGTGCAGGGGGGTGGGGGTTGTGTGGGAGGTGTTAACACCAGCAGGAGTTCAGGCAAACTGAAAATCCTCACCCAAAAATGAGGGATTAACATGACTTTTCCTGCCATCTCGGGGGTCTTAATTGCTCAGTTTCTCATGTTGGCAGATTCTGAAATCCTGGCAACAGCATCGCTCTTCTCTGAATAAGGTTAAATCATTACGCGCCCTCTTCCCTCCTCGACATTACAATCAAAGATGACTGATCCCCCTCTTTTAACGCTCACCTTGGTTGCTGATATGCAGCCAGTTTTAGGTGGTATAACAAGCAGATGCTTCTATAATGGGATCTGTCCCAAACTTTCTGGTCTTTTTGAGATGCTGGGACACCCTTAGGGTAATTCCTGCAGGCAGCTTCTTGCATGTTAGGTATAACAGGGCCCTTCTTATGCAGGGAACCTCTGGAGTTTATTTTTAATAAACTTGTTTTCCTCCATATCTGTCAGTTAAATCTTGCTGTCTGCTGCCATGCACTCTTACACAAAGAGGAGGTAATTCCCTCCTAATCCTGTTATCGTAATATCAACTTCGACACAGATATTATAGTCCTTATTCACAATCCCCCTGTGTGGCGAGCCGAGTTTTCTCATTGCATTATGAATGCTCTCCAAAAATCAGCAGGTCAGAATTAATCTGCAGGTATAAGTAGCTGCTGGCTTTATTTCTTCAGTGCAGGTGTGCTGTTGACAGCCTGTGTGAAATCTGTTGGCTTTTTTTTTTTTTTATTTACTGTCTTGTTTGCAGTAAATGTGTCATTTCTTGCAGTAAATACAGAATGCGGTTTTTAAATTATGATTTGATTTATTAATGCATCAAATCTATCAAAACCTATATGAAAACAAACAGCATCAACAACTACCATCAAGAGTTTATAATCAGTACTTAGAATCGCTCTGTATCTAATTTTGTCCCTTTTTGCAGAAATGTTTTAAATAGGTCTTATTTAAAGGTTTTCATTGATTATTTAAGCTCATGCTATACCATTTGATTTGAGTAATGGCTTTAACAAGGCCAATCTAAAATCTTTCTTTTGTTCTAACAGTATTTTGAGCCATTCAGTGCGTAATTTAATGCTGTGAGATGGATCATTACTGTGCTGCGTAACCCAAATTGTCTTGAGCTTTAGGACATAAACTGATTGTTAATTTCCTTAAGCTCAAACCGTGGACCTTCTACTCCAGAGTTTTTATATAGGGATCAGTCATCCTTGTCAGTGGTAGAAAACCATCACCACCATGTTTGATTGCTGGTATGAGGTTCTTGTTCTACAATGCTTTGTTAGCTATAACTTCCAAAAAGTTAAACATTTGTCTCTAAGGTTTTTGGGCGATTCTTACAAAAGTACCAAGGATTGTAACAATATGGTCTTTTTTTCTGGTCATTGGGGGTTTTGGCCTTGAAACTCTTCCATCAATACCATAAATAACATAAATGATATAATTGAATCATAAGGGGTAGTGGTGGCTAACTGGTTAGTGCATTGCACTTTGATTCCAGAGGTTATGAGGTCAAGCCCCACCCAAACAGACCGCCACTCTGGGTTTCTGAGCAAGACCCTTCACCCCCACCCTACTCGCTGAGTGCCGCACAATTGCAGCCCACTGCTCTTCAAGGGGATGGGTTAAATGCAGAGAGTTATTTTGTTGCTCTGTCCTTGTGACAGTGTAATGACAAAGTTGAATTCTATTCTATAAACGCTGGTTGAACTAAAACGTGCGGGGCCTGCAGTAGCATGCAGTTATTTTAGTGAGAGTTAATTTAGACAGACTGGCCACTAACTGGAAGGTTCATTAATACTGGATAACTGCTACCACTGGATTTTACTGGAACCTTAACCCCTTTACTTCCCTCCACCAGACTCAGGTGGATCTGATGTGACAGTTGTCTCCACATCGAAAGACAGGCTTGTTTCTAATTAAAGCCCAACATTTGCTACCTCTATAGAATCAGTCAATCACAAAGAAAGTGACCATCAAGTCAATTGTTTGCCAGCCATACACTACAAACACCAATTGTCAGGATATGTGGGGGTTTGTTGAGGATCCAAGCAGCGGTAGTTGTTGATTTATTTGAGGATGTGGCAACAGAAGTATAAATCCAGGAGTACACAGGACATGAAATAAAACAGATTAATAAAGAAGGTAACATCCAGGAGGTCATGAAGACAAACAAGCAATGAGAAAGTGCAGAGAGGGAGTATATATACTGGGGTGGAGAATACTGTACAAAGAATGGAGTAATTGACTAACTGGGAGCAGGTGTGGATAGAAAGAGCTTGAAGGGAACTAAGGGAATACTGGAGGGGTGGAGAATACTGTACAAAGAATGGAGTAATTGACTAACTGGGAGCAGGTGTGGATAGAAAGAGCTTGAAGGGAACTAAGGGAAACGAGAGTGGCTCTAGGGGTAAAAGAAAGCAACCAGGAAATGTCAACAAAAGGGCTTATATGTAACTAGACGGAACAGATATGACAAAAAAATGAAAGGAGAATAATAACAAAGAAACACAACGTAAACAAGTGGAAACCAGTCTATGGGGGGAAGAGTGGATAAACTTAGATAACTATAAAGCCATGGAGAAAGATAATCCAAAAGCAATAACAAAAAATAATGAATTATGAAAAACTAGGGCAAAGACTAAATAAATCACAAGAATAAGAATGAAGAGTTATACTACGAAGTAAAGAAAACATGATGAATCACTAAAAAAAGAGCGCAGACCTCCACCAAGCCGCACATTTTCCTTGATATTGTGACTTACACCTATAACTAAAACACCCTCATGATCTGGGTAATTATGATGATTAATGGATTGTTCTTTGGCATGAGGCGCACCTCTGGTATAATTTCTTTGAAATCCTTTAATAAGTTCATAATTAAGGCACAACATGTGTCTGCAGCCTTTGGTGTTTGTTCTGCTCTCTCCTTAAAATTGCAGATTGAGACTTTGAATGAGGCATGGCTCACCATACCTGTGTTTTTTTTATTCTTTGTCTTCATTATAATACCTACAGACTTTTTGAGTCCGATGCTGAAGCAGTCAATACTCACTGCTGCCCCTCTCTGGTTAGAGGGGAACTGTTTGTTCTGCCAAATAAGTTCCAGTATCTGGATCTTTATCCGGATCTCCACCAAACTCTTATGGTTATGGATTGTTGGACAAACACACAATCTCTTTAACCCTAAACCAAAAGAAATATTCAAAACCAGGCAGACTGTGAGTAAATAGGATTCAACACAGGATACTAAATGAAGACACAGAAGAATATAAACCTCCAAAAGTAAAACATGGGGAAAAAAACAAATGTCCAAAGCAGCAGACCATGGCACCAAAAAATAATAATCTGTTATCAAATTAGATTTCATAATTTTCACTTCTTTCTCTGTTTTCACCTTCCTGCCTTCCTTCCACCTTGATATAATTGGGTTCATTTTGTCCGTAAAACTCCAGAGTAAAAATATTAACCAATAGTATTTCCCCAGTAAATAAAAATTAAAGCTGTTTTCTCTTTAATTAAAAAGTAAAAAATAATGATACAAACACTGATGTCTGACTATTTTTGATTATCTACATTAAGTGAGCTTATTCACTAATCTGTTTGCTCCCAATTTCGGGAGTAAATTTAATTTCCAGTATCCAGAATACTTTGGAAAAATTAGAAACTTAAGAAAAGCCCTGATATTAAAATATAAAATTGTATTTTTCTATATTTTTTCAAAGGAAAAAAAATGTTTTGGACATATTTGAAGTTATATTCCTCAAATTGTGTAAAACATACCGTATGTACACACATCGCCAGAAACTAGAAGATCTTAGCTTTCAAATGGGATACATCACAAGCATTTGGGATTTTTAACATTGTTTTACTGGTCAATGGTATTTGGTTATGCAATACGTTTCTGCACAAGCTATAAAATGGTGGGTCTAAAAGGGTAATTGAACCCCTTTCCAGACTGTTATATATCAATATATGTGTTTCCTATGAGAGACCTTCATATTGTCTAAAAGACTCAGTGACCTCTTTACTGGGGGTAGCTCTTATCAGGTCTAGGTGTGACAAGTGGAGATGAATTCAGAGTAAAAATGTTCAGGTTATGAGTGATGTAGGGCTCTATAGCTGTTTGACATAGGGTCAGGCCGCTTTGGCTAGATTTTTTCCCTTAAATCAAAACATCTTTCAGAAACTGAATTTTGAAGAAATGCAATTTTCCTTTGTCTGAGGAAACGTTTAAGTACCACAAAATACATTTAAAACTAATTAATCTGATCTACTTGAATTAGGCATTGCATTTTCCTTATTTTTTTAGATTTTGAAGAAAAGTTATCATTAATCATAGTCATTTTAAGTTCAGAACGTCTGGTCAAATTCAAATTACTCCATCCTAAAATAGCTACTTTGACCCCTGTAACCATTCATTTGTGGTTGGCTGTTTTATTTTTCTGGATCTATACGGTGCTGAAATGAATATTTGATCTTGCTCTCCAGCTTGTTTCCAAATTTGAAGCCCTTCCCCTCCGCGTGTCATATCAGTCACGTTTCGGGTGTAAATTTATCCTGTCAGATCTTGCAGTGCAATTAGAAAGCCCAGCCGTTTGTCATTGATAAGGCTGCAGCGGCTCCTCTGGGCTCCACTTTACTTTCAGCTCATTAAGAAGATTAATTATTGTCATGCAGTCAAGTTTGATACTCCTAGAAGATGCTTTATTAGCCTTCGGATTTGGAGCTGACTGATTTGTTCTTCTGTTTGTTTAAAGTATGAATCCTGCATTCAGCTGTTTGATATTAAACTTGTCAGGAGGCCTGTTAAAGATAAGCCGTATCACTTCCTTGGAATGCAAGAGCTCAAACAAAAACTGGAAGCACGGTAAATGCCATCAGATACAGAAAGGGCTGCAAATGAGGATTCTATCGCAACCTGTTCAGAAAAGCCCTTCCACTCTTTTTCACTAACCCAAGTCCTGTCTGATCAAACATGCCATATGCAAACAGATGGGATAACATGTTTTGCATTGTTTTAGCCTCATAACCCAATGCATTCAAATAACATCACAGTTTGGAAACGAGAAACTGTTGTAATTCTTCAGCAGAACCCCAGATGATCCCAGACTTGAGTTTAACTAAATACTGAAACACTTCAAATTCTTACCCCCTCTATCTGCCACTGCTGTCTGATCAAATAATTAGAAAAATGTTAAGGATGAAATGCATTCAAAGAAGGTCATGGTAGTTAAGGAACAGAGCCATATGGAGGTCCATTTAGATCACAAAATAAGAAGCAGATTCACTTATTTATTAACCCCTGCTGTGATGAAAGGGAGTATAAGGTCTGATTTGTGGGTGAACTCATTAGTAGACATTCAGACGGAAAAATGTGAACAGTGGATGAACGGAGAAAATCATTAATTGGTCTAGTCTGCAGGTTGCTCCACAATATTCACCTTGTAACCAATAATATAATGGTTTATCTTTTTGCATCTTAGAATATGTTTTATTCTGTAAGGCTGTGAAAGAGAAAGTTTAAAGTATTATCAAGCTAGCAGGACTTTTTTGACGGCCAAACGTCGAATCCTTGTTGGAGCATCTGAGTGGAGTGCCTGATTTTTAAACAATAGCAGATGGTCTCTGTGGGTGAGAAAAGTCTCAGGCTATTGTGTGTTTTTAACTTAAAATGTAATCTGAGAGTGTGTTAAAGCCAGGAAGTGGGTTTACCAACTTGAGGAGGGGGATTGTTGTTTTACCTGTCACAAATCAAGACAGTGCTACTTATTGATTATCTGAAATAAGAACTTCAGATTAATTTTATTGTACAAATACTATATAGATTATACTAAAAAAAAATCCCAGACAAAGACATTAGATTTTATCTGACTAGTGCTAAACCAAAGACCTCTTCATCTTTATGTTTGTCATCTGCAGCAAACTGGAATTCCTTAAAACAAACTGAGTCTTGATGCATTAGTTTCCTGACTGTTCAACTACTCTGCAACGTAAAGACTGAATACAAATACACCAGAATTATTATAAGACACCAGAAGAATGAGCTGTTGATGGTAAGTTTCTGAAAAACTCAAGTGTTTTGAATTGTAACAGAAAATAAATTACTTAATTTCTGGACATGAAATTAAGTGAGGTGACTAGTGAATCATACTTGTGGGCATGAGGTTCCACCATGATGTTTAAACTCTTTCTGTGGTGATTCCAGATTATGTTTTCTTTAAATGATTATTATTTTGCTGGAAAACAGGTGGTATCACATAAATATGTAGCCAGGATTCCATCTTAAAAGTATACAATATCCAAGTATTATAGAATTTCATAAGAATTTCATAGAATTTTACTAGAATTGCATAATTTCATATAGAATTTCATGAGAGAAACAATTTTCAGGTCAGTAAAATCTTTCATTTAAAAACACATTTGAAATGTCAAGTAAAGTTACAATTAAACTGTAAAACTGAGAAGAGCGAAAGGATTGGTTACAGCCCTCCGTTCCTCTTTCCCTTTAAAAATAACTGCTCCTCTCCTGTGATCAGGCCACTGGAGAAACATCATTTTTTAACGGTTCTGCAAAGAAACTCATTTGGATTCTGCTAGAGTTGTGCATTAATTAGCTCCTAAATATAAATGCAGAATCATTACATAATGATATTTGATTTATACAACCCTACAGCCATATGTTTCATTAACTTCATATAGAAGTTTCTGAAAAATTGCTCTTCACTTCGTTGTTCTTCACGTTATTCACATCAGACCACATTTTTTGATTAAGACTAATTATTTCATTATTTTTTAATGTCTTGGCTCAAGTAAAAAGTGGGGCAAATTCAAGCCGTGAAAATAATGGCAGATGAAAATCAAATTTTTTTTTTCTTTTAAGCTGAGAGACACTACAGATGAGAGCATCTGAGACAAAATGACGCTGAAAGAGACAATGGATGCTTGGAGAAATGAATACGTAAATAAAAGCTGCTCTTCATCCCACTTCAGTATGAACTTACTGGTTTTCAAATATTTTTGCTCCATTCCTTAAAAGCTTTTGGTGTATATGTGTGGTTTTCCTATAAATCAAACTTCAACTCTGGTCTCAGATCTTTAACAGCCTATAAAAAAATTATTTTTTCCCCCAAGGTTGCCCTGTCTTAAGCTTCATCTGTCTGATTATCACTGTCTCTGCTGAAGAAAAACCCACAGCATAGTTCTACCACTATATTTCTCAGTGTGAATGATGTTTAGGGTAATGTGTTGTTGTTTGTTTTTTTTTCCTGCACAAGCATTATTTTACCATTAATGTTTGTTTTAGTAAACAAAGTACCGTATTTCTGGGCTTTGTTAGAACCCATTTTATGCTCCCCATGTGACAAACAGCAATCATTATGCCTTTCTTATAAACATACTTTGTGACATCTAAGCTGTGGATTTCTGCATCTACTTCTCTGTCTTTTGTTCTTGTTCTTGTTGCCTTTCTCGTTAGGTCTTTAATGCTGTGTCAAATGTTCAGAGAAAACATTTTATAGTCTAACCTCGCCTTTCATCACAGTAGCAGAGAGTGGAAAGAGTAAGAATAGAATAGAAAATCCTTTTATTGTCCCACAATGGGGTAATTCTGGTGTTACAGCAGCAAAAAGATTATAGAAAAATGGTCAAACAAATGTAGACCTTAGAAAAGTGTATAAGAATAACATAATAGTGAAGAGTTAAAAGATAAACAAATGAATGACTGTACTGTAAAAGAATAAATAACCAATATACAGCTATGGACATTTTGACATTAATGGATATTTGAAAATAGTGGCAAAATCAGAGCTGTGCAAAATTACAGCAGCATGTTATTTAACTGACTAAGACAGAAATTGTGCAAAATCAGCATGAATGTAACAACTTATTGAGGTTGTTGGGAACAGTGGTGGTTATAGAGTCTTACAGCTGCTGGGAGGAAGGATCTGTGATAACGCTCACTGGTGCATTTAGGGTGCAGCAGTCTGTCACTAAAGGAGCTCTCCAGTTCAGCAACAGCTTCATGCATGAGGTGGGAGACATTATCCAACAGAGTTGTTCATTTAGTTAAGATGCAACATTAATTTAACCAATAAACATTAGGCTAGACTGATGAGAAACCTACAGCACATGCTCAGTTAGCCCCTCATTTTTCTTCCAAAACACAACAACCACATCCCATCATTACTTCAGGGCAGAACTGAACATCAAGCTCAAAAAGTAATATTCTTATTGATTATATTTTATGTTATTGCATCCGAATCCTCTGTATGAAGACCTTAAAAGTTACACAGTGTAAATTAGCAGTTTGTAAGATTTAATCAAACGTAGCTAGTTTTAGCATGACATATTGCAGCTGCCCAAAATGGTGAAGATGTGAAAAATAAATAAATGCAGTAGAGAATATTTTGAGATTGATTGATTGATTGATTGGTTGATTGATTGATTGATTGATCGATCGATCGATTGTTACATCAGCTCAAATAGTCAAAGAAGAAGAAGGTGCCAAAAGAAGAAATGGTGCATGGGTTATATACAGTATATACAATGCATCCACATATGACAGATTTTTTTTATTTATTTATTTTTCTTATAGTAGGATCGTTATACAGGGCTATTGCATGGGGTTTTTCCATGGGTATTTATATAGATGTTTTTTTATATTTATAGATATAATTACTGCACCGGGTGTCAAATATAGAGAGACAGGTCATTCAACAGGGTATCAAATAGTAAATTGCACATGATACAATGCACAATTTATTACTCTTGTAGTTGTAGAATCTGGTTGCAGCAGGGATGGATGACCTGCAGAGCGCTCCTTTTAACAAACATGGTGTAAAAGTCAGGTGTCTAGTTAGTTAATGTCAAATTTATCTTTGAAGGCTTTACCCAAATTAAAGGATGTCTTTCATCTTCTCTTCTTTTTTCCCCAATAACCCAGAAAAAGGTTATTGCAACATGATTTGTTAAGGATTGTTTTTAATTTTCTTTTTTTGGAATTTATTAGGGAGTATCAAAATAATCAAAAGCCATGAGTAATTCCCATTAATAACATTTAAGCTCTACATTGTGATTAGGGTGTCACTTAAAATACAAACAAAATTACAAAAAAAAGTGAGAACATGTGGATGTATAGTTGTGTGATGCTTTAGGCTTAAACGCACAATTAGCTGCTGTGCTTAAAGTAAACAGCAGGTGTCGCTGTATTCGGGTAAACACTTCACGAAGTGAGGAGGTCTCGTTCTCGCGGTATCTGAGCTCCAGCACCCCGGCGGCGATATTCTGGGAGGAGATGGCGGCCAGAGGGGGGTTTCAGTCAGCACCGACTGCTGGTGGTGGTGGAGCAATGGGACCTGGGCCACCGGTACCGGGTGCAGCGCCAGGTATGGGACCCGGGACTCCCTCTGGAAGAATGGGACCGACGTCAGGCGTACAGAACCACATGTACCGCTCTCCGATGCCCGGGCCTGGGTACCCGGTAAGTTATCGCTCCATCAGTCCGCTAGAACAAAGCCGCTCACCGCTGCTTTGTCACTAAGTGGCTAACGTTAGACTCCGACATAGTGCGCTGCAAAGTTGCCTCTAACTAAAAGACGTAACCAAGCGAGAAGTTGGTTAATTGCCAGACTTTAAGTCGCAGTCAGAGCTTTCAGTTTGAATTTGTTCTCCCTGCAGTTCGCTAACATTAAAGTTAGCTTAGTCCCAGCTTAGCTTAGCATGCTAACGCTGCTAACTGTCTCGGTCCCTTTTTTTCATTCTCGCCCGGTATATTTGGCACAACGAAGTTTTCCAAGTAGTTTAAAACGCATGTGTTTGTAGTAGCATTTTGTTTTTAAACATTTTGCATTGATGAGATTCAGCTTTTATGCTAAACCTATATAGGTTATTATGCTCAGACTGGTTTTGTTTAAAAAGCTTTTGCTAACAGACTCCAAAAGTTCGCGCGAGGATCAAACTAGCATTGAATAAAAAGTCCAAAAGTTTTAGTTTTTGATTGAACTACTGTGACATTTGCGATGCTCTCTTGTTCATTTTTTGAAAACGTGGGGAGTTCAGTTTTAGGGAGCCGTAGAATAGTTGTTTTATTATAGTTTTCTTTAGACTGTGTGTTGGTCAGTAAAGTAAAGCAAACTCAGGCGATATCCTGAGAGGAATCTGCTATAATTATAACTTTAAATATATGTTTTATAGGCCTAATCATAAAAGTTTTGTGATTTATTTCGATTATTTAAGTGACGTTTTCTGCCCTGGATATGTAAGATGTAGATTAAATATAAATGTTGAAGTTCTTCATTGGAAAAACGTTCCCAGCCGTGTATGTTATATAGTTTTGCAGATACGAACAATGATAAATTATGAAAAAACAAAAAATACAAATCTGGAACTGTTTAGTTTGGGCGAATTTGAAGCCCAAGAACAAAAAATGTAGCAAAGTGATGCTTATGGAGTCTAGCAGCTGCTGAAAGGAAGCATCAGAGATAACACTCCTTTGAGCATTTGGGATGCAGAGGTCTGTCACTGAAGCTCTACAACAGCTTTATGCATGGGATTAAGTCAAGTTGAGCCATGAGCTTTGTGAAGGAAATATGTTAGTAGCTGGCATTTCCTCATATCTTTCAATAAAGGCCATATTATTTATCAGCACTCTAAATTGAAAACAACCATTTGTCCTGCTGGGGGAGGTTCTAAGTCATCCAGGTCATAGTCCTTCCAAAAAAAAAAATCCACTGGACTTTGTTTTCAGGTTTCCAGGACGTTTTTTCAATTAAAAATGTCAGGAATAGCGTTGAGTTCGAGGTTACAATGCAGCTATTGAGTTAATTCCTTCACATTATCATCAATAGGATCTCTTCTATGCAGCCAATCCAACAATCCACTTTAACCACGACCTTTGAGACACTTAGGCTACGTTCACATTGCAGGCTTTGATGCTCAATTCTTCTTTTTTCTCTCTTTGCGTTGCCGTTCACATTTCCAAATATATGCAACTTGTATGTGATCTCCTTTGTGAACTGCAGTCATACAACGTAAGTGTTTCGCATGCGCAGTAGAGGACACAATTACATCATAGGCCAGCGTGCTCTGTGTTTACGGAAGTAAACATGGATGGTAGTGCCGGAGCGCACCTAGCCGTCTTTCCCAACCACGAACAAACAATCTTTTCAAGGTTAAACATAAATACTGCTCTCTGCATCATCGTCTGCCATGGTTGTTTTTCTTGCTGTTTGTTTGTTTACCTTTGTCGGGTATCAATGGCGTTTAGGTCAGGCTAATGCCACCTGGCCGTTCAGACTCGGGTTGCATTTGAAATTATCAGATTTGTATCAGATTCAGGACCACATAGCCAAGTGGCCTGGGTTACATTGGGAAAAAAACCAGATCTGTGTTGTTCAGACAGCCATGAAAAGATCAGATCCAGTTGCATATGGGCCAAAAAAATCGGATTTGGGTCACTTCAGGCTGCTGTGTGAACGTAGCCTTAGATGGGTATTGGGGTATTGCAGTCTAACAAAAGAAGCCAAATGACCCCCATTCCAAATAGGCCGACCCCTTTATCTGTTCCAATTTTCATGTTTTCAAAACAAAAACGAGGTTTTGTTGGGCTACTGTATAAAACCTTGATCTCAGCACTATTCCTGACATTTTGAATGGAAAAAGCTTCCTGGATGGGAAGCGAAACGTCTTCAAACTTGGAAACCAAGTCGAGTGGATTTTTTTTTTTTTTTTTGAATCCTTTGTCCTCTACCTGTTTTTCCCAAAACATATATAATAGAATTTATTTTAGAGGTTTTGTTTTACACAAAGAATTTAGATCAGCGGTTTCCATCTCCAGTCTTTTAGAACTGCCTAAACACAGCTGAATCAATATATTTGATATCAAGTTTGGTAGAGGTCTGATAACTAGATGCTCACTTGGTACAGGCTTAGCAGGTCAGGAGGCCTCTGGCTGTGTCCGAACGTCCACCCTAACCCCTAAATCCCTCAATCACTATATAGACCGGGGATTATACAGTGAAATTTATAATGAACTCCACTAACTTACCATTCGGACAGATGGTTACCACTTTTCTCTCCCCATTGGTCACGTTACTCCACTTCTGACAGGCAATGCCTGCGCCATATTTATTAGTCGCTGCTGTAGGGTATCGACAGCCATAGGCGACACCGGGCTGCTGTAGGAGCAAATCCTATAATGCTTTGCGAGGAGAGATCTCTGCGCAAAGCGTTCCGTGATATATCTCCTCGTCTAGTCACAATGGATGATCAGTGCTTTTCAAGGTGCATTTTGGGAAAGTTCAAGCCCACTACTTTTTCATCCACTAGACATTCAGACACTCATCTAAAATGGCATAATCACATATAGTGCCCTGTATAGTGATTTGGGGCAGACATTCAGACAAGGCCTCTGTAACCTGACGGACAGCAGTTGGAGTACTGGAGTCTAAGACTCCTGGCATAAACAGTTTTCACATAGACAGTTCATATGCCTGCAGCCAATTCATCCTGTTGCTTTATTTTTAACCGATGTGTTGCCTTTTTTATGTGTAATCAAATCGTTAGCAACAAATTTACTAAATTGAAACTTTGTTTGAATCCTGTAATCAAAACATTACAGCCATTGATTGTGGTTCTGGAACAGTTCTTGACCCCTAACCAAAGCCCTAGTCGATAAGTATGTTTTCTCAATACTATTTTAAACAGATAACCAGTAGATGTTTATTATTTACTTTATATTCAAAACAAAAATGCTGAAACAAAATGTTCCAGTGGCAGGTTTTTGTTGAAGAATGGCCGAAATGAAACACCTTACTGATGGTTGATCAATGTACTGATTATACAAACTTAACTATAATTAAATAACTTAAGTATTTATTTTTTTAGAGATTTAATCGTAAATAAATATGGAAATATATGATTAATTGAAAAAAAAAGTTTTAGTTGGTAAAAAAAAAAGGCTATAGTAAAATGATCACTCAATGTATGGCAGAACTTCAAAATATATAAGTCATCTTTTCAAAAGCTCAACTGTGTAATAGAATAGATGGCTTATTTTCTCTCATCATATTACCTTTATGAGAGTCTGTTTAAAAGTAAAGTAATAGGAAGCATGTTTTTATCTATAAACTGGTAATACACATGTTGCCTGTTTGTGTAGTACAAGTGATTTGTTATAAATCCAAGGTTGTTTTGTTTTATTTTATTTTTTTCTAGATGTGCCCAACATCTTGTCCTTGTACAGCGTTTCAAATCTTCCCCTCTCAATAGCTTGGCTTCAATTTTATAGGTTTGTTTCGTTCCAAGGGGCTGTGATAGTGTTGGGGCTTGTCGTCCAAAGCAATATTGCTGCTTGATATGGTGAAAATAGCCATGATTGAAAAGATAAATCCATTATCACAGGTTTGCAGAGGCTACAGCGTATAAGAGTACTGCCAGTGTGCAGCACAATTCAGAGAAAAAGATGCTGGGTCTTTTTTTTTTTCTCCACTGTCCTTGGCTGCTTTCACTCACACAGGCAGACTTTCACAACACAGTCAAAAAAAAAGATTTCTTGTTCTGAATGCTGCACATCCCTAGTTGTTCTCAGGCAAGGTCATACTGATGCACAGCATAAAAAGCACTAAATGAAAGCCACAAATTCTCCCTCTGCCTACTTATACAAGTTGTGTGGAAAAGGCAGAGCCTGTATTGTTGAGGTCAGGTCTTTTTTTCCTCCCAGCAAGGATTGAAGAAGGTGTGTTTTAAACTGTTCCGTTTGTTGCATGTGCTGCTGGGGGAAAAAGCTGCAATCAGTGGCTCGTGGTTTATCTACTCCCCTCGCCTGCTCTCATGCAGTCAAATACAAGAAGTCGTCTGTTTGAGTTTCTAGCACATGGCTTGGTGAGTGAACTGAGGTTTCTACTCTATATTTGCCTGTCAGCCAGGCATGAAAAGAATTTGATTGTCTGCAGAAACTGATATACATCAAATTATATCTTCTTATTAATGGTGGTTCTTAATTTTGAGTTTATTTTTTTCTGTTAATTGAACTCAAATATAATTTTAACCGTGAATGCATTTTTTATATGTCAACATCTTTGCAGTAATGTTGGGAGCGACGCAGGGCTTTGATTGTTGAAATATGCTCAGTTACTCACTTCATTACACGAGTCATTCGTTTAAAGGGAATTAATTTTGAAGTTTGATTGAATTTGGTCCTCAAATATTAAGCTTCTAGGCAATAATGTTTTATATATTGATTGAAATTTGCAGGATATTTACTTTCTATGTGGGGCGTTGAGATTGTAGGTCCTTCTATTTTGATATTCTAACATTACAGTGTAGAGAATCCACATCATCAAGATGCTGCAGCTGGAGCTAAAAAGATGAAGTATTTTTGTAACTGGTTGTTTAAATGCCAGGACTGTTTTTCTGTTTTATAACTCCAAATTTTAAACCTTTTAAATATTTTTCATTGACGTGGAGGATAAAAAAAGTAGATTTTCCGCAGAGCTAGATGGTGGCATTAAGCTTATCTTATTCTGTGTGCAAAAACCTTACCATGAAGAGAGATAGTTTATTTTATTTTGAAGTTTGCTTTTCTCTTTTGCGTTTTGCTATTAGCTGCAGAAAATGGTTCATTGTATTTAATGGGAAGTATTTTTTTAGGACAGCAAAATAACCTTTTGTTATGGAAGAAACACGTATTGGTTTGACTAAAGTTAGCAGTTTTGGCTTTAATTTTCAGTCTATGCTGCAGTGGTTTGTGGCGATTCTTGCTCCTTGTATTACTAGCCTGACTATAGGTCAGTAAATGTGGTTAAAAAAAACTGGTTAAACTAGTTAATCAGGTTAAACACCTCTGTGTTTAGATATTCTGAAATCTTTTTAGAGCCAATTTAGATTTGACCAAATGAGAATAAGGACTTTATTTATTTTTCGTCTGCGCTGGCATGATTATATATATATATATATATATATATATATATATATATATATATATATATATATATATATATATATATATATATATATATATATATATATATATATATATATATACATACACACACACACACACACACACACACACCAGTTATTGCTGTTGACAAACTGCGAACCTTCTTTGCAATCATTATTTGAGGTAGGGCTGGGCGATAATTCAATAACGATATATATCGATCGATAGACGTGTGGCGCAATAGAAAAAAATAGGCTCGATAAAAGTTCGATAAAAAACGCAGTTTTCCTTCCTTCTCATTGTAGCCTAGCATGTAGGTTTAAGCTAGTCACTGCTTCCTCCCAACCAATCACAAGCATGGACCCAGGCATGTCGTCACAAAGCGCCGCCCTCTCAAACCACATCACAGAGCACATGAAGATGTCGCCGCAAGGAGAGGCGGAGGAAATTGTTCCAAAGAAGGGATTTTGTAGTTCGCCAGTTTGGCAGTATTTCGGTCATGGCAAGTCAGACAAAAAACAAACCACAGTCATCTGTAAAATGTGTAGGGAACCAGTGAAAACGAAGTCTGATAACACAACCAACTTTTTTCTTTTTTTATCATCTTAGCCGCTCACAGCCGCAGGAGTACGAGCTGTGTAGGCCCCGGCGCGGCTCTCCTCCGAGGAATCTTCGGGAATTTCGGGAAAATATATATATATATATAAAGTTCTGGGCAGTTTCCCACATAGTTCTAACAATTGACAGAAAGATGCTGAGGGGCCAGAAACTTCAAAGTAATAACTCAGGTTAAAGCAGGAAACTAATTTAAATTTCCATTTATTTGTTATCTTTATTTTGGTCACTTTAGTTTATTCTTTGTCAGTATTCAATAACAAAACTCAGGTCTCTTAAAAGACCAAGAACCAAAAAAAATTATTTAAAACAATTCTGTTATGGTTAAAAAAGTTGGTTAAATAAAGATTTAATTGGAAGTCTGTGTTTGTGTTCTTTATTAAAATTAAATCATTTAGCAATATCATAAAATGTCCAGGCAGAGCTGCATATAAAATCTTTTCAATAATTATCGATATCGATCAATATGCATTTTTTTTTATCCATAAGCTTTTTTTCTATATCGCCCAGCCCTAATTTGAGGTCTTTAGGCAGTTTTTGAAATTGAATTACATTTTTTGCTCTCCCTGCAGAGACCAGGCATGCCTCCATCCAGCCGTATGACCCCGCAGGGCCCCGCCATGGGCCCACCGGGGTACGGCGGCAGCCCCGTGTCTCGCCCTGGGATGCCTGGCGTCATGGACCCGTCTCGAAAGAGACCGGCCCCTCAGCAGATTCAGCAGGTTCAGCAACAGCAGAACCGTAACCAGCAGTGAGTAGCTCGTCCCATGTCAGCTCTGTAGGAAATATATATATATATATAGAATTGAATTGGAGATTTAATTGGGTTCATTAAAGCATTACACTCTTAAAAGTGTGCAGAAGCAAAAGTAAAATTAGAAAAGTGTAACAAAGAAGCAGATGTACATTCAATCACTGTTTCTAACAATGACTGAAAATCCTTTTCCATCAGACAGACGCACCCTGTTAATGAAAGAGGTGTCAAATATAAAACACAGAATGGAGGTCTGTCTGAAACTAGATCTAAACGGAAGTTAAAAGACAGAAAACTCTTCCTCAAAGTTTCTGGAAACGACCAATTTAGAGGTGTTGGACTTTTAAAGGGTCCAGTTACACTGCTCTTTAGTTTGGGGTACTTGTGTTGATGTGAGCCACACAGATACTGGATGTTAAAGTATTTTCTGAGGCTTTATGATCAGAGATCTTAAATTCAGACTGGATTGTACTTTTCAAGTCATCTTCCTCTCTTTTTTTGCAGCACAAAGAAGAAGAAGATGGCTGATAAAATTCTACCTCAGAGGGTGAGTATTCAACTGCTGTTGGTGAGGAATTTAATACATCTGGAAAGATGAACCAAATCTTTACTTTCTGTGCATGTTTGTAAAAGAGGATATTATTGGTCTGTTTCATTCTTTATATTCTAACAAATTATTCACTCCTTTTAAATTATGGGAGAAGTTATATCCATTTTTTTTATTTACATCTATCTTTAGTTGAGACATTAAATGTTTGATGAAACAACAACAAAAAAAAAAAAGCCCCAGATTTTTTTTTTTTATTATTTCCAAAATGGAGTTACAATTGTCTTATTGAAGTAGTTGTAACTTTTTTTTGTAATGCCTATTTTGGTTCTTTAGAGCAAATCCATGTCTTCTCTCAGCCTTTTAAATTTTGTTTGTTTACCAGTAGTGATAGATTTTGAGATATAGTCATTTATATTGAAATTAAAGGGTTAGAGAGAGAGAGGTCCAATTGACTACAGCACATTTGTAAACAATCACCACTTTAAGCCTGCATATGATCTGATTACGTTTTGGTATTTGTTCTGTTAACTTCTCGTAACATGTTCTTTTGGTGCTCTTGCTTATTTTTGCGTGTTTGGTCTCAGATACGAGAACTGGTCCCAGAGTCTCAAGCTTACATGGATCTTCTGGCTTTTGAGAGGAAGCTGGATCAGACCATCATGCGCAAAAGGCTCGACATCCAGGAGGCCCTTAAAAGGCCCATAAAGGTATATATTTACTAAGATCTCTAATGATCTAAGCTAGTTGTCGGCAACCCAAACTGCTCAAAGAGCCATATTGGACCAAAAAAAAAAAAATAAATCTGTCTGGAGCCGCAAAAATGTAAACGTCTTATATAAGCCTTGTTTGGCAGTATTCAACCACAAAAAAAGGACTATGTAGCGTTCATCCTGAAGCAAATGTCACATAGCAGCATGAGGTAAGGGAAGAGCAGTGAACGCTCTCACCACGCACCACTTTGCCGCCCTTCACCACACGGTTTATGTTTTGTTGCATCGATGAAATAAAATAAACACGATAAAGGAATCTTTCTATGGTGGACATGTTTCTGTTGGGAGGAATTGAAGAACTAAGTAGGAACTGACATTCATCAGAGCAGAGCTCTGTAACCCAGAGATCCATCAACTTCCGTCACCATCGTTCCTTGGTGATATTTATATTTTGAGGATTTGGGGAAAAACTTGAAAAAAAATCAAATACCTGCATCAGAGCGCTACCTGTTTTATCTGGACGGTTTTTTCATGCTTGAAACAGAACTAGCAGCAGTAGTGGAGTTTGGAGATGCAATCCACTTCTCAAATCTATCTTTGCTCTCCTCTGATTTATCCAGAAGTTCTTCAATCGCATTCTTTCTCCCACTCACAACTTTGTGATCGGCTGCATATTTAGCCTTCCCTGGAAATGCCTTTCCAAATTACTATTTTTATTGTTTGACAAATTCTCGTGCCGAAGCAAAAATGCAGGCAATCCTTACGCATTGATAATGAAAAGTAAATTATTTGGTCCATTCTTCTTTGAATCCTCTGTTCTCATCAGGTATCTTCCTTTTTTCCCCTTTGGGATCCATAGCCCAAGACAAACCCACCGCTTTCTTCTTCTGGCGCTGCGAAGCGCTGAGACATGTGTTGCAGGCTTTGACCACTGATCTCTATGGCTATGACGCATACTTTCTTTGAAATAAATGTTTACATATATTATTTAAATGTATTTATTATACAAATGTTTACAGCATTGCAAAACATAATGAAGGTCTGTCTGACCTCCTGCATACCATATTAAAATAAACAAACGAAAACAATCAAGTTTTTATACATTTTTGAAAAAGCTCCAGGGAGCCCCAAGGGGGGCGCTAAAGAGCCGCATGCAGCTTGCCAACCCCTGATCTAAACGCTTTAATCTCTTGATAATCTACATGCTGCTTTGACTCAGTCTGCTAATGGTTTCACTTAATGATTGTGATCATTCCTGCTAATGGAGGCAGGTTTTATTATGATCTTCTGGTGGAAGCAGGTTTGACGCCAGTACCATTATAAAGCTGTCAAACCTGCCTTAGAGACGTAAACACTCAGCGACCTGTTTTCCTTTCTCTGCTTTCTGCTGATCATTGAAAGGATTTAGCTTTAAACGAAGATGAATCTTAACTTGTTGAAACTGGAAAATAGGTTTGCAGACATAAAGTTAACGTCTGGTTGGTTATTTACAGCAAAAGAGAAAGCTCCGGATTTTTATATCCAACACCTTCAACCCTGCAAAGCCGGATGCTGAGGACGGAGAGGGCACAGTTGCATCATGGGAGCTACGTGTTGAAGGGCGGCTATTGGAAGATGTACGTCGTTGTACCATCATGCTTACATCACACTTTGATTGTAGCTTAATACTGGCACCAGTTTGATGATGTAAAGGATGAATATGTGAATTATTATTATTATTTCGTCCTGCCTGCAGACTGCTGTGTCCAAATATGAAGCTACCAAGCAGAAAAGAAAGTTCTCCTCCCTTTTCAAATCTCTTGTGATTGAATTGGACAAAGATCTGTATGGACCAGACAACCACCTCGTTGAAGTAAGAAAGTTTATTAAGAAAGTTTATTAAGAAAGTTTATCCTCCATTAATATTTCATTTAGATTTTTTTGATTTTTAAAACATCTTTAGGAATTTTACTAAATATTGTTCAACACGATGTGTATTAATCTTCCGTTTATTATCTCAGTGGCACAGGACTCCAACCACCCAGGAGACGGATGGTTTCCAGGTGAAGAGGCCCGGCGATGTGGGAGTTCGATGCACCGTCCTGCTCATGCTTGATTACCAGGTAAACTTTAGGAATGTGGTTATGCTTTTATAGGTGTTTTAAGTTTAATAATCTACTCCTCGAAGCTTTGGTGTATTTAACAGATGCCAGGTTCCTTTTACTGTACATGACATTTCATCGTTGTTTCAGCCCCCTCAGTTCAAGCTGGACCCCCGACTGGCCCGCATGTTGGGCATCCACACTCAGACCAGACCTGTCATCATTCAGGCCTTGTGGCAGTACGTCAAAACACACAAACTTCAAGATCCACATGAGCGCGAGTTCATTAACTGCGACAAATACCTCCAGCAAGTAAGTAGATAGTTTTACACAAGTAATCTGATTTTAATGTTTCCATTAAGACCTTTATTCATGATCAGCATAAAGTACAGCAGGTCGACTGTCTCAGTGGCTCTGGTCCATTTCTTCTCCTTGTTTACAGGCTGTCTCTCCTTCAGTGTCCTTGTACGGCTGTAGCTCTAGTCTGTCTGTCTGGTTTTCCTGGAATGTGTCCCGAACTTCTTTGCCAAAATAAAGGGGGCTGCAAAATTTTCATTTAATATTTTCATGTAAAAGAAAATTGTTTTGATCAACTTTTGTTGCAACTAAATGATATAATTTCAAGAAAAAAATAAACACTAAGACTGGTTGAAATGATTAAAAAATTTTCCTTATTTGAGGAAAAAACTTGAAGATTATTATTGAAGTAAACAGATATTTGCTTCGAACTTTTGTTCCACTAAACAGTTTCTATGATCTTAGAAGTAATACAATAACTGAAGTTGTTTGTTTTTTTTTTCTTCAGATTTTTGAAACTCAGAGGATGAAGTTTTCTGAAATCCCACAGCGCTTGCATGCTCTGCTGATGCCTCCAGAACCAATCATCATCAACCATGTGATCAGGTATGTAGAGCTGCACTTAAACTACCACTAAAAAAGTCTGGGCTGGTTTCCCTGCTGCTGTTCGTTTTAAATGTGAGATTATGAGTCAAACAAACAAATATTCCTCCTTTGTTTCTCCTTTGTCTAAAACTAAAATATTTCACAGCAGTTAAAATAGGGGGGTTAAAAAATTCCTGTTTTCAAAAAGAAAAACAAGTTAAATCTGTTCGATATATTGTCTGGAAGGGTTGGTTACACTATCTAAAATGACACAGACGTAACTTTTTATGAGCTTCATGTGAGCCCTTGGAGGTAAGATATTCAGTGAAATAAGCAACAAACCATAGCATATATATATATATTCACTGAAAAAAAAATATATATACATATATATATATAAAAATATAATTTTTTTAAATCTTTTGTCAGGTCTCAGTTTGAATTGCTTATAAAGTCATTAGTTGTTAACAAGAATGTCATCTTATGAGCATGTGCTTTTAAGGATGGCCAACTTGGACTAAAATTTCTCAGGTGACTGTATATATATGTAACTTTTACAGTTTATACTGTGGAAAAGGTAATAAAGTACAAATTAAGAAAACAGCCTGTTTGCGTTTACCCAAGTTTATACTAAATAAATCGAAGAATTTATGATCTGCCACATTTTGTATTCCTCTCCATGATATTAGGATAAATTTCCCATATTACTGTGAAATGATGCGATCCTGATTATCGTTTGTATTTCAGCTCCATTTCCCTCTTTTCTTTTTCTCATCATTTGAAGTCTCCATATTGCTGCATGAACTCTAGCTTCTCTCACTAACATCTGTATAAGCTTAGGGCATAGAGGGCTCTCTGTGTGAGTCCATCCATCTGGCATAATGCATCATTGGCATGCTGAGCATGAATGCATGGCCCTTGAAATATAATAGCTGACCAAATGTTACATCCAAACACCGGTTAGGGTTTGGTGTAGGTATTGATGTCGCTTTGACAACAGTGATTCGTTTTATTGTGCAGGTAAAGTGATGCTTTGTGAGGTTATTCAATTTTGTTAAACCCGCCTTGAAGCAAAGTTATAAATAATAGTGAAAGAAAATCTGAATTAAGTTCTGGTTAGAGATTGTGAAACTCAAACACTTGTTAGAATGTGCTGTTTTACATGCCGTCTAACCCTGATGCTGTTTATCAGCGTGGATCCCAACGATCAGAAGAAGACTGCTTGCTACGACATTGATGTGGAGGTGGATGACACGCTGAAGACCCAGATGAACTCATTCCTGCTCTCCACAGCCAGTCAGCAGGAAATTGCAGGATTGGATAATAAGGTACAGACCTTAACCAAGCCATATAACCGCTTTGTAGGGGAATTTTTTATTTTTTTCTCTTTGGGTATTTTCAAGAGGAAAAAATTGTCGCTTGAGTGAATAGTGCGTCCTGAAGGATTTAAGTGTTTTATATATTTTTTGAAAAGACGGCCTCAGAAAACATCTAGAGTGTTGGAGCGTTTTTAGAAAGGATCAGACTGAGCGTCTGTTTTCAAGGCAGCTTTTCATTTTTCTTTGTGAGAAGTTATATTCTCCAAGGCTGATTTTAGTTCATTTGTTTCAAAGTAGAAACCAAGTGTAACTTTATTTTCTCCAGTCTAAAATGTCTTTAGCTTTACTGTCAGTTCTGTTAGAGTTTATAAAGCTTTCCTGCTGAGACCAGTTCTATCCATATTTGCATGTTCATTTTGCTGCCTGCGTATTACTCCTCCTGCTCGCGGTCATTACCTTGACGGCGAGGCCTGTAATCACACTGATAAAGCTCAAAGCTGTCCCGCTGAAGGGCGTCCCTCTGTTTAGGCTTTGTTCTGGCAGAGTTTAATCATTTAAAATGTACAGAAAACTCTTCCAGGGCATCACCGCTGATTTGTACAGTTATGTGGAGTTTGGTGAGGATTTCTGATATATGCTCGGTTCCTTTGGGGCTCAGAAGACAGGCGGCTCTCAGCTCAGTCATTCAGACTTTTCTTTGTATTTGCAGCATGTTTTAACAGCCTTCCCGAGACGTTTAGCTTTATATCTGCTGACATTTTCCCCTCACCAACTCTGATCCAGGAAATCAACCTGAGAAACATTCAGTCCTGTAATCAGTGTCACACTAAAGTTTATACCAGATTTGTTCGTTTTACTGAACAGTAACAATTTCTTTTTTCTTTAATATAAAGTCTTAAGCTTAAATGCAAACATGCATCCCAGATGGTAGTAACAACCACTCGTCAGAGAGGGGTCCACTGACCTATTTGAAGCCGGACATACACTGTACGATTTTTTTTTTTTTTTTTCATTCGTTGCTCGCAGCAACAGCTCACGATGTATGTTCTTGCACTGTGCGGCACAATGCTCCGATGCGATCTACCTGCTCACACTGTACGTCTAAAAACCTCATCAGACTGAGCTCCGCAGTGAGATAGCGCTACTCAGACTTGTCGATCCGGAGGCATAACGAGTAGAAAAGGAATATGAAGCTGACTATAGTGAAACGTGCTGCCTTGGCAATTTGTGCAATTTTGTGGCTGAAAGTTCTAAAAAGAAAAGGCGGCAATGTATTTGGACAAAGACATTAGGGGTGGAACGGTTCACAAAATCCACGGTTCGGTTCACAGTTTCGTGGTCACAGTGTTCGGTTCGGTATAAGTTGATTGTTAGGAAAATCTGTTATGTCTTGTATAGTATAACACATGTTGCACAATGCTTTTTTTTTTTTTTTTTTTATTAAGTCAACAAACATTTACATGAAAAAATACTCTAAGAGAGGATAGCAAAGGTGAACATGAACAGATAAAGATCAATTAGAATAAAAGAAAAACAAAGAAGTAAAACAACTAACAGGGGATTTATCTCGGCAAACATTTAAAACGAACATAGATAGAGCCATAGAAATAATAAAAACAAAAGGGTCAATGCACTTAAAATAGCAGATGTTTGGAGAAATCAAGTCTCAATATTTTGGCATATTTGTCATTTTTTATCTTCTTAAGAGAAGAAAAATAGATTTTAAAGTCATTCATAAACCAATGAAAGGAAGGTTTAGAATTTCTCCATTTAGCACAGTGGATAAGATATTTACCCAACAGCAGGAGGATATTAATAGTATAAGAAACAGGCTGGGGAAGATGGTCCACATCCATAAAAAATTACATAATTTAGTTCAAAAGGGGTTTTGCACAATGCTTGCACACTGTAGCACTTTTCTCCACAACTTTCTTTCCGCCGTCATCGTAGGTCACTCTAAATGCAAAGCGCTCCCATACAGCAGACCTATAAAGTGCTGCTGTCGCGTCTTCCAACTCCCCTTCTTTCCCACTCGCCATACCCACACAATTCTGATTTTTTTCTGCTACACCCAGATACGCTGCTTCGCTTCTTCTTCTTGTTTACTACTGGTGGTTGGCTTTGGTCGCAGTACCGCCACCTTCTGCTCTGGAGTGTAAACGCTTCGCCTATGAGAAAAAGGAGCAGCGCATGAACCGAACGCAACACACGCGAATCAGTCGAACCGAACGGTTTGGACGGTTTTCATAAACCGTTCCATCCCTGAAAGACATGGCTAAGCAAACGGGGCTACTGCGGTCTGTCAATTTTACAGAAAGAACTCGCACCCCCGCCATGCTTCTGTGTTTACATCTGAGCGATTTGCCCACGACAGTCGACTAATAATCAAACATGTTTGATTTTCTCTCATGATTTCTGATCGGGAGTTGGTCGTGAGAGGCTAATCACCTCTCGTTACCCCCTGTACACTACACGACTCAGCATCCGGCTGAAAGTCGGCCTGATCGAAAGTGTCTTGCAAGTCTGGAAAATCGACCCGAAAAGGGCAAAAAAATCACACAGTGTAAGCCCGGCTTAAAGCTCTGGAAAAGGCCAGCACGTTTTCAGAGAACATTTTAGATTTTTTTTTTTTTTTTTACTGATTAAATTAGCTCATCTTGTTAGATAATCATTGCTCCTGATTGGCTGTTTGATTAGCTCTGCTAAATATGTACCTTTATGATTACTCCAAAGTGATGAACCCTTTACTGTCGAATTCCTCTCAGATCCATGAAACTATTGAGACCATCAACCAGCTGAAAACCCAGAGGGAGTTCATGTTGAGTTTTGCCAGGGATCCTCAGGGCTTCATCAACGACTGGCTTCAGTCCCAGTGCAGAGACTTCAAGGTGAGTTAGTCTGCTGTGACCTCAGACTGCCTCTCTTATCTCTGCTCCAATGTTACAGCAAATAGTTTGTAATTTTAGCTGCAGAAATCCTCTATCAGCACTCTTGGGTTATTAGAAATATTTCTCACATCTGACGCTTTGACTGTAGATATTGGTCATAATTTCAGTTTTTCAGATGAGCTCAGCCTGAGTAAGCCCTTCTGTGCGATTCAGAGTGAATTCCCTTAGGGTTAAAAAAGATGAAAGCACAGCACTGCCCGTCCGCACAAAGAATGCATCGCAGAAGTAGAGTGGCATGACTCATCTTTCTCACAAATTACTGCTGTTTTTGTTTTTCTTGGATCAGTCTCTGTTTTTATTGGTCCTCATATGTGATTTATTTCCCCGTTTCTATATGTGACACCCCAAAACCTCCCAAGTTCATTAAGGAGCTTCTAGAGGCCAGACACAATTTAAAATCACAATTACTTGGATTACAGTGTCGTAGTCCGGTTATTAACTTTCTGGTTTTCATATCTCGTGATATTTACAGGATCTGTTTGGTGAAGCGAAGTTCAGGATGTCTGCATAGTTTTAGATGAGGAGCTGGCTTAGCATGGCTTCTCATTCATAATTCGCTCTGAGCTGATTTGTTCCTGCTTCGCATATTCAATCGATAGAATTAATCAAATTATCTCTAGATTTTTAGCTCATTATCTGTATGAGCTGGTTGCTATCAGACACTCTGAATCTTGGTGTTAATCACGTGTGAAGGGGCTGAAATCTCTGCTGCTCTAAAGGGTATTGATTGTAGCTTCACTTGAAAGCTTATTATGTTTGCTCTCAGGTGAAACACAGCTACCTGCTTCATGCTAGTGTTTTTACATCCTACTTGCGTAAATCAAGGTACTCTATTTTAAGAAAGTAAAAGCATCGATGTGTGTTTGTTTAGTTGGGAAATAAAGATAAGTTATCTTGAAGCAGGAGAACACTGATGCATGAAATGAAAAAGCCTTAAAAAGTCGTCCTTTTAAATAATGTTTATTTATATTAAGTTATTTGTATAGGTCGCTATTACAGAAAGGTATGATTGTAACCCAGGAGGGCGGTTCTAAATGAAAATGATCTAAAACACATCCGTGGAAGCCTGCTGGTCTTCTGACCGGGTGATCCACCTCTCAACTTCTGTTGTTTGTTGAGATAAATCTTCAAATTTCAACAAATCTGGTCCTGGTTTGCTCTGCTGTCTCGTCTTATTCATGCTTTTATAAACCACAGTTCCTGTTATATCAGAGTCCGGATCAGTAATGGTTTTCTCATCTACAGACCATGACTGATGTTGTGGGAAACCCAGAAGAAGAGCGGAGAGCAGAGTTCTACTATCAGCCGTGGGCTCAGGAGGCAGTGTGTCGCTACTTCTACTCCAAGGTATCATTTAGTTTTGCTGGGTTTTTTTTTCTTGTAACCCCATTCCTCGTATTTTTTCTCTCTATTTTTTCTACCCCAAAAGACTTGAAGGGGTACTTCTTACGTTTTACTGTTGAAATGTTGGGGCTTCATCCACTAACAGAGTGGAACTGTGTGTGTTTTTTTTTTTGTCGTAAATATTTCCCTCATTACCCTATTACATTATTTTAATTCTTCTTTTTATGTATATCACTTTTGTTTATCCTGTTAAAATCTGCTATAGCAATGGCAGCTGTATTTGCTGTGATCAGTGGGTAAAAATAACTTTTAATGTTTTTCAGCCAGAAAATCCACCTTAAAACTAAATCAGTGCAGTCAGTTCATCCAGGTTACCATCCTGCCTTCAAATATTATTTCGCTCAGACCCCCACTTACCGGCGGTGCTCTGTCACTAGGAATCCCATTCAACAGCAGCCTATGGCCGGGTCGCCTCTTGGCGGTTTGCCACGGCGACTGCAAGGCGTTTTTTCATATACGTGATCCAATCTGCAGGCACCAGGATAATAAAAGCGAACATGTTTTGCTGGCAGATTTCAGTATTTTAAGTTAATTTAGCCATTAAAAAACTGTTACAGAGGAGTGATCATAGTGATCTGCATCATCAGCTCCCAGATCAGCTTCTCTGATTGGCCTATGTGGCGCATCGAGCAGCAAAATTTAAATTTTTCCAACTCCAGCAGCTGCTGCGTTTTCAGCGTGTCCTATGCTCGGAAGCTCACGATGAGTGATGTTTTGCTGCACCTTGATGCGTGTCAACCATTGACTTTGCATGTAAACTAGCTGCTCCTGCTGCTTCTGCTGCTTTAGTTCTGAACGTAGCATAAGAGTGTTTTAATGTTAGAAAAAAAGAATGAAATTACCTCATTATTAAAGTATTTTGAGAACATATTGCTGCTGATCAGTTGCTATTTTTTTTCTTTCATCTAAGGCGTCTCAGTGTGATTAGTGACCTGTGTGATCTTCAGCTACCTTGAAAAATGTTCAACTTGATCATTTATATTGCAATATATCCTGCAGCTTCAATACTGATTATTATATTCTCTGAAGACTCTGAATGTCAGCCTGTTTTTCATTTAGTCTCTGATCCATTTTTTCTGATCTTTTTATTGTGAACGTCTCCTCATGATTATTTTGTCTCAATGAAAACACGTTTCAGGTCCAGCAGCGGCGACAGGAGCTGGAGCAGGCGCTTGGAATCAGGAACACTTGAAGAGGTTTTTCCTGCAGAATCAAACCGTGAGGATGAAGATGGACTGAGATGTCCAGTTGGAGTTGATTAATGTGTGCGCTAGGTTTGAACTGAAGTACCTGTATTTTTCACCAAAACTTTGCGAGAATGGATATCAAATGACTTTACTGTTAAATAGGATGTCACTTTTTCTGTTTCTTCACGCAGTTTAACAGAAATTATGTTGGATTCAGTTTTAGTTATATTTTTTTTCATATCACATTTCCTTCTGCTGCTTAGTTAGTTTAAACACATTCCTTTTATTTTAGTACGCTGACACAAATACAGAGCGAAGTTAGATTGTCCTTGAAAACGTTAAATGTAAGCTTTCCCTGAAACAACAACAAATGTTGAGCCTGCTGTTGCTCTTTTGTTCTATTGTGTTGAGACTAAAGTGACATTTTGCGCTCCTAACCGGCCTTCAGGTGCTCGCCCGTGGAGGTAAATATTGATTGTGATCGTGTTTGTGATCAGTTGGGCTTCTTTGCTGCATATTGACTGTTTGTGCCACTTGGATTTAGCTGTCGCTTTGTTTCGACAGCCCCACACTCTGTATGCGGGGTTGTTTTCAGCTCAGTGAGTCGTGGCAGAACATACACTGTTGCAGCACAGTGGTTATTTTTTTCTTAATGTTTCCATTTGATATGAAGTCTAGTCCTTTTTTTGTTTCTATTAGTGATCCTTGTTTTAACAAAATATGTATTACATCCATATTTGTCTTGTTAGGTAGTAAAGGTAATCATCAAAGTAGCTAGTACTGGTACCTCTAGTCTATATAGTTTTGTAAATATAAAATAAAAACTTCAGATGGATTAAAGGTTAACCTCTATCTTTTTCTTAAGTTTTTGTCTACTGATTGTTGCCACAGTATTTATATTGATTGGAAACGCTGTCAGTGCAGTGATTTGGTTCCTCATTGGGCGCTCACATTTAATGATCCACCTTTCTGTGAAGCATCTTGTTTTAAGAATGGCCGCCATTTAAATCGGGGTAAATTCAAACTTCTGCCTTATAAAGTTATCCATATTTTATTCAAGTTAAGAGAGATCATGGCGGAGGGTGATGAGAAGCAGTCAGCTGCTGCTTCCTACAGGCGACCTTCCAAATGTGGTCATTTTTCCGTCTCCCGCAGGTTAAGAATTTTGACCGATGGGTTTTATTAACTCGAAGAATACACTAACGTGGGTTTGGGGTTGTGTGAGAGTTGGAGAACCTCTGAGATGTAAAACACTGAGTGGACTGATGTAGACTTATGTGAATCTGCAGACTTTTTCTCATGGACCAAACCTATTTTCTGTATGTCCCTATGTTATAATAAATGATATGTAAAAAGTTGGTGTCTCTCCTCTTTTTAAACAAACCGTATCCATGTGGGTCAAGTTGAGATTGCAATTAGGGCTGCAACAACGAATCGATAAAATCGATAAAAATCGACTTTTAAAAGCGTTGGAAACGAATTTCATCATCGATTAGTTGTGTCGCGCGATTAATGCGTCATCCGCCGCTGTCGTCATTGCCGTGGGGCGCGTCCCCCATCCCAACCCCGCTCCCGCAGGAGTCCCTCTCAGCGCTGCAGTCAGAGGATGTTTACCCTCAGCGTCCAGACTGCAAATGAAGCGCGCATGCGCCGGGATTGATGGCGCAAATTGATCACAATAATTAAAATAACCTGCGCCTTGTAAAGCGAAAAAAGTCGTAACATGCAACTTTTGTAAAAACAAATTAACATGGCGCGGAAGCACCACTCTTATGATGCAGCACCTGAAAAGGAAACACGGAGCCTTCGATGGCAGTGAAGAGAGCTGATCAGCAGGGTGAGCGACCATGTTTGTTCCGTTTTAAAGTGGGGAAACGTAACGTTAGTTTCTCAGGTAGCTCATCTGATGCTTTCCTTACCGTGTTAGTAGGTTACAGACAGTAATAAGGTTGGCTACTTATTTTACTTTTAATTTCATTTGAATTAGCTTAAGCAGCGTTTATATTTTCTTTATAAATAAATTAACTTGCAAATTATGAGGGCAAGGCTTTTAAAGTTTAAATCTTCTGGCAAAGATAAAGTAAAGAAGATCCTGCAATTTATGGAAGTAAAGCTGAATAAAATCCAGCAAGATCAGTAATATGTCAATTAATTATATGCCACATTCCCATGTAAATATCTGTCTTTGGAGGATGTGTTTTTTAGCACCCCTAGTTCTCTCCTTTTTATTCCAAATACAATTTATAATTTGAATCACAGGGCTATTTTTATCTCTATGGTTAAGTATTTTCTCAAGTAGCAACTTTAACTGCTATACTTTCCTGTCTTAAAAGGCAGAACTCTTCTAGTCTAAAAAAAATCATTTGTTGAAATGGGGGGGCCTATTGTTTGAACCCCTTAGGGGCTTTAAAAAACAAAAATGTCTTTTTTTGCACTTTATGAAACAGTAGCCTATATTTTGTGGATGTACAGCTACATTTCTCATGTAAGTTTGCGTAGTTTTAACACAATTATTTTTCATATTGCACCAGTACAGTTAATGAGCAACCTGTACTTGTGTGCTTGTTTGTTCTGTCTAAAATGTTTATTTTGGAATAAAGAGGTTAAAATAAAAAATATTTTTTGTCCGATTCATCGATTAATCGAAAAAATAATCGGCCGATTCATCGATTTTTAAAATAATCGTTAGTTGCAGCCCTAATTGCAATTAAAGATTTTCTAACTATTGGTATTTTTATTTTGCTCCTTATAATATTAGATTTTATTTCTCATCAATTCGATTATCTTTGGAATAGTCCTAGATTTAATGATGGAAGAAAATTTTAATTAGATTATATAGAAAATAAAACTGAAACCAATTTATTGGCATGTTTTAATGTCTAAGTAGTCAGAAGTTGTTTTCCTACGTTATAAAAAACAGCAACCGAGACGGTTGCTCTAGAGCTGAGCTGCAGCCTCTAATAAATCACTTGGATAATGCAAACAGTTTTAACATGGCTCTTCTGCTTAAGAGGATCTGGTCATGGAAAGAAAAACAGTAAAACTTCTAAGATGAATAAAAATGGGTCGAATGAGTTGAAAAAAAATAGTGCCTCAAAGTTTTAAGTGTTGAAGTTAAAACCTGTATTGTAGCTTCTGTTTTATTCTTTCCCTGTCCGGTTTTCATGCCTGGTTTAGGCCAGCATGTTGGTTATTTCAGGCTTAAGAATGAGCCAGTCGGGAAAACGAACAGGCCTAAACACTCCAACAGGGATCTAAAGGAAGAATCATCCTTCGGCTGATGTATCGTATGTGGTCCTACTTGAATATTTCAAAGATCTGAGATGAGAGGTTTTTAAAAAAATGCAAAAATTCTTTTATTAAATTACAGAAAGTAAAACAGATTTTGACTGTTATGATGAAATGATTAGTTTAAAGTAGGCCTGAAACAATTATTTTGCAAATTAACTAAACTGTCGATTTTTTTCTCTCCAAATAATCGATTATTAATCTGATAGCCAAAGGCTCTTGAAAGAAGACTTTTGCACATTTAAACCAGGTGAAACAAAAACTTCCACTGGAGGAGTTCTGGATAATACGGAAGAGGATTAGGGCCACTGGAAAAATTTTTTATTTCAATTTAGTTGAAATTCTGATTTAAATCAGAATTCTGAGGAAAAAAAAGTCAGAATTCTGACTTTTTTTTCCTCAGAATTCTGATTTAAATCTCAGAATTCTGACTTTTTTTCCCTCAGAATTCTGATTTAAATCTCAGAATTCTGATTTAAATCTCAGAATTCTGACTTTTTTCTCAGAATTCTGATTTAAATCTCAGAATTCTGATTTAAATCTCAGAATTCTGACTTTTTTTCTCAGAATTCTGATTTAAATCTCAGAATTCTGACTTTTTTTCCCTCAGAATTCTGATTTAAATCTCAAAATTCTGACTTTTTTCCCTTAGAATTCTGATTTAAATCTCAGAATTCTGACTTTTTTCTCAGAATTCTGATTTAAATCTCAGAATTTGGACTTTTTTCTCAGAATTCTGACTTTAATCTCAGAATTTTGGATTTTAATGTAGATGGTCACCATGAAGGAAGAGATGTGGGAGCACTCAGCTTCACTGACAAAGATGTGAGTTTGAGAGGACCAGTGACACATTGGTGGAAAATGACGAAATTAGGCAAATGTTTACATGCCAGAGGGGTCTCCTCATTAATGGAGGAGCAGAAGGTCATTAAAACAAGAGAGCTAGTCTCTAAAACAGAAATGGCTATGGCTTGATGCTAACATGTTTGTTAGCTGTCAGAATTCTGAGATTAAATTCAGAATATCTTAAATGCAAATTTTTTTTTTATTTTTTTTTTACAATTTTTATATAATTACTGCTCTAAGTGTCACTCTGTCAGCTAAAGGCATGTTTTACAGTCTCTATACTCCAGTTAACGATTAATTGATCACAGAATTTGTTGATTTTAATCTATTAATCACAACTAATTGTTTTAGCCCTAGTTTAAAGGTTTCCTAATCTTTCAGAAGGTAAGCTGTAAAATAATCTTAATTAAATTGTCTTGATAATCACATGAATCCTGCCTGTCTATCTTGATAATCAAAGCACTACTGGGTTTCCTGCATCTTAAAAACACACCTGCAGAGCTTTGATCGTTTGCTTACCTGTCGTTTAAATGGTCAATATGAATGTTTTTGTCGTGCGGTTAAGGTGATTTTTGTAAAAATAAAAAAGTGTTGGTAATAGAATGAAAAAGTTGGAAGATTAGAAGTGATTAATTAGATTTGGTTCAAAACTTTTCCTCTCAGCTGTATGTTTCTGTGTGATTAGGAATAAACTAAGTCAATCAGTGAGTTTCAATCACATCTGAGATGTCGTCACTGTGTTCTGGAGATCATCAAATTCATTAAAGCCTTTGTGTGTAAATGAAATGGGCCGTTCTGCATCTGCATCTTAGATTGGTGCTGCTGCTCCTGTGCAGATCTGAGCAGCAACAGATCAAACCAACCATGAGGAGAGGGTGTGTCTGGGCCTCAGCCGTGGGACTGTCTGCTATAAATCCAATCTGCTCCAGTGCTCTGTATGCCCTCCCAGCAGCAGCTGCAGCCCTCTCTCTCTGTGGGAACCCAAACACATGATGAGTGCGCCAAAGAAAGTCTGTGTGATCGGCTCTGGTAACTGGTGAGTGGGAGCTTTCAGTGTCGCTTTAGTGCAAAATTTGAAGTTTAAAAAGGGCAGACTGCAAGAAATGTTGCTCAGAGGAAAAGTGTCAGCACACGCTGAGACTTTAGGTGGATAAACACTAAAAGTAGGACAGCTTGTGCAACTTTAAAGGCAGATAAATGATTAATAAAGTCCTTAAACTCAATGGGAAACTTTTCAAGGTTGCAGACTGGACGTTTCCTGGGACTGTCACTGACTCAAAGACTCCTCAACTGTAAAATCTTTATTAAAGAAGTCACTTTATTAGTCTGCAGATCTCTGTGCTGAATCAGCCTTCCGGCACCGTTGATGTCCCTCAGCCTGTGTGACATTTAGTCAATGCTGGATGCAACCTCTGCACCTATGTCTTCATTACAGTCAACTCGAAAGTTAAAATGTCTCACATACTTACATCTTTACTGCTTCATCCAATTTCCCAAGTCTAACCCAAGTCTTCATGTCAGAACCTTTAACTTAAGCAGCAGTTAACTTGATCCAAAACTGAGAACTATGAATAACAGCACTGAGATATATTTTGTAATTATAAGCCTATCTGTCACCAATTTATATGGAGAACCTTTTGAGGTGTTAGCTTTTTTTTTTTTTTTTTTGAAAGTTGTGTTAAAATATAGGCATCTATTACCATTTAAACAAGATCTTAAAGTACATTTCTTAAAATAAAAATCTTAAACTTTAGAGCTGTTAAACTTATTGGTTCATTTCTTTTTATTATGATCACATAATGCAAACTAAAGAGGCAGTAATAGTCAATTATTTATGGCATATTGGTCATTTCTTGGTCAAGTATGTGTTTATGGTGAGTCAGTTGCTAGCTGTAATTGTGATTTTCCATTAAGATAGTGAAATAAAAAGGTAATAACTAACAAAAGATGATTTTTTTTTTGTATTATTATTATTAATGGGTTGTAGGCTATGAAAAGGTAACGTAATTCCCTATTCTCTATATATTCTTGGTTCTGTAATGTAGGAATCTGTTTCGTTCTAATGGATAATGTAGTTGAATCAACTCCTGCTGAAAGTGGAAAAATTAGAAGCCAGATATGAACTCCTATTGTTTCCATAGAACAAAGTCCGCTCCGTGTGCTTTGATTAAAACAAACAGTAACAAGTGCTTCCACAGAGAAACGCCACATGGCATGTTGCAGAATAAACATGCATGTGTAGTTTGCCCCAGGGTCTTTTGATTTGATGGTTTAAATGTAGAAAAAAAATTATCTTTGCCTTTTAAATCTTAATCTACGGAAGAGGATTAGGGCCAGTGGGGGAAAAAAAAAGTTAACTGATTTTTAAATTTTATTTCAGTATAGTATTGGAAAAAGTCAGTAATCTCAGAATTCTGACATTAATCTCACAATTCTGACTTTTTTTCTCAGAGTTCTGACTTTTTTTCTCAGAGTTCTGACTTTTTCTCAGAGTTCTGACTTCTTCTCAGAGTTCTGACTTTTTCTCAGAGTTCTGACTTTTTCTCAGAATTCTGACTTTAATCTCAGAGTTCTGACTTTTTTTCTCAGAGTTCTGACTTTAATCTCAGAATTCTGACTTTTTTTCTCAGAGTTCTGACTTTTTTTCTCAGAGTTCTGACTTTTTTTCTCAGAGTTCTGTCTTTTTTTCTCAGAGTTCTGTCTTTTTTTCTCAGAGTTCTGACTTTTTTTTCTCAGAGTTCTGACTTTTTTTCTCAGAGTTCTGACTTTTTTTCTCAGAGTTCTGACTTTTTTTCTCAGAGTTCTGACTTTTTTTCTCAGAGTTCTGACTTTTTTTCTCAGAGTTCTGACTTTTTTTCTCAGAGTTCTGACTTTTTTTCTCAGATTTCTGACTTTAATCTCAGAATTCTGACTTTTTTTCTCAGAATTCTGACTTTAATCTCAGAATTCTGACTTTTTTTCTCAGAATTCTGACTTTAATCTCAGAATTCTGACTTTAATCTCAGAATTCTGACTTTTTTTCTCAGAGTTCTGACTTTTTTTCTCAGAGTTCTGACTTTTTTTCTCAGAGTTCTGACTTTTTTTCTCAGAGTTCTGACTTTTTTTCTCAGAGTTCTGACTTTTTCTCAGAGTTCTGACTTTTTCTCAGAGTTCTGACTTTTTCTCAGAATTCTGACTTTTTTTCTCAGAATTCTGACTTTAATCTCAGAATTCTGACTTTTTTTCTCAGAATTCTGACTTTAATCTCAGAATTCTGACTTTTTTTCTCAGAGTTCTGACTTTAATCTCAGAATTCTGACTTTAATCTCAGAATTCTGACTTTTTTTCTCAGAATTCTGACTTTAATCTCAGAATTCTGACTTTAATCTCAGAATTCTGACTTTAATCTCAGAGTTCTGACTTTTTTTCTCAGAGTTCTGACTTTTTTTCTCAGAGTTCTGACTTTTTCTCAGAGTTCTGACTTTTTCTCAGAATTCTGACTTTTTCTCAGAATTCTGACTTTTTTCTCAGAATTCTGACTTTTTCTCAGAATTCTGACTTTTTCTCAGAATACTGACTTTAATCTCAGAATTCTGACTTTTTTTCTCAGAGTTCTGACTTTAATCTCAGAATTCAGACTTTAATCTCAGAGTTCTGACTTTTTTTTCTCAGAATTCTGACTTTATCTCAGAATTCTGACTTTAATCTCAGAATTCTGACTTTTTTTCTCGGAGTTCTGACTTTATCTCAGAATTCTGACTTTAATCTCAGAATTCTGACTGAATTCTTACATAAAAAAGTCAGAATTCTGAGAAAAAATCAGAATTCTGAGATTAAAGTCAGAATTCAGTCAGAATTCTGTGATTAAAGTAGGAATTCTGACCTTTTCCCATACTATACTGAAATAAAATAAAAAAATCAGTTAACTTGTTTTTTTTCAGTGGCCCTAATCCTCTTCCATATTAATCTGTCTTTAATTTACTTGTGAATTCTTCTGAAAGGCCTTTTTGAACTGTTGATAGAAAACAAGCTCTTCACTATTAAAAATAAAAAAAAACAATATACAGCTTTATAGATCAAACCTATTTGTTTTCAACTTTAACGCCTCCCGTGATATTCATTGAAATTGATGTTAGAGGTGCAATAAAATATATACCCTATTAGCACATGTCTTCTTATGTCCTCAGGGGCTCTGCCATTGCCAAGATCGTGGGAGCCAACGCAGCAAAATACGACAAGTTTGACACCACAGTGAACATGTGGGTGTTTGAGGAGACGGTGAACGGCAGGAAACTTTCAGAAATTATCAACTCAGACCATGAGAATGTGAAGTACCTACCTGGACACAAGCTGCCCCCTAATGTGGTGAGTGTGACTTCAGACTGGCTGCTTTATTTCCACGTTCCTCTTTCTCTAACAGAAGACTGATGGTTCTCTCTTTGGTTTATCTGAATGGCTCAACTCTCTCTTCTCTTTACCAGGTAGCCGTTCCAGATTTGGCGGAGTCTGTGAAGGGAGCTGATATCCTCATTTTCGTGGTTCCTCATCAGTTCATTTCAAAAGTGTGCGAAACCATCAAAGATCACATAAAAAAGGATACGATTGGAATGTCTCTCATCAAGGTCTGTCAAACTCAAAGTGCCTTTCAGACTGTGAAGCTTTTTCAGATTTTATGCTTATATCTGATTCTCTGATTTCCAAAGATGTCATTGGAGATTATTCATTTCAGTGAAAGTTAAACACCAAATATGTTTTTTTTTTGCCCAAGAACTTTAATAACTATTTTGCTTTTGAAAATGTTATGAAACCAAAATATTTTTCTAGTTTATAAGTGTACCAATACGTTTTTGTTCTTTTTATAAGGAAATTAACAACTCATTTCACCTCTCCTCTCTGAGTAAACTTCCTAAACCTTATTTCCATGTTGAAAACATCTGCTTATTATTGTTATTATTCTGATATAATTTTGGCTTCAGGGTGTAGATGCAGGACCAGAGGGTCTGAAGCTCATTTCCGAGGTCATCCGGGAGAAACTCGGCATCACCATGACCGTCCTCATGGGTGCAAACATTGCCAATGAAGTCGCTGATGAGAAGTTCTGCGAAACAACTATTGGTACTGATTTTACTGTTTTAAATAAGCTGGGGGGGGGGACTCTCATTTTAGGCTTAGACAAACTTTATTGTCATTTTTTATACCCTGCATGTATATAAAATGGAATTCCGTTGCAGACAGCTAACAACAGTGAAATGAATGTTACCATTTATAAAGTGCAGCAGTGATCAGAATGTAAACAGTAGGAGAAAAAGAATTCAGTTTAAAACTCATGGTGCAAAAGGGGCTTAATATGGAAGGGTTCAGAGCAGTGCAAAATATGTATGGTGAAAAATGCATCAGGACATTGAGATTTGTCCTATTTAAAAGGATTATTAAATTTCAGCATTAAAAATGCAAAATAATTTTCCAGGTGTGATGCATTGTCCAGTTTAAGAGTTCAACAGTTTAACAGTCTGATGGCAGCGGGGAAAAAGCTGTTGCAGAACCTGCAGAACCTGCTGGCCCTGCAGCAGATGCTGCGAAGCCTCTTCCCAGAGAGCAGCAGCATTGCCCTGTTTGCAATGTACAGTTTTGCATTTTAAAGTAATTCTCCTTCCCAAGATGCTCCTACATGTCTGCATCAGTATGGTTGTTTTTTGCTGAAACTCCACCTGTGAAGCATCTGATTGTATTGTCTGTTTTATCTCAGGGTGCAAAGACAAAGCTTATGGACCACTGCTGAAGGATCTGATGCAGACCACAAACTTCCGTGTGACGGTGGTGGAAGAGTCTGATGTGGTGGAGATCTGCGGAGCACTCAAGGTTAATCCACTCCTCCCCACTAAACTAGATGTGGTGAATAACATGGTTATAACGGCTGGATGAGCAACAGATACAGAGGAAATAACTCTGAGAGCAGCAGCTGGCTCAGGGTGGCCTAAAAATGCAGGAGATGTTTTCTCAATCTCTTACAAGCTATTTTGCTTTAAATCATCCTCCTAGAACATAGTGGCAGTGGGAGCAGGCTTCTGCGACGGCCTTGGATTCGGCGACAACACCAAAGCCGCAGTGATCCGTCTCGGCCTAATGGAGATGATTGCCTTCGCCAAGGTCTTCTGCACAGATTGCCCCGTCTCCCCTGCCACCTTCCTGGAGAGCTGCGGCGTGGCTGACCTCATCACCACCTGCTACGGAGGGCGCAACCGAAAGATTGGGGAGGCGTTTGCAAAGACGGGGAAAGTAAGGAACCCCTTTCATCTGCCTTAGATATTTCTCTCTGATGAGACCATAGGTAATGTTAATGGGTATGTGTTTCCGTTTGCATCGAGCAGTTGGAGATTGAGCTGCTGAACGGACAGAAGCTTCAAGGTCCAGCGACAGCCAGCGAAGTCCACGTAGTCTTGAAGCAGAAGAACATGGTGGACAAGTAAGTTTCTCCCATACCTTTATTCAGAGGATCAGTCTGATAAAATATTTGTTCAAAATCACAGAGAAATGAAGGATTCTATCAAATCCTTTTAAGTTGTTACTGTAGTTACAAAAGGGTTGCTTTAATACTTTAAAATTAAAATGCACAGTCTGATAGATGGTATGCATCTTCACAGTTATGTTTATTGCTATATTATTTGATAAAAAGGGAAAAAAACAGCTCTAATCTATCATTTGTATTTATTCTTACAATTTGCTGCAGTAGAGAATAAATAAGAGTTATAGATCTCATAAGAAAAACATGATGATATGCATTAGCCACATTTGTTTAGCTCATATAGTGATATATGAGCTTAAAATCAGAGATGACGTTTAACTATATGCATATTAACCCTATAATGCCAAATGTATCGTATTTGATCTGAAATGTTTTGCATCTGACACCTTTTGCAAAATTTAATGGTAAAAACTGTTCAAAATCCTATTGTACACAATCAGATATACCTGATAACAGCCAATAGAAGACTACACAAAAAATAATCTTGACTTATCGCATAGTAATAAATTATTAATATCAAAAATGTATTTCTGTTTTTTTCTTTTTTACATATTTTGTTAAAAATGCAAATAAGGAATTCAAACAAAAAAAAGTAATTTTCTGTTTTGTTTTATTCTTGGATCAGGCTTTAAAGGGTTAACTGCAGTTTATGTCTTGGAACTACACCAAACTCTGGATTTAAAAACGATTTCCTTCTTTTCTATCCCTTTCCCCATGCAGGTTTCCTCTTTTCACTGCTGTTTATCAGATCTGCTTCAATGGCCACCCAGTCACAGAGTTCATCAAGTGTTTGCAAAACCACCCTGAGCACTTGTGAGAGACTCAAATAATGGACTGAAGCTGGGAAAGACTTATTAGAGCTACTGTGCAACCAAATTTTTAATGAGAGGGACAGTTTTTACTAATTTTGGTCTGAGCTTCAGACCTTCCCTTGTTGCAGTCACTTTGGGTCTATTTCTAAAAACTAAAAAAAGGGAAAAATGGGCTTTATTTGCCCTGTGTTTACCTGACCTGCTGACAGAAGCACATTTTCTGCTTTTACTGATGGTTAAATTGTTGTAAAGGACTTGAGTCTTAAATCTTTTGAAAATTTGTCTTAATTTGGCTAAAAAACGCACAATAACCAAGGTCTTATCAAATGTTACAAATGTGCCTTTTCATTCATAGGTTTCTCATGAAAAAGGAAGCGCTGAACTAAAACCACTCCAATAATGTATTTTTTTTTTAATTAAGATTCAATGAAAGTGCCCAAAATTTTTACATAATGTATTTTAGAATAAATAATTTTAATCTTTATACGTTTGTGTCTGTTAATGTAACTTGTTGGTGTTTTTCTGCCTGCATGATGCACTCATAAACAGTGGAAGAGTGGCCTCAGTGTAACCGGAGCTGAGAGCTGCCTGGCTGCCACTCTAAACTCTTCACCTTTACCATTTTCTAGAGCGTTAAGATCAGCCCTTCGTTAAATGAGCAGTCGGTCCTTCAGTCCCCATAGATAACTTTCTGTACTCTTCACTTTCCCAGCCCTGGAAAAAAAAGTTCTCCTCTTCAGTATTTTATCAACAGTAATTCCTCAATGTTCCAGTATCCTACTTCTATCTACACAAATCATTTGGCACTGGCAGCTCATTTCCTGCAGCCTTGACAGTGAGACATCACTAATCCTGCACTGCAAGGATCCCCTTTGATCCACTGAGAGGAATTCTTTCAGAAAACATGATTTTTGTTTTTATATTCATTTTATATTAATTTATGTTGGTGAAGATTCTCCGCCAGCCGGGTCATAGTCATTCTAAAAACAGTTTAAAAACAATCCACTGGACTTTGTTTCCCAGTTTGAAGATGTTTCGCTTCCCATCAAGGAAGCTTTTTTAACTCAAGTGTTCAATTCATTTTACAATCTAGTTTATCTTTTGCTTGCTGTGTGGGAAGAATCAGTTCTAACATGGACTCTCAGTACAAGCCCTCAAATAGTTACTGAGTCAAGTCCCCTTAAGATCTCTAATAATAACACAACCCACAGGAGTAAATGTCCATCTATAATTAGAAAGCAGAAAGCAATGCAGCTGCATGCCTCATTCTCACTTGTCAACACAAATAAAGTGAACTAAAACTCATATTAAAAAATATAAAAATAATTATATTCAAACGTGTGTGAGCCTGTTTTAAAACGTGGCAATTTAAAGTGACACTTTGGCGGGAAATTTTACATTCAAGTTGAGGCGTTCAGTAACACGTGATACCAATTTATGGCTGTAATACAATTGTTGTCCGCTTGGGGGTGCAATAACATTAATTATTGTCTTGCCCCTCATTCAGATTTTTTTTATATATATATATATATATATATATATATATATATATATATATATATATATATATATATATATATATATATATATATATATATATATATATATTTTTTTTTTTTTTTTTTTTTCTACTAATATAACTTTATCGTGTGGATCAAAAGGCGGCTGCTGCTAAGAAATTTCGGATCAGTTCAAAAGAGAAAAAAATAACAGCCCTGCAGTGAGCTGAGAGGGGATCCATGTGCTGCACCCATCCCTTCAGAGCAGAGGCAGGACTGCCTTTACTTCCTCTATTCTAGTCCTGATCTCAGGGCGGCAGCCAAGACCTGGAAAGTTAGCAGCAAACAGCAAAACAACACCGGAAACCGAAAAACAGGGCTTCACCTTTGAGCCTCTGAAAAAAAATATGATTTAAAATTAACTAAAGAGAGAAATTCACAAAATTAATGAACATCTAATTTGCAGCTGCTTTTGTTTTTGTACTCTTTATGATGCCTGAGGAATGTGAATTTGGGACAACAGTCAGAATTCTGACTTTTTTCTCATATTAAACTGAAATAAAATTTTACGGAACTGGTCCACTGAAGAGATTAAAAAAAGTTAACTAATATTTAAATTTTATTTCAGTTTAATATGGGGAAAAAAGTCTGAATTCTGAGATTAAAGTCAGAATTCTGACTTTTTTTTTCTCAGACTGAGATAAAATGTAAAAATCAGTAATTTTTTTTTTGGTGATACTATTTCAATAATGGAAGAGCAGGTGATTAAAACAACAGAGCTAGTTTAGGCTCTAAAACAGACATGGCTTGACGCTAACATGTTTGTTAGCTGACAGAATTTTGAGAAAAAAGTCAGAAATCTGAGAAAAAGGTCAGACTTCTGAGAAAAGAGTCAGAATTTTGAGAAAAAAGTCAGAAATCTGAGAAAAAAGGTTATACTGAAAAAATACTGAAAAAAAAAAATCTGATAACTTTTTTTTCAGTGGCCCTAATCCTCTTCCGTATTAACGAGATAAAGGTTAAACAACATATAATCGTCAAAAGTCTGAAAGAAAAGGCGTTCGCATTTGTTATTTATCGTCCATGAAACGGCGCGATCTTGATTTGAAACTCTTAACCGGAAGTAAGTGCGCGCGGCGCGCAGGCTTGACGCTGCGTAACGTTGAGAGTGAAGCGGTACTGGGAGGGAAGTCGA
This sequence comes from Cyprinodon diabolis, assembly GCA_030533445.1. Classification (NCBI taxonomy): domain Eukaryota; kingdom Metazoa; phylum Chordata; class Actinopteri; order Cyprinodontiformes; family Cyprinodontidae; genus Cyprinodon; species Cyprinodon diabolis. The sequence goes on along the minus strand of CM060081.1, from coordinate 42,411,668 downwards.
GGCGTCCATCAAACCCAACGTGCCGACTCTTTCAAGTCACTTTCCTCCGAGCATCCGGGGACGGGAAGGCGGCGAAACATGGCTGCTCTATCAGCCTGGTTCTGGAACGAGAGGTTCTGGCTGCCGCACAACGTAACCTGGGCGGATTTGGCGGACCCCGCTCCCGGGGTGGAGTATCCCAAACCTGGACACTTGTTGGCGGCTTTACCGTTGGCTCTGGGGATTTTCGTTGTCAGGATATTCTTCGAAAGGTTCGTATTGTCAACAGACGAGTTTTTGGAGTGAAAGTGAAGTTCTAAAGGTTCTGGTGGACGTTTGTATCCATCACGAGATGAGGATGGATTAGCTAACAATGTGGGAGGAAAGTATCTTTTTCAGTTAAATAACAGATTCTTTTATTTCTAACGTCACACTCTATTCCTTTCCTCCTAGTTTCTCGGTTTCAAAACGCGTTTTTTCCCATCCTTCCTTCCATCCATCAATTCCTCCATCTATACACACTTTCTTTCAGAAATCCACGGTCTGTTAGCAAGAAAAGCAATCAAGCTTTGCTAACATGGTTCTTAACCTCTTACACCCTCAGGGGGTATAAATACATTTCTGCCTGACAAAAACACACAAAAGTAAAAAACGTATAGCCTCACAGCTATTAGATTTAAAAAGAAACTTTTGGTACCTCTGTAAAGGTAAGATGTCATAGAATGGTTTTCTGGTGTCAGCACCATTGTAGCTTTGACCCTGCCTGAAATATTAGGGACAAAATACAAAATATTTTGCATTTTTTGAACCTCGCCAAAATTTTCTTTGAAATAAACATTGCAAAACACTACCAAAATATTATTTATAGCACAAAAAAGTAGTACAGACTTTTAAATCTAAATGTTGTGTAAAAATATACCAAATTTGGACTCAATCAGATGAATCATATTTATTTTAGAATGGTATTAGTGATAAATTTCTTAGGCGGAGGGGCCATTTTGGCACATTTATCCAAAAATGTCACCAAACTGTGCCAAATGTGTTTTTTACATCAATACTGGGGGTTTGTTAAAATTACGAGGTCACGTAGCAGCTGGACCCACCGGTGGGTCCTTAGGGTTCTAGGGGTTAAGAAAGATTTGATCCTAGTTCTGTTCATCCTGTCTGTTTCTATGTCTGAAGCTCATTTTCTTTCTGATTCATAGCCTGATAGGAAGTGCTGCCACAGCCCCACGAGTTTACAACATCTATGAAATTACCCATCTCATGACAGCCTGTTTTTAATGATTAGGATCAAGGTGTTTTATTCGTTTCTATTCATCTCTCACTCTGACCACCATTCTCCAGATATTTGAACAGCAGCCAGTAAAAAAACGTTTGAGGAACAACTGATAACCTGGAGGCTTTCTTCGCTGTCAAACCAAAGCAGTGGATTCTTTTCATCTTTTCATTGACTGGAATGCAATCCCTCACACTAAGCATGCTCGTAGCGACAGTGGAGAGAAGAAACTCCCTTTTAACAGGAAGAAACCTCCAGCAGAACCAGGCTCAAGGGCTGGTTATACTTCCCGCAGCAGTGTGTCGTAGTGAGCTTGACATAGACATTTTTGATTTACGCTCAATTTTGAAGCATGGTTTGCGCTAAGTTATTCCACACCACAATGCAAGAGGGAAAATCACGAACTAGCTGTGGGTCTAGACACGGCCGAAGCGGTGAGGAAGTGGGGGCAAGTTTGTCTGACAATGGAGGTACATGAGGGCGAAAAAGAGCGGGGATCCAGGTGGGAAAAGGGTCCCTGCATTCTCTCGCAACTTCCTCTTCTAGCTGGTCCATCTTCACGAGGTGTTTTCCGAAATAGCGGTCATATAAGCAAAACAAGCCCGTAAAGTATTGAACAGGAAATATGCATGAGTAGAGTGGGTGTAGATTTGACCAATCAGAGGCCTCCTGTCTGCGGTCACCTACAATTTGGGAGAGGTGCAGCAGAGTGTCTGCGGAGGGGCCGGGGACGTATCTGTGTTCACTGTGACACCTCGGCAGACGACCTGGAGTATAAATGAGCCTTCAGTGTGAGCGGCCATCTGCCGAGGCCGACTGGGGTTGAAGAGAGCACATCCAACCAGTCACAGTCAGAGAAACAGGACTACACTGGAAAAACAAGCCGATCTCCAACATCTATAAACAAAGGTGTTGATGGCAGCAGCACAGCTGATATTTCTCTCCAGGATGTGTCTCACTTGTGTCGTCACAACTGACATAATCTTAACTATTTACTAGGGATACACGATATAATCGGCCCCCTATCGGTATCGGCCTTAAAACTGAATATCGGACATCGGCCACCCTACCGATATTTAACCCGATATTTGATCAGCTTCTGAGTTTCTAAAGTCTAAAAAAAAAAAAAAAATACTACTTCTTCTTCTTCCTCAAAAACTTCTAAAGACGAGGGAAAAAATATTGATACATTAAAATATCCCAATATCTTCATATGCTGATATATTTCCATTTAAAAACACCATATCAATCTCTTTTACTAATGAAATATTGCTATGTGTCATCGTTATGCTACGAAATCCCCCGAATATTCACAAAATTTTGCCATATGTTGATATATTGACGCGGTATCAATCTATTTTACTAACAAAATCTCCCAAGAATTAGCAAAATATCACGAGAGTTTGTAGCAGAACGATGAAATTTCACGAGATTTTGAAAGTAAAATAGATCGATACCGCCTTTTTAAAAATCAATTTGATATCAGCATATGAAAATATATTTGAGTATATTATTTTTCAAAGTGTCAGAAATGGATAACAAAACTGCTATTTTCAATGACTACTTATTTTTGTCCAGCTTTAACATCGGTATCGATATCGGTTATCGGCTACATGAGTTTTAAAATATCGGCATATCGGATATCGGCCAAAATCCCAATATCGTGCATCCCTATATTTTACTGCTGGCACATTCGTTTTAAAAGGAAGCCGAGGCTTATTAATTCTGTTTATTAATTTAATATAGATTAGAGACAAATTTTCCATACTTGTACCATCGCCTAAATCTTTGAGTGTGTTGTACTGTAAATATATTTAGTTTCAGAATTGAGAGAGCAATGTATGATCAGAGATCACCATCTACAGATCAAACTTAACGGCATCAAATGAAAAATTGATGTCGTTCAGATTGTTTCAGTTCTTCCCTTTTGAGGTAAAGCGCTGACCAGAGAACAGGAAACCCACTAACAGAACATGTAAAACTGAATGACCTGGATGTGGTTTCATTGTAAAGAACAACATGATCAACCTGAGAATGTATAGGAGGGGTTCATTTTCTTCACATAGTCCTGCTTATCTGCTCAGTCCTGATAAGCTTTATTTTTTTAAAGGCTATATAGTTCACTTTTCTTCAGCATGATCTTTTCTGTTTTTTTTTTGTTTTTTTTTACTGTGTTTGGGGTTAAGCTTCTCATCTTATCCAGTTCTTCTACAGGCTGCTATTATTTTTCAGATTTAGTAGTTGGAGATTTTTTTAATGGCAATAATTTTTTCTGCTTTGATTTTTGAGAGCTCAATAACTTTTTCATCAAAACTGTTTTGTCTGATCCATGGAATTCATCATAACTGATCAAATTAAGAAGAAAAGCCAATTAACCCCAAAAACTCTTTCATGCTGAACTAATGTTCTAAAGGCAGGTTTTATTTGTTGGTTCCACTGTAATATGATGTTAGAAATTAAACCTTTATTTCATTTAACTTTTGGCTGGATATTTTTCCACTTTATTTGCTAAATTACCAGACGTCTCCATCAGGTCTTATTGCATCGATCGTTAGACCAAATGTTGGAGATATCACTGAAAGTCAGAGCCAGACTCTTAATTGCTGATTACAAAGTCTTATACAGAAAGTTGAGATCTGTTTTCTTCTCTGCGTATAAAGGAAATAAACACATCAGACACTAGAATGTACTTTAGTATGTTTTTTTAGTTTATTAAAAACAAATGTGTAGGGAAATGTTAGGGAAATGATGTGCTACATGAACGGAAATAATTCTTTAATTCATTAATTGTTTGCTCCAAAAGTACAGCTTGTATAGAGAACCTGTAGCATGTGTTTTCTATTTGTGTTATAGACTCATTTACAGCCTGTCAGCTAGAGATGCACTGATCCAGTTTTTTTCCTGATCCATACAGGGTTTCCCCGGGTCATTAAAAATAATTAAGTCATTTAATAATTATTTTTTAAATTAAGGCCTTAATTGGCATTAGAATTCATTAAATGTGATTAAAATCAATTTAGGAAAACAATTTTGTCAGATATATTATATTAGCCTAGTAAACTAGCCCCAGCAGCCAAAATCATGTTTGCCTGCAAGTTTGGTCTAGCCTCGATCAATGCCCCAATCCCTAAATCTGGCAGGCCAATCACAACGCAGAGATGTGTTTTGAATGTTTGGATGCAAAGTGGGGGCGGTTTTGAGGGCGTGACGACAAAGCTGCGCAACGCTGGAGAAAGCACAACAGTAGATGCACTGCAGCTGCAGCAGCTTTCAATGGAGCGCCCCATTGGAAGCAAAAAGTTCTCTTTGCTGATGTTCAATAAAAGTACGTTTAAAGTATATTCTCGCCTCATATTATCTTAAAAGTGTCACTCTATGGTCCATTTACCTATTTAATGTGTAATTAAAGGCACACTATGCAACATTTTCTCAGTTAATTAATGTGTTCCATAACGTTTTGGATGATTAAATGAGTCATTTCAGGTTGAACAAAGGTTTTCTCGGCCGCCCTGGTGGTCTGTGGGGGAAATACCGCACTTGCAATTGCAGGAGCCCTCGGGCCGCACCCACAGGCTCAGAAGTCTCGCGAGAGTCGGTCTTGCTTTACGGCGAGAACTGCTACATGCCCCTAGTGAAAGGCATGCTCGTTGCTAGCGCAGTGGCGATATTTGTGCAGTTATCATGGCGGAACCAGCGAGAAAACAGCGAAAGCCCATGTCGGGGCAGGCAAGAAAGAGGAAAAGGGCTCTGGACAGAGAGAGGAGTCATACACGGGTGAACATCCGGCAAGCTTTTTCTGAATGGCGAGAGCTAAAATAAAAAGAAGGCTGCAAGGCTGACGCGGACCTCGCGTCCCTGCTGATGCAATTGTAAGTAATATTGGAATGGTTTCTCTCTCTCTCTGTGTGCATGTTCATACTTTCACTGTGTAAGTCATTTGTTGCGTTCGCCTGTCTGCTAAGCTCAAAACAAGCGCGCCTGGCTTGACGGAGAAACCAGGAGAACAGCTGTGCATATTTACGACAGTGCACTTTTACTTTCGCCCTCTGGGGGGAGCCTCGCTGGAAAATCCACACCGGTTGCATAGTATACCTTTAAGAAAACAATTTCAGAAGTTGAGAGGATCACGGAAATTAGTGGTGCTCCGAAGCTAATGGCAGCTAGCGCTAACTGCAGCCCGTCTGCAGCGGCCCTCTCTTGGCATAGTTGCGTATGAAGAATCGCTGGCTCTGATGGCGATTTTTGACTCCGCTTTGGAATCTTGGGGTTTTCGGTGAAACGTGAGCAGGAAGAGGCTCTATGCTCATTCGTTTTTAAGAAGGACATATTCGCCGTTTTACCGACATGCTGTTTGTTTACACTCCCCCACCAGCTTCTGTCGCGCTTACTACGTCACAGTCAGTTGCGCTCATTGGTCAGAGCGCTGGCCAATAGGCACAGACAGCGGTTTGGAAAAACAACGGGTTTTTTTCATCAACAAACTTCCAATGTCTCATTCAACGTGGCCAGACTAAATTACACATTTATTCTCACATTTAGTCTGGTTTATCAGGCTAATATTTTATTGCAATTTATTTGAACGGAACTGCTTCCGGTTGGGCGTAAAGCTGTATGTTCGAAAAAAAGCTTGAGGCGGAGAAAAATACAGAGAATACAAAAATACAAATTTCAACAAAAGTGGCTGGAAAACTATATATATGAAAGTCATGGGTACTTGTTGAGGCCATTAAAATTATTTCTAAGAGCATTAAATTAGAGTTACTCATTCCTTTATTAACCCTGCCATAATGATACCTTGGCAGTGCGTATCGGCCGATATACGATACAGATCCTATTCAACTGTTGAATGAATGAACCATACATGTTGCCATTTGAGTGAAGGATTTAGCCTCAATATAAACATTGTTAAGAAAAGGTATCAAATTAATACAGTTATAAATATCCATCCATCCATCCATTTTCTTACACACTTGTCCCAAGGGGGGTTGCAAGGGGTGCTGGTGCCTATCTCCAGCAGTCAATGGGCGAGAGGCGGGGTACACCCTGGACAGGTCGCCAGTCCATTGCAGGGCAACACAGAGACACACAACCATTCATGCACACACTCACACCTAAGGACAATTTAGAGAAGCCAATCAACCTAACAGTCATGTTTTTGGACTGTGGGAGGAAGCCGGAGTACACAGAGAGAACCCACGCATGCTCAGGGAGAACATGCAAACTCCATGCAGAAAGACCCCGGGCTGGGAATCGAACCCAGAACTTTCTTCTTGCTGCAAGGCAGCAGTGCTACCCAGTTATAAATGTACTTTATATTATTTATTAACAAAAAGGCAGCAACAAAGAAGAAAACAGTTAAATGTGAAGTGCACTGAATTGGTGCTCTTTTATCAAATCCCACATGTCCGATCCAGCTAATTAGTCAGTATCAGAGCTGATATCCGATCCAATCATCGGATCGATGCATCTCTAATGTCAGCAGTAAACAAACTCAGGGTGCTAACAGAAGTTCTGCATGTTGTAGTGTGGCCTTACTATTTTTTTTTTAAATATGAGAAAGAAGGACCAAGTCTAACGTTAATAATACCAACACCAGCTTTAAAATGTCAGGTTGTTGTGTTTACAGTGGTTCAAATTGATATTCTAGGGAAGGACTTAAAGGAATAGTACACCCAAAACATGATTAGCCTTCCTTTTCTACTCACCCCCATGCTGAACAACACTCTGGAGTACTTTTTTGATATCTCAAATGCATCTGGAGATCTGGGAGGCTTCTTGCTGTCTGCTGACATTCAAATAATGGAGGTCTATGGTGCCCCAGGCATAAAGGTGCATAAAAGTCCACAAAAAATGTGTCAATATTCCTCCATACTGCTCGTTCAATGTATTCCAAGTGTCCTGAGTGGGTAGCGTCCATAATATATTTGAAACAAAGTCATTTAGAATGTTTTTAGAGCATAAACAGTAGTGTATAGGATTTCCTAAAAGCGAGTTCACGGGCCTACGGAAACCGCGGCAGACCAAACCAGATGAAAGTGCGCATTCAGCTCGGCAAAGAACTCATGCTCTTCCTCAACACTGAAGTCCTCAGACATTTTTCTTTCGTTGTTTCTTTCTTTGCACAGGTAAACAGCACATTTCTTCTTCTACGCTTGCATTATCGGCAGAGCAGACGCTGAATGCGCACTTTCATCTGGTTTGGTCTGCCGCGGTTTTCGTAGACTTGTGAACTCGCATGCGCGCGATTTTAGGAAATCCTATACACTACTGTTTAGGCTCTAAAAACATTCTAAATGACTTTGTTTCGAGTAAATTATGGAAGCTACCGACTCAGGACACTTGGAATACATTGGACGAGCATTATGGAGGAATATTGACACGTTTTTTGTGGACTTTTATGGACCTTTCTGCCTCGGGCGCCATAGACCTCCATTATTTGAATGTCAGCAGACAGCAAGAAGCCTCCCGGATCTCCAGATGCATTTGAGATATCAAAAAAGTACTCCAGAGTGTTGTTCAGCATGGGGGTGAGTAGAAAATGAAGGCTAATCATGTTTTGGGTGTACTATTCCTTTAAGTTTTTGTACATACCAATGGCCTAACGGTCTGTTTCAGAGCCACTGAAGACAGCTGTGGCTTTAGGCTGTCAAACAGGTTGATTGGAGCCAGTACACTATCAAAAAAGCCTCTGCACTGCCAAACTTGTAGCAGGAAAGGTTATGTGTAGACTCTTGGTTTCTGTAGAAACCCCAGTTTTCAGAGAGCCACAAATGAATGCAGTTCAGTTTGGTTCTAACGGTAGCAGCATATAAACAAATGGCAGTATGTGTGTTTTATTTGCAGGGGAAGTAAATATGTATTTAAATTTGATAACCTCTCTTTCATTTACATTATATCTAATATGCAGTAGTGGTGGCTTACTATTACTGCTCCGCAGGAAAAGAAGAGGCAGTGTTAACCTTAAGCCAGCCTAGGGGCTGCTCTAAACAAAGGCAGGTAAAGACATTAAATGATATGCCCTAGTCTGTTTGTATACAGTGTATACAAAATAAAACAACCTTAAAGGGTTGTTAAAGAAGAAGAGTGTTGTTTAGCTAAGCTCATTTCCATGGTTGAGTGTTTACCCCACCTGTTAACATCATCTTCCCATCCAGGAACTGTACAGATGTGAAGGCAGGTAACTGTTTTGTTAAGGATGTTGTTTTAAATTTGTTACTCATGGATGTTTCTGCATAGCTACCTGAGAAACTAACGTTACGTTTCCCCACTTTAAAACGAAACAAACATGGTCGCTCATCCTGCTGATCAGCTCTCTTCACTGCCATCGACGGCTCCAACGTGTTTTCTTTTCAGGTGCTGCATCATAACAGTGGTGCTTCCGTGTTATGTTAAAAGTTGCATGTTACGACTTTTTTCCTTTTACAAAGCGCAGGCTATTTTAATTATTGTGATCAATTTGCGCCGTCAATCCCGGCGCATGCGCGCTTCATTTGAAGTCTGGACGCTGAGGGTAACATCCTGCTGCTCTGACTGCAGCGCTGAGAGGGACTCCTGCGGGAGCGTGAGAACTGGGTTGGGATGGGGGAGGCGCCCCACGGCAGCAGCTGCCGACGGCGGCGGATGACGCATTAATCACGCTACACAACTAATCGATGATGAAATTCGTTGCCAACGCTTTTAAAAATCGATTTTTATCGATTTTATCGATTCGTTGTTGCAGCCCTAATTTACACCTAAATGAATTGTGGAGTTAAAAGCAGATCCTTACAGGGGTTAACGAGGGGCAATCAGCCTCTCGCGACCACCTCCCGATCAGGAATCGTAAGGTGGGCAGAAAATCCAACATGTTTGAAATTCAGTCGGCCATCGTGAGGTGGCCGTGGACAAATCCTGCTGTTGAAGCAGAGCTACGTGCTAATTTACCAGAACTTCAAGCACTGCGCATGTGCAAACATGCGAGTTCTTCTTCTTCTTCCAGGTTGACGAGTCCGACCAGTGTCATCTCTAGCGCTCAGTCCGCCGTGTGGTTTTTGGAGTGTAAGCAAGTAGATCGCATCAGAGCGTTGGGCCGTACAGTGTGAGAACATGCAGTAGGGGCTGTGAACTTTTAAACCCTGCGGTTTGATCGTACAGTTTGAGCTGTAGCTGAGTGCAATTATTGAAAATATTGCACTGTGTTTGCCCGGCTTAATGCAACTAGCAGAGCAGACTGACATGGTTCAGATTGTTAAATGCATTTGTGTTAAACATGGGTCCCTATGAATGGTTTAGCTCGATACCAAAACAGATAGCCCCAAACTTGGTGGGCATTTATGTGTTTCAAGAAGTGACGGAATAGAGCAATGATGGATGTTAAAATGTTTAGTGAGATGCACTTGGCTAGGAGCCATTTGTCTCTTTTAATGTGAAGGTTTGATCAAGGAGATTGTGGCTTGATGCAGGAGAGTGTTATCAGAGAGCGATCACTCTCTGTCATTGTCCCACACCTCAGCGAGCCAACCGACTCATTCATTCATTTATTTATCAGGGGAAATGCATCACAGCACGGCTTGAGTTCCTACTTGACCCAGAGCATACGCAGCAGACTTAGTTCCCACACACAGATGCATTTAAACCAGTTCAGAACCTCTGCTATATTTTTAAACAATTATAGGAAGTTAAAGTAACAGTTTTGAACACAGGGGTAATTGTTCTTCTTTGGTTCTCAGAGTGACCCTTTGAACTGCGCGCTCAGCATCAACTACGCACAAGAATCTGATTGCTATCAGCAAGGTGACACGCAAAGTGAATCTTTAACTGTCTGGAAAAAACTCTTGCAGTTCCACCTGCTTTATTGTGCACATAGTCAGATGTAACATTTGAGATTTTTAAAGGAGTTATAACCTGTGTTTTACATTTACAGTCCCCTAAAACTGTCTTTATTACCATTATTTCCCATTTTTTAAAGTTGGACCAATCCCTGGTGTGTCTGTGTGTGCGTGTAGGGGGCGGGATTAATCACTTATTCTTCCTCCATTCATATGATAAAATGAAACAATGATAACAAATATTAAACAGGTCTCTGTCTAGACTAAAAAGATAAACATTTATTAACAAATGTTTGCTGATGATATCGAGCTTTACTGCTTCTTTAAATTCTTTGCTCCAAACTTGTTATTTATCTTTGTGAAAGATTTGTCATTATTGCAGCTCTGTAAGCAGCTGATAAGAAAATGCTTCTTTCTACTAAGGAAAATCTGTTAACTCAGGAATATGTTCTCAAGGAATGACCCTGATAATTCATGCTTTTGATGCTTTGTGTCTTCACGTTTAGACTTTTGTAATAATTTGTTTCCATGATTGAACATGAAGGAGCTCTCTCGACTGCAAGTAGTGCAAACCTGTGCAGCAAGAATTCTAATTCTAATTCTAATTAAAAGCTGAAACGCAATGCTGTACTTTGAAGATAACAAAACAATGAAGAAAAAACGTATTGAGGGTTAATAAAGCTAAACGTATAAGAACAACCCAATGTAGAATAAAACCAAGAACAGACGACAGAGCAATAAAATTTATAATAAAAGAGGGTTATAGAGAAACTATAGCAAATGGTGAAAACATGCATTTATTGGCTGATACAAGAAAAAAAAAAACATGCTAATATTGGCCAGCCTATTGGGTATCAGTCTACCTGGTAAGGGCAGATTAGACTTCTGCAACCGCACACATCAAATGTATCTTGGGTCTGGTCGTGAACCAGTTTTGCTGGTATGCTACTGCACCATCGGTCTGGAATTTCTAGGAACGCACGAGAGTTTCCCACCAAAGCACAAGGGGGAGCCTATTTGAGAACTTGTTTATCTTCCAAAAAAACAATGACGCATCTGCAAGATATCACGGAGATGGATCTAGAGTTGCTAGACATGGAAGAGGAACAGGTTCTTTTAATGGAGCGAACCTCCTCGACTAACCTTTCATCGGTGTTGTCCATTTTAGTTGTTCCTTGGTTTTTAAAAATGCCGCACCCCGGCACCTAATCGAGAAGGACGACCACACGGACAGCCAGTAAGGTATATCAAGGACCAGTCACAGCTGCTTTTCGCCTGCACAATTCTGCTTGAGGTCTGTGCGGGTTTGCGACCGTCTGACGCGTAGTCAGAAATTTTTTTGAGGTCCGCGACGACGGTTGCAGAACCTCTGCGTGGGGGACGTGGTCGCGGACAGAGACAGAATTGACGGTTGCAGAGGCTATGCGTCAGAAGCATAAATTGGTCTTTACACAGTGGGTGAAGAGCTTTACAAGCAGCAACACTTACTATACCTGCAGGTGAGTTCCTGATTGAATGAACGCCCTATTTCTATTATATTTGTTTTGTTATTTTGTATTTTGTTTTCAAAAAAAGACTAACAACACATCTAGCTACTTTTTCGTCTTTTTAGTGACAACACATATAGTGCAGATTCACTTTAAGTTTATAGTCTAAAGCAAATAGTTAGTGAGGCCCTCCATCCTTCAAAACACAGAGACTTAAATGCAGCAGCTGCAGACAGAGAGCTGATCGACCCCCCTCTGTTTTCAAATTGAACATGAGACACACATGCGTGAACCTTCCAAGGACCCATCCTTGAAATATACATAAAAAAATATATATATATTTTTTTTCTTTAAAACTTTGAAATAGAATAGGGCATAGTTTCAATGGACACCCCCAGTGTCTCAGGGCAAAGAAATCTAACATTTTGTTTACTTTTGAGACTTGAGACTTTAAATCGGATGAGTGATTGATAAAACACAAATTTACTTCTACTTTACACAGTCTTTAAGAGGAGTGGCGGCCTAGTGGTTAGGAAATCTTGGATTCAAGCCCCACTCCCACAGCCTGCCCTCCGGGTCCATGAGCAAGACCCTTAACCCCCATTCTGCTCCCCGGGCGCCCCACAATGGCAGCCCTCTGCTCCCCAAGGGGATGGGTTAAATGCAGAGAGTGAAATTCATTGCTTGGTACTTGCAACAATGTAATGACAATAAAGTTGAATTCTATTCTCTATTCTTTAAAGTTAAAAAGTCAGATTTCAAGGTAGTAACTTTTTAATCAGCTCTGGAGCCGTAAACTCAATTAAAAAGATTTGGTTTCTCTTTTGCAGCTTTAGTATAATTCCCACAGCTCAATTGTTGTTGTTGTTGTTTTACTTTCTTTCATAGAGCTTTTGTTCTGCTGTTCTGTAATGGCAGAGCACATGCCTCAAAGATGATGTGATTTACTATTGTCAGTGAGCCAAGAATGTAACATAAGACACATAAGATACAACTTGCTGGTGCCAGGTCTTTTTCTTTCTAAAGTACAGGTTGGGAGGGTCGAGTTTGTTGCACTTATCAGCCAACAGGGGTGAGAGTCACGCCACCAACCATCAGTCATAGTATGGAACCGGTTCTACAAGGCGGGGGCCTTTGAATCTGCCATGCGTTCAGCTGCATTATTGGTACAATAAAATGCATTTGTGAGCAAGCAAATGCCTAAACAAAACAGGAAACCAATATCAGTCATCACAGGGAAGTCTGTGTGAAAATGGCCCTATGCCACGCTTCGTTGGATTTTCCCACGAGAATGCCACCAGCATATGTTGATTTTTCTTCCTGATATTCACTGTTTTTTTGGGTTATTCTGGAAATTCCCGTGTTATATGCAGGGATTTCTCTCCTTCTGAAGAAGATATCTGCCTGCAACCCACCCAGTCCCCGTTCCTTTCAGCCAGTTCATTCTTGTTTGATCTTAATCACTGCTTTGCTCCTGGCTCTGACTTTGTAGATGCAAGCAGCCAGGCTGCTTTGTGTGTGCATGCTTTAATAAGCCATGTCATAGCTTTACCAGACTACGATGTGCATTAGATTATAGGTCGCTGGACTTCGCTCCTATAGCCTGGCATGTTTCCTCATACCTTAGCAGATAATTCACCTTATCGAGGAAGTGACTGTATATACTTCAAACAAAATATCATTGTTATGCATTTAAACATCTTATCTGTGTGTGTGTCTGTAGTGGCGGACATTTCAATTCTCGTTAAGAGACACATGCTTTCAAATGAGATGGAGGCCACAGTTTAATCCAGTTAGCGGCTATGAATAAAGCCTCCAGCCGTAGGACTGGAAAGTTTTCCAGGGTCCGGGTAGTCTGTAGCTCGGTGCTCGTCGCAGCCGTCAGGGCCACGGGTGTCCGTGTAAACGGACCACACCAAGCCTGTCAGTTGGTCACAGCCTCTGTGTATGTTGGTGGAGGTCAGTTTCTGAGAAGGAGCAGGGATGTTTTGACATTCAATATAAATAATGTTTTTTACTTTCCCGCCCTTCCGGTGCTACTATCTACTTATTAGGACTGTTTGCTTTAACTTTTATTAGATTTATGGTAACCCATCTTTGTTCCTTCCAGATATTTGAGGAACCTGTTCAGACAAGTGTTTAGGTTGTTGCCTGTATTTGTACCTCATCAGGTCATTGTTTAGCTCATCATTTTTGATTGGGTAACAGTTTTAATAGAGAAATTGCTAGAGATTGCCGTAGTGTCAGTTAGGGGTGAACTAATCTTGTGCAAGTCAGCCCATGCACCACCTTCTCCTTTTCGTGCTTATAGGTGGGTCAGAATGACAAACATGATAGCCGCAGGGTTGATAGTGCTTGTTAAACCTTTTTTTTTTTTTATTCTGTGCCTAAACAGTAAAATGTGGATTACTCTGAGTAATGTTTAACACATTATGACACATGAAACCCATCTGTCCGGTGTAACCTCTCTGCAGCGTGGGCTTTGTTTTGTTTGAACCTGCAGTTATCTGTGCATCGTAGGGCTTCTTGTACCAGGAAGTTTTTTTATGCACAGACCCAATATTGCAGCTCAACAACAACCTAAATAACTTTAGTAGTGAGTGATATTACCATCTATTAAGTGTCTTTAAAATAGAAGACAGGTGATTGTAACCTTTGAACTTTAGGATAGTAGATAGAACCTGAAGTTGAGATTGAAAGTGGTTACATAAACCGCTGCATGTTTCTCATTTCTTTGCTTTGAAGTTACCTCAGGATAAAAAACAGAACATTTAAAGAAGCTAATCAAGTTTTTCAAAAGGAAGAGACAGAAAAAACAAGGACTAGCCGTGTGAGTAGTTTGATGTCAAACAAATGGAGGGAAAAAGCAACACTTGTGTATGTTTTAGATGTATAGTGATACACCGACTGGCTAATATTAGCTCTTTTTTTTCTGCCTATAAATGCACATATTGACCAATCGTGACCTGATACCATATCAGCTTGAAACATACATATTTTCATTACTAATTTTGTAATGAATCATAGAAAAATACAGAAGTCAACAGCAATAGGTATGAAAAAACCAACCCATTTATCATTAACCAGTTGGTTACTTAAACTTCAAACAGAAACAAAGTGTTTCTACCATTTTGCTGATCTTGTATGTAGTTTAGATGTTGGCTGATTTATTCCAATTATCTGATTTTTGGCAAATATCGGACCGATATTGATATCGCATTGAGATCCATAAATTGTACCGTTCAAAAGAGGGAGGCAAAAAGAATATATTGGCTTCAAGAATGGTCATATCACAGATCGCTTAGACTGTCAACAGATCGGCTGCCTTAAAACATCCGTATCTGAAATGTTTTTCCATTAAAATGTGCAAAAGAAATAAAAAGAAAAAGAAATCGACAAAGTGTTTTAGATAAGAAGAAAAAAAGCACAGAGCAGGAGCATAGATATAAAGAAAATATTGAAAATGTTAAAAAGATTAAATGATTAATAATATGGAAGGAAAGGTAAATTGGAAACTGTACTAATAATGTTTAAACTGACACGCCATCCATGCCCTGACCTGTGTTCATCTTGCCTCTATGCCCAAGAATTACAGATAGCTCCCCTTTATCAGACCGGCTCCAAGATGTGCCCATATCCTGTGTATTTCTAAAGGCTGTCCTGCTTAGAAGAACTCCTTACACACAGTGACATCCACAATGTGAAGGAAGGCCTTCTACTCTGTCTAATCTGGCTAACAGAATAACAATGCACATGATGTATAAAGAATAAACCTAACAAGAGTCAGAAGACTTTAGGAACCTGGGCGGTTAATCCACTGACAGAAAGTCTGTAATGTATTTTATAGTTAAGCCATTCTGTGCTTTTTAGACTAATAGTAGTATTTTAAAGGTGTATTCTCTGAGATAAGGTGGAGCCACTGTAACGATTTTAGCACTAAAGTGATGTGCTCCACTTTGTTAGTTATAATAATAATAATGAATTTTATTTATAACGCACTTTACATTTGACATCAAATCTCAAAGTGCTACAAAGTGCTACATTTAAAAAAGGGAAAATTAAAACAAGTTTAAAAGACCATAACATTAAAAACAGTGTAAAAAGACAATCATTAAAATCAATACATTAAAGGCATACGTAGCCTATTAAAAAAAAAAAATTAAAATCAACAATTGTAGGCATTTCTAAAAAGGAAAGTTTTCAGTCCTTTCTTAAAACAATCCACCGTCTGTGGGGCCCTAAGGTGGTCTGGGAGGGCATTCCACAGACGGGGAGCTGCGGCTTCGAAGGCCTTGTCGCCCATTGTTTTTAGCCGTGTCCTGGGTGGGGCCAGACGGTGCTGTTGGCCTGACCGGGTCCGGGAAGAGGTGTGAGCAGTTCAGTGAGATAGGTGGGGGCCACACCGTGCACACAGTGATGGGTGTGCAGAAGAATCTTGTACTCTATACGGGCGTGAATAGGGAGCCAGTGTAAAGTGTGAAGGATGGGAGTGATGTGCTGGTGTTTCCTCACCCTCATCAGGACCCTGGCAGCGCTGTTCTGTACGTACTGGAGCTTCTGAAGGCTCCTGCCAGAGATCCCGATGAGGAGAGCGTTGCAGTAATTGTAGTGAGGATGCATGCAGCAGCATTCTGGATCAGCTGCAGCTGTCTGATCCACTTTTAAGGGAGACCTGTTAAGATAATAAACAATTCTACTAAAGATGAGCGCATGAATGAGCTTTACATGGTCCTGCTCAGTATTTTAATCCTGGAGATGTTCTTTAGGTGACCAACTTTATTCCCATCTCTATGAGCCTCTGAGGGTTCAGGACTGAGTCCATCACTACATCCAGAGTTTGGGTCTGATTGGTTGTTTCTAGCTGGATTAACTGAAACTGTGTACTAACTTTTGGTCCAAAAACTGTCGCTTCATTTTTGCCTTGATTTGGCAGAAGAAAATTTTGGTATATCAATGCGTTTATTTCTTCTATGTATTTAACCATCATTTAAATTTGACCAACAAAGATTTGACTTCCCTCCTCAGTAATCGTTCTTCTGGCTGTTCTGTGAGGGAGTCCAGGTTTGCAGCTCAAGGAGCGTCACAAACATCACAGAAAATGTTTACTAACACTTCGAATACTAGCTGGTTTTCATTAAGACAACAAAATCATTCATTTATGATAGCTAAACATCCAAGAAATCTTCAAGTTCACCAAAAATACACAAAAAACGGGTTCAAATGCAAAACTGACAAAGTTAAATCCAGCAGGATTTGGATTTACGAGTCACATTGAATTAACAGGAGTCACGTAAAGACAAAAGGAATTTAAAAAGAGGAGCATGATTAGAATGCATCAGATGTTAAAAAGGAGACTGAAACAAACTCTTTCCTTTGTCTCTGAACAGTTTAGGGCTGCAACAACGAATCGATAAAAGGAGTCCCTCTCAGCGCTGCAGTCAGAGCCGCAGAATGTTTACCCTCAGCGTCCAGACTGCAAATGAAACGCGCATGCGCCGGGATTGACGGCGCAAATTGATCACAATAATTAAAATAGCCTTTATAAATAAATTAACTTGCAAATTATGAGGGCAAGGCTTTTAAAGTTTAAATCTTCTGGCAAAGATAAAGTAAAGAAGATCCTGCAATTTATGGAAGTAATGCAGAATAAAATCCAGCAAGATCAGTAATATGTCAATTAATTATATGCCACATTCCCATGTAAATATCTGTCTTTGGAGGATGTGTTTTTAGCACCCCTAGTTCTCTATTTTTTATTCCAAATACAATTTATAATTTGAATCACAGGGCTATTTTTATCTCTATGGTTAAGTATTTTCTCAAGTAGCAACTTTAACTGCTATACTTTCCTGTCTTAAAAGGCAGAACTCTTCTAGTCTAAAAAAAACCTCATTTGTTGAAATGGGGGGATGTATTGTTTGAACCCCTTAGAGGCTTTTAAAAACAAAAATGAAACAAAGTAGCCTATATTTTGTGGATGTACAGCTACATTTCTCATGTAAGTTTGCGTAGTTTTAACACAAACATTTATTTTTCATATTGCACCAGTACAGTTAATGAGCAACCTGTACTTGCGTGCTTGTTTGTTCTTTCTAAAATGTTTATTTTGGAATAAAGAGGTTAATATAAAAAATATTTTTTGTCCGATTCATCGATTATTCGAAAAAATAATCGGCCGATTCATCGATTTTTAAAATAATCTTTAGTTGCAGCCCTAAAACAGTTAAACATGTTATCAGGGGGAAAAAATCCCCTTTTACAGTCAAACATCTGAGGACGTCTTAAATTGATGTGATTCCAGAATCCTGTAAAAGGGAAGGATAAGCTTCCATGCTCTGTAAAGTTTTCACTAAACCATGCCGAATTATTTTGCATTTTTTAGAGACAAGATTAGGCAAATCGTTGATTGAGCACGCCTTCAAGCATTTGTCTAAGTTTGATGCGAGCTCAGGCAGTAGAAGGGCCTGACAATAATTTGATTGTTAAATCCGGCTCTGCTTTAAACTGGGGCTTTTTTTAAAAGATGGATGACGTTGCATTTTATTGAGAAATTAATCAGGTTATGAGCTGTTAAGATAAATGATTTATAGGTTTTATTTTAAACCAGATAAATAGAATCTTGCGAATTTAAATTGTTTAAATGTGTTTTATTTTATAAATTTTTCTTTCTCTGCTCTGTTGAAAGAGCTGTTTGTTTACACAAATAGAGGAAACTGACATTTTACTTTAAAGGTGAGCATCTGGTTCAACGCTCTCTCACTTTGAGGAAATTTCCCAGAGGAGTTTATTCATTTGAATCCCTGAAACAATGTTACCTACTAAAGAAATCAGTTCACACAGCCTACAATGATGTTTAGTAGTTATTATATCATCCATATACCAAATGGGATTTGTATCATGTGAATAACTCTAAATGAAAGCATTTATAAACGCAGTTAGAACACATAATCATTGTTTTAAAATGTTCTCCGTAAATAAGACTTCTGCCACTGAAGCCTTTAAACAAACTTTTTAGTGAAGCTTCACTGATGAACAGCTTAGCAGGTTTTCTGGAGGGACGACTGCCAATTTTCCTACATCTTCAATAAATCTTACATTAGAAGGGATCCACAAGGCAACAGTCTAAACAAGAAGGATGCCTCTAGAGCTGAAAAATACAGCATTTTATTATTTTTGTTTAAACAGACTTTCTTTTTGGGTGTGTAGTTTTATAAATGGACCAGGATACAGAATATTAAAATACAGACTCGGTTTTGAATACCTAAAATTAACTCTATTTTGGCAGAGAGCTAGCAGCAGTTTTTTTTTAAATAAATCCTGTCTTTGTAGCTTTATATCTTATTTTGTAATGTTGCAAGTAGGGCTGAGCAATTTTGCCAAAAATCAAAATTAAGATTATTTTCAACCAATATTGCGATTGCGTTTTTTATTGCAATTTTCCTTAGCACTAACCACAAGCTCTTCGATGTTCTACTCCTGGGTTTGAGTTTTTCTATGACATTTGAAAGTCTGCTTGTCCAGTGCTGCAAGAATTTACTGTAAGATTTGCATGAACAGGTTCTTACTTCTATAATGTATAGATCTGTAGCCTCGTGAGACCATCCTGATCTCGCGAGCTTTCAAGGTTTCACTCGCAAATCAGTCTGGAGACTCTCCGTTAAAGAAAATCTGGAGCCGTTCACCAAACGAACGTCCAATCGGCGTTGGCTTTGAGGCGGGTTGAGGTGTGATGCAACGAGAAGCGCGGCAGTTCAGTCTAAAGAACATGGCGGCTTCAGCCGATGAAACTAGCGTTAGCGTGGCTATCCAGCAAGTTTTATCGGAATTACAGAGTATTTCTTCACTGAAAGAAGAGCAAAACACTGCTCTGGAGGCTTTTCTCAGAGGAGAGATGTTTTTGCTCTTCTCCCGACTGATTTCGGCAAGAGTAGCCTGGCTGGTGGTTGTGTTTTCGTCCTCACTCTGTTAGTACGTCATATGCTTCGTTGATCTGATTGGTTTATTTGGCCTGTCTATCACCAACATAGGCCAATCAGCTAACCAGTATTTTCGCCCCTTCCCAAAATTACTTCAACGGAAGGTTTCCAGATGGATATGCGGAGCAAATCCATCTGGCTGAGTCAGGTTAATAGATCTGAGCGCTAGCTACAGCTCTTTCTTCCCTTTAAACGTATAACCACCACCAAAGGGCTGAAGGCAGACATTTAGTGTCTTGCTCTTGTTAAATGTATTGTGACTTAAACTCAGCGCCTTTGATTTGAAAATTGATTTATTTATTGTTTTTGCGATTAAATTGCAATTTAAGATGCAATTGTTACCTGGGCCCTAGCTGCAGGATGTTCCCACTAAGACCAGAGCTTTGAATGTCCAGCAGCACATTTTCATACCTTCTGAATGTTTGTTGGCAGCTTCTGTCTTCAAATCAACTATTTATTGTTATTCAATTTTCATCTTTTTATTCAAAGCACAACTTCTTTTTTCCTCTAAATTAGAAGGTTGATTCATGATGCACGTATTGAAATATTTGCATGTTGTAGGAGCAGTGACTGACTTTCCATCTCCGCTCTGTGTCCCAGATTTATAGCCAGTGCCTGCGCCCAAGCTCTCCACATTCAGGCAGGTGCTGGAAGGAGAGCCCAGCCCAACGCAGTGCTGGAGAAGGTGTTCACCTCCATCACCAAGGTTGGTTTCTGATCTCAAAAGAAAAGGCTGCTGCAGTGCAATGACTTGTCAGATAGATGCTGGGGACTTGTAGCTCTTCAGTGTTCAGTCAAACTATGTTAAAGAATAGAGACAGAGATTCACTTTCCTTTTATTCTAGTTAGCTCATGCTTGTATTATTGGATTGATTGATGTGAGTGGGTTTCTTGTCTGGTTTCTTCAATTATTTGCTGCAGCGAGGTGTTCTAATTGTTTAAAGAAACTTTTAATGATGAAAAATGGACAACAAAGATAACATTTAGCAATTAATAAAAGCAACAATAAAGCAACATTTAGATTAGCTGTTGTACCACTGTTTTCTTGCTTACCTTGAAGGGGACCGTTATTTAAACATGAGTATGTCCACTTTAATCTCTGTTACTTTAAGAAGCAATCCAAGTGCAAAAAAACTCCCAAGGCCATCCATCCCTTTACATACAAAATATAATCCATCCATTTTCTGTCATGCTTATCCCAAGCGGGGTCATGAGGGGTGCTGGTGCCTATCTCCAGATGTCTACGGGTGAGAGGTGGGGTACACCCTGGAGAGGTCGCCTGTCCATCACGGGGCAACACAGAGACAAACAACCTTTCATGCACACACCCTATTTAGAGAAGCTAATTACCTATCAGTCATGTTTCTGGACTGTGGGAGGAAGCCGGTGTACCTGGAAAGAACCCACGCATGCTCAGGGAGAACATGCAAACTCCATGCAGAAAGACCCAGACCCGGAATCAAACCCAGATCTTCTTGCTGCAAGGCAGCAGTTCTACCCACTGCCCCACTGAGCAGCCGTAAAAAAAACTACCTTGCCAATATATCATGTCTTATTTGACGTTGTAATTATTGGAATAAATCGCATCAGAACTTAACTTTGGTATTAATATGTAGTGAAAATGTGCTTCAACTCCCCCTCATGGTGCGTTCAGCCCCGCATGTGACTCCAGCAATCAGAGCGATGGATTTACATGTCATCCTTTGATAGAGGCATCAATAAAAAACAATGCAACGGTGCATTTGGTTTAGGGTGAAGGAGTGCAGAAGAAAGCAGCACCTTTAGTCGGTGTCCCAGAGGCTGATTCATCCCCCAGCGTGGGACAGCACGACTTCAAACGGGGGATTTGATGGACAGAATTACAGCTGAAAGCAACCATTTAGATGCAGCTCCTGGAGCTCTCCTCCTCTGGAGAATCCGGTGAACCCAGGAACTTTGTCATCACCTGATTTGTTCGGCTTTCCATAATTAATATAGCACAGTGTCTGATGCGGTAAAAGCAGGTCTGTCATGTTCAGGTGAATCCTGCAAGCAGCAGATGATGACTCTTCCATTTCCATGTCAAAGTGAAGCGACGGTAGTAGACCTTGATGCCCACCATGCTAATTGCTCATGATGCGTAAAGCGAGCGACAGCACCTGAATGTAGCGACTTAGACCCACGGTTACATTGAACCACAGCTGATAAGACACAGACAACTGTTAGCTTGATGCTAAATTAAATGGAAAATTCCATAGAGATGCTAGCGCTATTAACACCTTATTTTTATTTTATTTTGTCGGATTCTTCTTACCTAAAATAACCAAAACACCTCCTACTGGTGTTTTAAACAAACCAACAGGTTATAAAACATAAAAGCCAGATATTCTTTAGCACTTTAGAAGATAAAACAGACCAGTTTACTGCAGCCTGGTAGGGATGGGCTGCTTGCTTTCCATCAGTCGTCAGCATTTTTGCAGGTTGGACTGGAAGCTCCACATCAAAGATGCATTCCGGTACCAGTGAACATCTGTTTGCAGCCATTTTTATGTGTATGAAGCGCAGTTGTAAACATTTAGTTTGGTGGTGTGTCCAGCTACAGTTATTTGCTAAACAGTGAAGGAAGCCTCAACAGCTCAATCTGAAAGGATCTCTGTAATAAACTGGAGGTGAAATCTCATCTGAGAATGATTTCTTTCCAAATTAATATAATAAAATTTTTTATGTAAAGCCTGTAGAAATGTGCTAACTTGTTTAAAATAAAGCATAATATGATATTATGGATGACATTAGATTAAATCATTGCAGAGGATATAGATAGAACATCTTTTTCAGGGGATTTACACCTTTTATCGTTTGTTTTGTCTGAATTTTTGAATGTTTGCATATGATCTGTTGGGCTGCATGAGCAGCATTGCTCCCATTTGTGCTTCACAAACATTTCCCTCCTAAATTTTTGCTCAAGTTTTCATATTCTTATGCCGGTTTCTGCCAAAATCTTAAAAAATCTTCTCAGATTTTGCCTTGAATGTATATATTTCTGCATATAATAGAGCTATAAAGTATATTCATTATTATTTCCCCAATTTTAATGTGTGAATGTGATTGAAATCATTTCCACTGTTACACAATGTTCCCCTTTAGAAGACTAGTAAAGGAGATTAGGTCCTAGATTTAGGAGTTTATGGTCTAAAGCAATGTCTCTGCATTGTCCTTTCTTTGTTTGGGTCCAGCTCCTCATTTCAGACTAATTTAGTTGTTTTTTTTTTTCTTCACCCTCTGGTGACAGAATCCAGACTCTCGCCATCTGGATGGGCTGTCGAAGCAGCTGGACTGGGAGGTGCGAAAAGTCCAGCGTTGGTTCAGGCACCGCAGGAATCAAGACAAACCCAGCACGCACACAAAGTTCTGCGAGAGCATGTAGGTTTAAAACTCCTGTGGTCCCAGGCTTGACCAAAATTAGAAAAAAAAAATCCTGTTTAAATGGTTGGGTTTAATTAGTATGTGAATATTTAATGCAATATTTTGTCAAATGTGTTTTGATTCTGTTTTATTGTCTTCTAGGTGGAGATTTTCATTTTATTTGGGGATATTTATTTATGGGATCCAGTTTCTGTGGCAGGTAGCTCACCAGCAGAGAATATCACTGCTTTGGATGTCATTATGAATCCAGATGGCAGCTTTACAGGCTTTTCTCTGCTAATGGGCCTGTTTTGTTTTCTGCTTTCAGACGCCGTGGATGTGGGACACACGACATTGTTGGTACGGTTACCCCTATCAGGTACGATGAGGCTCTCCATTCTTTGGTCATGTCTCTGGTGCATATTGAATATATTTAAGGGCCCAAACAACAGTGACCAGAGGCTCAGTGGCTTAGTTGCTGTTTACCGATATAAAGATGGGTCAGCCTCTTCTGGTTTCTACACAACACAAGAGGAGATAACAGGCCACATTACCACTGATATGCAGCAGAGTTCTGGTGGATGTCTCGTAGCCATAGTGGGTCGATTAGTATAAAAAGGACAGTGTTTATAAATGAATGTAGTTTGGGCTAAATAAATAAAGGAGAAAAAACGTGATCAATTACATATCTTAGACCTCCAGGACTCACTCTGCAAAAACCATCTAGAATTAAGTTAAAAAATTCTTAAATTGAGTGTATTTACCCTTAATTTTAGCAGATAAATAAGATGATTTGCCAATGGAACTAGTATTTTTACTCCTAAAACAAGATAACTAGATAATATGCACTCGAAATGAGACAAAGCAATTGTTTTTTTCTTATTTTAAATGTAAATAGTCTTGTTGCATTGGCAAATTATCTCAATTACCTCCTCAATTCAAGAAAAAATGCACTTAATTTAAGCAAAAATGACTCATTTGGATTTCCATTTTTTTGCAGTGTAGTGTGTTGGCAAACTTAACGGTCTGCAGCCAGAAAAGTAGCCACTATTTACTTTTTCTTCTCCCATATCATGCAGCTCAACAACCAACCAGCAGCCTGGTATCTGTTTACCTTTACTCCACGGCTTCTTCTCCAACACATACCACCGTGTCATAAAAAGAAAGCACCAGAAAGCTGTGCTTTCTGTCTTTGTGCTAAATCATTCTAATCACCGTTTGTGACTGAACGTTGTTTGCTGCTTATCGCTCAAAGTGGCCTTTAGGTTTGGGCTTTATGGCGATGTAAACAACTAGAAGCTTAAAAAAAAAAAGTAACGGTGCTTCAGTGTCTCCTTGGAACATCTGTGGATGTGTATGGCCAACTTGGGACCAGATGAATTATTTATTTTGTTTGTTTTTCTAAGAGCTGTTGGTTAGTTTTTAATCGCAGGAGCTGCAGCTGGAGTCAACCTGCCTCTAATCTGTTTAGATGTGATTTTGTAGGATTGTAAAGTGGGAGGAATCAAATTGTCATAAATCTCTAAAGCTTATAATTCATGGGATGTGATGAAACAACGCCTTAAACGCTACAGTTTTTATTTTAGGGCTGGGCGAAATGATCAAAATATCACAATAAATTGGGCAGTTTTACCTCGATAACCATAAATGGACAATAAATTCTCCAGCTAATCTATCAGGAATAAAAGCATGTGCAGGAAATGAAACTGAGCTATTTATAATTGATTTATTGAATAAGTCCCATTACATATTACTTTCCTATTCAGGTTTCAAAATTCAACAATGTCTCATTGAACAGGAGAAAAATGTTTCCTCTCTTGCAAAGGTTTTTGCGCAAAGGTAATGGAGCTTTTTGCACATCTTTGAACTCAGCAGTGGAGGTTGGATGTGTTACTTTGGGTAGTCACCACAGTTTTTAGTCAAACTTTGGATTTCGTGTTCTTTTGCTAAACATTTATGACGTTATTTTGGTGCCACCGAACTGAGTGTGCAGTGAGATCAGAGTGTGTCATTTAAACTCGCACACCTTCGATAAAAAACCTGTCCGCTGCGCGCTCAACTCTGACAACACGCTATCGACTGCTTCTCTGCACGCTTAGCTTCATCTCTGCTCTCGCTCGGCTCCACAGGATTAACTGATGTGATTTCATTTGGACCTGTGTTAGACACTTCTTCGCTTTGCTCATCCGCCAGTCTCTTTATTTACATTCTGACTGGATCGTTGGAGTCGTGTTGATTACAAACACACACTGCTGTGTCTTTAAAGAGAGGAAAATATCAGCAACCAGCACACACAAGAAAATTGACAGAATTAAGTTGATTTCTTTAACCGACAAGGGAAAATTGTCACCGGTTATCGTAGTGAATGACAGTCCATGAAAATGTTGTCTAACGATAAACTGTTCCGTGTTGCAAAAAAGGCCAGGGGGCCATTGCTCTAAGTAAAATAAGTTCTTACTTTATAGATGTTTCCTAAACCTTTATTAGATTCTTCCTCAATAATAAAGGTGAACTGGTTGTAGTTTGTTTCGGCTGCTCTTCGATCACTTCTCTAATCTCTGCTCTTTTTCTCCTCAGGTCATGACTCCAGGTCTTTATCGCTACTATGTAACCGAGCTGGCCTTCTACTGGTCGCTTATGTTTTCCCAGTTCACGGACATAAAAAGGAAGGTGAGCGTAACACAGGTTCAGTGTCTGTTAGGTTCCTCTGCAGGAGTCACTCCTTTAAACACTAGTCAGTACCTCCATTGTTCCTTGTTTAGCTGTGGCAGAGAATCCATGAAAAGGCTGGGAATGAAGCAGCGTTTCTCAGCTCTATATGCAAACATGAAGGCTAGTGACAGACTTCAAAGTGCGTTTTTTTGTCTTTTAACTTTCTCTGTTAGGACTAACTGGAGATTGGTTGTCACGTGTTTTATTTGTTGCTTTTCCTCCAAAGAGGCGTGGTGCAGCTGATACTGCTCAGTCTGTGAATGCATTGTATTTTCAGCATGAGAGCCCCCACCGTCATGTGATTGCAGGATGGAGCAGGCCTGACTCTGCTAGAATTGCAGGAATTCCTCAGAAGGCCTTCGCTAATGTTGGAAACAGCCAGAGATCCTTAGATGTTTCCCAAAGCAGATGCTTGGGGTGTGATGGTTAACTTTTTTTTTTTTTTTTCTGGTCTTACTTGCTTTTTATTACTAGATGCTCAGAGTAAGAAGCAACAACATGTGTGGAGGAGGTTTTTATTACATTTTTGATAGGCCCTCTTCCTTTGGTATGGTGAGAAGTTGCTTAAGGACTTTTTCACCCCTTGTTTAAACTTTGCTTTAAATCATCAGGGTTCCCGCGGGTCCTTAAAAAGTCTTAAAAGGCATTGAATTCTTCAAAATAAAACTAAGGCCTTAATTGGTATTAAAGTGTTTGAAATCAGTCTTTTGTAGGTCTTAATTTTTAAAAAATCATAAATAGGATTATTTTTATTACGATTTATTTTTGTAATCTAAATAAAACATTAAAATTGAAAACATTTTATTTTATTTAAGAAAAAAAATAAAATAACGGCTCACCATTATTGGTTCCGTCCCGACAGCGGAACCAATAAAAGCGTTGTTGCGGTCGGGACATTTGGGAGATGCACCATTAACTTTTTGTCAGGAAAATATGAACAAGTATAAATGTAATGAAAATTGTCTCCAGCCAAGAGTTTTCTCCATGGCTAAAACCAGGGAACATACATGAGGCTCAGTGGATTTTGTGCAAGAAGCGATTCAAGCTCGGAACGATGGGAATTAAGGCAGTGGAGTCGCACATGCGAAGCACGAAACACAAAAGCGTCAAAATGGAGTTACGGAGAAACAGCCGGTATTTCTCAGTTTTGTTCCACCCTTGTCTCTGCAACGCCTCCACTTATCACCAAATCAAACATACAAAGAAAAATAGCTGCAAAAAAGACTTAGCACTGGTTATGTTGTGGCTTTAAAACTGATTTGTTTTGTTCCCCTCTAAAACAAAGTTTGTGAATTCAGTTAAATAATTGTTTAAATATATCTGTCATTTGTGTGTTTTTAGCTTTCTTCCTGTATGGGAAGCTTTTCAAAATTTTAAACATTAGTGCAGTGGTTTATGTTAAAATAAACCTTTGGGTTAAGTTGCCGCAAGCGGGTTTTTCTTGTGTTTCTTGTAAATTTGGTCTTAAATTTTTATTTCAAGTGGCATTAAAAAGTCTTGAATTTAACTTGCCTTATGCTGGAGGAACCCTGATCATAAATGTAATGTAGAAATATTTTGATTAAAATGAGCAAAATCATGCAAAATGATTGGGGTATAACTAACTTTATGTTGTTCTCTGTGGAGCAGCACTCTAGGTCTAGATGTTCTTAGTTTTTGCAGGATCAGTCAGCTGGATGGCTGGATGCATGTCCTTGTTTTAGCCCTGATCTTAACTCACTGCCTCCGGGAATCCTGCAGTGTTACTATCTGGCCTGTACTGCCTATTTTTACCTGCAGGACTCTGAATGCAAAAAAAAAAAACAAACCAAAAAAAAACATTTAGTCTTACCCTCCATCTTGTGATGTAATTATGATTAAGGACATTTATTATAGCTGGGACTTTAACGTATCCATTTCAATTTATTAATTAGAAACATGTTTAACGTGTTAAATGTTTTGCTATTACTTCTTATTCTTATATACATAGGAAAATCCCAATTTGGAACCTTTTTACTTTGTTTCTTGTACACCTTTTAAGTCTGAAACACAAACTGCCTCACAGGCGTTGGTCCATTGGAGAGCTTCAAACTTCCATACCTCTAATTGGTGAAAATGCCTCGAGGGTCACCATAATAAGTGCCGTCTGAATGGTGCTGGCGGTTAGGAAGGAACCCGGACCAGGAATATGAATTATTTATGTTACTAACTGGCTTAACGAGAAACAGTAGCCTAGTAGGTAATTGTTTTAATTAGACTAAATGCTCCATGTTGAATAGCAAATGTTAAGACCTGAAGTGTCATAGTTCTGTCAGTATTAAATGAAACTTTATCTTCTGTTTACAGGCAGTATCGTATGCCTTGTTGCTGAATATATTTTTGTATCATATTCAGTGGAGGAAAATGTACTGTTCACATTTCTTTGGAAGTAGTTTTTAAAAGACGTTGCACAAAAAAAAGATAAAAATCTTATAACTTTCAACCCATTCATACGAGAATACCCTTATATTTAGATAAAAAAAACAGTAAATATGTTTCTTTTTATTCCTTTACATTTATTTCTTTCAGACAGGTATGAAATAAAGAAAAAGGCTGGTGACAAAACTCAATTTCATAATAACCAAACTAATTAACCACAAAGATCACAGTTGTAATTTCAATCCTTCATGCACTACAATACAGAATACAGGTGCTGGTCATAAAATTAGAATATCATGAAAAAGTAGATTGATTTCAGTAATTCCATTTAAAAAGTGAAACTTGTATATTATATTCATACATTACATACAAACTCATATATTTCAGATGTTTATTTTGTTTAATTTTGATGATTACAAATGACAACAAATGAAAATCTCAAATTCATCATATCAGAAAATTAGAATATTGTGAAAAGGTTCAAAATTGATGGCCCCTGGTGCCACACTCTAATCAGCTAATTAACTCAAACCACCTGCAAAAGCCTTTAAATGGTCTTTCAGTCTAGTTCTATAGGCTACACAATCATGGGGAAGACTGCTGACTTGACAGTTGTCCAAAAGACGACCATCGACACCTTGCACAAGGAGGGCAAGACACAAAAGGTCATCGCTAAAGAGGCTGGCTGTTCACAGAGCTCAGTGTCCAAGCACATTAATAGAGAGGCGAAGGGAAGGAAAAGATGTGGTCGAAAAAAGTGTACAAGCAAGAGAGATAACCGCACCCTGGAGAGGATTGTGAAACAAAACCCATTCAAAAATGTGGGGGAGATTCACAAAGAGTGGACTGCAGCTGGAGTGAGTGCTTCAAGAACCACCACACACAGACGTATGAAAGACATGGGTTTCTGCTGTCGCATTCCTTGTGTCAAGCCACTCTTGAACCACAGACAGCGTCAGAAGCGTCTTGCCTGGGCTAAAGAGAAACAGGACTGGACTGCTGGTGAGTGGTCCAAAGTCATGTTCTCTGATGAAAGTAAATTTTGCATTTCCTTTGGAAATCAAGGTCCCAGAGTCTGGAGGAAAAGAAGAGAGGCACTTCATCCACGTTGCTTGAAGTCTAGTGTAAAGTTTCCACAGTCAGTGATGGTTTGGGGTGCCATGTCATCTGCTGGTGTTGGTCCATTGTGTTTTCTGAGGTCCAGGGTCAACGCAGCCACATACCAGGAAGTTTTAGAGCACTTCATGCTTCCTGCAGCTGACCAACTTTTTGGAGATGCAGATTTCATTTTCCAACAGGACTTGGCACCTGCACACAGTGCCAAAGCTACCAGTACCTGGTTGAAGGACCATGGTATCCCTGTTCTTAATTGGCCAGCAAACTCTCCTGACCTTAACCCCATAGAAAATCTATGGGGTATTGTGAAGAAGAAGATGCAATACACCAGACCCAACAATTCAGAAGAGCTAAAAGCCACTATTAGAGCAACCTGGGCTATCATAACACCTGAGCAGTGCCACAGACTGATCGACTCCATGCCACGCCGCATTGCTGCAGTAATACAGGCCAAAGGAGGCCCAACTAAATACTGAGTGCTGTACATGCTCATACTTTTCATGTTCATACTTTTCAGTTGGCCAACATTTCTATAAATCCTTTGTTTTTATTGGTCTTCAGTAATATTCTAATTTTCTGATATGATGAATTTGAGATTTTCATTTGTTGTCATTTGTAATCATCAAAATTAAACAAAATAAACATCTGAAATATATGAGTTTGTATGTAATGTATGAATATAATATACAAGTTTCACTTTTTAAATGGAATTACTGAAATCAATCTACTTTTTCATGATATTCTAATTTTATGACCAGCACCTGTATGTAAACAATATCCAAAACTCAAATACAATCACATAAACAAATACATTATATTAAGTTTATAACCACTTTATTACAACAAAAACACAGTAAAATCAATAAGTACAACAATGCCATACGCGTAGAATTATTTATTCAAAAACTGAGGAGAAAATGTTTTTTTGAATTGAAAAGATGGTTTATTTTATCAATGTTTTTTAATTAAAATGCTATTGAGATCAGTTAATTAGAGACCCTGTAATTAACGCAATTAAAAGTTTAGTCGTGTTCAACCACTAGAACAATTTTAACCACTTTACAAAATACATGAAGATTTTGAAATAGTTGTTTTCATTTTTCTTCCCCAGATATCAGCCAACTTTAGTCTTCGTTTTAGCTGTAAAGTCTTTTTTAGAAATGGAGTTTTTTTAAGCTGTTGTCTGACGCAGAATAATTAAAGTCAAGAGCTAATTCTGGGTCTTTTGTTCCCCGCCCATAACACATCCTCCTCTTTGCTTCACACCTGTTCTGAGGTCAGACAGTCACTCAGCAATGCTCCAATTTAGTTTCTTCTTCCTCGGTAATTCTGCATCTTTTCTTCAGTCGTTTCATGTTTTCTGTGTGAACCTGATTTTGTCAGCTGGTTGAAGACTTTTCAGACTGAAGATTCTGCAGATGTACTTTGAAGCCCGTCTGATCACCGTCTCCTACCTGTTTCATTCCCAGGACTTCCTCATCATGTTCATTCATCACCTAGCAACAGTGAGCCTCATTAGCTTTTCGTACGCCAACAACATGGCTCGGGTGGGGAGTCTCGTGCTGTGCGTCCATGATGCCTCTGATTTCCTGCTTGAGGTCAGTAATGAACAGAAACAATCATCTTTGTCTGAGCTGTCCCAGCATGCACGATTAGATGTTCTAGAAACGGCCCTGATGTTAGGAATTCATGCCTCAGCTCTGCTTTATTTAACTGCTGTGGACTCGAATATAAACAGCTATTTTAAGCATTTCTGGGTCATTTATATGTACGGCTTTCAAAATTACATGTAATAAAAAAAACATGGCTGCTTTTTGTTGTTAAGAAAATGAAAGCAGTGGTGAGTTGGATGCTTTATTAAGCTGTTTTTCGTGTGAAATCTGAGTTCTTGCTCTGAGGGGATGAGACACTTTTTGCTTTTAAATCATTCAGATTCTGGAGATCAGTGACATTTTCTGTTTGCTTTCATTCTGTTAGTTCTATAAAATAGCTAAAAAAACAGAAAATAACAGATTTCTGGTGAGACAAACCAGGCGTGTTTTTATTTAGACTTTATATGAAAGACTTTTTAAAATCAGATTGATGACTGCTGAAAGTATGACTGCTGGTGATTGGGTAGTGTTATGATTGAGAACAGAGCTCCAGTCGTCGCAGTCAGGGGTTTTTGAGTTTACTCAGTTGCCTTTTTTCTTTCTTTTTTTATTCTGTGAAATCTATGTGGAGAAACATTCCTCACAAGCTTATCATAAAGTTTGATATCTGTTGGTTTTTGTTTAACAGGCAGCAAAGATGGCGAACTATGCGAAAAGCCAGCGGGTGTGTGACTTCCTCTTCATTCTGTTCAGTGTGGTATTCTACATCACACGGCTTGTTATATTTCCAATATGGTGAGTATTTCTAGCCTCTCAGCGCTAATACTGAAGCTAAACGATGCCTTTGTTTTTGTTTTTGAAAGAATAAAAAACACTTTTTTGTGTTTAGTTTGAACTGTTGGTGCTGTGAAAATACAAAGATCCCAAAACCCAAACACACTTTATGTTGCTCTTCAAATAGCTCAGAGGAAACCAAAGTTTAGATCGGCATGGTGCGGCGTATCGCTGCATTTCTCTATAAAAGCTCAGTTGACCTTTAGCTGCAGAGGCCGTTTTTGTTGATTCCAGTTCCTCAACAGAGCGAAAGGCTGCAGCTCTGCCTCCACGGCGAGGCTGACAATAGGGAAGCTGTCATTGGCAGAAGTAACCCGAGCAGCTATATTCAGTGTCTTGGTGTGAATGAGTGATTGATAAGGCTAACGTTGCTGCTGAAGCTGCCTGAAAGAAATCCAAACCTTTCCAGGGGGGAGATGAGTCCGCTGACAGCTCTGTGTCACTCAGCCACGTTTAAAGAAACACGTCCTTCACAACAATTTACATCCCCGTAAAGACGCCGCATTGTAGTTAAAAAGTGTTTTTTTTTTTTCTTCTCTGTGTAATGATTTTGAATGTGTAAGATCTTATTCTGTGTTTGCAGGGTCCTGAACTCTACTATGTTTGAGAGCTGGGCCATCGTCGGACCGTATCCATCCTGGTGGCTCTTCAACGTCCTGCTGCTTATTCTCCAAGTGATGCACATCTTCTGGTCTTACCTCATATCCCGTATAGCTTACAAAGCCATAATGCGAGGCAAGGTGAGGACAATGGGAGAGTTCTCTTCATACTCTTGGAGTTGTTGCCTGACTTTTCACATGCAAAGCCAAGCCATAGTTGTATGTGCTTTTGTTGTGGAAGAGGAAGGAAAAAGCTGAAGCTTGTTGGATTTCTGTTAAACAGAATTGGTCCAAACAGTCTGGAGCTACAATCAAGAATAAAAGACAAAACTAGGAGACTGATGGGTAATTAGCAAACTAGGAGCTCTTATTTAAAGGAGAGAAACTTTAGATTCAATTCTTCCTGAATAGACAAAAAACGCCAAATGATTCAAAGTGAAGGAAAAACTTCAGTTTTTTTTTCTATAATGTATTTCAGTGGATGGATTTTTAAAACAGGCTGTTTAGGTTAAAATCAACTAAACAGGAATGTATAAAGATTTTATTTTTACAAAAACAAAATATTTATTATATCCTAATTTTTGTATGTGGTTTGTTTAACTGCTGTGACTTCTTCCAAATCGTTCCACATCATGCATCAGGAATTTTTCTGAGTGAATGATGTGTTTGGTAAAACCATCTTTTTGATAAAACAAAAAAAAAAAACATATGTTACGGCCCCCTGTATGTCTAGGGAAGTGGGGGCATAAACATATAGGCAGAAACCGGTAAGTTCTTCTAAAATTAATATTTATTTGATAACAAGAGGTGCAAGCAATAAACAAACAAAAGGAGGGTGGTTGAGGGTGCTGTGAAAAAAAACTAACAAAGTTAAATAAAAGACATCCTCAAAAGGAGGATTGTACCTAACTACAGATTTAAACCAAAAGGGGTTTTTTACTAAAAAACACAGAGAGCACAGCACCCACTACACCTAATGTAACTAACAAAGAAAAAAACTCAGTGATGCAATCAGTCCAGACTCTGGCCCTACCTCCACCCTCTTTCTAGCATCAAGCTAGTAAAGCGGACCGTTTTTTACTTGATCGTATTTACCCAAAAGGCGGGGGGTCAATACGATCAAGTAAAATGATACGACTGGCATAAAATCAAATACAAACAGCATAAAAATAAAACAACAAGCCGGTCCCATCTAGGCGTAATCGGAGACAATGATACACGAAGTGTGCTCCTGATGTCCAGTCTGCTCCGTAGCTTTGTTTTGGTTGCTGTAACCCCAGAAAATCCCGCTTCACAAAGATAGGATGTTATAGATAGGATGAGTCTTGAACTGAATTAACCTGTGTCAAGAGGCACAGATGCACCGACTGATGGAATTGGGAGAGAATACCGCAATTTTTTTTATTTTTCAAAATAAAACATCACTCAGACTCTGATCGTCCATAAATTATTTATATATAATTTTTTATTTATTTTTTTGTTGTTGTGCGGCCCGGTACCAAATGACCCACCGACCAGTACCGGTCCGCGGCCTGGTGGTTGGGGACCGCTGCTGTAGAGCATCGCTGAGCTATTTCACACAAATTAATCAAAATATTTTCACATCTGATTTAAACTGAATCAGCCATTCATCACAAAGACTTAAAATGTTTGAAAGGCTTCAATGTTTCCTTATATTTTGCCTCCAGTGAGCAAAAGAAAGCCTAAAAAGTTTGTGTTTTATAATATTAATTGTTTAAGCCCTTGAATGTTGAATCATTTAGTCTCATATTTGTTAGTTTCTCTCTCTCTGTGGAAGCTGCTTATTCTCTCCTTTCCATTTTGTTATTGACCAACCCAAATTATTGGTCCACAAAATGGAGCAGTCTGCTCCAATACATTAAATTTGGTTATATTTTGATATTTTGGATTGTTTATCTACATTATTACTAAAAATAAATACTTATCCTCAGAACGAAACAAAAGATATGAACATTTTAGTTCTAGGGTTTATTTTTTTATTAGGGATAAAAAATGGAAACTTTAAGGAACAAAAGAGCAAAGTGTTCGCTCAAATTAGCAAAGTAGAAACATTGGTTTTTACTAGGTTTTTTTTTAAACAAATAGTTTAAATGAATAGTTTCCTGGTACGAGGACTGCAGAGAAAAATTTAAAACTTCCGAAAAATTTGGAGAACTAAAGAAAACCTAAACAGAGTGAGGAGTCAGTCTGGAATAAAGCAAACATTTTTTTTTATAGTGCACTAAATACATTCATAGTGTGGAAGATGTAAATAAAACGGATCCTCTGCACTGCTGCTTGGATTTTATTAGAGAACTCATGGATTCCTATATAATTATAGCTGTGATGAATTCCCCGTCCTGCTGCTTTCCTCTGTGGCCTTCAACATCTTGGCCACAGTGTGGGGATTCCCTACAGCAGAGGTCAAGGATTAGCGGACCGCGGTCCGTATCCGGACCCAACCTGATTTAAAATATTTAGAAATGACCGCATGTTGCGTGGTCATTTATAAATGTGTCTAATTTCACTTGCGCCGCTTCTCCTGTTAATATGGTAAAGCTTCCAGGACCAGGCTGCACGTGATAGAAATGATCCAATGAGCTGCTGTCAGTCTGGGTTGCTGCTGCTGCTACTTTTAGACTCAGCAGGCAAACCTGTGGTGAACCGGGCGATGGGAAAGAAGGAGATGATGAGAAGAAGAAAGCAGAAAAAGCATGGACTGCTAAAAGAACTGCGGTGAACTGGTGAAAGAAATGTTTGGCTCAACCTGCTGCTGTGAAGCAGGATTCTCCACCATGAACAGAATCAGAAATAAATATTGATCCAGGCTCAAAATGAGCACCTTGATATATTCTTGAGGCTTTGTGGTCAATCAAACCCAGCTTTAAAGCCTTGCAGGGCAGCCTAAAGCCCACTGCTCTCATTAAGACAGAAAAAAGAAAGAAAAAAAATAACAGTCAGTTCAGGTGTTTTATAAAATACGTAAATGTTGTTCTCTGCTTCCAAAA
Source organism: Cyprinodon diabolis (assembly GCA_030533445.1). Taxonomy (NCBI): domain Eukaryota; kingdom Metazoa; phylum Chordata; class Actinopteri; order Cyprinodontiformes; family Cyprinodontidae; genus Cyprinodon; species Cyprinodon diabolis. Next base: position 42,376,501 of record CM060081.1, on the reverse strand, counting down.
ACACTATATTTTAATGTTCTTTTTTTATATCTTTATTTAAAAAGTCAATGTATGACAAAGATGCATAAACATCACATTTTATTTCAGTGTTAAATTCTGTTTAAAGTAACAGATTAGAATTTAAAATGTCTCCGGACCTTTACTGGTTGATGATTTTCTTTATTTGGACCCTGCTGATTTTTAATTGGTGACCCGAGTCCTACAGGAAGACGTCAATGATAGAACTGCTGCCCCAAATGTTGATGTATATTCTGACCGTCAGGTTCACCTCACTGTTTGACACGAGTTTTCATTTCAAAGTCGTCTCTTTATCACAGTAGATGATGTATAACTCTAAACTGATAAAAGTCCGTCTTCCAGTCATCCTTCTGACTTTTGCTACAGAAAGCTGTACTATCTACTACCATACTAAGCTACTATCTTTGAAAACAGGTATATAACCCCCCATCCAGATTTCCTTTCTGCTCCTGACTCTGTCTCGTTCTCCCTGCAGACGCAGTTTATTTCCTCCCCCCTCCAGAATCAGAGGGAGATCTTGTCTTTCTCTCTGTTTTTGTCCAATGAGCCCCCCCTCCGCTGCTCTCTCGCTTCTCTGAATCTGCTCTGTCTGCTTGACAGCTCTTACCATCTCTCTGTGCTGGGCTGTAAGTTTCCATTCACTTTCCCTGCGCTCCTTAAACCTTAATTAGTGCATTTTCCTTCATCAGACGTCTGTTTGTGGGAGGAGAGCAGTAAATGATGTGCTAATGGTGTCATGAACGTCAGCTATGTCCAACTGTTTTCAATTAGTCACAATGGTGTTAGAATGATCAAACATGTCCCCCTAGTGGTGAGAAAAATAAAACTTAAAATCAGACCTTCTTGTCACTTTTTGTTTGAATTTTGAGGAATATGTCTACATGTTGCTTCACTGGTAGACTGTCTGTGATGTGTTATGAATCACCTTTCAGTCTCTGATCTTTTACAACTTTATAAGCTAGAATCCAACAAAGCAACTCATAAATTCATATTGCTGCCAGCAGAAAAAATGGCATGGTATTGATAACTATTCAATTTTTCATTTTAATTTTGTTAAATTGTTCTTCCTTCTCCCCCCTAAGGTGGGTAATGATGTTCGTAGCGACATCGAGAGCAGCTCGGATGAAGAAACTGACAACACAGAGGGCCTCAAGCGCTCTGCTCACAACAGCAAGGGCGAAAACGGCACCAACGGCCACTGCGCCGCAGCCAAACCTCGATCGCACAACCACACCAGCTGGTGACGAGGAGCTGGGAGCGCCCCCTGCAGCTCATTCCTTCACAGCGTCTCCAAGAGCTTTGTCCGCCTGGCCTGCAAGGCTCTCCCACATCCACGTATATTTACACTGACAGCGTGCACGCACCGATTCATGCTCCTGAACAGGATGGATGTGCGGACACTGACTGCGTTAGCTGTAGAGAGCTGCGTGAAGACGCGGTTCTCTACAGACGACGTGCAAAAATCGAATCAAGCTCTTATTTCTCCAGGCAGTGAGACTGAGTTTGCAGAGATTGGTCGTTTTAAATGTTCTCTCCCAGTTTTATTGGTCAGATGAACTTTTTTTCTGTCTTGAAGGGTTTGTTCACAACAGTTTGCACGGAGTAAACGTTCCCCAGCAGATATCAGTCATCCTAAGATGAAAATAAGTTACAGCCGGGCTCCTATGGGCTATAAGAAACAACAGCTGCTGCATGAGAGAAGCATTACATTTGCAGTGCTGCAGAATGCTGTGAATGAACTCTGAGAACACATTGTCTACTTTGTAACTTTTACTGTTTTTACTACTTCCTCCATGACCAAATGTGTTTTAAATTGTTTGTCACTGCCTGAAGAGTTCAAGGTATGATTTGTTCTTCAATCCATTGTGCAAATGTCTTTTCAAATACATCTTATTTGAAAATGTCTCTTTCTGCACCTCTGTGACAAATTGCTGCACGTTTTCATTCAAGGCATTTTATTATAATACAAACCAAAACGGGCATCCTGAAACACAGCAGATATGAGACAGGCCACCGATGCACATGTTACCTAACAGATTGTTTGGTTAAATGTTATAAAACAAATAATCCTCATGAGGTGACCTCGTGGAAATACAGAACAATCACAGAGGAATCCATCTCTGCCATTCAGAGACAGACAACAGGAATGGGAAATGTCCGCTGCAGCCATGGTGACGTCAGTCTTTGATGATTTCAGGGTCCTGGTTCTCTGCTGCCAGTTTCAGCTGTTTCTGCTTTTCAAAGTACCGGTATCCTCGCATCGCACAGAGGTAACCGCCGTAAGCCGTCAGCAGCATCATCGAGCCAGAAAAGGCCCGATAGCCGATATCAGCCAGACGTTTTCCCGTCACCATGATGAGGAGCCTGGAGGAAAGCAGAAGACAGATCAGCTTCAGCAGATGGATGATTATTAAAGGGTTAAAGTTTCCTCTGCCGCTATATTTAAAATGTTCACAGCAAGTTCACACCTTTAAAGTTTTTTTTTTTTTTTTAACATCACTTCAGTAATTTAATCAAATGAGGTCAATTGGAGGAATCACATTCTATTAAAGTATACAATTTAGATTAAAAGAATGAATTCATTTAAGGTAATAAGAAAAAAAAGTGAAATAAAGATGATTAACAAATTTCAAATAAGTTTTGGTAACAGGTTTTAGTCTGTATTGATGTATAGCTAAAATATTTCAGATCTTTAAACATTATGTAAATAACATTTAAATGTTTAATATCCATCCACACATAAAATAAAGATTATTTCAGTTATTTAAAGAAATATAGGCATCATGAAGATATTTAATTAGCTTGATTTGAACACAACTTAAGGGGGGAAAGAATTATTGGACATAATGAAGTCAAGCACTTTGAAAAGCTGCTATGACCCCTTATTGTGTGAATTAAAGCAATGTGTTTAGATGGTTTATTGTGACAAAAAGCCTTCAAATCACACATCTACGACTCCAAACTACTGGAAAATTATAACATCTCCGATCTTCACAGCTCCAGCAAACAAAGTCAAACTGTTTCGCTACAGCAAAAAATAAGACAACATTCTCAAATACAAAAGCATTTTCTTACCTTTGGTAATTCAGAAAAGCAGCCGCAATAAACAGTTAATTCTTCGTCCAATGTCAGCAAACCAGATATTTAGCCGCCTGCTAACTAACCTTCGCCTTCATAACAAGCGGAAACTGGAGCTCCAAGCAAAATGTACACTGGCAGTGACGCAGCATAGCGCCCCCTGCCGACCAGGAGTCCACAGTAATAATAAAATATATATATATATTTTTTTTTTTTTATTGAAGAATCAAAGTATTACAAGGCATATCAAGAAAAAGTATACAAAGTTGTAAATTGAATATCTTAGGAAGCTAAGCAGAGTATGTATAATATATAACGAATAGAATCATACAGAGAACCTATATACAATTAAAAAACAAAAGTAACAGATCATAGAACAAAGTGAATAAAAGAAAAAAACGACAAAAGGTCTATTTAATTTTAAAATAAATTCAAATGATACAAAACTGAAATAAGTGAGAATTTAATAAATGACTATTTAGTTACATAAAATTTTGAGTTTAAATTTTCGTTTTTCAAAGAAAAGCAAACTGTCTCAGACAAATTAAAGTACTTTGCTCATGAACAGTGAATCTTCAAATTATTTCATTGTTTTTATTTGACCTTCAGGAAAATTATATTTTTTTTTTTTGAGAATATCTATTTCTTTGATTACATTTTTCGGTTAGACTTTCGACTCAACAACAATAAAAGTGACGCTGCAGATTTGTTTTTCAAAATGATGTTGGCCTACCATTAAACATTTTTCAAAAATTAAATATGTTTGCCAAGTTTAATGACAAAAACTGGTAATTTACAAGAAACACAACGTATAACCATTTAAATAAGAATATTTATCAAATCTAACTAAAACTATGACAAAAGAAATGTTTTCTGTTGAACTTTTAAATCTAACCCTTGCATTCATCTTAACTTTAATATCAACCCTAGTAGTCATATTGAGCACTAATAATTCAAGGGAAAATATGAAATCGAAATAAAAATTTATGATTTTTTTTTTTCTTACAGTGAAAATTCCAATTTTATCATTTGAACATTATCTTTTTTATTCATATTTTTAATAACTGCACAAAGTAGGCTGTATTACATATAGCACAAGTGTTTTAAAAATAAAGATTAAAACCATTTAATCTTTAAGTATCGAATTACTCTGTTCAAAATAAAATATTATTAATAAATAATGTAACCACATTTTTCTCAGAATGCCCACAGTATGTGAGGAACCGAACTACCGTTACGATATTTCTACCCGGAATCTTTTATCAGACGCACACGTAACGATGGCAACATGTCCGAGTGATAAAGACCCTAATGATGATGTAAACGACCCCGGTGCTGCTCCTTACGGGAATTTTATTAACTATTACAGTTTTAATCCTCCAGAAAACCGCCTGAAGCTGATTCCAGAAACGCTCCTGCGGGATTTAGGTCACGGTGACGTGGAAGATGAGCCCACGCTCATCCTGGACGTGGGGTGTAACTCAGGGGTGCGTGAGTCTGGACAACTTCCGGTTTCATGGTTGCCTTAAAAGCACATGGTGATGGTTGCTATAGTTGTTTTCTTATATATTCAATAAAAAAAAGTTGGGGGTATTTTATAGATAACATTTGAGTTAAATGATGATTAAAATAATGTCAACGCAGTAATATCTTAGCTGAAAACATTTGCATATTTTACTTCTACACTGTTTAGTGTATTTGCATTTATTTGGCTGTAAAATACAACTGACTATCATTTCTAGCCTGCAGTTCAACTAAAACTCTCCTCGAAGAGTATTTGAATAAAAACTGTTTCTATATTATTTGATATTCATTTTCAGTCCATTTTTAAATAATCTGACATATTCAGATCAATGACCAAATTATCTTTAAAGCCACTTTAAGATCTATAATTCAATTCCCATTTAATAATATGGAGAAAATGAACATTAAATATCAAAGGAAACTGAACTGTAAATGGTAAAATGTTTTATATTTATTAATTTTGTTTGTCTTCCTCTGTGTGGACACCAGGAACTGAGTGTGGCCGTCTACAAGCATCTTGTACAGGATCCAGAGGAAAAGTCCCAGAGGAGCACAGTTCACCTTCTTGGCTTTGACATGGATGGAGCTCTAATAGAGCGTGCGCAGCAGACCAACCCTCTGCCAAGGAACATCTCCTTCATGCAGCTGGACATCACTGAGGAAACTAAGCAGCTCCAGGACTACCTCAGTCAGCACCGGTGCTCCCACTTCCACCTGTGTCTGTGCCTGGCAGTCACCATGTGGGTCCACCTGAACCACGGAGACTCAGGCCTCCTGCAGCTGTTGTCTCGCCTGGCCTCCATCAGTCAGCACCTCCTGCTGGAGGCTCAGCCCTGGAAGTGTTACCGCTCCGCAGCCCGGCGCCTCAGGAAGCTGGGCCGCACCGACTTTGAGCACTTTAAGACTTTAAAGATCCAGGGGGACATTGCAGAACACGCCAGGGAGCACCTGGAGAGGCACTGTGGCATGGAGCTGATGAGGAGCTTCGGCAGCACCACATGGGACCGCAAGCTGCTGCTGTTCAGACGGAGACAAGCTTAAGAGACGCTTCAGGAGAGTCTGGAAAACAAACATCAGATCTCTGATTAGTTTAATTCTAAAGAGGATTTTCCTTTTAATATTAAGGATGAGGTTTTAAATCAAACCTTTCTCAAAGCTTTACATAGAATACATGAAAACTCCTGGTGTGTGAATGTTTTCTAAAAATGATCAAGTATTTTTCTTTCTAAATTTTGATTCTGAAATTGGTTTAATTGCTCATTTTTTATTTATACAACAATAAATTCTTTAGTTTTTGAAAGTTGTCCTATATGTAGTTAAGTGTTATCTTTAATAAAATAAGAAAAGATATACTCTGTAGAGCCAAAGGATGAATGCTCTGCAACTGTGTGCAAAAACACTGAAATCTGTTGTTCAGAATAAACTACAATATTTTTATATCCTCCAATCTACATTAATTTCAATCATTCATAAACCAGATTATGATCCACTCAGATTTATCATTTATTTTAGGTTAGTTTATCAAATACCTCAAGTAAGCAAAAAAATAAAAAAGTAAAGTACGGCAGGCTGAGAGCAAAGATCTCTGTCTAAAACATGTAGAACAATTTGAAATAAGCTGGAGCTAATTTTTAACGACATTTTGTTTGGTATACACTGTGTATACAAAATGATAAAAATGTTTTAGGGTCTTACACCATGAATAAAGTCTTCACATCCCTGCTGAAATTTCCAGATTTGTGTTTATGTAACTAAATGGGATTTAAGATGCTTAAGAATATTCTCCACCTTAAAGGTATAGTGGAGGATGTTTGCAATTTTTTAAAAGACCCACCTTCTTCAATAAAAAAAAAAAGCACAACCCTGTACCCGCTCCGGAGAGGGAACGACTATTAAAGGCGTGCTGTTTTCATCGTTTAAACAAGCTTACTTTCCAAAAGATGATTTGTCATTTTTCCACTACGTCAGACTAACAACCGGTAAATGAAAATACATGTATGAAGGCCTTACATAACCATATCATCAGAATGATTCACAATTATGAGGACCACTTAATTTGATGATCCATCTGGAAAAATGATGGGTGAACGGTGACCTAGTGGTTCGGACATAAAGCTTGGAATCCTGAGGTTCTAAGTTCAAACCCCACTCCCATAGTCTGCCACTCTGAGCAAGACCATTTACCCGACACTGCTGCCCAAGCGGATGGAATAAATACAGAGGTAAATTTCTCCAAAGTGAGATCAATAAAGTTCAGTTATTATTAAAAAAACATCCTCCAGTATACCTTAAAATCAAACATATCCAGTGCAATTCAACAGGGGCATAAATAACATACAATATATATACAAATATTGTGGCTGCATGTCTGGGTTATAAGATGCAGGTTTACCCAAATTTAAACAAAAGGCATCACAAAGCCAGCCTCCTTTCAAAGACCTCAGGTAAATAAAGTTGTTTTTGTCAGTTTGCAATATTCTCAGAGCTTTTTAAGCATTAAAGCTGGTCTCATCAAAAATATCAGTGGATCTGTACTCTGAGGCCTTAAACACACAAGAGAGAGGAGAAAATAAGGCAGACTTTTCCAAGAACCAGACTTCCCTCCACAAATCTGTGACAAGACAAATGATTAGGAAGGTTCTACAGGGTCCTGGAGAACATCTCCATCATTCTTTGTAAAATATTCCAAAGAAATTAATATTTAATGATGTAATAAAACATAAAAATTTGCAAAGGTTGGATTAATAAATAAAAAAATCAGCGCAAGGAAAAATTCCTTTTTAAACTAAACGTTTTTACCTTCGTGTGAAACTTTGTTGATCATTGTATTGCTTTTAAACGTCTATAAATTAAACTGTCATTGACAAACATCCTTATTAAGAAGCTCAGTGGGATCAGCATCTTCTCTGCTGGTGATTTAAAAACACAGTACGGAGCAAAACCTCCATCCCTCTGCTAGAGATGAAGGGAAGCTTCACCTTCCAGATTAACAACAAAACTAATCAAATCTGCACATTTTTAGAATCATGTTTTATATTTCAGATAAGAGCTGATTAAACATCTGAGAGCTTTGCACATCAGACGTCCTCACATAATTACAATTATTTTTTGGTTTTACCAATCTTTGATGCTGCTCTGTCCCAACCAGATCCATCTATGTAAATAAAAAATAAAAAAAACAGATAATCCATTCACCAATGAGGAAAAAAGACACCCCACTATTTTCCATCAGTTTAATTACAGAATACTAAAAATAACATTACATAAAATGTCTTTTTAAAAGAAACCATTGAATATTACAAAGGTTGTAAATCTTGTAAAGTTAGGATATAAAATCTTTGAATTGTGGTGCATAATTGAAAAAGAAAATAAATTTCATAAAATGTATATATTAACTGTTCTACTACATATTAAAAAAAAAAAATGAGATGGGACACAAAATGCAGACAGACGAGATGAGTGGACACCGCCATTACTGCGGTGAGCTCTATTTTTAAAGGAAGAAAGACCCGAGATGCACAGAAAAAAACCATAATCAGCGCTAGTTTTCCAATGATGCTCAATCAAGAAAAAAAAAAGAAGAGGGGAAACAATTTACAACAGAACAACTGAGCTCCAGAGACTGCAAAAACAAAAAGTGACTTGGTGACTGCTCCCAATATTCACACACATCTCCACTAAACTGGCCTTGGTTCCATTTACATACTTTTTCTTTTTCGAAGGTCCACACTGTACAGAAAATCGAAAAAAATAATAATAAGAAGAAACTTGGAGAAACCTCATATTCAATCGTCCGACCAAAATAAGGAAACTTGATCAGTCTCTTAACACAGCCGGCGTTATTTTCTACTGAACGCCAATTCAGTCTTAAGTGAGACAGACGCTACATGAGGGGAAACATGCATGGTCCAACACTGTGCTTTCTGCTCTCTGACTGTGGAGCCACCATGCGTCACTTCATCGTGAGCCCTTGTTTGAATTTCACCAATTATCAAGAAAATTCGAGAAATCAAAGAATAAAAACCGGAGAACATTCAGAACCCGTTTCTCGTCGCAGCGGCCGATCGGATCAAAACACGCGTTTCCGCCCTGTGGGAAAGAAACTGCCTCGTTAACAGGCACAGATACGCTTTAATCCTGCTGAGTGGTAGAATCTCTGCTCTTACTGGGCAGCAGTTAGTGGTTTCTGTGTCCCATGAAGGGAGAGAGAGAGTGATATGAACGCAAGGGGAACAGATAACCAAGAGGAGCGCTCAGACAAAAAAAAACGGACATCTGAGACGAGTGACCAGCAGAGCTGCCCGTTTCAGCTGGTCTGCTGCTGGGACAGCCGGAGGTCTCCAGCTGTCAGCTTCATAATGCTGTTCAGGTTCAGAAAAGTCCCCCTGAGTTAGTGCACAGAGCCCTGCAGGCCTCAGCCTGCTGGTCTGCTGAGAAAAAAATACACGAAGAAGAATTTAGAAGGGGAAAAAAAGCATCTGAATCAGCTCAAGCTTGGAAATCACTTTGAAGGAGGTAAGCCCGGCTTAAGTTCATTAGTCTGTTTAAGGTGGGTGTTAATGTGGATGAGGGAGGGGGAAGGGGTCAGGCTTAAAGCAGCCACCCGAGTCCAGTTCATTGTTCCAAAAACTCTGAGAAGAAGGCTTGTTTTCATTTTCATGTGCGCTTGCTGCAGCCCAGCCAGAGACGGGCTATGTGTCGTCTGAGAACCTTTTAGCTTTCTGAGTCTCAACCTGAACATCGGTCCTGATCTCCAACGGGTTCAGATCTGCCCTAAAGGCCAGTGGTTTGGGACCTGGTCGGGTGCTGGTGTCAAAGGTTACGGTGCGTCGGTCAGGCAGACAGGTAAGACAGGCAGATGGGCTGCGATGCAGTTTGAAGGAGGGAGGGCAGGGGGGGTTAGATCAAAGGAGCCGTGTCCATCAGGCCTTTGTTCGGGTCCTGGCTGGCGAAGAATCGGACGTCCCGGTCCTTGTCAGACTGCAGAGCCATGACGGTCTCTTCCAGCTCGTCGGCATAGGGACAGCCCGGCTCCTTAAAGTAAGCTGGACACAAAACGAGGTTAGCAGGACGTGACGCTGATGAAGCACAGAGGTTCTACCTCTTTATGAGGAAGAGTATAAATAAAAACGTCCCGTACCTTTCTCCATCACACTCTGCCTTAAAGCCTTGGCCACCAGAACGCGGACATTAGCCACCGGGTCAGAGGAGAGGCTGAGCAGGCTGGGCAGGAGGTGCTGGCTGAACTGATCCATGGGCATGCAGTCCTCCTCAACAATGGCCTTAAGGAAACACAAAAACACGTCAAGCACCAAGGAAGGAATATTTATGCAGCAAAGATGTAACAAAAAAAAAAATCTTATCCAACAGCTCAATCAACAAATAACTTTCTACCACATTGTTGCCGCGTGAGCAAACAGGTGATGGCGAACCCATTCTCACCAGCCTGGGGTTTATGTAACGCTGACATGACATAAACTACCAATAAAAGACAGTTAAAGCTGCTGTAGGAGATCTTGGAAAAACGGTTCAAGTAAGCTATATTTTTGAACATACACAACCTCCCTTCAGACCACCCCTCAACACCACGCCTTCAAAACACATGAACACGCATTCTGTCTGCAGCGCGTCTAGAGCAGCGCTGATGATGCAGATCGCTATGATCACTCCTCTGAAACAGTTTATTAACGTTTAAATTAACTTAAAATGCTGGAAAAAAATAACAGCTCGCCATCATTGGTTCCGTCCCGACAGCGGAACCAATAAAAGCGTTGTTGCGGCCGGGACATTTGGGAGATGCGCCATTAACTTTTTGTCTGGAAATTATGAGCAAGTGTAAATGTAACCAAAATTGTCTCCAGCCAAGAGTTTTCTCCATGGCTAAAACCAAGGAACATACATGAGGCTCAGTGGATTTTGTGGAAGAAGCGATTCAAGCTCGGAACGATGGGAATTAAGGCAGTGGAGTCGCACATGCGAAGCACGAAACACAAAGCGTCAAAATGGAGTTACCGAGAAACAGCCTGTATTTCTCAGTTTTGTTCCACCCTTGTCTCTGCAACGCCTCCACTTATCACCAAATCAAACATACGAAGAAAAATAGCTGCAAAAAAGACTTAGCACTGGTTATGTCGTGGCTTTAAAACTGATTTGTTTTGTTCCCTGCTAAATAATTAATAATTGTTAAAATATATCCGTCATTTGTGTGTTTTTAGTTTTCTTCCTGTATGGGAAGCTTTTCAAAATTAGAAACATTAGTGCAGTGGTTTATGTTAAAATAAACCTTGGGGTTAAGTTGTCGCAAGCAGGTTTTTCTTGTGTTTCTTGTGAATTTGGTCTTAAATTTTTATTTCAAGTGGCGTTAAAAAGTCTTAAAAAGTCTTGAATTTAACTTGCATTATGCTGTAGGAACCCTGGTCTCCTTTCTATCTCCTCTTTCTTTCATCTTTTCTCTTTTTTTTTCTTTTTCTTCTTCTGTTTTTCTGTTCTATTTACATTGCAGTGTCCATATAAACTGTAAAACTCCCTGCATAATTATAATAAAGCAATTTATATGCATGAAACAAGTGGAGCAATAATATGGCAATTGCCATGCTGCTAGTAAAATACTGATAGTAAAATCTGTCGGGCTCCTTTTGGCATCAAGACAATTATTCTTATTGCCACATTGCCAGACAGGACACTGTTAAAAAAACAAAAAAAAAAAAAAAAAAAATGCCGAAATCTGCCGGCAAAACATGTTCGCTTTTATTATCCTGGTGCCCGCAGTTTGGATTACGCAAGTGAAAGACGCCTTCCAGCCACCGTGGCAAACCACGAGGAGGCGACCGGGCCAGAGGCCGCTGTTGAATGGGATTCCTAATGACAGCCCACCGCCGGTGTACAGGGGTCTGTGCGGCTCAGACAGAAATAATATTTGAAGGCAGGATGGTAATCTGGATGAACTGACGATGTTTTCAGGTGAACTTTCTCATTTCAAAATAGATTCAAACTACTTTTTACCCACTGATCACAGCTAATATAGATGCCATTGTTCCAGGCAAAGAAAGGATAGAGTAGCTCTGCCCAACGAGCATCAGACCCACTTTATCCACCGTGCAGCCAGAGCAGCAACCGCGATTTTGGTCAACTACAGTGCAGCACGTTATCGAAACAGGGAGCCAGCGGAGGACGGAGCGACCAAACCTGCTTCCCCCTGCCTGCCTCACCAGTCCCTAGCCCCCGTCCTCCGGCTGAGGACGGGTGGCTCATGGCTCTCTGCTGACGTCGGGTCCAGTCAGCGGCCCAGCAGTCGACACCCTTCTCTTCGGAAACCCAAATCTGTTCACCCTAGCAAAGATGCTTCAGCCGCACATCAGAACTAAACTTATACAAATCAGAAATCCTCAAAAATGAAGCAGCACCCGCGTTTTTGCTGCTTTAGGTGTGAACGTAGCATAACAGTGGCTAGCTTCCAGCCATGGCGTCCTGCTCGAGCATTCGGGGGTCGATTCGTTCATGTGTCAGGGTACGCACACAGGGGGAGGGACAAGCAGACAGCCATGATTGACGTGTCAGGAACCAATCGTGTACAACGAACCGGGTTTTGTGATTGGTTGGAGTTAATCATTGATTTCTCACTGTAGTTGGGACCATTTCTTTCAGTTTCACTTCCAGACCTTCTATTTCACTGCTTTCTAAGAGGCTGTGGGGAGATTTTCAAGCCAGATGCGTCAGAAAAGATCTCCTACTACACCTTTAATCTAAATGACAATGTATTAAATCTATTCATCTGTGTTTGAATCTAATTAGTTGAATATATGTGACTTTTTGTGTAAAAAGTTCCTGCTTCTGTGTATGAGGAGAAGAAATGTTCAGACCTGGCAGATGAAAGCAAACGCCTGCCTCCCCACCCATTTGGGACAGTGGCAGAACCTGACTGTGAGCTCGTTAATGAAGTTCAGACCCAGCTCGTCGGCTCCGCATGCATACAGCTTCTGGAGGATCTCCACGACCTGAGAGAAGGTGACAAATAAAACTGAGCCTTCAAGGTACACTGAAAGATGGAAATGAATGGGAGTTTGAGTTAAAATAACACTATTCTAACATTTTCTTTTCCGTTAGCAGATCTTCCAAACTACTTTTCAGACTCTAATGATGAGAGCTCACCAGTTTATAGGAGATCCATCTGACCTCTGACACTTTGTCAGAGCAAAGAGTGAGCGCTATCTGTCTGAGGTAGTCGTAAACGTCGTAGTGGCTGTACAACTCGATGATCAGGATCAGCTGCCTGGAGCGAAACAGAAAGTGAATACAGTTAATTTAAATGACTAAAACATGGATGAATAAATAAATAATGATAAGATCCAGAAAAAGCAAACCGACTCTGCCAGCTCATATCTGAATCTCCAGTTGCGACTGTTGTCGGTCACCATGAACTCCTGCAGCTGGTACAGATACTCCCTCCTCTTGTCTGCGTGCAGCAGCTGCAGAAAGAACCAGAAAAGCACAAACCAGCTCAGCTATCGGCTGCTTCGTTCTCGCGTGGATTCGTTTTGGTCGGAGGGATCCGGACCTCACCTTCAGAAAGTCATACAAGTGTTTGAGCACGCCGATGCGAACCTCGTCCAGGTCTTTGAGGAAACCGTTGAAGATGGGCACCAGGTCAGCAGCCGTCAGCTGATCGCCCAGAATGACTGCAAGCTCATGGATGGAGAAAGCCAAAGTACGCCGCACCTTCCACTGAGAGACAGAAGGGAACAGCAGGCTTTAGGAACAGCCTTCTTAACCCTTTATAGGGCACTCAGTTAAATACTTTGTAGTTTATAGTGTTATTGGAATCCAGGACAAGACTTTATTTCCTTTGTAACATTAAAAAAATATGGATATCTGGATGACAAAAATCAATGTCAATGTAATAATAAAAAAAGCCAACTTGCCCGGATATATTAAGAAAAATAACAACAGTGCTTCTGTAAGAAATTCGTGAAAAACACTCTGTGAGTAAAAAATAAAAATAAAAAGATTTCTAACAACATAACCTTAGAGGCATTAATACGGAGCCCCTAAAGGGACATGTAGGGGGAAAAAAAGAACTTTTGCGAGATCCCGCAAAAAAAGTTTATTTTTTGCGAGATCCCGCAAAAGTAAATTTTTTGCGAGATCCCGCAAAAGTAAATTTTTTGCGAGATCCCGCAAAAGTAAATTTTTTGCGAGATCCCGCAATACTTTTGCGAGATCCCGCAATACTTTTGCGAGATCCCGCAATACTTTTGCGAGATCCCGCAATACTTTTGCGAGATCCCGCAATACTTTTGCGAGATCCCGCAATACTTTTGCGTTTATTTTTTCCCTCCATTTCCCTTTAGGGGCTCCGTACATTAATGCTGATACAGGCACTTACATTCATTTTTTAGTTTATAAAACTAAATATAATTGTTAACTAGGCTTATCAATTTTTTTAACTTTACTTTTTAACTTTTCAATGAGTTTTTTACCTTTTTTTCTTGACTTGTTAACCTTTTTTTTTTAAACTGAATTTAAAGTAGGTAATATATCATTCAAGGGCTCATCTACAGCCATGTAGCAGTATCTTTGCTAAATGGCTGGATATAGATCTTGTGCTTCGAGACCTCACTGAGGGACGGGGGGACTCAATTTTTAAGGGGTCTGCAAGTGATCGAAAATGGTAACTTGCTCTATAAAGGGTTAAAGCCATGTTTGGTGAACATGCAGACTAGTGATTGCAAAGAGTATAATTCTAACGAGAAACTCCCCTAAACGGTTCGATTTTCAGACAGTAGTGCAAATTTGTGGGGTAAATATCTTTCATTGGGGAAACCCGACTGAATTGCCCCATTGTGCACTATACTAAGAGGGTGAACTGATGTCAATCAAACCTAGTTCTGAAAACCAGTAGTCACAGTTTACTGACCTATAAGGGATAAATATTAAGAAGAAACCAAAAGCAATTGAAAAAAAAAATAAAAATTGCATTAATATTTTCAATTTGAAACACAAAGCCCAACATTGTCCCTCTCTATGATAGCTGCCAACTCCAGCCAACGGTCCTTAAAACTGGCTATGATGCAAGATGATTAGCAGAACATTTCCAGACTCTGTTCCTTTGATGATTTGAGTTTAAAATCAGTATTATCACATCAGCTAAGAAATTAACTGTCACTTGATTTGCCGCTGGAACAGCTGCTTAAACTAAAATAAAAAATCTCCCATTGACTTAAAAACTGCTGTAAAAAGCTACTTCTATCAGGAGTGCTGTGGGACTGAGCCAATTGGACCAATTGGACCCCGTGTCTCCCTGTGGTAGCGTGATGTCCACTCCCTACCTGCACGTCACTGGCCAGCGTTTCATACGTGTCCTTGAGGCAATGCCAGTTCTGTCGACCCAGAGTGAGCGCCACCCCGGGCAGGCTGAAGGCACAGTGTTTGGCTATCTCTGTGTCCACCGTCTGCGCGCGCGCCGGGTCCGTCATAGAGAGGTACTGATCCAACAGCTGCTGGGGAATAACATTCTGCAAATACATCACAAAGAGACAGCTATTTAAAAATGATGATATTAGGAAGAGAGAAAGGTTTTTAAAACAGTGTCTGAAGTGTTGTGGGCCTACAATATGGCTGTAATATCAACACAGTTTAAAAAATAAGCACATTTTCACATCACAGGACTTTTTATTTTTGGTCTTTTTACATTTAAGAAGATTTATACACCATTTTTCTCCAGACCATTAGGTGGTGGGTATAGGTTTAAAGTGGGATCGCTGCCCCATAGAAGGGAACAGAGAGCAGCAGCTAAAGCACAGATCCAGTAAAGTCCTGCAACAAGGGACTCTTCAAGTGCTTCAAAAGCTAATTTCGATTTTTAGCAAAGCCTTTATCCTTTAGACCAACCTGGATTTTTGGCTTTTCTTCAGACATTGGGCTGTGGGGACAGTCATCCTTCTCCTCCTCCTCCATGCTTTCAATTAATTCAGACTCCTGAGGTAAAATAAGAGCAACAGTGACAACATAAGTGTAAACATAAGTAAATCCAAAAAAAAAAAAAAAAAAACTATACAACTTGAAATTTCCTTGATGGAAGGTTAAAGTAAAAATCTGCTGTAAGAAGAGAAGAGATCTTAGCTGATCCTAAATAAGAAAAAAGGGTTTCGTGAAAAGGTAAGGAAATATAAGCTAGTGTTGCCAGCTCTGAAAATAAAGCACCTATCATATAAACCTGATGTAGCAGACAGTCCTCCAGCAGCAGCTCGTTTTAAGCAGTAACTTAATGCAGCAGCTAGAACTTCTCCAATTGTTATGTTAAATTATTCAAGCCAATAAAAACCAAACTCCAGTGAATCTTATGACAGTGATGTTAAAACTGGTGTCACTGATCGTGCAGCTTCTATAAAGCTTGATGCTTTAGCTTACGAACCGAGGCGTCTCTTACCTGTACTGGAGAGCCAGGGGAAGATTGCTCCTCCTCCTCGTCCTCCTCTTGGGGCTCTGTCTGCGTCTGCTCGTCTTCTTGTTCTTGGACTGGGCTCGGCTCTGAGGCTGGAGGAGTTTCCACTGTTTGCTCCTCGTCTGTGCAAGTTTCCTGCGTTTCCTCTGACTGAATCTCCACCGACGTGTTCTCCGCCAGCGGGCTCTCGTCGTTAGCTTCTAGTAGCGCCTCTGGCTGCTGCTCAGTTGGACTGTTGTCCGTTGGGCTGTCAAGCTGGGCAGCTTTCAGAGCCGCTGACAATACTTGAACTTGAGCTGTGGGTCAATCACATGCAGGACTGAATCTAGATGCCAGTGCAGCGTCAGAAATCCCACCACACACACTCTGGCTCCATACACTCACCTTGTACATCAGGGTCATCAATGTGAGGTTGCAAACAATCCAAAACCTTCTGGATCTGATCGCTGGTAGCTTTGCAGTGGCTGGATTTAGAATCTGGACAATTTTCCTCAGGTTCCTCTTCTTCTACCCCCTTTTCTATCCCTTCCTCTGACTTCTGACAATTAAGCATCTCCAGTTCGTCGCTGATGTCGGGTAAAGGAGCTCTCCAGTAGTGGAAAGAGTTAAAGCTCTGGTCTGTCGGCTCCGTTTCTTTTGTGTTTCTAGCATTGTTTGTAACCAGGGGAGTGCCACCGCTGTCTGTGAGAGTCTCTCTGGGTACAGAAAAATGGCTCTCCTCAAAGTGGTCCTCGCTGTCCGGCGCCGAAACGTGCTCAGGCGATGGCGTCGCCCTGCCGTCCTGATTGGGAGGGGTGTGAGTGATGGCTCTCTCTTTGTGGCAGATGCTAATGTCGGCACAGTTCAGGGAATTTAGAGAGCAGTTGCTGCAAAAAGACAAAAGATCAGACACAATCAGCACTTCCTTCGGTTGCAAGTCTGTTTGCCAACTTTTCATTTGAGACGTGAACTAACCAAACAATTGCAGCACTTTTAAACAGCACTTTTTAGAAACAAGGTTTTGAGGGTAAAAAAAAGAAAGTAATTGACTTCTTTTTAAATTAGCATTCAGAAAAGAGGATGAACAGGTTTGTCCTCATGTCTTCTGAAAAAGGATGATTCATCCAAGCGATGACTAAGCTGCAGCTTTGTTCACTAAAGTCACACTCTGAACTTCAGTCTTTCAAAAACTAATGTGCAATGAAAGCGTGACAAAATTACTGCAAGATTAACAATTACCAACTACAAATACACAGATAAACACATTTAACACGTGTCATATCATTAGGGAATCATCTTTTATTGCACAGCTGATGGTTACATGGTTTTAATAAATTCAAATCAACACAACAACCTGGAGATATAACACAGACCTACTCCAGATGTCTTCTCAGTAAATTCTTTGGAAGTTGTGAGGAAACGTGAGTCAGTCTTGGTTATAAAAGCTTCACAAAACAATAAATCTCTACTTAAATACAGCATCGGCCGTCACATTATTGAGATTAGGGCTGGGGATTTTCGCCAAAGTCCTGAATCGATTCGATTTTGATCAATTCTGTTCTAAATCGATTAATTTTGATTCGATCTGTTTTTACAATAATGAAATTGATTTAACTGTGTTTCAAAACACTCATGAATTTTTTCCTGTCATATTAAACACAAAGTGCAAACTTGTAAATCGGACAGTTTAAACTTGAGATGTGAACTGTCTCAAAAGTGCAAACTTGTTTATGAAAAGTGAAAAAGCGAAGCCTCACTCGAGCAAGCAGACAGTGGAAACAGCGGGGACACAGCAGACATGCATGAGCTGCATTACCTTCATTGCACAAACCACATTTGCAGCGTTGTCTGTAACAACTACAGGGTGTTTGCTGGTCAGCCCCCATTTGTTAATGTCTTCAATCAACCTATTAGCTATATTTGCAGCTGTCTGGCTTGAAGCTGCTTATTCGAATGTCATGCGTCACTACGAAACTAATCGTTCTCATTCCCTAGACATCAAGTTTGCAAAAATGTAAAGGAATCGATTCAAAAACGATTTTTTTTTACCCAGCCCTTATTGAGATGAGAAAAATACATGTTAAACCAAAGCTGCTGGTTGAGCAGAAATAATAAAACATCTTTTTCTTTTCCATACTTTAAGACAGCTAGGAGAACCCCTAAGCAACTTAAAAAACAAAGTATATAACAGGCCCAGTTTTAGGAAACTACCATTATTTTTTTTTTTTAAGCCTGTGCCAGCAGGAATGCCTCACCTGTCTGACGTACACCTGGGGACCTCTGGAAGTGCACCATCTTCCCTGAAATGAAGGCCTGCGCTGGAAGGGTTGGCAAAGGTGGAGATGAATCTCCCCAGAGACTGAAAGGCAGCCTGTCGCACCTGAAGGGGGCGGAAGATTCAGACTTACTGATAAATACATATAATTCAGAATTCTGCTGCTCAGATTCTTGATTTCTGCTGTTTGACAAAAAAAATAAGCATGTTAAACTAAACCTAGTTCATAATTTAAGGCTGAACCAAAAGCCTTAAAGGCCTTTGAGACTCACCCAACGGGACTGGTCACTGATGAGGTTGATGAAGAGGGGGGACAGTTTGGAGCGTCGCACCTCTGGAGAGGTGGAATTGGAGACTGTCATGAAGCACTCAGCACATGCTTTCCTGATGCCCCAAAGGCTGTCTGAGCACAGGTTGAAGAACTTGGGCATCTATATGAAAAATAAAAGCCCGCTGTGAGACTTTGGACTGTAAAGAGAATTTTTGATGGCCAGAGAATCTAAGGAAATATTGACTTTTTAAATGGAAACCATAGATTGCTCGATCATCTCACAACTAGCTGACAAAATAAACCGGAAAGTATTTTAAGGTCTCTCACCAGAAGTTTTTCTGTGGCTTCCTGGCCAACAATCGAACAGAACTCCCCAAAGTTACCTGCACACACCTGTAACAGAAAAACAAGAAAAAGGGATGAAACTTAAAAAAAAAAAAAAAAAAACTTTAATAATCAGACTAAACATAAAACTTTACATTGTCCCTTAATTCATTCAACTCTAAATATGTCCAGATATGTCAGAGTCTAATGAAATTAGAATAACAGAGACATCAAAAAAGAAGAAGAAGAAAAAATCCATGACTACATTTAACCACATTTGCAGCCCTGACACCTACTGGCACAAGTTTGACAGAATTAACATTCCAGAGGGGAAACAACGGCATAGTGTCAGCTGAACAAAAACAGAACTGAGGCTGATTTAGGGAGCG